>JAVXUP010000167.1:0-710622 GCA_033070095.1 Escallonia herrerae | reverse complement strand
ATGATGTGCAACACCATGAAAAGAATTCCAAATCTGTACAGTTTACATAGGTATCCGCATGGAACAACAATGCAAGGCATGCTCTGTTAAAGAAAGTATTTGTGGATGCATGACCAACTCACATGTAAATCTAAATAGAACCTATTTTACAAAGTCCTCTAGATCTAGTATTGTAAGTGTATAGCGGCAATCTATCCCAAACTTATAGCAAGCAATATGTAAGTACTAACCTGAAGGAGAGGGAGAACAATGCTGCAAACTTGTGCAAATAATGCTGATTTCGTACTTAACCTGATGTAACAACTAACTTTAATCAATGCTTGAATTAGACAATAAATCATATATGCAAAACCGTAAGTGAACACAAGCTGGGGAAATACCATTATAAACATGCCCATTATTTTGCAAACAGCAATTCAAAAAATGGCACTCAAAACTCCTAAATACTAATATGCCATGGGAGCAACGGTCTCTTAGCAAATCACTCATCCGAAGACAGACAAAAGCTGTTAAAATCATGATAATAATGGCACTGACTTTTCTTTTTTCTTCCTCTTTCAATAAATTATTTTGCATGTTGTCAGTAGAAAAGGAAACCAAAAAATAGTTTCATAAGCAAAAATGGAAAGGATAGATGAGCATATAAAGAGAGCAAAAATTCCCGATTGGACCTCTGCCAAAACGACAAATAATTGGCCTTCAATATGACAACTG
This sequence comes from Escallonia herrerae, assembly GCA_033070095.1. Taxonomy (NCBI): domain Eukaryota; kingdom Viridiplantae; phylum Streptophyta; class Magnoliopsida; order Escalloniales; family Escalloniaceae; genus Escallonia; species Escallonia herrerae. The sequence continues at coordinate 709,908 of JAVXUP010000167.1, read as the reverse complement.
AAGAGAAAAAACAAAGAAATTCTGCACTTAGATATGACTCACGAAAATACAACTATACAAGTCCTAGTAGCATTTGAATTGATTAAAATATCAAGCTTGAGAAAAGTTCTCTAAAGATGAAATGGATGGAAACCATGTAAAGTGCTAACAGTGTGAGTCAAATGCTAAAATATCATGAAGGCTCTTAATTTTAATGGATAAGCAAGTGTCACAGACCCAAAGTTGTGCAAAGTAATACTTAGCGATACAGACTCCATGAGCTGATGCAATCATATTGACTGAGGGAATAATGTCAAAAAAAGTGAAGTGAAGATAAGATAAGAAAACCTGCATACACGTCATGCAGGATAGATCAAGTAATAACAGAACTCTGCCTACATAATTTTCACATTTAGCGTTGGATGTATACCTTTTTAAAAAACGAAAACACACATAAATTTCTTCAATGTCTGTTTCCACTTTTCGTTTGATATATTGCATGAAAAGCTCACATAAGCAATAAATGGCATCATCCCATCCATCCGTATTTGCACCAGAGGGAAGTCCATTATCAGACAAAGTTCGCTGAAGCACAGAAGATAAAAGACCAGTTGACCCTGATAAGAAATATGTTTCGCAAGAGTTCTCAACAACTGACAATTACTGACTTTGAACTTGTCAACCCATCCCGGTGGATTCCCGACCCAAAGCTCATTGCCTGAAACAGAATCCCTTGATCCAGGCTGATTCCCGGTACTTGTTGCACTAACAGCAATCTGCAGATCAGAAGAAGCAACTGAGCCACATACCGGCCTCCTATGTGCGGGTAGAAGCCCAAGTATGCCAGTTTTCATTTCTTCAGGCAGTTGTTGCAACACAGAGACATCTACTTGACTTAAAGATGAGGGCATCAGGTCATTATTTTCAGGAACTGAACAAGAAATAATTGCCCCTGAGGTGCCAGCCCCAGAACCAGGTGGCATTTGAACTTCTGCATCTGCATACTGCTTTCCCTGCCAAGAGCCCCACAAAATCATCAACGCATGATTAACAGAATGATGAACAGTGCAACTCCAATTATAAACCTGCTTTCTTTACCCTTCTACATGGGAACTGGAAATAGCATTTTGGCACTCACAGCTCTGTTCAAAGTTTTATTAGCCTCAAGAACAGGAAAGCATAGAAAGCGAAGAGGAAGAAGACACGTCATTGATCACGGGAAGTCCAAATCATACATTCTTAACATATCGAAGGGCAGATAATAAAGCACTAAGCTAAACATTCTCTACTTTTCTAGCAAACTTGGTTGAAAGAATATGTGGAAGTAACATGTATGAAAGAAAAGACAGATACCTTATTGTTTGCAGTAAAATTTGTTGAAGGTGACCGATGAGACAGAAGTGATCTTTTCCCCTCATTTGAGGCATCTATATTGAAAAGGTAACAACACATACTAGTCAATCAGAGAAAAGGCACATAATCTGTTCTTATATATATGGGCAAAACACCATCAACTCCTCAATTTGAAGTGGTAGAGAAATTGTCAGAATTGGTACTTCTACCTCTCTTTTCTGAAATGAAACTTGTTAAGCTGCCACCGTACATGTCATTAATTTCTGAAAAGAGTTCAGGAGGAAGACTTTGTATGACTCCCATATCAAGATCATGAAGAGGTGGGAGAGTTGGATTCTGGTTTATAAATGCTTCCCCACTGGCCGAAGTAGCCCCAACACAGAAATTGGTGCCCAACTGATCTAGAAATCCATCAATGCTGTGTCTTTTAGGATCTGAAACAAAGTAATCCAATTTCATTACACAAAAAGATTTATGAGTTAGACTAATAACAGCTTCATGGCCGTCATTTCATACACCCCTATTAAGGCTGAAACTGGGAAGTGTAGAGTTAATTAGGAATGGTAAACGAAAGGCCTTTAGTGCTTGTCCTGGTTATTGATAAAACTACAAAAAGAGGCAATCTAATAAAATGAAGTTAAAACTGAAATCATGATTTCAAAAGCTAATCTCAAATTTCCCAGTTCAAAGAAACGGAAACCTTGAGATTATGCTATGTTGCACTAGTTCAATAAAATGCAACAACCAGGGATCATAATAATCAGCATGCTCCTACACATTCACAGTCCAATATATGATAAATGAAAATTCAACAGTTGACTTGATTCAAGACATTCCATTGTTTACAAGTTTCTAAAGCAACCTAGAAAACTTGAAAACAAGAACAAATAGATCGTGGCAGCATTAAAACACGAAGATTGTGTGTGATTATATTGTAAAAACTGGACGAAAACAATTAGCAATACCTGTATTAGCACTCTCTTTGGCTTTACATTGTTCACTCGTACTTGCTGAGGCAGAGACGAGCCAAGAACGAATAGAATTCCTTTCATGCCCTTTGAAGCCACAAGTAAATGAACACAGCTAAGACTTCATAGGACATATAGAAGTAATAAAATGTGAAATACAATACTCCTAGCCATCAAACACACGCAGTTTCAAAAATAATCCACCACGCTCCAACAATGACTTATAGCATTGGATCCATAGCGAACAGCAAACTGCTGTGGACTAATATTGCCATACCTTGCTTAGCATTATCTGCACTTTCAAGTTTTGAAACTTGCAGGCCCATTCCTCGGATATCCACAACATCTGCGTCAAAATAGTCAAACAGGTCTATGTCAATTGCCATTCCCACTCCCCCATCCCACCCCACGTGTTGTTCTAAAATCCTAACAGCAGAAACTTCTGGATATAGCAGTGATGATATGGTAAAGATAGAAAAGCATTTCTTCCCAGTCAAAAACCTCAGTTAAGAAGTTGTTTACGCACAAAATGCATACATACAGACAGATTGGAGATGAAACGAAGGTGTAAAACCATACTATCCCGCATACACCATCCAGAAAATCGTATCGAAAGTCAATGACCAAATCAATAATGAAGCCAGCCTGTGGTATATCTGATCTACTTTTGTGCTGTGTGGCTGCATACGCAGGAATCCGAGCCATTGTATCATAGGGTATTGAAACATATAATATTAGAAGAATGTGAATCTCAAATGATCAATGTGCACAAGAGGGTATTGAAACATATAATATTAGAATAATATGAATCTCAAATGATCAATGTGCACAAGAGTGCTAGAAAAGCATTGATAGAGATGGTCCCATCTAAATATTATATGTAGAAAGACTCCATTCCTGCATAGAAGTAAAGCACATCTGCAATCATGATGTCCAGTCATCCCTCAATATCAACAAAAGAACGCAGCAATTATGCGTTTGATATTTCAAAGGTCAGTCATATGCCAGTTCCCATATTCGTAATCAATTCATCTTAAACAGTGCGAACCCTAGCTTTCTCATCAATCTTTCCTCCTCTCATGGGAAAAATACAAGAGAAGTAAATAAATATCAGAAATCTGAGTAAACAGATGGACAAAACATGAAGTTCATAGAATTCTAAATGCATGAGATGAACAATTTTTTATGGCAATAAAAACCAATACGTTCATCTTCAGACAAAGCGGCAAAAAAAGATGTTTTCTTTAATGTCGTGGTAGAAGAAGATCGAACTAGCCAAAACAATACCTATGTGGAAAAGGCCAAAGAGCTGGGTGCTTATCCTTTGAAGAACATTCGCATCATCGGTAGCCATAGGAACCTAACATTTTACAATGGCAGTAAAACTCAAGATATCAACGCCAAAAACATAAAAAAACACAAGTCAAGGAAACAGTATAATATGCTTTTGTCCACTTTACCGTTATGGAATGGCTCAGGTTCTCAGTCGCCACATCCCATATACTTTATTGGCTCCCCAGCATCATTTCTTCTCTTCTTTACCTAGATCAGGGTATTGTATAACAGAGCTTTTTATTGTAGTCAAAAGACAAATTAAGAAGTATCATGTAACCAAGTAAACTCCACATGAAGTAGACTAGTTATGAATCAACTATGAATGCTAAAAGGAATGATTAGATTAGTGGAACCTTAAGGGTAAAAGTGCGCCCATGCACTCCACATCCCTGCAAACGCAATGCAACCTCCTTGCAAAGGTTCATGAGAAAAAATTGGCTCTGGATTCAGAACATGTTAAAAGTTAGGCCATTGGAATCCAGAAAAAAATTAAGAGCTTTTGTAGTGAATACCAACGTCTTTCATATCTTTGAACCTCACGCCCCAGTTTACTTCAGCACCAATGGACTTGCTCTCCTGCAATCAAGATGGTTCAAGCAATCAGATACTGTAAAGTGTAAACTAAAAGAGCAGTTACATTGGCCTAAACAAGCTGCAAAGATTAAGAAGGCCACGTGCCCCTGGACCATCAAACAGTTCAATTATTTCACTGAAAATGGTATTCCGTTGTTTCAAGTGTCAATAAAAGACGTGAAATGTGCTACTTCAAAGTGGACTAGTTTCCCTTATTCAATCAGTAAACAAACAGTACGAGGTTTGTAAGGAATATTAAGCATTAAAGTTCCCCCTCCCTCCCTCCCTCCCTCTCTTCTGTCCATGCCGAGGAACTAGTGACAAAAGGAAACTTGACAGACAACATGCATGGAAAAAAAGGCTTGACAGCTGATATGAATAAAATGGTTATTCTGCAACAAACGATGCAGATTGAGCCTTGACTCTAAGATCTAACGAACATTTCAGTTGTCAACTCTTTAATTGTTTAGCCAAACCTGAATGAATCCAACTAGGCGATTATCTATCCCTCTGCTATAATTCCACAGCATATCACCAGTTTTAGAACCAAAATCCTTCTGAAGAGATTCCTGGAAAGGTCAATAAGAGACACCTCAAAATTACCAAAGATTCAATTAGCATCAAAACATACTTGAAAATAAAATCTATGCAATGTGGGGGATAGATTCTTCACATCAGTTACCAACACATCAGAACATATGTTAGGACGACAGACTGACTGACACATAAGACATGGAGATTATACATGCCAATCAACTTCTATACATCTAGAAAAACGACAGAGAAGAGCCATTGGTTCCACATTTCTTCAATACACTTGCCAATAATTTCTGATGCGGCAGAAAATGCTGCAGCTGCAAAGTGGTTTGCTACAAATGGCAAGGCAGGGTGGTGCAAATAGGAAGGAATTCCTAGCAGTTAAACATGTTTCCAATCCAAAGAATAAAGTAAAATCCTGTCTTGAAACGTAGATTACCTCTGGCTTTATAGAGGATACAATCTGATCGAATTCACAGCCCCACTATCCTAATGAAATGCATCAGCTCAACTACCTAATCAAGATCAAAGTTAGAACTACCCCATTAATGCAAACTACCGGCAGTTTGGGTACTCTAGAACATCTAAAAGAAAGAAAATAACTTGAGCCAAACACTTTTAGTTGTCCAATGTACCAACTACTAAATACCAATTAGTGAACCTTAATTCCAGCGAAACTAACTTGACGAATATATCCTTGAACTGAAACCTTCTCTCAGCAGAAATAGTTTACTTCAAAGTGATTTTGTACTGTTCAATTGGCTGCATTATTCTCCCCCTGTTCAGAAGAACTCGACCTTGAGTTCAACTTTTTGCTTCGCTTGTTGCTTGTACTTAGGAAGTCGAGCAGTCCACCATTTCCATTGCATCCTCCCGTGTCTTCTATTCGCCGAATCTTGAGTTTTATTGCATCAAGAAGCTGAGACAAGGTCGGATTTAGGACTTCACCTTCGCACTTCCAAATTCCTCAGGTCCACGACCACGCACTTTCACAGTAACTTCACGGATCAACATAATGACTTCTATTCTTCGACATTACTTTGAAAAAATAAACCATCCCATAGTTAGGAATCAAATTTTCTAGTACATTTTTACTTTTATACTCCACTTCATAGCATGTCAGCATCTTATTCATTAATAGAATCCATCTTCAGAGTATTCATCATAAAACTGAAATCCCAATCGGACATTACCATGAAAGCTTGCCTCCTTGGAGGAATCAGCAACTTTTTCTCCAGTTCCTCCACTCTGCTTCTCATTACAATCATGTTTTGAGAAAGGATAAATGTGCTTAACCACTCCTTTTAAGTCTTGATATTTCTCCTTTTCTTGGAGAACATCCTTTTCACAAAAACCTTCTTGTGTGTTCAAATGCGTGCAATCTCCCAGGTTCTCTGTTGACTTTCTACTGCCCGATGCAACAGTAGATAATCAAGTCTCCGCTCTCCAGCCAACCTGGAACTTGATCCCTTGTAGCCTTTGCTGCCAATTTTTGTGCAAGACTACAGATCATCTCTGCTTTGATCTTTGCACAGTATTCCACCCGCGTGCAACATTTTCTTCAAGTGCCACAGAAGGAACCTCAAATTGAGTTGATCAGACCAGTATTCGGCTCTGATACCACCTGCTGCAGCTGCAAAGTGGTTTGCTACCAATGCTGAGGCAGGCAAAGGCAATCCAAAAGATATAGTACAATACTGCCTTGGAAAGTAAGTTACCTCTAGCTTTTACAGAGGATACAATCTGATGGAATTATCTGTCCACTACCCTAATAAATGCATCAACTCAACTGCCTAATTGAGATCAATCGTACAGCTACCCCATCAATAGCAAACTACCAGCAGTTTGGAATTTCAATTGAACACTTTTAGTCATCCAAAGTGTCAACTACTAATACCCCAAGTGTCCCAAACTTCCACCAAAGATAAATTAACAAAAGCATTCCTGAACTGAGATCTTCTCTCAGCAGAGATACTTCAGTTCAACGTGATTTCCTATTGTCATGGGCAGCATTATTTCCCCTCTTTCTCAGATAATTTTATGTCCAAATAGAGAGAGGGAGAGGGAGCAACGGGCAATGTCAGGAAGAGGGGTTTTAATTCTTCAAACCTACAGAATATCCAGATACAGAACCGAGATGATGTATTTATGATTGCAAATTGTGCTTCCAAGAAACAAGGGTGAGAAAGAAAACAAGAATATAATTACCATTCTGGAATTTCAAGAAAAAGAAACCCAATATCACAACATGTCCACTATTACCTGAACGTTGCCAAGGGTGAAGAAATGAAAAATGCAACATAGAATGGAACCTGGTACAAAAGGGGAAGGAATCCCTTCAATCAAAACTAAATTACTTAGAATATCGGTATGAGGGTGCTAATCAAGTCAAAAATCATTCATCATTTTTTTGGACAGGAGCAGTTAATCTGACAAACTCACATGTAAAAAAGAATACGATGTCCCAGATGAAAAATATACACCTTGGAGATCATGCGCAACTGCCCGCATGTTTTAACCTCTCTTCTTTTCAATTTCTCCTCTAAAACATGACCAATTCCTGGAAGTGCCTTAATCGGAAGTTTATGTAAATAATCATCCACCTGAAATGATTAAATAACACGTGGTCAGCAAAGAGAACAAATCCCGTCATTACAAACTTCTTTAGATGATTCAAGCAGATACCGGTTACATAACACGGTAACTTAAACAACGGATAAGGGTGTCAAACATTTTTGCAAACTTAATTGGAACATCTTCATCTTATGTTGTTTGCTATTGTTGACACACATATTCGAGATATCACAAAGCTTGGAGAGTGTACGCTGAATATGAAGTATTGGATCAACTGATTAACTAGTCAATCTAAATACAAGACAAGGTGAATATAAATTACGAGTCTGAATGGGAACACTCCTGGTGTAACATATGTCTACTATTGTGGGGTGGCCAGCCCTATTGCCAAAGTAGGCAAAAATTTTGCCAGAAAGCAATGCCTGCTTTGGGGTGGTTGTACCACCTGATACTGTGACTCTACATTGGTTTGGCAAAAGCCAAATGTGCTTTGGCAATAGGGCTTGCCTTATAGAACTGGTGAGAAACAACTTAGGATCTTGACCCGCTTTGAATTAAAAGGAAGCCCAAGCATCATCATAAAAAAAAAATGAGCAGTAGCTAGCATGGCTGAGGCACGCACCTAATCAAAGCAATGGGCACAAGATGTAAAATACACAAAGAAATGTGTACGGCAACAAAATAAAGCATATCATTCACCAAACACAGCATCGCATATCAAATTTCAGCAACTCATTAGCCCAACATTCATAATTTTGAGAAGAATTATGGCAAAACTAATCTAAATTCTTCTGCATGTAATTTGGCAAAGGTTTTGTGTTTATTTTCCCAAGTTGGGATTCACTTATGTCTCATCTTCAGGCCTTCTGTCTAATATCTTCTCAAATTTTGTGTTTGCAACAACTTGGCGTATGATTTTTTGTGCTCTCATCGTCATTTCTGCACCCGGTGTGTCACTAAAGGTGCATTGTCAAAATTCCTGTTTTTTGCCTCGTCTCTTAGTGTGTTGCATACAATACTGTATGACCAAGTAAATGGATAATTCCTGCAAGTTCTTGACCCCCAGACGGTAGAGCGGAAAATGGAACTGGGCCATTACACCGTGCATTCATTGCAGGGGTACGAGCTAGTTGGAATAAATGTACCAGCATCCTCTGATAACTTAAGCTCAGACTCAGTCATCCTACCCAACCCCCTACTCTTTCTTACAAGCCGACTTGACTCACTTACCACATGAATCGAAGAGATTGAATCCATTCAAGGAACACAAAAATCAAAGGACTATATATAACAACTAAAATGAATGAGAAGGAGAACCAAAAGCCCAGAAAATTAAACAGAAGTTTGCATACCCAACTAATAGTTATGGGGAAGGATAAGTTGACATAGTCTAAAAAAAGAACCCATCAAAATGACATGATATGCCAATATATATCCAACTAAAAGGGTGATAAAACATACTGTAACAAACACAAAAGAAGAGCGTTATTAAACTAAATCAACAGACGACCACAGCTGCAAGTACCAAAATAAAAAATATTTTGGAAGTTTAAAGATGATGGCAACGAAACATTTGACTATAAAGGAACTTCAAAAACATCAAAATCTTCAGGTAAAAAGAATGCAAGTGCAAACAATAAACCTTCTCACTAGGGATGTAGCATTGACCGTCTGGTTTGGCAGTTCTCGTGGCAAGGCGAGCCATAAGCATATTCCCAGCTATTCCAGCACTTGCAGTACATCTTGTAGTTTCAAAAATTTCCTTTCTGATTATTGAAGCTAAAAGCTCAGCATCTCCCGCCTCTGACTCAGTGACATCTAAAAATGCTTCGTCACAGCTCACAGCCTGCATCAGATTTGCAGTTGCCAATTCAACACTAAGATGGGAGGCAAATACAAATGTTATATTTAAAATCTATATCCACAGGCAGACCTGGACTTTTTTGCAGTGTTTATGCAATATGTTATACAGTTGATCAGCCACCTGCAGGATAATCCAAGACTAAATAAAAATACACGTAGGAAACGCAAAATAGTGTCGCTTCCCTTGCCCCTGTTCATGTATTAGCAAATATTACTGTGCAAAGCAAAAGCCCCATATGTACCTCCTCATAAGCTTCAAAGTCGTAAGGAAAAATGACAAGGTGAGGACAGAGAGCCTTGGCATCTCTAACAAATATTCCAGCCTTTACTCCTAAGAAAACATAAAATATTATTTGTCAATTAAAAAGGTTCCTAGCTTGCATCTAGCAACTAATTGATTAAACTAAGTGAAGATTTTCAACAACAAATAAGGGCACAATTTTTGGGAAGGCCAACCATGATCTCGAGCAGGGTAATTTGCAGACGAAATTTCAGCAGTTCCCCGAGGATTATACGAGTGGCAAACTGCTACTGGCTTATCTCGTAATTCTGGACGGTCCCTTATGACCACCGAGACAAAAAAGCAATCCTGAAACAAAAGAATGTAATTGGTGCATTATCCAGAAACATAGGGCAGCCATTTGCACCAGGAACACCTCATCTACTACCCAGGACACATACAATGCTACTTTCTTTAATTATATCACATCTTTGAATTGCCATAGCTTCCCCATGATTACAGAAATAGAAGATGCACATTAACCCTGGACATGAAACAAAAATCGCCAAACCCTGAATGTAAGTTATACCATGTCAACATGGATAATGGCAGTCTCCTGAGCAGAATCATTAGGGTTGGAACTTGTGTACTACTCATTGGACAAGCTTGGAAAGCGCTTGCGATACCGGTTTCTCCAGGTACCTATAAAGTGAAGCCTGGAGTTCTGTAAAAGCTAGAGTCAGAGAGGATATTATAGGAGAAGGCTACATGGAAGTACCAAAATCGCAGCACATAAATAATTTATAGTTGCATCATGTATTCGAGTCACTATATTAGATGCATAGATTAACCACCAAAAACAAGTAAGACCAAAATGGTTTGTTCTCTACAATACAGGAATATAGAGAATGAAAACTAACGATATAGCATATCAGAGGGATTTTAACTAGCAAAACAGCAATTAGTCTCTTAAAGCCAAAAAGCAATAACGGCCATCTCAGTCCTGCAGGAAACGGAACTGCAAAAGATAGGAGTAGAACAATTTTTATTCATTTATCTATTTATTTTTTGCTTATAAAACAATAGAACATTCTATTGATATGTGCGTGCAAGGTCGTTCACAACTACTCATTTTTCTGACCAAAACAAGGTTCACTCACGAAACAATGTCACAACAAGTGGAAACTAACAAAATTCTGATGGCTTAGCAAAAACTAAAATGCAAACTTGATTTAGGAAAAAGAACTCTGGAATATGTTCAGGTTGACGAAAAACGTTAGAAAAATTCTTATCACGGACGACTTCAAGAGTGAAGCAGGTGGCAAGGAAAGCCAGACGTGTCAATCCAAAAAGTAGTATTATATAACATTGCTATTCTAACAGATATGTCAAACTACGCATAAAATTTATTTTGAACAAGAAAAATACTATATGACTGCAAAAGACATGACCACACCAACAATTATTTCCTACCCCTCTTACCCTAAAATAATTTTCCACAAAATTGGGGTCCACAAGGGTTGAGTGCCGCTGATTAGAAGGACCATACATTGTCGAACTTGACGATTCTTTGCTGCTCTGATTGTCTAAGCAGTGGCTGCTAACAGACGCAGAAGGCCGAGATTGACTAGGATCAGGTTGATTTCCAACAAGTGTCCTATCTACTTTAGCAACATCACTTGGTTCAGCATTTCTGGCTTCAAAATGAAGTCTGTTACTGCAACTTGGCTCCTCAAGTTCTGCTCCAGTAGAGATATCGTGCAGAAGGTTCGCAGGCTCCCCATTATATTGCTTTCTGTGTTCTGTAGATTCACGCTCATCACATAAATTAGCATCCATACTTGTGCCACCCTTCAACAAGGAATCCTCATTTTCAGCTACTGCTTCATCACTTATACAAGCTGCTGTGACTGGACTGTTTTTCAGAGTAAAGAACGCTGACAACTTGGCTTGGTTGCAATTTTCACTGGCAACCTGATCAAGTTGATAAGGAACCCCTAGAAACAACCACAGGAAACAAACCAAGATAAAATAACTCAAGTATTACATTTATATCGACCAATCGAATATTTAAGAGTCCCATAGAATGAAAAAACTTGAACATGAACTGAGAAAATCTTAAAACCAACAGTACGGTACTTAGATGGTGAATATTTTGAGCTGAACTAGAGCAATGTATAGGCTATTACTAGGAACAGTTGAGGTAAAGGATAATTGGAAATGATGGATATGCTTGTGTAACATAAATTTGGATGGATTGACTAGATTGATTAACAAGATGTCAAGATGCCAGATACAAAGGAAACTGAAAGGTGGCGCATACAAATTGAAGAGAAGATCAGGAACAATGGCTTGAGAACATTTTGTTGTAGGAATTTAGATCACCCCAGGATTGCTTGAAATATTTACGAGAACATGCTTGGATAGGTGAGAGTTGGAAAAAGGATCCGTGTAGATGAACATCTAATTTCGGAGATTAAGTTCGGGTAATTTTCCCAAATCCTTTAATTTCCCCAAGACGCTGTTCTTGTTTTTCAATGCTAGGTTCATTACTTAACCATCCTTTCATTTGTAGACTCCAAATGAGGGCTTTCAAGATATCAAACTTCAAAAGTTGGCAGGATCCACAATCAGAATAATTTAACAACCACCAGACAGAGACTTACAACTCAAAAGTTTATTGGCAGCAACTGAATCCAGCACCCATGTGGGTTTCACTACTGGGAGACCACCGCTAAAGGACCTATATAGTACAGCAGCAAGAGTATTTGTTTATCAGAAAAATGCTTACTAAGCAGCTTGAAGGCAAACTTAGATAAAAATTTGAACCTCAGGTTCTTGATTTTGCTATTCGGGAGATTGCTGCAGATAATATGAGTGACACTGTGCCTCGAGAAATAATTTTTGAAATGTCCTCCGTACATCAGCATGTAATTTCGGAGCTCCTGAAAAAACTCATTTATCAGCATAATGAAGCGCACCACTCTAAAATATCCTGCTCCTAACCAAAAAACTGTCAAGAATAGCAGAGAGGACAATCAAAAGTCAACATCTCCTGCCCTTTGATATCTAGCTGATCGATTGTCTAGCCTCAACCCTGCTCATGTGAATCCCTAGTGTGGTGCTTGAGGTGGTATGGATGAAAGAAAAAAAAATCAAAGTTTTCTTGAATATATCAAAACGGGATACTGAACAAAAAAGATAAGAATTGACTACGAACCTGACTAGAAGGAATCGTATATCCATCAACAAAAATAGATACCCCAGAAAATATAGGCTTCACAGAACCGGAACCGCTGTGTGAAGTGCTTGAAGCTTCAACATCAAACTGATCCTGCAATTTCTGATTCTTCACCACCATGTAACTACAAATTTCAGAAAAAAATAAGCCATAAAGTCTCATTGTATTCAGAAAAAGGGGCAAAAATATGAACCGAAACCTCTGGCCTACATAGATACAATCAAGACTATTTGCAAAATCCTAGACTAATATCTGAATGTGTAGACATCTACATTGCTTATTGTTTTTGTGCTTATTCAAACTATAATTCCTATATAAGTTCAATTCAATGTTTCAATGTTCAGATTCTGCCCTAGAAATAAGCGAAAAAGTCAAGGGGAACAGATACAACGAAACTGAGGGATATCAGAGTTGTCAGAGAGAAACTATCCGACATAGACAATCTGAAAGATTACCAAACACTCGTAATCATTCAGATAACATACACCAATGAAATTATCCGAACAGTAAGCCAATTAGAGGGCGAGGGAGAGAGAAACCTGCCGAAATCTGAGAAGGGAGAATTGCGAAAGGAGGAGCGGGAAGAGGAGCGAGAATTGGAGCCCCAGGCCACGCCCAGGGTTTTCTGGTTGGTGGTCTTTTTCTTCTTGTTCGAATTGTTGCCGTTACCCGGAGGGTTTGAGGAAGAAGAATCCAGGCTTCGCTTTGATTTCGAGTTGGAGTTGGTGTTTCCCCCAGAACGGGACGAATCGAAGCTCATCGTCGAAATTGGCTCAAAGAATCAAGATCGAAAGACTTGGTGGGAGTTTGAATGAAGCGGCAAATACAAACAACAGACTTGGAACGCGTATCTACTAGCGCTTCGATTAACAGTTGGAGTGGGAGTTTCCCCAAGAACGGGACGAATCGAAGCTCGTCGTCGAAATTGGCTTCAAGAATGAAGATCGAAAGATGTGGTGGGAGGTTGAATGAAGCGGCAAATACAATACAATAGTGAAACAAACAACCGACCTGGAACGGGTATCTACTAATTTTAGATGGGAAGGGACGGTTATGGTTAACGACTTAACGTTACTAATTCGCCTAATTTCATGATTTATCCCAAATACAATTCCTTTTTTTTTTTCTCCATTTGAATTCACGGAGAAATTGTGATGGCCAATGTTACTACGCGTAAAATTAAGTAATATCCAATATAGCATAATATGATTACTAGAAAATGGTATGCAATCTGAAAATTGAATTCTTGGGATTTGTTGGAGGTCTAGATAATTTTTTTTTTGTTTTGTTTTTTCCCGAGTTGTGGCTGCTTGTTTTTGTCGGAGGATCGTCAGTGATGTGGGAGAGACTTGGAATTCCTTATACACAAGAAATCTCCGAAACGTAGATTCAATTAAGGTGGAAGATTTATTCACGGCCCTTTAGGTTATCATTTTCTTTGGACCCCATAACCAAAATTGACAAAATAATGAAATTTGATTTTAAACACCGTTTTACTTAATATGAAGAATCTTTGTTTTGTTCAAATGTCATTTTCACACACATTTTTGTGTCCAAAGTTCTTGACGTAAATAATGTTTGAATTTAGTAGCTTGGAAAGAAATGATAAGCAAGCAAAATAAATAAATAAATAAATAGTTGATAACCAAGTAGTTGTCGAATCATGATAGTGAAACAATTTTTTTTTACCACTTGTTATTCTCAAACTTGACCTTTGTGTTGTGAGTATAAATATTATTTGGACATTGTAAGCTAGGGATGAGCATTTAACCATAGAACTAAGAGAGGCTATCTCCAATGATTGTGAGAGTAATATATGTAAAAGTTCATAACAAGAGACTCGACTTTATTATTTGAAAAACAAGAGGAATTTCATGGAATCTTGTCAACTGGGGGAAAAGATACCAACCAGTTAGCTTGTCCCCTTATAGGACCCTTACTTGATTGAACGACCCAAACTTCGGTTATTTCACGTACGAGTGCTAAAAAATTTGCCGCTAATGAAGCATGGGGTTTCGTGTTGGAACACGCACTCTCTCCCTCCCCTTTCCATCTCTCTATCTCCTCCTCTCTGTCCCTTTATCCACCATAAGTTTTGAATGACAACCTTCTTTTTTTAACAGATGGCAAAGACAAAGGCTTATTTGTTTCTGGTTTTGATTTTTGTTCTAAGATTCAACCTTCAAACTTCGATTGAAGGGACTTCCTATCCACATTTTTACAAAATCATATCCATTTTTCTCGTTTCCATGTTACCACTAGTTGCCCTATAAGCCCCAACACCACCACCGATCAGACAACCACCATTGCCACCCCACTGTTTCCCCACGCACCCCATTGTTGCCATACCACATATCTGCCCAACAGTCACTACCTTACCACTGTCGTCACCCACAGATACATATATCATGCCGCTGTCACAATTCCGTTGTCCCGGGCCACATATTTGCCTCGTCGCCGCCATCCTACGGCCACCCACAAATCGGTTCCAAATCACCAACCCATTACCTTCGCCACTACCTTCAATAACCAATCGGACACCGTTGACACTTTCGTCCATCCACTAAGCCCATGTAACTACACCTGGCCACCGTCAACAACCACATCATATCAACCACATTGCATCAGCCACCTTCAACAATCACATTGCATCAACCACATCTCTCCATCACATTGCATCCGATCGAACACATCGTGTCAGCCACCGTCAACAACCACATCTCTCCACCACATCACATCGCGTCAACCACCGTTAACTTTCGTCCACAACCAACCCCCTTATCAGCTCCTGAACCTATTACAGCCACGTATCCGCTTTCAACAATTCCACGAATTTGACAATGGTGGGTCATGGTGGTACCAACGAAAGGGGGAATTGAATACAGTTGTGTTGTTAGTTTGATGTAGTATGAAATTATTGAAGGAATGAAAATAAGAAATAAAAATAGTAAAAGTGAAACTCAAAAACAAAAACTTCTAACCAAACACATGACTCTTTTGTAAAAAAACTGAAAAATTAAGATGGTGGTTTTCTTTTCTTTTCTTTTTTTAACTGAAAACAAAAACCACAAACGGTTTCAAACATGCCCATATATAACTTATGCAATGTATTTGGTCCTTTTTCTACTATGCCCATATATAACTTATGCAATGTATTTAGTCCTTTCTAGTAGAAAAAAGAAGACGCTATGAAAAGACGACCATATTAAATTAAAAGCACACATATCCCTTTACACAAAGTCATTGATAGGAAAGATTTAAGATTTTGATGCAAAGGAAAGTGGATTCGCAGTCGACATGGAGGTGCTACAAGGAATACAGTCTGAGTCAGATGCCAAGTATGTTGATGTGGGACATAGCAAGGATGGAGCAAGAGCAGAGACCAAGGGCTTTCCGGACAGAGCCTGAGGGTGACAGTGCTGCAAGGGCGATGGCGCGATGCGAATATACGACGATAATCACAGTTCGATGCCTGGGTCCAGAGTCAAGGTCCTGTATGTTTCTCTCTAGAATTCTAGAGTGAGAAAGTGAAAATGTTCAAGTGAGGTTGAGATGATGATGTCATCACACGACACGTGGTGCTGGAATGACACATCACCAAATGGTCCACAACTGTCGGTGCTCCACGGACTGTCGAATCGCATATTCACCCAGCTTGCCCCGCACAGCGTCGCTCTGTCTGTCTGGAAAGACTGGCTCCCACAGCGTTGGTGTTGTCAGAGAACCCCCTTAATCTAGTCACCAATCCAAGCCCTTGCAGAGTCCTATAGGCCTGGCAGCGGTAGGAAGACTCGATGCCTAACTGCTAGGCAGACTAGGCCCGATGCCCTTTAGAGACCTGATCCTGTCTAAGAGTGACTCAGGGGATTATAGTCCATAGGGATGCCTACGCAAGCCCTTAGTGCTTGAGCACGTAGGCCAGTCACGAAGGCACCCTGGCGGAGATAGTGTTCCGGAGGAGTCGCCTATCCCGTGGGTGAGTCCTTGTGTCGGAGCACTAGGAGCGCATCAAGGTAGCATTCCGGAGGATCCGTCTACCCGATGGGCCGAGGTAGTATCCTGGAGGAGACGTCTACCTGGCGGGAGGGGAGTTAAAAAGCTCCCTGACGGAGATAGCGTCCAGGATGAGTTGCCTATCCCCGAGGGTGAGTCCTTGTGTCGGAACACTTGGAGTGCGTTAAGGTAGTATCCCAGAGGAATCGCCTATCCCCGCGGGTGAGTCCTTGTGCCGGAGCACTCAAAGGGCGTCAAGGTAGTATCCCAGAGGAGTCGTCTACCCTACTGGCCGAGGTAGCATCCCGAAAGAGCCGTCTACCTGGCGGAAGGGGAGTTGAAAAGCTCCCTAGCAGAGATAGTGTCTCGGAGGAGTCGTCTATTCCGTAGGCTAAGGTAGCATCCCGGAGGAGCCGTCTACCTGGCGAAGGGGAGTTGAAAAGCTCCCTAGCGGAGATAGTGTCTCAGAGGAGTTGTCTATCCCCGCGGGTGAGTCCTTGTGTCGGAGCACTTGGAGCGCGTCAAGGTAGTATCCCGGAGGACATCAGACGTCGGCGAGTCGTCGCAGGCGACAAACGTCGGTGAGTCGTCGCAGGCGACGGACGTTGCGGAGGCACATGATCCCTTGAAGAGAAGTGAAAGTGCTAAGAGGAAGGCCAAATGCCAACTATTGTGGAAAGGCCAAGGCCAAGGCCAACCCTAAGGGGAGGCCAAGGTCCACCCCAAGGGGAAAGGCAAGGCCCACTTCCTTGGGCAAGTGCCAAGGCACACTGACGAGTGACATGCGACATGTGACGGTCGAGGCGCGATGAGAAGTCACGCCAAAAATGAGTTTCTTTGTGACGAAATCACGTAACAAAAGTGAGAAGTTTGATCGATTGAAAGCGTTGAATATTTGTGCCGACGTGTCATGCAAAATAGGACCCCATTGGGTCCTGAGGTGCAGCCAAGATAGGTTGGGAACAGGATTGAAAGACAAATCGATCTGATTATGAATGTGGATCTCTGACTATGATTTAGCGAGCCAAGCAATAACATTCTTAATAATGTTTTCCTCATATTGCCTCCATTAATGAACTTATTCACTTACTTTTATACATAGTTCCCCAAATACATGCAATAAAAGAGATGTTAAAACGATATGGATCTGTATTGTTTGTTATACACTACGCAAGTGGTGGCAACAGTTCTTTAGTTCTGGCAATATCATTGCCGGAGGGTTACCGGAGATGAAACTACAAAACCAACGCATTGGCCGTTATTGGTATATGGTATGCATTCCTTCAAACTGTGCAGAGTCTGTAAGCCATGCAAACCAAAAGCAAAGACTTCTAGACATCATATTTCACGTTCTTCCAGAAAAGAAAACCTAAAAGACACATTTTCCATCTTTTTGACCCCCTACCGCACACGCTCTCTCTCCACCCAGAGCAAAAAGGACAAGAACGTACACTTGTCTGTTCTTTCTCCTCCTATGTATGTATTCTTGGCAGATGTCCTTGTGTCACTTTTACCCTTGTTTTGGTGTCCTTTCTCAACGACACCTTTATGCCGAAGGTACAAGAATTTTAAGCAGGCAGCCATGGTACCATGTACAAAAAGGGGTGAGCGATGGTGTGGCTAATGGTGATGAAAAAGCTGAGAATGAAGTGATTCAGTGCTGCTGCGATGAAGTATTATTAGCCATGGCAGCAGGTGACCACAAATCAGCACCGTTACAGCTTGCCACGTGCAGGGTGCAATCTACAGGGACTAGACACAAGCCTCTGCTCCTCAGATCCTTCCCCAATTTACGTCCTCCGTTTTCTCCGCCTTCCTGTCCAACGCATGCAGTAAGTACTTACTTAAACTCTTGAACTACCTCGGTTATATACAAATATTCTACCTTAGAATATGAGGCATGCTTTTTTAAGGAACCCATGTCATTCTTCTCATATCATATTCTAAAATCCGAGAAGCGAAAGTCTAAAACAAACCCTCTTCAGATCTCTCTGACAATTTGGGTATCAGATGGAAAGTAAAACATTTTGTATACCATTATAACATACCAAAATTACCCATACTACATGTGAAATGTGGCCAAGATGAATCTTAACTTCTAACGATTCAAATGAAAAATATGGTGTATCATCTACGGTACTGTTAAACAAAATTTGAAGCATCTAACAAAATAAAGTACTCCCTAAGTTCTGAAGGGAGGGAGCAACTCTTTAGGAACAGAAGAGAAGGCTTACTCCGGAGTACACGTATCGATAAAAATTTATCGAACATAACCACAAATTTGACAATTCTGGTAAAGCTTTTAGCCACACTTTTAAGGTCTTCGTAAATTTCCATATCCGTTAACATTTTTGTAGTGAAAATACAACATATGCTGAACAAATCAGGCCCATTTAAACCATGGCACATGTCAAACAAAGTTTCACGTCAGGAAACGTAACTGATCCGCCTTGAACACGCAGATAATATCTTGTACAGACAAGTCAAATACATTTCACTCAACTGGTAGCCTGACAACAGAGTACTTACATCAAGGTAGGTAGTTGAGGAAGGCAAACGGTGCAAGTATGGAGAACACAAGACCTGAACTTGGTCGTGCAGAAACCTGATATATCCCATCGCTTCATGAAGCACTGATGCCGTATCTGTCTGCATTAACCCCCACAAGTCACATTTCAAAATTTATAACACTACGTTTGCCACACGTTTCTCCAATCTCCAATTTTGTCGCTAAAGTACTAGAAGTTACAGCCGCACTTCTATTGGTGTTTCCATTCCGGATAAAGTTTAGTACATGTTACCACGGAATTGAATTCAAATAACAACCACATTGTACGTACGATTTATTTACTTGTACTTATATATCTCATAATAATTCGCAAAAACTCACACTAAAAAGTATTGCTGACAATGATGCTAGTAATCAGCTATATTAGTAGCACGCAATCTAGTTGTCTGAATTAGATGTAAATGCAAACGTTAACTACTTCCTCCCTTCTACATCAAAACCGGAAGCACTTCAATCATTTACCATGATTAGATGCATTTGGTCAAATACTCCACCTGACAAGTCAAATGGTAAACCTCTGTATATTTGCAATTAACACTCCAAATTCACTGTGTCTGTGGGAAAATTGTGCAGAACTTCTTATCCAATTAGTCCCAAGCAGTCTATCAAAATCTAACCTTGCCAAAGGGCGACACAAGCTGCTGTAATGCGGAAATCCGATCCCCAAGCTTCTCTTTCGACCTCACCTACACATCACTTTAACACATTAGAGGGGGAGCAAAATAAACTTGCTATTAGTATTAAATAGAAAAATATCACATGCACGCATTGCCTCCTCTGCCTCGGATTCATCAGACCTTTGCATGGACGGTCACCGTTGCCTTCTCCGGCTTGTTTTTCTTACGGTTGCCAGGCTTCCCCGCTGGAGCTATAGTGCCGCCGCTGCTCAAACACTGAACCGATTCATACACATTCCATTTTCTCTGCATGAATATAAAACAAAACAAGATTTAAATTTAATTGCACGAACAGCAACAGTATTACTAACTTGAAGGAGCAGAGAGCAGCAGACGTTGTTGGTCCTGATCTTATTAGTGGATGACGCTGAGGACGAAGTAGTAGTACTGCATGTGACGCCGGATTTTTGAGCAGTTCTTGTCGGACCATCATCAAACGTTAAATCACGTGATTCGTTTTGGTAACCACCAAAACACAGCATGTTTGGAGGGTTTTCACTAGAAAAAGAAGAAGTGTACTTGAAACACCCATTTGGGTCAAGACCCTCATCGTCGGCGGTGAACAGCATCTTCGAGAAGCTCTCTCCGGCGAGTGGGTCACTGGAAAATCCCTTGTTTTCCGCCATTGAAGGACCTCAGAACCCAAGACTTTGGATTTGAGGAAGAGTAATTAAAGAACGGAAGCTTCTTTGAGGTTCAAGAAGATAATGACGGGAAATATAGCTAAGCTATGTGAACTATTGTGCGTGCGCGTCACTCTCTCTCTCTCTCTCTCTCTCTCTCTCTCTCTAGGATCTTTAGTTGGGCGTTACGGCCGTTACTTGCATTTCAAGACTTTGGTTTTGTCGTCTCGGTCAAACGTGAGACCCCACCTTGCCCGAGAAACCCATGGTTTATGTACCCAAAGCAAACTTGGAACCCTGTTTGCTGGGCCATCTGGTGGAATGGCTCAGTCACCGAGTCGCTGGTTTTATACCTGTCCGGACCAAGTTTAGTATCCAAAGCTTGTCTCATGAACTACGTTTATGTCCACGTGGAGACATGTCCTGGTTCCCTGGGGCCACGTCCCCATTTGTTTTCCAATTTTTTTTGGGTATTCATCTTTCTTGTGATTAAACAAAGCATAGTTGTGACAAGTAGTAAGTTCTTGACAAGAAATGGGATGCTAGAATAGTCTTTTTTTTTGTTTTTGTACAAAGGACTAAAGAAAAATGATTGTTTACTTGGGTGACCTTTTTCAAAGATTACTTCAATTAAGTCAACCGTGCTAAAATAACTTATAAAGAGGTGAAAAGACTTTCGCATGATGATCGATCCAAATAAATAAAAGAAAGAGGTTATTTTTGCCCCTAATATATTAATCAATTATTTATTTGTTGTTTAAATATCAATAATTATCACTAAAAATTACTTCTAACATTAGAGGGCATATAAAGTCATATATAACGAAATAAAAATAACATCTTCTAAATACAAACTTAATAAACCATGATACAGGTGACACTTCGTGGTAAATCTCTTCCTCTATTAGATTTAAAATAAAATATAGAGTTGTACTACATGGTTATAGATATGAAGGAGAAAATGTTCAAATTCTGATGAGGTTATTGTTGGAGTATTTTAATAAAAATATCATTTATCTATTATACAATAAAATAAAATAAAATCTTTTCAAGCAATAATTACTTTGTTATTATTGGACCGTTACAAGTATTAAGTAATATTTTGCTTTATGTCTCTTTTATTGGTCAATAAGTGTCATTACAAGTAGTTTATGACAATAGTTATTTGCATAATTATAACTTATTACAAAGATTTATTGTGTCACTTAATTAGACATATATATAAAGGTCATTCTTCTAATTCTTCTAGTGATTGGGAGAAGAGATTTTTTTTGTTACAAGCTCTTTCATTTTTCTAGTCAACATATGATAGAGCTTGTGTCTTAAGAGACTTTCCTTTATATTTTTCTACTCACATATCAATGTTTTTCTTAACTACAAGTCTTATTGCAAAGACAAGTGTACAAATGTTTATGATTTCGTGATCATGTTCTCTTAAGAGTGTGAGAACAATTGTTATATTTTTGTTAGGCAAAGAAGGGTATTGGGTGAAGCTTCAACTTCTCTCAAGTGGTGCAAACTTAGAGAAGTTACAGTAAATAAGAGCTGGGTTGTTGTATCCTGGAGGCGGCGCGTTGGAACCTATTGCACCGGTATACTCCGTAGGGGCGCGAACCGTCTTAAAGAGAGCGACCTAGTCCGCGCCTCAACCCAATACTAGTATACTGGTTTCGAAGGTGATCATTCGAATCATTGATGGTACTTCGCATGGTAAGAACAACACGGCATTTTTAAGAGGATTGATGTAAACGTATTTCTCGTACTCACAACTAAGAGGTAAAAATATTCTTATGATTTTATTTACTCAATTGTGAGTTTGCACAGATATTATATTCATTTTTAGAAATGATTTCCAACAGTTATCTTGAAAGTTAGGATACTCCAAATTTAGATATAAAAAATGTGAACGAAAGATCCCATCAAATTGAGTTGGGTCCATGCATGAATCTAAGAAATAACTGAGAATTCACCATTTCTCTTACTATCTCTCTCAATTCGAGTTTCTTGCTATTAAGCACTCAATTTATTTTTTGTACAATTCAGAGACAAGTATAACGAAATGTGTATCAAAAATAAAACTAAGAGAAGCTGTTTTAGAATTGAATTGTGCCATGTTATGCTGTTTGTGTCCCACTCCTTAGACTGAGCAAATGATCGCTAGAGATGAAATAAATATTACATGGTGTCCGACCACTTAAAAATGTTGAGCGAAAGGGACTGATTGAAAGATTAAGGCAAACAAAGATTACTTTTATTATATGTCAAACAATTTAGATGGTTTGAATTACCGATCCTATACGACCTATTGTTCTTTAGTCGAAATAACTTTTAACTGTAAACTATCGCTAAAATCACGACTCATTTGAATCGTAGGATTAAGTGTCACCCTTTTTTACGGCCAGTCACATACTCAACATTCCCAAAGAAATAATGTACATTAAGATCTACTTTTAGAACTCAAAGCCCCGTTCGAAGTTAGTCGACTATCCCGGTTTCCGGTGATTTTGTCCATATCTCTAAGAAATTGTTTGGAGAAAATGCGTGACTCGTACCAAAGCATTGGGCCTCCTCTTGAAATGCAAGTAGAATGGTCACACTCCCCCGTAGAAGATTAGTCGGACCATGTCTTTATTCACCATTGGGGCTGTAAATTGATATAATCTCACCCAAGGCCCAGCTCGCAAGGGCACATAAAGGTTAATGTAGCGTTTGAAAAACTTCCAGTTTTGATCTTCTATTTTCAAGAAAACAAAAACAAGTTTATTTATTTTATTTTTTTACAAAAAATAAATGAGTGATTGATTACCCAGTTTTTATTTTGAATTTTTTTTTGTGGTAGTTTGTGGGGCGTTGGTGGTGCTTGACAGTGGCCGGCCGGTCGGCCGGCGGCGGCGGCGGCTACCTGCGGGCTGGGGTAGCCGGTAGCCTTGGTTGGCGGCAGTGGTGGACGGTGGCTGTGGTGGTCTCAAAATAAAAATCAAAACTAAAAATCCAAAACTTCACATGAGAGTTTTAAAAAACAACCTTGTTTTAAAACTGGTTTTCAAAACTGAAGGGAAAAAAAAAACTATGTGTCAAACGCGTTTATTTTCTCCAATTTACAAAATTGGAGAGAAAACAGAAAAAATAAACGATTTCAAACAAAGCCTAAGCTTGAAGAACACATTGCTCATCTAATCTTTGCGAAGTCCTTTTCAAGTTGTTCATAAAATTCAACTTCCTAACAAGTTCTTCAAACCAACTTCCTACACAAATGATGAACTGCAAAAATAACTCCAATTTGCACCCTAACACTTATTTGCACCCTAACACTTACAGGTAGAGGGATAGGAAAACATAGAATGCAATAATTTCAATTTACCACAATAAATTGACAACTTAAAGGTAGATGTTGTATTTCATGTCTTTGTTTCAATACACATGGAACCCACCTGCTTTTGTTAGTTAGCTTTAGCAGAAGGAGAAGCCAACTTTTAGCCCACCCAAAAGGAACTTTTGGCTCCAAAATTTGTTTTGGGCTCTCAGTTTTCTTTAGGTCCATTCAAGAGCCAACCTTTCCCTTCACCAAAGATCTAACATTTGGTTCTAAGTTGTCTTTACCGTTTTGTCCTCCCTCTCCCCTATAATAAGGCTCTCTCTCTCTCTCTCTCTCTCTCTCTCTCTCTCTCTCTCTCTCTCGTTAGTGTTACACCAAAACTTTCAATACATTTTTCACATCTTTAGTATCCGTTGCAGGCGCCTGCAAATGGAAATAGTACTCTAGACTAATTGTAAATGTTGCGTACCATGAAGTCCATCGCATTGAATCACTGGTTCCGGATGCGAGTATCAACCTTTTAGAACAAAGTCTCGACTTGATCCTATAATTAATGAGATTGCTCCTACTTATTTTTTCGCTTGTTATTATCTTATACTACAATAATATAGATGTTATTTTGTGTAAGAAAGTTAGTTCTATTCTAAAAATATTTATAAAAGGATTACATCCAACAGCAGAGGGATATAAAATCTGTATCACTCGGAGCAATGATCGTTATTGGCACCTTGGTACATGACAAAGAAAGATAGCCGATGCATCTAATACTTCAATATAATGAAATTCAGTGGAAGATACTACTCCGCACTGTGATCTTTCAACTGAGTCAGCCATGCAGCGATGTGTTGCCCTTTGATACGATGCTTAGATTTTCTGGGTAAGAGTAAGGTTCTCTCATGTTTTGTTTTACGGAAAGATGAACTACCAAGAAAAAGTGCTCCCGAAATTTGAAGTATGAAGTATTCCAGAGGTTATGAAAATTGAAAAACCATCTCAGAAAAACTGCTTCAACATGACTTTAGACGCGAGTAGGCTCAAAATGTTTAAGATCCCAAAGACTCGACAATAAGCAAAGTCTGGTGCAATAGCAACATAGCTTAAGAAGTCCCTGCTCCCCTAACGAGAGCTCGGATTGGTAAATGAAAGTTCTTCCACCAAAAGCTCGCTTATTAATGGCACAATCGTAAGAGAAAACATGTCACTGACACAAATTTTGTGAACCGAAGAGTTTCCAGCAGGAAAAGAACCAAAGGACACGGGCATCAGCAAACTTATTAACCTCTGCTGTCTATTAAACTACATTTGAACACACACGTATGAAGAAACTCGAATCAGCGAGTAAGCTTTATATGACACAGGGCCACACCCCATTAAAGCTAAAAATAGACAAAAGCAAGAAACAATGAGCAGAAGACGAGAACTAGCCTCAGTGGGGAATAAGATCGAACATTTGACATACGGCAGCATCAATCAAAACAAACACCCTTCAGCTTATTCGCCGCCGCTTCATCCACCGAATACTGCAATCACAACAAAACCCAAAAAGGGAATGTAACTAAAAGCCGAAATATAAACACAGAGAGAGGATGGGAGAAATGAGAGACCTTGTTAAGGACCCAGAGGGCGTGGGTGTAAGTGCGCTTGAAGAGGTCTTGGAGGTCATTGGGATCGACGTCTCGGTAGTTGACGAAGTTTTCACGGGCGTATTTGGCGTAGTAAGGTCTCGTGTCCTTTGGGAGCCGCCTCACTAGCCTTAGGACTTCCCCGTAGGCCCTCAGCGCCTTCTGCATTTCTATTGCAAGCATGGATCACCGTTATCGACGGGTCTCTCTGTGTCAGGCTTCTCTGATTGGATCAAAAGAGCGGTTAAGTCCCTAATTGCTAACTCATGCGTTAAGCCAACCGACGCAAAATGTATTTAAGTGTCATTGGTGATTGGCCATATATTTGAATCCTTTTTGCCACCAAAAAGGATTGCATAACACGTGACCACGATCGCAGTTGGAGCTAAATTTTCAATTATTGCTATTACAAGAGAAGCCATAACTAAATCAATTAAGATTAAGTGATAAAAAATTTGTCATTAAAAATATTTTTGTCGCCATCTTTAAATTTTGTAGTGACAATTTGCAAAATATATTTAACAACATTTGTTTATTGCTGAAAATGATTCAATTCCTAATCAAATGACTCAGAAGAATGTATATTAATTACATTACAACTTTAGTTTCAATTTTTCACTGGTAACAATTTTACAAGTCATAAGAAGATAGCTATAGTTATTCAACTATCGACAATAATGTCAATGACATATTTGTTACTAATATCAATCATCATAATTATAAATAATACTACTTCCTTAACGTCACTAAATAGAATTTAGGGATAATTGCAAAAAACACTCTCGTAGTTTGGGATATTTGCAAAAAGCCCCCTGAGGTTATAAAAATTGTAAATGAACACCTGTGATCGCAAAAGTGTTGCAACCGTTAGAAAAATCGTCCAAACTAACGGCATGTGTTACTCATGCTCCTGAATAGTGCATTTCATAAATATTAATATAATAAAATGACTAAAATGCCCTCTATTTATTTCTCTCTCCCAAATCCCAAACTTTCTTCCCTAATCTAATGAAACCAAACCCTAGCCGCATATCCACTTCCATCACCCCACCACGTCTACCACTTGCCCTACCCACGACCGCCTCATCGCCACCTGCCTCATCAAAACCCATCGCCGCCACTACCTCATCAAATCCCATCACCGCAACACCCCCCACCCAATCTCGATGTCGCCATTACCGCCCAATGCCGCAACAACCATCACCGCCCAATGCCGCAGCAACCATCACCGCCCAATGCCCATCGTCGTCATCCGCATATACCACCACTACACCACGACCAAACACCACATACCCACGTCAACAACAATCAAGGGTTTTAATTTGAACCATAATCGCACATACTTAGATCTAGGGTTTCAATCGCAAGGTGCGATTGAAACCCTAAATCTAAGTTTGTGCAATTCGAACAAATCAGCAACATCAAAGTTTGTGAAACCCTAGATCTAAGTTTCAAAGTTCTCGTCATACTACAGGGGTGAAACTCGGCAACGATGGAGAATAGGGCGGTGCGGTAGTGTGATCGATGTGGCTACGAAGAAGAAAGGCCGATGGGTTTTGCGGGGTTGTGGTTGTGATGATAGAGAAGGGCCTGGGCCTGTGGAGACGACGGGCATGCCAGAATGGCGGCAGTCTCGCTAGGGTGGTGGTGCCGCCCCTCTGCTCGAGACTTCCGATGCACATAAACAATCTTAGGGTCTATATACAAGGATATTTTGGACAATTTTTTATTTCATCACAGAAACCGTCGGTTGTAACACTTTTGCGATCACAGGTGTTCATTTGCAATTTTTATAACCTCAGGGGGCTTTTGTAAATACCCCAAACCACGAGGGTGTTTTTTGTAATTATCCGTAGAATCTATTAAAACTACTGAACGGCCATCAATTATTCTACCTGCAACTCAAGCTTGAGTCAAGGAAGGTTACATAAGTTGTAAACCTTGTACACAGTAATTTTTTGCTCAGAACATTTGTTGTATTTAAAATTTGATGTGTGCAGCCGTTTCTCTATTTGTTTATCTATATATATACTATATATAACACTTTTTTGGTGTTACATAACTACCTATTTAGAATGGTGACAAGTGACAATCTATCTATACTATATATAAAAGCAAAACTTCTTTTGGTGTACCACCTATTTGGTGTTACCAACTACCTATCTAGAATGATAATAAGTGGCATTACAAGAATTCTTTTAAAAAATAACACAAAATGCAAAGCTTAAATGGTAAATAACCTACCTATAAAAAATGTTTGGTTTTCATAATTTAAACTTCATAAAGAAAATTTTAGTTAAAGGAAATTATAAAGTCAAACTTGATATTACAAAAATATCATATTGCTAATTTTATCTTTACACATGTTTGTTTTTATAATTTTAAATTTATTACAAAACTATAGTTAAAATCAAATCTAAGTTTGATACGGTGATAATAATATGCTAACTTATTTGTTACACGCATGACTAACTTTATACTTGATGCTTGATATTGTTCAACAAAATTAAAATTATTAATTTTACTTTTGTACATGCATCGCGTGTGCTATGCTGACTCGTACAATATATAAAGGAAAAACATGATTTGGTGGTGTAACACATTTTTAGTGTTACATAACTACATAACTAGAATGGTGACAGTGACTAGACCTGGCAAAATTTTACCCGCACCTGCGGGTAGACCCGACCCATGCCTAAAATGCTGGTACGGGTACCAGAAATGGTTACCCGCAAAAAATTGACCCGTATCCGGACCATTTTGAGAGAACCCGTCCTGGTTGGGTGCGGATTACCCAGTGACTTACTATATATTGAGGCTAATGTTAGGGTTTCTTTCACATTCATTTCTCTTTCTCCATTTCTCCTCAGCCGCCTACCCCAGAACTTCTCTCTCTTTCGCAGACTCTCTCGGCCGGCCACCGGATTTGTCCATCTCATCTCTCGTAGTCACCGGCTTACGGCACCTCCCGCCTAACCAAGCCCTCCATGTCACAGAAACTGACCACCGCTGCCACCGGAGACCTGATACCGTTTTGAAAACCCACCACCACAAAATCGATCCACCACTGCGACCCACAAATCTTACCACCGCAAGTCGCTGACAGCCACAGAAGAAGAGGCAGGCGCTGATGCGCCTTGCTCCGATCTCCTTGCTGTCGATCCCTACCGCCGACCACCCACAGAAGAAGAGGCAGGCGCCGACAGCCACGGATCTGCCAAACTCCACATATCTGTGGCCAATTTTTAATTGTTTTACTTGTTGAGGCATTCGGCAGATCAATTTTGGGATTTAAGTTTTGTATTTTGATTTAATTGTCGCTGATTTTGCTTGTTGATTAACTTGATTCTAATTTTTCTGAAATTAAGTTTTGTATTTTGATTTAATTGTTGCTGGTTTTGCTTGTTGATTTTAAGAAGTTTGTTGATTTTAATTTTTTTGAAATTGAAAATAATTCTAACAGCTGGTAAAAATTAAGAACACACTAGCTGAAAAAAGAAAAAGAAACAAAAAAATATATATGCCTAACTGGAGAGAGTTCTTGTTTATAAAAAAAATAAAAATTTAATTATTTAGCCCTGGTAATACCCGACTCGCAAGGGGTAGGGTACGGCTATTGAAAAAGACTATCCGAAAAAAATCGAGTAAATTTTACCCAGCCCATTTTTACCCGGACCCGACCGGGCATTATCCGGACCCCGGCGGTTTTACCCGTTTGCCAGGTCTAACAGTGACATTCCAAGAAAATTTCTAATATATGACATAAAATATAAATCTTAAATAGTAAATAACTACCTATAAAGACATGTTTACTTTTCATAATATAAACTTCGTAAAAGAAAAGTATAATTAAAGTAAATTATAATAGTTCAAACTTGATATTAAAAAATACCATATTGTTAACTTTATCTTTATACATTTTTGGTTTTAACAATTTCAAATTCATTACCAAAACTATGATTAAAATCAAATCTAAGTTTGATATGTTGAAAATATTTTGCTAACTTATTTTGCCACACGTATGATTAACTTATTTTATTAAAGTTTAAGATTCATATTATTGAATGTGACAGTAAATACTTATATGTGATGCTTGATTTTTTTTTAACAAGTGATATTATCAACTTTATTTTTGCACACGCATCGAATGGTTACGGTGACTCGTTCATTATGAAGCCAAAACTTGATTTATAATGTAACACCTCTTTAGTGTTACATAAGTACCAACCTAGCTATAATGATGACAAGTGACATTTCAAGAGAATTTTTAAAACACAAAATTAAAACTTTAATTAGTAAGTAACTACTTATAAAATTGTGTTTAGTTTTTACAAATTCATTCATCAAAAATAAATTTAAAGTAAAATTTAAAAGTCAAGTTTTATATGATAATATATTTTGCTAACTTATGTTTAGGCACATATCTGTAATTTAAGATTTATTTTACTGTATATGACAATAAATACGTGCATGTATATGATTGTTCCCAACCTATTCTGGTCGCACCCAAAGGCCCACTGCGGTCCCATTTTGCATGACACATCCGCACAAGTAACAGTCATTTTCAACGCTCACAACCGGTCAAAGCTTGCACGCTCAAGTCACGTGCACTTCTCACTTTCGTTACATGACTTTGTCACCAAGAAACTCATCCTTGCGCGATGCCTCATGACGTCGCGACCATCGCATGTCGTACATCGCTCGTCGGCGCACCATGGCACTTGCCCAAGGAAGTTGGCCTTGGCCTCCCCCTTGGGGTCGGCCTCGGCCTTGGCCTTCCCCTTGGGGTAGGCCTCGGCCTCCCCTTGAGGTTGGCCTTAGCCTTCCCCCAAGGGTTGGCCCTTGGCCTCCATACTTAGCATTTTCACTTCTCTTCAAGGGACCATGCATCAACCTCGCGACGTCCGTCGTGGATAACCCTCGCGACGTCCGTCGTGCATCAAGCTCGCGACGTCCGTCGTGCATCAACCTTACGGACGTTCTTCCATCAACCTCGCGACGTCCGTCGTGCATCACCTTACGGACGTACGTCTATCAACCTCGCGACGTTCGTCGTGCATCAACCTCGCGACGTCCATCGTTGATCAACCTCGTGACGTCCGTCGTGCATCAACCTAGTGACGTCCGTCATGCATCAACCTCCCAACGTCCGTCGTGCATCAACTCCGCGACCCCCGTCGCCCAGACACAACTCTGCGACCCCGTCGCCCGGACACAACTCAGCGACCCCCGTCGTCGGCGTCCGGGCACCGCACTTCAACACTCCGCCGCGCCCATGCACCGCGCCACTGATACAGTCACGCCCCCTGGCTCCTTGTCACATTACAGTACCCCCGGCACCTCACTCACTCCGCCGCGCCTATGCGCCGCGCCGCTGATACAGCCGTGCCCCATGGCTCTCTATCAAAATGTCGTGCGCCCGGCACCTTACTCACTTCATCGCGCCCATGCGCCACAATCATGTCATCATGCCCCCGGGCACCACACTCATTCATCACACCATGCGCACCTTGCCTTGGTCATGGAGCATGCTTCAACCCACTCTTCGAAGTGTACATCATCCTGCGGGGATAGGCGACTCCTCCGGGACACTATCTCCGCCAGGGAGCTCCCCTTCTGCCAGGTAGACGGCTCCTCCGGGATGCTACCTCGGCCAGTCAGGTAGACGGCTCCTCCGGGATGCTACATTGACTCGCTCCGAGTGCTCTGGCACAAGGACTCACCCGCGGGGATAGGCGACTCCTCCGGGACACTATCTCTACTAGGGAGCTCTTCAACTACCCTTCCGCCAGGTAGACGGCTCCTCCGGGATGCTACATTGACTCGCTCCGAGTGCTCTGGCACAAGGACTCACCCGCGGGGATAGGCGACTCCTCCGGGACACTATCTCTGCTAGGGAGCTCTTCAACTCCCCTTCCGCCAGGTAGACGGCTCCTCCGGGATGCTACCTCGGCCAGTGGGGTAGACGGCTCCTCCGGGATGCTACCTTGACTTGTTCCAAGTGCTCCGGCATAAGGACTCACCCGCGGGGATAGGCGACTCCTCCGAGACACTATCTCTGCCAGGGAGCTCTTCAACTCCCCTTCCGCCAGGTAGACGGCTCCTCCGGGATGCTACCTTGGCCGGCCAGGTAGATGGCTCCTCCGGGATGCTACCTCGGCCTGCGGAATAGGCGACTCCGCCGGGACACTATCTCCGTCAGGGTGCCTGCGTGACTGGCCTACGTGCTCCGGCACTGGGGGCTTGCGTCGGCACCCCTAGGGACTATGACCCCCGGGTCACTCCGAGACGGGAGCAGGTCTTCGGAGGGCATCGCGCCTAATTCACCTGGCAGTTGGGCGTCGGGTCTTCCCCACTGCTGCCAGGCCTGTGGGACTCCGCAAGGGCTTGGATTGGAGGCTCGATCAAGGGGGTTCTCTGGCCACACCGTTGTGGGAGCCAGTCTTTCCAGACAGACAGAGCGATGCTGTGCGGGGCAGGCCAGATGAATATGCGATTCGACAGTCCGTGGAGCACTGACACCCGTGGACCCCCTGGTGATGTGTCACTCCCGGGGAGCGCCACGTGTCGGTTAATGACATCATCATCTCAATCTCTATAAATAGAGGTCTTGAGAATTCATTTGGGAGGGACATTTTCAGAACACTTTCACTTTCTCACTCTAGAATCCTAGAGAGAGAAACGTACAGGACCCTGACTTCGGAGATAAGCATCAGACTGTGACTGTCGTCGTGTATTCCCTCTGCGCCACCGCCTTCGCAGTACTGCCACCCTCAAGCTCTGTCTGGGAAGCCCTTGGTCTCTGCCCTTGGTCTCTGCCCTTGCTCCGCTCTTGCTCCGCCCTTGCTGTGTCTCACATCATCACACTTGGCATCCGAGTCGGACTGCATTCCTTGTGGCACCTCCACGTCGACTGCGAACCCACTTTCCTTGGCATCAATAATTTTGTTAAAAAAAATTATATTATTTATTTTATTTTTACACACATAACATCACTAGTGCCTTGGGTACGACTCGTCTTTAATAATGTCAAATTCACATAACACGTGTCACTATGAGAACCAAGGCAACCCGAAATTCCACGTCCACCAAGGATAATCCATGCAAAAATCTCCTTTCACATCTTCTAACCAAAGAAAATAGCGAAGGAAAAAATGGGATAATTCAGGAACAAGATCATCCAGCAAGTCTTCAGGCTGCAGCAATTAATGCAAAAGAGACCAAAACCCCTGAAAATTAAGCACGCCACAGGTCTCACCCAACACCACCAGTTCTTTCACTCCGTACTACCAGAAAAAAAAAAATCTACCTCATCTTTCGCGGCCAGTATCACCTCCAAATGGCACAGCTCCCATCACTCATATCCTCTATAAATCCAAACCACCACCATTAGAGCCACCTCTCCACCAAATCCCAAAACCCTAAAACACCACGTACAGACACACCCCCATTAGTAACTGTGAGAAATCACACACCTTGCAGAGCTTAATGGATATATGGCCATGGATTTGTGAGCTTCCGAACTCGGACGAGTGGGAAGAGTCAAAATCACTACTTACCTTCCAACTAGCTAGCTCCAGTCCAAGTGAAAGCCCAATTCAGCTCAAAGCCGAGCGTACATTTGGATCCAACTCGGATGCACCGGTGATTACCTTCTCTGTGTGCTGTGAACAAAAGACGCTCTGGGTTTCCGACACGTGCCCTCTAGCTTCAGACAACCCATTCCTGCCTCTCGTCCTTCAGCTCCTCCAGGAGATCATAACTCGTTCACCCACCGCCCAAGACAGCACCTGCCCACGTTCACAGCTCCAAAAGCTTAAACCTGAACCAGTTTCATGGATTCTCGACTCCCACTCGCCCGAGTCATTCTCCAGCTTCTTCAACCTCATCTTCCTCACTCGCCTATTTTGGCTTTGCGTCTGCGACGCGCCCTCTGAAATCGGTTCTTTCTACTTCCACTCCTTGCTTGTTCCAAACCTCGAAGCTTTTTCATGCAAAGACACCCACGTCCTGCGTGCTTTCTTCATTTCAGTTGGCACCGACGTGGAGCTGTGCTTAATGCGCACATTTGGCTACATGTTAGCAAAGTGGTTGATCTTAAGAGAGGTGGGCGTAGGTTTAAAATCGCTAACACCATTACCTTCTCACAACCTTGGCTTCTCTTATGCTAAAGAGTCTCATGGCCTGTGGATTTTGAAATCCTACGCGCCTGTGATTGCCACGACGCGCACGCGCTACTATGGCCAAAAAAGCCAGCTCCCTGTGATTGAAACTAAGGAGTCTGTGCTCAAGTACGCCCTGGCGCATCAACAGCTTGAGGCTGTGATTCAGTTGGAATACACAGTGGGGTTCAATGAGGGATTCCTTCAGGTGAGTGCTCGTGTCGACAATCTGCGGCTCCACGTGGCTAAATTAGGGTTTAGTAAAGATGAGGGCAATGAGTACACTGAGGAGAGGCATTTTCCTTCGAGGATTCGCGTTTGGGTGGGACCCGAAGTCGGGGCGAGTTATGTGTCAGGGTTAAGTTTGGGCCGATCCACGGACAACGTGGAAAAAGAAATGGAGACGCAGAAGGTTATGAAGAGTAGCTTTGGGAAGACGAAAGTTCCGAGGTTGAAGGCCATGACGACGACGACAACGAGGACAAGGATGAGGAATTGGAGGTGGGATCAAGATGTGGAGGGGAACGCCGCGATTTTTGACGGGGTTTTATGCGACAACACAACTGGTATCGAGGTGGCCACGTGGAAGTCATCTAGCAATAGTGATGGTGATGATCAGTCGATGAATAATTTTCGAAAGCGATACACGGGGACAAATAGGCCATTTACTAAGAGTGGTGGTCTGATTTTTGGCGGGGGTGAGTGTGGAGAGAGAGTGGCATGGAGGTTGAACAAGGAAATGGAAGGGAGTGTGTTGAAGTGGAGAATGGGTGGTCGAGTTTGGCTGAGTTATTGGCCAAATGATGTAAAGAGTTCATATTTTGAGACAAGGTGCGTTCAGTGGTGCGATGAGGTTGATTTACCTTTGATCCCTGGCAACTACTAAGCCATAATGGTATAGAAAAAGATTGCTACGTGTTCAAAGGAAAAATTACAATAAGGTTTATTATGTCAGAAAATATAGTATAACTGCGGATATTGTCTCTGCATATATTAATTAGACGATAATGTACCGCTAGCAATGTGCACCCATTGTTGTATAATGTATGTGGAAGCTTTTTTACTTTAATGCAGCAACAGAAAATTCACTACCCGTGCAAAGATTATTTTCTCTTTTTATAGGATTATTATTTCGTCCACATTTGCACACAAAAAATAGATATTTTTTTTTTGCAAATCCTCAACTAATTAAACCGAGAGGCCAAGCTGGGCCTGGGCTCGGGCGTCCAAGCTTCCGGTATTGCAATTTGCAAGTTTAGTACTTGAAGAGCCCAATCATGTCCCAGAGGTTTTGATGATGTGAGTGTGCCGTTTATACTTCCATTTGTGTGCATCAACAACTACATATATTCTTTAATTACCTCGCTTCGCTTATATCCCCTCGACTTGTTTGTTTGCTTCTTTTGGTATTACCAGAATGAAGAACGGGGATTGTTCCAATGGTCACACGAACCCTCCTCAACCGGTGATAAGCGTTTCGATGAGCTAAATCTCATTTGCAATGAGTGCATCCGACTCTAACAGAGGATTGATGCCATGCGAGAAGAACACGAAAATCGAAAGAACGTTTGGAATTGGGAAAGAAGAACACGAAATCCTAAAAAAATTGACCACTTTCTAAATTAAGAAAGATTTTTTCAATATTTTTTTTCATGTTTACTCTATTCATATTTTTTATTTTATTTCTCTCTCTATATTTTATCATCCACCAATTAATTTTCTCTCACTTGAATCACTTTCTTCCCTCTCCCTCTCTCTTGAGGTTGAACTGAAAATGTAAAATATAGGACTAAATTTCTCAATATTCATGCAAGTCAAATGTAATCAATATTTTGTATGACTTTGCATATTCACCTAACTACTTGCCAATTTTATACTAATTGTTCACTTATTAATTAATTTAAAGGTAAATTTAGTGCATATAAATATTGATTTTAGCTATTAATAAACATCTAAGTGAACATTTATTTAAAACTGGCTCATTTCGTGGGTCACTTAGGTAAAGGTTTACAGCAAGAGCGTTCTAGTCCACCCCAGGATGTTGTTGTGATAAAACTGATCTTTGCTTGTGTTAGATTGGGTTCTCTCCGTGGCATTTTGATAGTGAATCTACTTTGCTATAACTCTAGTTAGTCATATGTTTGTATAGTTATTTGTTAGTATAGTGTAGGTTTTTTTTTTCTAAGCAAATCTATATCTATATTACTTATAAAAGTATGAATCTTGTAAATTATTTTATTCTTCGTTAATCACTCCAATAACAATCCTACCATTTCATAAATACTACTCCATTATTATCCTACCCCTTCATAAATACTATTATTAATTACTAATTTTATAATCATTTTCGATTTGTCATCCGTTATTTATTCCAATGATAACTCTATCCTTTCCTAATTAGTTTTTTAGTAATGCGTTTAAGGAACATTAGATCATAAATTTAATCTAAACTTACAATTACACATTAAAAAATAAAATGTGTGGCTGCGAAAAATATATTTATGTATGTGTACTACCTATAAAAGTATAAATGTTGTAAATTATTTTTGGACAATTATGTCCTCTGTTAATTGCGTCAATTATATTATTAACCTTCTTTTATTAGATATTGAATCTATTTTACACATTGGACAATGAAAAGTGTGATGAGAAAGAAAAATAGAATAAAGAAATTTCTTTATTATTTTCTTTTTAATTTGGTTAAAATGAAATAAACATTAGATATTGAACTGGTTAATGAGAGCTGTGATTTTTTTCTTATATTTTTGGGTTAACAAACAATTAACCAATTGAAAAACAAAAATAAATAAAATAAAGAAACTGAAATATGTGAAAATCAATTAAGAAACAAAAAATTGTTAGAAAAACAAAAAAAACGAAAAAGGGTTAAATATGCATAAAAAAGGGTTAATATATGGTTGAACTGAAAATATGTTCGAATATTGCAGTTGAAGATTATGTGTTTTGTATTTCTTATTGGTGAAAGTGAAACGCAAAGTAGCTGATCTTGAAAATTACAAATCTTAACTATAAACCAATTTAACGGATTAAAAAAAAAAGACGTAGACTCATTCTTTTAATTTCTCCATTGCTTTTATTTTCAGCAGTACCATTAAACATTTCTTCAATCCAGAAGCCTACGAAGAATATTTCCAAATATTTAACTGATTATAATTACAAACATCAAATATACATTTTTCAAAAAGAAGTCACAAAAGAAATAAAAACATAATTGAATTACATTATTTTGATCCCAAAAAAGATAATAATATCACCTTAAACATTACTCTCGACTATATTCACGTGTAACGCACGTGCTTTATACTAGTTTCATTAAAAGAAATTATCCATTACAACCTAAGGCGATACCCGAACTCCCTTGAACAACTAAGACAACGCATCCAAACGGATGGTCTTGAAAAATGGCCTACATGGCCTTGGAGGAAAGCGCAAAAAACATAAGGGCTTCCTTGTATTTGTATTACCAAATTAAAGGGTAGCCAGAGGCGGGAAGATGCAAAAAATTGCATCAAATCCCTAACTCCCACTGAAATAGGGGTGAAAGTCATGGGCCGCTTTGGTGGCAGTTTACATTACTATCGCAACTTTCATCGGAGCTCCAACAGCTGAAGGAGGGGGTCCTTCAAAGGCCTGATCGAAGCGATCCATAGCTTGAAGGGACTGTGCAACCTCCAACTCTCGCAAATCTGACATCTTTAAACCATAAGTTCTCCATTTCAAATTTACATCGGATGTATCTAACCAAACCAACCAGATCAAAGATCTGGGGAAGTCAGAAAAAAGGGGAGAAACCTTGAGGCCGAAGGAGTTCCGATCTGTGGGGGACTTGATGATCGAAACGTGGAGGAAGTCGATGATGGATGACGCGATTCGACAGAGATGGAGTGCCAAAGGAGCAGTAGAGGATGCCATACAGAGGAAGAAAAGGAGGAGTACAGGGAAGGGGCCCTTCCATCCTCACAGTCATGGAAGCTAAAGGAGGAAGGGGCGACGGTAGGGTTTCCTACAGAAAGAGAGAGGAGGAGAGAAGTTTAGAGAGAAAAGGGTTGTCATTTACTATAGTCTAGGTTTTATTTTGGAATGGCACGTCCTCCGGTTTACTTTTCTGTATATTTCTATCTTCAAAAAAAAATAAATTTAAATCGTTGTCAGTTCAACGGTCAAAGACCAACCCCAGTTTATGGAATAACCTTAAGAAAATGGGGACTGTCACATATCAATGTCACGTCAACCCACGATCTTTTCATCCTTGCTCCCGCCTTCAATTTGAAACACGGGACACAGTGGTCTTGGCATCATGAGCCAGAGCCAGTACAAACCCCAGAATTGATCACTACAAGATTCAAATCCACAAGAACTTCACTCGACTCGACCTTCTCTATCATCATCTTCTCATTCTTCTTCTGCGGTGTAGAGTTTATCATGGCCGAATCATCACCTCCCCCCTCTTCCGCCCCTCCATTTTCTTCTCCCTCCGCTCCTCCTCTGTTTCCTCAGTTCATTCCCAATCCTCCTCCTTGCCAAGACCCCTCCTTTCCGCTACAAATCCTTTCTTTCCTGTTTCTTCTCAGAACCCATTTAATCCTTCTCCCTTACTGACCCATTTCGCTTCTCCTTTTGCAAACCCCAGTCAAACCCCCAACATATCCCACCTAGCCTCTGTCAAACTCGATGATACCAATTACCTGCTCTGGAAATCGCAATCCCTTCCCACTCTCGTCAACTGTCGTGTTCTGGGTTTCATTGACGGAACTTTTCCTTGTCCGCCGGAGAATCTCACAGGCTCCGACGGGAATCCGGTTCCAAATCCGGGTTTTACTCAGTGGGTCTTCACGGATCATGCTGTTCTTGAGTATCTGAAATCGACCATCACTCAGGAACTGTTAATGGGGATTCAAGATGCCGTGACTTCAAGAGACGCCTGGCTACGGTTTGAAAAGCGGTTCTCTGGTCAGTCTTCGGCTGAAACCACAACCAGAGGTATCCTTTTCGGGATTAACTATTAATGCCTATGTATTTGTACTTCGATTCTGTATTCAGCATTATGGGTGCACCACGTAATGCCGCATGCTTGGTTTTCGATCCATTGCTAGTCAAAATTTCACCTTTTAATTGTGAAATTAGTCACAATTTTTGCTTGAACATGATTCAAAGGTTAGTTACTTTGTTGGTTTAAAGTCTTGCTGTGGAGGAGGGAGTTAGTGTTTCCACACTTTGGGCTGGACACAAGTCCCAGTTCATGCATAGCGGGCTAAGCGATGTTTCATGTGTTCATAACACAATCGTTGACAAATCTCAGTACAAAGTGGTGTTTTACATGTTCATACACTTAAATGGAACAAAATCCAATTGAGGCTACTAGTACTGTCTCTTGCTTATTTTCTTGGCAAAGTTCTTCTTTCCTTGTTTCTTTTTGCCTTGTTTTTACCAACAAATGAAGTTCTGTTTCCAACAGAATTTTTCCCTGAAAAGGTGACTCCCGCAGAAGACTACGAGGGGGCAGATACTGAAATGGAAGATTCTGAAGGGGAGGATTCGGAAATGGAAGATTCTGAGGAGGAAGGTTCTGAATTTGACGAAGATTATTTACCAGAATGCCACTGTGGTCTTACTGCCCAATTAAGACTTTCAAGAACAGACAAAAACCCGTATCGCTTATTTTATAACTGCAACAAGCCTTATCCTAAGCGTAAAGTACGCATGCTCGTTCATTTAGAAGTTGTATTACTTTGTTTCACTTCGCATTGTCTAATCCTGATTGTAATTGTTCCTCCAATTTATAGACATGTGGTTTTTTTCAATGGTGTGATGAACCATCACAGACTGGTGATAAGATTGTGGATGAGCTGAATGTTAAGCATGCGAAAGAACTGAATCTCATTCGCAATGAGTGCGTCCAACTACATGAAAGGTCTGATAAGTTACGGGAACGACTCAAGAGTGGTCGTGAGGAATGGAACAAGGAAAAAGCAGATCTCTCCACACAGTTAACAAATGTGAAGACAGAGCTCGATGCAATTAAGAAGAGATTTGGGCTAGCAAATGATGCAGTGCCAAACTCAGGTGACCAGTCTTGTAATCAACAAAGGCATGAAGTGAAGAAAGTAAGTAACCCTCGTTAGAGCACAGATGAATGTCTTTCGTATATACATAAGAAGTGGCATGTAACACTTAGTCTAATATCTACACCCTCAATTGCATATCCATGCCAAGTATTCACTTTACTTTTGGTTCTCTGTTCGAAGTCTTTTAGCTCATAAGTTTTAAGTGGTGAGTGGCAACTTTCCTCATGATCTTAATCAGTTATTGTTCTTTTACCTTCTAAAGATTAGCATTTTAAATATGAGTTGGTGTGCATTCATAATATTTTGCTCGATTGAGGGCCCATGACAAAGATCGAACACAATAACTAACTCAAACCATTAGAGTGTAATTGAGAAGGATTAAGATATTTGATCGAGTAGTTTTGTTTTGATGAAGCTGGTAATTAGTCTACTCGCTTTATTTGAGTGTTTCTCCGATTACTTCTCTGACAGTAAGTTGGCATTAGATGTTCGAACTGCACTTCAACAAGTGGTGACTTAGTCGTCCTTGCTTCTTCAATCAATTTTTCTTTCCCTGCTTTTTCCTGTCTGCGGTAGATTTCCATCCCTTCTCCTCAAGGAAAAGAAGCTAATGAAAGTTTTAAATCTTCTAATTGACACTGCACTTCAATTTGTTTGAAGTGGAAAGAATAATAGTTCTCTACCTATAGGCTATACTGCATTGCTCTTCCTCTAATAGTTTTATTGAAAGTTGTTCTGTTCTGATTTTCCTTGGTTAGCTCTGAAAGCCACCTTGCCTTGTTTGAGCCTAATTTTAAGGGGAATATGTGCTATTTATCAAAGATTGATATCTTAAATGCAGTTGTTCACGGGCCTTCTAATTCCGCTTCTCGCGTAGGTAAAGAATTTTCTAGCAGTCTCCATGTGTTGTCTCTTGATGAGTTCTTTCTGTATATGTGGAGGGATACATTGCTGTGCTTAGAACATAGAACATAAATGACGTTGACTTTTCATATGTTTATCAGGAAGAAGAGTATGTATCAGCAATTGGACTCTTCTCCTTGCCTGTCTGAGTCTATAGATTACAGCTTCTCAAGTTTGTGCCTAACTTTTGCTAAAGAAAGGGTCCTTGCCATATGATGAAAGCTCTTGGTCGCTCTTCTCTTCGCTGGATAAATCACAACTTTTGTACTGATATTACTTTGGAATGGTTATGGTAGAGCTTAACAGAAAAGAAAGGCTTTTCTGGTATGCAGTGTTGTATTTTGTTCTCGTGCCATTGTACAGATTCTGATTGCTAATGATTTTGCGAGCTTCTTGTCATGGAGGAACTTCTTACTACAGCCTCTGATTTGTCTCTGAACCATGAAATAGCATATGACAACTTGTGTTCGTTTTCCAACAGCCTTATTTTCTTTAGTACCAAAAGTGGATTGCGGTTATCAATTTCCCAAAATTTACTGTACAAAATGGTTCTTGATTGCAATGAAGTACTTGGTTCTTTATTGCAATGAAGTACTTCCTCAATCTATTTTCTTTGGATATTTAAGGAGACTTCTATGAAGCACGTAATATGGATTTTTGGGAACCTCATTTGCATGTTTGGGAACTTCTCTTTTAGTTGCCACACCTATATAGTTGAAGTGGCGGCAGATGTGGATATGGTAGCTGTGGATCATATTGCATTATGGTGGCGGTAGTGGTCGTGACTGTCATGCTGGTAGTTGATGAAAGATTGTAAGAGGAGAGAGCCAATGCAGTTTAGTGGGTCTAATGGATTAATGGGTAAAACTAACCCATTTAAAAAGATGACCCATTTAACCCGTAACTAAATGAATTGAAATGAGTTAGTCACCTATTTATACCCGATTCATTCAACCCACACCCAAACCCAACCCTCCCACCTGTTGTGTCACCCCTACTTTCTCTACTATAAAAGTTTTGGCATTTTTTAAAGCTTTCTCGGTAAGAAGTAAAACAAAGATGCTCCCTCAAACCTCAAATATTTTGTTACCAAACTCTCAGAAAAATAAAAATGGAATTAAGGTGAGAACATGAAGGAAGCTCGAGAGAGGAGTTTTAAAGATATTATAAATTTGACACTCTCGCAATTGAGAAAACTTTTCTAATTTGTTAAATTTCACATATTCTATCGCGGTTGATGTAACCAATGAAAAAATAACAAAATATTAATCTCATCATTATCTATTATATAACAATCTGCTTAAGTTAGTAAAGAATATCCCAACAATGAATATGATGTTTTTAACACCTTTTTTTACGTGTAAGTTTTCGATAACCCAAATCTAGGTATTAACACTTCTCCACGCGTGTAAACCCCTCCCCTTCACGTGCAATAAAGTCCAATTGCACCTGGTTGTACGCAGAGAATCAAAACTTTAACACTACCTCTCGCTCACAGTCGCGTGTAAGCTTAACAGTATCGCATAGCGCAAAAATTCTCCTGTACAGAGCAGAAGCAGTCTAAATACCAATGGACAAGCATTCCAAGTTGCAAACCCAAGTTTGACGGCAATTTTGATCCTCAAATATACCTCTTCTTCCGTAAACAAAGCAGTTAGTAATTTGTTGTTTCAAATTTGTCACCACCGCGCCGTACGAATTTAAGTGCAAACATGGGCGGCCGGCGACAGCACAGCCCAACTTTCTCCCTGCCATCTCCGCCCGCCTCCTTTTGTCTTCATCTGTATACACACCTATATGTAGAGAGAAAGTGGAGGAGAGAGAGAAAGAAATGGAGACCCTTCTTGCTTTTGTTTTTCTGTTGCCCTTTCCGGCACAGATGGGTGTTGGTACACCCTAGAGGTGTCAAATGAGTCGGGCTTGGGCCGGCCCAGCCCGAGCCCATTGGGCCTCCAGCAAATCGGGTCAGGGCCGCTGTCAAACGGGACAGGGAGGGCCAGAATGAGGGAAATCTGGGTCCAGTCCAAGCCCAGGCCCTAATAGAGATGTCAAACGGGCCGGGCTTGGACCGCCCGGCCCGGGTCCATTGGGCTTGAAGAGAAACCGGGCCGGGCCGGCTGAGGGGAAATTCTAGGCCCGGTCCAGGCCCTGGCCCTAGGCCCAATTTCTAGGGTCGGGCTTGGGCCGGCCCGGGCCCTTTTTTTTAATTTTCTTATTATTCAATTTTAAATTTCATCTTTAGGCATGTCCAATTTTCAAATTTTGACAAATCTAATTTTTATCATTTTATTTCATTATATGTAATATTCATATATATATGTATGTATGTATAGATATATTTATTTGTCTCTCATTTTATTTTTTGCTATATGTTAAATCTTTTCTTACTCTTCTTGGTGATGGCCTGGTCCAAGCCCAGGCCCTAAGCCCAATTCCTCCTGGCCAGCCCTGTTCATGAATGGGCCGGGCCGGCCCGGGCTTTTTTCGGGCTGGGTCGGGCCGGGCCGCGGGCCGCCCGACCCGTTTGACAACTATAGGCCTTAGGCCCAACATTTAGGGCCGGGCTTGGACCGGGTCCGGGCCCAATTTTTTTTTGTTATTCAAAATAATAATATTATTTTACTATCTATTTTGTTATTATTATTTAATAATATAAATACTAACTTTTTATATGTATTTTAACAGGTATTTTTTAAGAGGGTGGAATTAGTCGATTTGGTATTTATTGACAAATAAGTTCGGCTAATTATCAATTAGTACAAACTTTTTTACGACTTAACGCTTGCTTCCCCAATCACTCACAACTTGGGCCAACTGATCAGGGGAAGTCAAAATCTAAAATTATGTACAATTTTAAACAAATACTTTACCATCTTCCCTGGCCCTTGAAGCTGATAGCAAAGATTCAACCTACATGACCATAGCCTCCCACTTGCTGGCATGTTCCGAGAATTACTCGTCAACTGGAAGTTGACTCTTCCTTCTTTTTACACTTCTTACAAAGTAAAGTATGTTTGTGCCTTCTCAAAATGTTATGTTACTTAGATCAAATCTAAAAGTAATAGATCTGTGGCCACGAATATTTGTTTGTTTTCTCACTAATGATTTAAAAGTAATAGATTTCTTCTACATTTTAGTCATAGAAGGCAAGCATATACACCTTAATTTAAAAAAAAAACTGAAAAGGCCATTTTTTGGGCCAAAAGAGGGCTGGGCTGGGCCAAATCCTGGCTGTTTCTCAAAAAATTAGGCCTGGGCCTGGGCCTGGCCCAAGCCCTAAGGGTTAGGGCCAGGCTAGGCCAGCCCGCGGGCCGCCCGGCCCATTTGACACCTCTAGTACACCCATAGCTGATAAAGTATAGGTGTCAAATGGGCCGGGCTTGGGCCGGCCCGGCCCAAGCCCATCGGGCCTCCAGTAAAACGGGCTCGGGCCGAGCCCAAGCCTCTGTCAAATGGGCCAGGCAGGGCCAAAATAAGGGAAATCTGGGCCAAGTCCAAGCACAGGCCCTAGGCCCAACATCTAGGGCCGGGCCCGGGCCCAATTTTTTTTTTGTAATTCAAAATCATATTATTATTTTACTATCTATTTTGTTATTATTATTTAATAATATAAATACTAGCTTTTTATATGTATTTTAACAGGTATTTTTTTATGCACGGTAACAATGCTAATTTATATGTAAGAGGGTGGAATTAGTCGGTTTGATATTTATTGACAAATAAGTTCGGCTTATTATCAATTAGTACAAACTTTTTTACAGCTCAACGCTTGCTTCCCCAATCACTCAGAACTTGGGCCAACTGATCAGGGGAAGTCAAAATCTAAAATTATGTACAATTTTAAACAAATGATTTTACCATCTTCCCTGGCCCTTGAAGCTGATAGTAAAGATTCAATCTATATGACCATAGCCTCTCACTTACTGGCATGTTCCGCGAGTTACTCATCAACTGGAAGTTGACTCTTCTT
Organism: Escallonia herrerae; assembly: GCA_033070095.1. NCBI lineage: Eukaryota > Viridiplantae > Streptophyta > Magnoliopsida > Escalloniales > Escalloniaceae > Escallonia > Escallonia herrerae. Next base: position 665,344 of record JAVXUP010000167.1, on the reverse strand, counting down.
CCTTTTTACACTTCTTACAAAGTAAGGTATGTTTGTGCCTTCTCAAAATGTTGTGTTACTTAACTCAAATCTAAAAATAATAGATATGTGGCCACGAATATTTGTTTGTTCTCTCACTAATGATTTAAAAGTAATAGATTTCTTCTACATTTTAGTCATAGAAGGCAAACAAATACACCTTAATTTTAAAAAAAAACTGAAAAATGCCATTTTTTGGGCCAAAAGAGGGCCGGGCCGAGCCGGGCCTGTTTCTCAAAAAATTAAGCCTGATCCTGGCCCAAGCCCTAAGGGTTAGGACCAGTCCGAACCCAAAAAAGGGCCTGGCCGGGCCAGCCCGCTGGCCGCCTGCCCATTTGACACCTCTAAAAGATATATGGAACTCAAGCGTGGTTAGAACATAGATTTCAAAACCTCTAAAAGTTAGTTTCAATGGGCCAGGGAAGTACTGGACCGACGCGCTTCCTATTGGCAATGGCCGTCTCGGTGCTATGGTTTGGGGTGGTGTTACTTCCGAGACTATCAATCTCAATGGAATAGTACTTCGCCCTGTTTCATTGAATTCTTTGATTTGACTTTTATAAATTTCTCCAATAGATCAAACGATACTGTCAAAAGATACTTGTTTAAACAATGTCTGAGTTTAATTTAATATTTATATGTACTAAATTTATCAACATATTTACAATAAGTCAACGAGGAAGGTGCAATAAAATGGAGGGAGTACTTATTTTTGTTGCATTCTGAATTCTGATCAATTAGGCCGTGAAAAGCATAAGGATTAAGGACCCGGTTGTCCCTCAAACCTCAAACTTGAACTGTCTCGTCTTCACTTCCTGAACTGACAAAAACGCGGCAGTACTACAAAAAAGGGAACTTGAAGAGGTTTTTGTTTTGTAGAGGACACTTTGGACTGGGATTCCTGGGAATTACACTGACCCAAATGCATCGAAGGAAATATATGAGGTCAGGAAACTTGTTGATGATGGAAAATATGGTGAAGCTACCACGGCAGCGGTCAAGTTGCTAAGGAAACCTGCCGATGTATGCTACTCTGAAATCTTTATGGCAGCTTTTTTACTCTGTTTTGTTAGTAATACTTACCATCTGGAGTTCTATGAGCAAAACACATTTTGGAGTTAATTGGGGCATCTTTCATACAAGTAGCACAAGTGATATGCTGTTTGTGAGCATGTCTCAATAGCTAATCTTATAGTATATGAGAGAATATTGAAGTTGGCTTGCTAGAGGTATCAAAGTTTTACTAGTACGACATAAAGAAGTAAGCTAAAGGAATGTATAGTACTGGTGTTCTCTAAAGGCCATTCTTGTCACGGTGGTATCTTCCAAGGCATTAACCATTGAATCTGTATGTGTATAATGTTGTCTCCTTACATGACGTACACAGGAGCCAATAAACTGGTTCTAATCAACATAACCATGCCCCGCAAAAGGTTTAGTTCTTGTATTAAAGCAGTATACTTGGTGCAGCATGTCCTTATATGTGGAGCCCGATTTCAGCAATGTTAGATTGTTGGGGGAAAGTACTGTACACCTAACACCTATTAGAGGGTACTTTTGTAGAAATGTGGGTTTTCATGTTAAAATTTGTAATAGATTTGTATGTTTCGGGTTAGGGAGATACATGAGAGAAGGAGAATGGCAACAGACTGGGAGTTAGGCTTCTGATTCTAACCTTTCGCTTAATTGTGAAAATGAAAACTAGTCATAATCTTGGGACATCACCGTATTGGTGAACCTCATTCAATTCTGTGTTGTGCCTGGTGCTTTTTTTTTTTTTTCTGTTTTATTTTTCCATCTTTGATTGGTTGTTGCTGGCTATTCTGTAAGACGTGTAGTTTATATGTACTATGTTTCTATTCCTAGTTTGATTTTAAGTCCTTGAGGTTCCTTTTTCAATGACCGAAGATTAATTCTGTGAAGAAACCTTTGCAATGTTGTGGAATAACCCTGATCTTTCTTTTACTGCCAAAGGCTTACCAGCTTCTGAGTGATATGACGCTAGAATTTGATGAATCTCTTGTGCTTATAGTGAAGAAACATATGGAAGAGACCTTGACCTGGATACAGCAATTGTAAATGTCAAAAACTCGGTGGATGGAGTGGAATTTAAGAGGGAACACTTCGCCTCCTATCCAGATCAAGTGATTGTGAGTAATATTTCTGGAAGCAAATCTGGGTCTCTATCCTTTACGATATCCTTGAGCAGCAAATTACCTTATCATTCATACGTGAATGGCCAAAATCAGATTATCATGGAAGGAAGTTGTCCGGGTAAAAACATCTCACCAAAAGTGAAGAAGACGGAATATCCCAAGGGAAATGACAATCCTAGGCAAGAGGACAATCTGAAGGGAATTCAATTTTCTGCAGTTATTGATTTGCAGGTTAGTGATGGTGCGGGTGCAGTACATGTTTTGGAGGGGAATAAGCTCAAGGTTGAGGGTTCAGATTGGGCTGTTATACTTCTGGTGGCTTCATCCTCATTTGATGGGCCATTCACTAGGCCGTCAGATTCAAAAAGGGATCCTACTTCAGAGTCTTTAGACACGATAAATTCTATAAGGAACTTGTCCTATTCTGAAATTTATGCTCGACACTTAGCTGACTATCAAAAACTTTTCAGTCGTGTCTCCCTGCAACTTTCAAATAGCTCTCACAATGTGACAAAGGATGGGTCCTCTCCGACAGATATGCATATAGAAGGTAGCTTAGGTGAGACTGTTTCGACGGCAGAAAGGGTGAATTCTTTCCAAACGGATGAAGATCACTCATTGGTGGAGCTTTTGTTCCAATACCGTCGATATCTGCTTATTTCTTGTTCACGGCCAGGAAGTCAGCCTGCAAACCTGCAGGGAATATGGAATCAGGATATCGAGCCAGCATTCGAGTACGTTGTCCAGTAATTTCTTCTTTAAGTTTTCCCCTCGTTTCTCTTCCCTTCTTTTTGGGTGGCTCTGCTCGATATTTAGTGATTTCTTAATTCACAAATCTTACTAATTGTCATCTAAGAAGGCTGATCGCACCCAAATTTTTTTTTTCACTACAGCTGTTCACTTACACCTGAAAGTAGCATAAGTAACAAGCTGAATAAAAATCTCAAGTGTAAAAGCATGATTTACCTCGTTCGATCCACTCTCAACCTTCTTAAGCTTTTAGAGTAAATGATAATTTAACGTGTTGTCAGAGCCTCGTTGTGCAATATCTTAAGTTCAACTCTTGTTGCTTGCCTTTTTTTTTTTTTCACTTTGTTATAGTGGATTTTGCACTCTGTTATATGTGCACTTGGGGATGCTGTACCTTGATTTGTCTCTCCACGTGCAGTCGTTGTGGCTTGCCCGTGAATGTCTGTGTTAAAGTATAATATGTATTGCTGGCCTAATTTTCTGTCAGCTTAAGCTTTTAGAGCAGATTATGTGACCTAACAGACATGATTCAAGAAAATGTGCACTAAATGCAAATTAATGCCATGTTACAGAATTTGTTCGCTACTCAATGGTTATTTTTATGTGAATACATATCGGTTGTTAATACTGCAAATGCGGCCCAGTTCTCGATCTCAGTTTGTCAGTGAGATGGATTTCTAAGATGGATCATGTGAAAAGGAGTATAGTAGATGTTCATGCCTCAATAGTAGGTCCATCTGTTCTTATTAGAACACTGAAAAAAGACATAAGAGAGAGGTATCAGTTTTCTTTCCCTTTCTTTTTTGGGATGGTTGGCTGTTGGGCAAGGGAGGGGGCTGTCAAATGTGTTGCAAGATGTTCTCTCAAGGCCTTTATTTTTTCCTACCACTTCCTTGATTCTTCTTCTTGTTAGTGGCAATGAGCCAATTGGCTTTACCTTTATGGTCATTTATCACTCGCATTATGAGTTGCCTCCTAGTTGAGGAGAAAAATCACAAAAGCTGTAGCATACTTTACTTAATTTGGGCTTCTGTTCAATTTGGATTGGGTCATTTTCTCATTGGGCCATCTTTTCCTTCTTCAGTGCAGCTCCTCACTTGAATATCAATCTTCAAATGAACTATTGGCCTTCACTTTCCTGCAACCTAGATGAGTGCCAAGAGCCCCTATGGGACTACATTTCTTCTCTCTCAGTAAATGGAGCTAAAACTGCAAAAGTAAGGGGCGTTTGACATCTTTTTTTTTGCTCTTTTTTTTTTTCAGTTTTAAAAATTAGAAAAAATAGGAGTGTTTGGTAACCATATTTTTTCAATTTAAAAAATCACTTTTTAAATTGTAGAGTAAAAAAAAGAGGAAAAAACTCTTTTTTTTTCACTTAAAATTTTTTTTGAGACCTTCACCACAACGCACCCACCGTCGGCAGCCACCGCCCACCGCTGCCTGGCAGCCACCTCCAGCCGCCGGCAGCTACCACCGGGAGGTGGCCACCACCGCTGGCCGAAGGCCACCTTAGGTAGCCACTGCCAGAGCCACCGCCACCCGACAGCCACCTCTGGCAGTCGGCAACCACCACCGGGCGGCAGCCACCTCCGGAGACTGCCGCGACAACTGCCGACAGCCTGCTGGCGACCACCGCCGGCCATCACTACCGTCGACCACCACTACGCCTCACCACCGCCACCGCAAACCATCACAAAAAAAAAATCAAAATAAAAAGGGTTACCAAATACAAAAAAAAAGGGTTATCAAATACCCACTTGTAAAAAAAAAAATTCTGTCAAACAGACCGACTTTCTTTTTGTTTTTGGATTACGTACATGGTCCTGATTTTCCATCTACATGGCGTTGAAGTGTTAACATTTCATAGAATATTAACAATCGCACTACATGCACGCACCCCAGACACACGTACACAGTAAGCATTAAAGATCAACATAGAGGACGAGAGTCGTGGGAAAGAGGTTTTCCACACAGTAGAACCAAGGGTGGAAGCTCTATAGATAGTGCTTCTTGTCATTTTGACTCAATTGACATTTTTTCCTTACAATGAGGAGATACATAACAGTTCTAAGCATTTTTCCTCATAATCTATCAAAATGAACAGCAAGGTGATGCCTTGCAGGCACCCTTAGTCATCACATTCGAACCACGACTCTTTGGAAGTTGCTGATAATTGCATATATTTGTGATGTTAAGTACCATGATGCACTCTCTGATTAATGTGTTCCTCGGTGCAAAATTTGTGTTTATGCAATCTTCATTTATTATGTGCTACTTATAAGGATTTAGTTACACGATCTCACAGGTTAACTATGAAGCAAGGGGCTGGGTTGCACATCAGGTGTATGACATATGGGCAAAAACATCCTTAGATCGAGGTCAGCCTGTGTGGGCTTTATGGCAAATGGGGGGATCATGGCTATGTACCCATTTGTGGGAGCATTATAGTTTTACAATGTACAAAGTAAGATTTGCTTTCTGTTCTCTCTTCCTTATTCCCATTGTGTGGATAATGTTGTTGCTTGACACAGTTTACGAATATATGGATCTTTAATATCTATCTGGAGCAGAAAGAATATACAGCATCTGAAACATGAACGGTTGCACTAAAATGTCCAGATTTTTTGTTAGGAAAAGTTCCTAGTAGGACCCCAATCACTAACATGCATCTCTAGCTGAATAATCTTCTAGTTACATTTCAGACTGTGTACCCTTGCTCATGGGCTGGTCTACGGTGATTGAAAGGGTCACCTGCAATTGAATTCAATCGAGGTGCTGATGCTATTGTTATTCTGGAGGATGTATCTGGATCTATTGGATACTAGTTCAGGGCCTAGAGCTTTGAGATAAAGGAGTTAACATTGGTCTATAGATTTTATGTTTTTATTTTTAGTAGTACACAACGGAAATCAAGAAAGACTACAAGTTAGGTGATGTGGAGGGATGGTTGAGCAATCTGTCATCCTCCAAATCTTTCAATACCAGTACATAGTGTAACACACTTAATCAATGCCTCATCAATGGCATCCAAGGCATCTAGGCAACACTAATAGCACCTTTTATAGCCTAATGCTAAGCAATTTCCAAAGCCTTCCACACAGCCAAAAATTCAACAAAGGGGATGTTAGCAACCCCCGGATTCGGTGTAAAATCCTTCAACCGTTTTCAGCACGTAAAACCCAGCTACAATCGCTTGGTTCGGATTGCCCACCAAAGATCCATCTGCGTGAACTTTGATCCCTCCCAAATTAGGTCGGGGCCAGCAAAATATGATATTTTGTTTAGATCTAATAATTTGTAAGCCCTAATGCTAAATTTCCTGCAGAAGTAGTAGTAAGAAGCTTCTTAAAACTCAATGAAAAAACTTACCTCTTCAGCTAGAACTTCGGTGAAAATAGTTGTCCAAGGAACCTCTTTTGGCTTGTACCATGTCTAAATCAAGGAAATGGCTCCATGACAAGAATTGAACAAATTGCTATTGTTTTTTCCTTGGATACACACACTGAACCTACAATCGAGTTCTAGACTAGTTTGCTCGTTAGACTTACCCCACATGTTCCATCAGACAAATTGATTTGCTGATTACCAAATATAGGATTTTCTTGAAAACAAAGCCTATCTCTTGCTGGAAGGATGTGCTACATTTCTTTTGGACTGGCTGATTGAAGGCCATGGAGAGTATCTGGAAACCAACCCATCAACATCACCAGAACACAATTTTACTGCTCCTGATGGTAAGCCTGCTAGCGTCAGCCATTCATCAACCATGGATATGTCAATCATTAGAGAAGTTTTTGCTGCTGAGGTAAATCAAACAGACTTCGGATTCATCCCTTAATTTTATTCTTCGTAAAAAATAGAAAACTTTTCTTGTGGCCAGGTGTTGGGAAAATCTGAGGACAATCTGGTCAAAAGAGTTCGGAATGCTCAACCACGGCTTTATCCAACAAAGATTGCTGTGGATGGTTGTATTATGGAATGGGTATATGGTTTTCGTGGAATTTTTTTTGTGCTTCAAGATACTATTGCAAAATTCTGGGGAAGTACTGAAACCCATGAAGTTTTATTTTGGGCTTGGAGTATAGGGTTACTGTTGTCTGATTATCCCTGTCTTGGCAGGCACAAGATTTTGAGGATCCACAGGTGAATCACAGGCATCTGTCGCACCTATTTGGTCTATTTCCAGGACACACGATAACCATTGAGGAAAATCCTGACCTAAGCAAAGCTGCGGAGAACAGTCTTTACAAGAGAGGTGTGTGACATCCATGTTCCTTCGATCTTGTTCTGCAGCTGAAAGGCTAAATAAGATTGAACGCATTTTGGAATAAAAGAATTTAGCGCAAGTGGTATTCGATTGGCCACTTTCTGAATGGTCAATGCTCGGGACTTCAGAGCTCCCTCGTGCCAGAAAACAGTGCCAGAGGCTTCTGTAGTAACACTAATGCATAACATTGATGATGGTGAAAAGATTATTGTATAAGCACAACACGACATGCACAAGCCAGAAAACAGTCTCTCTGAGAAAAGAGTCTTCCAATTTTTGGACTGCTAACCCTTTTCCCCAAAAAAATGTGTAATCACACTGTCTGAAACAGGGGTTGACGGTCCGGGATGGTCAACTACATTAAAAGCTGCTCTGTGGGCACGGCTTGCCAACAGTGAGAATGCATATCAGATGGTCAAACATTTGATCAACTTGGTTGATCCTGATAATAAAACCGGATTTCGACGAGGACTTTACAGTAACCTATTCAATGCACACCCCCCATTCCAGATTGATGCTAACTTCGGGTAAGCAGCAGCCTTTGTCAACCATCTTTTATTGTTAGAGCTGCGGATTAATCAAATATTTCGTCTCAGATTTTCTGCAGCAATTGCTGAAATGCTCGTCCAGAGCACTATGAACGACCTGTACCTACTTCCAGCTCTTCCTAGAGATAAATGGGCGAAGGGTTGTGCCAAAGGCTTGAAGGCCCGTGGTGTTTTGACCATCAGTATCTGCTGGAACGAAGGAGATCTACATGAAGTTGGTCTTTGGTCAAGAAGGCAGAATTCTACTACAACATTGCATTATAGAGTAACTTTAGCGACGGCAAAAGTATTACGTGGCGTCATATACACATTTGATAAGCACTTGAAACGCATAAAGACATTCTCTTTGTAGAGAGCGTCTGATAAAATTGATCTCATGAAACTCAGCCTTCCACTTTCGGTGCACTCCTTTTTCTTACTAGGTTCCGGATTTCGGTCCTTCATTTGCATTTATAGCAGCTCCTCTAGTTCTTGGCTATAGCACAGTAATCGAAACCTATATCTTGTGTCGAAAATATCAAGCATCAAAACTAGAAACTCAAACAATAAGCATTGCATCAATATATTAGGTGTTCATTTGAATGCAAATCCTTACACTTGAAGACGTCAGTGCAATTTTTGCACATTATTCAAACCCAATAGTCCTGGCAAGGCATCCACTGCTACTAGGAAAAGATAGAAGACATCAGTCCTTGCACATTATTGAAATCAATCACACAACTAGGAACCTCTTTCCTCGATGTGAAGTGTTTAACAATGCCAAACTATGCACGAAAGGGGCAGAACATACTCGGTTTAATAAGAAGCGATGGATCGCCATTTCTACGCACGTCACACACTTTGCTAACCGCACCATCCTTGAGCCGTAATGCAACAACACTACCCCTCACACCAACTAACACCCATTCGCAGCCATCGACAAACGAGAGCGCCTCAGATAGATAGTAAGGCACGAGCATGCTAGGGTTTCTACGCATCGAGTCACATATGTTGACACTGAATCGACGAACCCAAGTCATAGTGTTCGTTGAGTTGTCCTCCATTTCTACCCAATCATACAAAATCATGGCCATTACAATGCGGCAATAGTGGAGTTTTCCACCAGAGCCGCCCAAACAACCAGGTTGATCAAACCCTAGATTGTTCTCATCCGAGATATCAATATCACCTGGTAGCTTTATGAGTGAAGCAGACTGATCCCTCACGTCGTATGCAAGCAAGACATTGCTTCTCAATTCCCAATACAGAGAACCGTTCAAGAACACTCCACGGTAGGGACAATACGGTGCCGCCTGGTTTCTAGGAACTAGGGTTTTCCTTTCCATGCCCCATTTCAATGTCTGTGAAGCAAAAGATTTTGACCTAAGCACATCGAGGCGGGGATGGCCCACGAGGACTATAACCTCAAAATGATCCGATGTGTTCGGATCAAAGGCAATCCCACAAGCAAAGAACATATTGGGTCGGTTGTGATACTCGATCTTGACTGCTACAAACTTGTTGGTTAAAGGGTTTGATATGAAGTGATTATACCATGAAGATGACCAATGAAGGAGACCATTGCAGGAATTGCGAAGGACTGCCGGGTTGTCTAAAAACCCTAGGCACGACGTTGGGTAGGAGACATGTTCTTGATGCGGATCAATGGCCACATACTGAATTTTTTCTGGGTAATTACGACTTGTTTGGTAAAAGAAACCGGTGATGGAGGGTCTTTCGCGAAAGAAAGGATCAGTGAATGAAGGGTCAGAAAGGCATTCATACCGTTCTTTAAAAACAAGCTTGTATCTGGCGACAGACATCGCATCCAGCCTTGGTAGGATCTGCAAATAAAAGAGGTCTTTGTGCTGGGAAACAAATCTCCTCAGCAGTCCAATGGCTGATCCCAGGGCGTTCTCGTTTGGTGATTAGGGTTTCTTGGAAAAAAGAATTACACTTTCAAAATACAGCCTACGAAGTAGGCATATATCTTGAGACGATATGTATAGCGTGGATTGTACCCAAGAAAAAAAAGGAAAGAAAATTGTATAACCGGGCCAAACATATTATATCATATATTAACCATAGTTTTCAATACCGTTATCAATACTCCTTACATATACTATTTTTACATTTTACTGGTACGGTTCTCCTTATATTTTGTACCAGTCAAAATATCGTACTTTGCCGGTGGTACCGGCAGCTATAGGTGATATCGGCCGAGATATTGTATTTTGTACTGGTTCCTTAAAAAATATAAAAGTAACAAACTTAAATTTTGTAAATTGATCATATAAAGGCTATATAGACAAATATTCTAAATTCTATTATACTAATCAAAGCCTCAGTAGCCTCTTGTTCATAATATTCGCTTAACTTTGATTTAATTGCCTTATACTTGGAAGTTTTAATCATATTCTTTCTTCTTTATGATGTACTATAAAAATAATTTATTTTTGAACCTAGAGACGGTATTATTGAACCAACAACTTATTCTTAAATAAGAATTTGCGAGTAAGATCGTTGAAGAAAAGGATAATCCTAGAGAAAGTAATTCAATTGAATAAGCTCTTTGTTTCTAATGTTACTGTATGAGAACGACTAGCTTATTGGGAACCGATAGTTTATTTGAAAACTAACGTAATTCAAGCTCCATAAGACAAACAGCTTTTTTAAAGGAGCTTTATTATTAGCTCGCCAGTGAGTGAATACTACAAATGTATATTATTGATAAAAATTTTGAAACGTTATCGAGACGGTACCAATACGTACTATTTCATGAAAAAAAAATAGCTAGACACTTCGGTACAGTATTCATAACTATCACTACAAGAAAATGAACTTTTAGAGAAAAATTTCATTCCGTCGGTAAAAATGACTTTTAGCGACGGATTTGACGGTCGCTAAAGATCTTTTTCCATAAAATGTTTTGTCGGCAAAAATTTTTAGCGACGGACTATTACCGACAGAAAATTCGTCACTAAATGTTATTTTAGAGTTTTTTTTCAAAAAATAAAATAAAAGGGTTTCAGCGACAAACTTTTACCGACGGATTGTATTCGTTGCTAAAAGTCTAAATTTGTAATTTTTAATGTACTTTAGCGACGGTGAAAAATCCGTCGCTAAAGATGATTAAAACCTACAAACCCTACTTTATCTTCCTCTTTTTGTTTCTCATTCTCCCCGTCGCGCTCTCTCTCTCTCACTCTCACCCACACCGACTTACGCCGCCCACCTCCCATGCCATCCCGCCTCCACCTGCTGCCCCACCTTGCCTCCCCTACCCCGCCATCCCCACCCTGCTACCCGCCTCCGGCATAGTCGTCGGCAGGTTGGGGTGTCGTTGATGGAACCTTTGGTGCTAGAGATCACGACGCATGCGAGAAAGAAAATCTCTTGGAAGGTGATGCTGATGCATTTGGAGGTGTTCAAATGCATTATACACACGGGATTTTGCATATGGATTTGAGGTAAGATCTGAAATGATATGGACTATCTAGGTACATGTCTTATTTTGCCTGCATTTTTCTCTTTTCCTGAATGTTAAATATTGGTGGGTTTTTATTTTTTTTTCATTTCAATATTTTGTTTCTTGGTTTATTGTCTTCGTGTTCTTGAGTTGCCCACTTGCCCCTTTTGTATAAGAAATTACTAGCTAATAGTTTCTTGGTTTAATTTGTGAGATATATATATATATATATATATATATATATATATATATATATATATATATATATATATATATATATTCAATCCTAAGTGATGGGTTTGAGTTGGTTGGTATGCTAGATTTGAATTTTTCAATCTTTGGGCTTGACAAATTCTATATATCTGGTTTTATGGTTCAGTGGTCTCTATATTGGTACTTAGCAATTTGTTGATTTTTTCCCTTTATGATTGGTGATTAACATCTGGAAGGCTATATAAATCGAAAAGGCAACAAAACAAAATTAGGTTACATTATCGGTTGATGCCTAGTTCATATCAAAAGTGATAATCTTAGTTCAGGTACCCTGTCAGTTTGTTTATATTGTAAATATGGGCTGAACTTTGGAAGAAATTGGATAAATTCAGTTGCTAGTTGGTATTACTCTTTATTCTGTGACTGAGCCATTAGTTCCTTAAAGGGTCAATTGTAGTTCCTGGATTTTTGTGCTTGAATTTTGTTGTACAGGATATGAATGTGAAGCTTGTAATTCATCAACTTTGTACAAATAGACCGGAATATTGGATATAAATGGACTGAGGGATGTGTTGGTGGATGCAATGTTTAAAACATTAGCTTCTGGGTTGTTCATTTTATCCTTGCTTGTTTCCATTTCGACTGCGGATAATGGTGTACAATTGCGGGGAGGAAGAATTTTGTTGCATCAAATTTAGTTTATATTTAGTTTCAAGCAAACTTGTAATTTCGTTTTTGGGTTTTGTATGATTTGTTCTATTTTATTTAGTGATTATCTGATTTATTGTATTAAGTGTTAATTGGTGGTGTATATAATTTAAATCTTATTTGTATTAAAGAATTAAGTTTTGTTTAATTATTTGTAATAGGTTTTAATGTATAACAAAATAACAAAAAAGTCCTTTTTAACATATGGACTTTTTAGCGACGGAAATCCGTTGCTAAAAGTCTTTCTACGGATCAATAAGCATGTTTTAGATATACACTTTAGCAACGAAATTAATGTTGTAAAGACTTTTGTGACAAAAATTCTGTCGCTAAATTTTTTATGAAAAAATCAGATAGTAGACAAAAATATAGAGATACTTTTAGCGACGGAATATTTCATGGCTAACAGTTGCTAAAAGTCCTTAATCTTGTTGTGTATGATATAAGCAACAAAAGTGTGTGGATACAGTAAAAAAGCCGTAGCTACAATTAATATGTACTTGAAATCATACGACTCAATGTAATATTCTGAATTTAGGGAGTCGATTAAAATAACTATTCGGGCCCCAAAAAATAAACGGGCGCTAATATTGAGCAATACTCGGATATTAGAAGCTTGTGAAAGCTTAAAAGAATTTTGGGACAAAAATATAAATTTTAAAATTTTGGGGGGTATTTTTGTAATTTTTGAAAATTAGAGGGGCTATTTTGCAAATTGGTTACAAGATGGTGCCACCTCCTCCTTGATTATTTGATGACTAATGAAATAAATTATAAAATAATAAATTGCGATAAGATCTTTAAGTGAAGAAAGAAAGAAAAAACAAACAAACAAACAAATGAAAAGCCAAAAGAGGAAACTTTCCCTTTCAGAAAAGTTGAAGAACAAAATAGAGAGGGAAATAGGGGCTCCGGCCAAGATGAAATTAAAGGGAGAGAGAGATTAAGGACGAAACCTCAAGGTAATCACTTCTCTGCTAAAGTTAGTATGAGGTTATGTGTGTTTTCTGTGTGCGCAGAGTGTGTGTTTAACACTGTGAGTGAGCATGTGTGTATACCGCGCGTATGTGTGTGTTATTCATACACAGGAAATGGACAGTGAATGATTTTAGTGTGATATTGTGTCTGGAGGATTACTGTTAAATAAGAATTGAATTGGATGAGATTAGGAGTAGCTTAGGTGTACCCGAGTGTGGTTGTGCGTGAGTGTGTGTGCGTTTCAGTGTGTTGCAGTCGTGTGTGTGTTCTTGAGTATGCTTGCTATGTGTGAGTTTAATTGTGTGAATTTGTGTATACAATTGTGTGTTAAAGTATGTGTTAGGGTGTATTTTAGGAAAACAAAATATATGTAATTGTTTTTAGAGTGTGATATGTGAGTGTTGGACTGTAACACTGAGGGCAATATTGACTCTGTATGAGATCCCGATGAACCCATCACAACCTTGTAGGGAGAAGGCTTCGTTTGACAGTTTTTTTTTTTATAAAAACAAGTGGGTGTTTGATAACCCCTTTTTTTTTGGTGTTTGGTAACCCTTTTTATTTTGACTTTTTTTTTTGGTGGTTTGTGAAGCGGTGGCGGTGGTGGGGCGTAGCGGTGGTCGACGGTGGTGGTGGTGGTGGCCGACGGCCGGAGGTGGCTTGCACACCGGCGGTGGTGCCGGATCCGGAGGTTGCCGGCATCCGGCGGTGGTTCGGCGGCCGAGGTAACTGCCGGATTTTCGGCGGTGGTGACCGGCGGCCGGATGGCTGCCCATCTCCGGCGGTGGTCGCCGGCGGCCGGAGGTGGCTGCCGGCAGTCTCCGGCGGTGGTCGCCGGCGGCCGGAGGTGGCTGCCGGCAGTCTCCGGCGGTGGTCGCCGGCGGCCGGAGATGGCTGCCGACAGTCTCCGGCGGTGCTCGTTCTCCGGCGGCCGGAGGTGGTTGTCGGCAGTCTCCGGATGGTCGCCGGCGGCCGGCAGTCTCCGGCGGTGGTCGCCTGAGGTGGCTGCCGGCGGTGGGAGGGTGGTGGTGGTGGTGAAAAAAAAAACCAAAAGTGAAAAAAAAAACCAGTTTTTGGAGTTTTTTTTTTTACTCTGCAGTTTAAAAACTGGTTTTTTAAATTAAAAAAAAATGGTTACCAAACGCAATATTTTCAGTTTTTAAAACTAAAAAAAAAGAGTCAAAAAAATTTTGTCAAACGGGGCCTAATATAAGTTTTCCTCAGTTTGAGAATTGAACAGGGCCAGACTATGCACAAAGGGATGGGACATGATCCATAACGTCATGCACACTCGTAACAGAACTATAGAAATTCGAGCTGGCTGGGATTAAGAGGGTATTTGAGATTGATTTTATAATTATTAAACCTGATTAAATCTAAAATTAAATCAAATTTGAAGTATTTGACAAAAAATAGTAAACTGATTAAATTTGTTCTAACGCTCAAACGTGGTTACAGAAAATCATGTTTGACCTAAAGAATTATTAATATATTCTCACATATAAACATATCCTAGTAAACTACACAGTCATTTTACCGCACTAAAAATTGATAAAAGCTGAATTCAATAACAGATCAAATTCTACTTTTGAGAATTAGTTCCAAAACGCTGTTACTGATCTGATACTCAAACACTCTGATACTCAAAACACTGGTACTGATCATCTCTGGCCGGTAATGCATGCAGAACCAAACATCCCAACCTGTCAGTTGTCCTCAAGCAGGATTGATATTAACTTCTTCTCTGTTCGAGAATTGAACAATGCCAGACTATGGACAAAGGGGCAGAACATACGCAGCTGAAGGCAAGGCGACATGTCAGCACTTCTACGCACGTCGCTCACTTTCTTGACTGCACCATCCTTCACTGAGTATGCGTTGATTTCATCCCTCACAGCAACTAATAGCCCTTCACAACCATCAAGAAACACAAAAGGCTGAACTTCATCAAGAGGAGGCATCATAGCAGGCTTTTCAGGCATCAATTCACAAACTTTGACCTTGTATTCAAATACCCAAGTACTAGAATTTGTCACGCCACACTGCCTCGCCACCCAAACGTGCAGAAACATGTCCTTCAGGACGCGACAATATTGAAGCCTCCGGTTAGAGCATCCCAGACAACCAGGTTTCGCACCCGATAAAGTGTTTACAGCCGGTAATTCTGCAATTGAAGTAGAATGATCGCTAGCATCACAAGCGAGTAAAACATTGTCCATCAACTCCCAATACAGAACGCCATTGAAGAACACTCCGAGGTAGGGGCAGTGCGGCTGCTTATGATTTGCAGAAACTAGGCTTTCCTTGTCCACACACCAATTTTGTGTCTCGGAAGCAAAAGAACATAATCTAAGCACACCCAGTCCCGGATGTCCAACGATGAATATGACCTGAAGTTCATCGGACACCGTTGGATCAAAGGCAATCCCACACGCAAAGAACGTTACATCGTCATATGGTAACCTGAATGCTACGAACTTGTTGGTTAAAGGGTTTGATACAAAATGCACATACCGTGAAGAGGCCCAATGGAGAAGACCATTGCATGAATTTCGGAGGATTGCAGCTTCGTCTAAAAACCCTAGACACTGGGTTGGGTCAGAAACGGGTTCCTGGGGTTCGGTCAATGGGGCACGTACTGGATTTTTTCTTCGTATTTTCCACTTGTTTGGTAAAAAAAACCAGTTATGGAGGGTCTCTTGACAAAGTAAATTGTAGCAAACGAAGGATCGGAGACGAACTTGTACCATTGTTTGGAAACGAGCTTAAATCTTGTGAGGGATTTTGCATCAACCCTTTGTAGGATCTCCATGTACAGATCTTTGTGCAGGGAAGAAGTTGAACTGAATAGCTTCATTGTTGATCCAAGGTTTACCACTTCTCTCCTTTTTCTGTCCCTGCCGCTCCCGGCCATCCCAATATTGAATCTCTCCTCACCTCTCTCTGTCATCCGATCCCACTGTCGCGAAGGTGAAGAGTTTAAGCCCATCAAAAACTCCTTACTTTCTTCTATTCTTATCTTGCACCGTGATTAAGAGAGTGTTTGAGATTAATTCTAATTTGATCAAACCTGATTAAATCAATTTTGAAATATTTGGCAAAAAAAAGTAAACTCATAAAATTTGCATGTAATTAAATCTGTAATTCTCATTTTCTTGGATTAAGATTTAGATGATGTTTGGGGTTGATTTTGGGATGGTCAAACCTGATTTAATCTAGATTAAATCATGTGTGTGAGTGTTTGGCAAACGAGATTATGAGATTTAATCTGGCTAAAAAAGTTAAAAACTGATTTAATTCATAATCCTCGAAAGTGAGGATCATGAAATAATCACTTTTTTCATAATCAGGTTTGACCTTTTAATTTACCATCATATCCCCATATTTTTCATAAAAAGACATTTCATACCCTTTTAACTAATTATTGGGTGTGACTTTTAAGATAGACTTTATTTATAATTTGGGAAAGTTATCGTACTATAAGCACTAATGCGAGATTGTTAGTATTTTTAATTCATAATAAGAAGTAATAACTTTTGTAGATGGTTGAAAATAGTTTCTTCAATAATTTTTTTCGTATATTGTAATTATTTTCAATTGAAACTTATGTTACCATTACTTCACTAAATGGATATTAGAAACTTTATTTATGTACTGTCCTTTATGGTCATTTTGTCATATCAAAATTGATTTAATCACTTTCTATCCAAACACTTTTTGTAAGTTTAAACTAGTTCACAACTAATTTTGCCAAATAGCAAACTTATTCTGCTTAAACTAGATTAAATCTTATTTTGAAAACTGATTCAGATTTAAGCTAAAATCTGCTTTTTATAATCAATCTCAAACAGCCTCTTAATTAGTTTTGGAGAATCAGGTTTGACCAGGAGATTTATCAAAATATCCTTACTTTTAAAAAACATTAAATGCTCAATTTCAATCTGAACATACTATATGGTAATTTTGCTACCCTAAACCTACTTTAATTCTTTTTTACCCAAATATCTTCAACAACTTTTAATCTATTATGCTTAAAAAGAATTAAAGCTGATTTTAGAAACTGATTCTGATTTAATCAAAATCTACTTTTAAGAATCAATCTCAAACGATCTATAAGATATAATTGTTCCTAACCTATTCTGGTCGTACCTAAGGGTCTACCAAGGGTCCCAGTTTATGCGACACGTCACATATTCAACGATCAATTTTTCAACGCTCACAAGCCGGTCAAAGCGACACATATTCAAGTCACGTGAATTGCTCGTGAAGCAACCTTGGTGTGCCTTCTCCTTTAGGGGGTCGGCCACCTAAGGGGGTCGGCCACTCTAAAGGGGTTGGCCACTCTAAGGGGGTCGGCCACCTACCTTCACAACTGACGATCGTCGCTCGCGGTCACGCTCCTAGTCTCACCGTCGCTCGCTGTCGCACTTCATCACCACGATGACGTCGCTCACCATCGATCGCTGCTGCGACGATCATCGTTTGCGGTCGCTAGCCGCCGCGCTCCATCACCGTGATGACGCTGCCGCACTCCATCTCTGCGATGATCGTCGCTCGCTGCAATAATCGTCGCGACGAACGTCCCTCGCTGCCGCACTCCATCGCCTCGATGACCGTCCCTCGCGGTCACTCTCTGCTGCGCTCCGGCACTGTAACGATCGTCGCGTGCGGCTGCGCGCTGTCCACGCAATGTTAGCCATCGCCCACGGGCCTACTCCACTATGCCCGTCACCCGCGCTCGCACGCCATCACCTCACTCACCCGGCTGCTTCCATGCGTTGCACCGCTGATGCAGCCATGCTCTCATGCTCTCTGTCACAATCATGTTACATGCCCCTCGGGCATCACACTTATTCACCACACCATGCGCCCCCGCCATGGATGTGGAACATGCTTCGACCTACTCTCCGGAGTGTGTAGCATCTCGCGAGGATAGGCAACTCTTCCATGACACTATCTCTACCAGGGAGCTTTTCAACTCATCTTCCGTCAAGTAGACGGCTCCTCCAGAATGCTACCTTGACGAGCTCCGGCAAAAGGACTCACCCGCGGGGATAGGCGACTTTTTCGGGACACTATCTTCGCCAGGGAGATTTCTAACTCCCCTTCCGCCAGGTAAACGACTCCTCCGGGATGCTACCTCGGCCATCCAGGTATACGGCTCCTCTGGGATGTTACCTCGGCCTGCAAAATAGGAGACTCCTCAGGGACATTATCTCTGCCAGGGAGCTTTTCAACTCCCCTTCTGCCAGGTAGACGGCTCCTCCAGGATGCTACCTCGGTCCGTCGGGTAGACGGCTCTTTCGAGATGCTACCTTGACACGCTCCAAGTGCTCCGGTACAAAGACTTACCCGTGAGATAGGCGACTCCTCCGGGACACTATCTCTATCAGTGTGTCTTCGTGACTGGCCTACGTGCTCTGGCACTGGGGGCTTGCGTTGGCAGCCCTATGGACTATGACTCCCGGGTCACTCTGAGACCGGAGCAGGACTTTAGAGGGTATCGCGCCTAGTCCGCCTGACAGTTGGGCGTTGGGTCTTCCTCATCACTGTCATGCCTGTGGGACTCTGTAAGGGCTTGGATTGGTGACTAGATCAAGGGGATTCTCTGGCCACACCGACGCTGTAGGAGCCAGTCTTTCTAGACAGACATAGCAACGTTGTGGGGTAGGCCGGGTGAATATGCGATTCGACAGTCCGTGGAGCATCTGCAGCTGTGGACCCCTCGGTGAAGTGTCATCTCCGGGGAACGCCACGTGTCACGTGATGACATCATCATCTCAACCTCTATAATAAAGGTCTTGAGAATTCATTTAGAGAGGATTTTCTATCATTTGACAATTTCACTTTCTCTCTCTAAAATCTATTCTCTTTGGAATTCTAGAGAGAGAAACATAATTGGACCTCTGACATTGCACCCCTGACGTTGGACCCCTGACTGTGACTGTAGTCGTATATTCATCCTGCACCGCCGCCTCGCAGCACTGCCACCCTCAGGCTCTGTCTGGGAAGCCTTTGGTCTCTGCCCTTGCTCCTCCTTTGATGTGTCCCACATCAGCACACTTAGCATCTGACTCGGACTGCATTCCTTGTGACACCTCCACGTCGACTGCGAACCCACTTTTCTTGGCATCAATAATTAAAATATAAATTAGTTGTACCATTATCCCAAAGTATTAGTCACTAACCAGTAGGCCTGTTAGAGCGAGTAACAACCAATCCGGTTTTTGGTAAACTATCATATTGGGTCACAAAAGATAATTCTTATATGAAATCGTAAAGGGGGTCCTCGAAGTTACACTTCATTTCGTCGTTATTATTTTTCGTCAAATTGAACTTTCCCCTGAGCACACTAATGGGCTTTTCTAGTGGTTGAGACCAAAAAAAGGGGGGGGGGGGGGGGGCTATCACAATCCTAACCACCAATTACCTACCCAATAGCGATATGGATTCTCCCACTTGTTAGATTGTAAAAATTTGCTGCTTTGAATTTTTGTCACTAAAAATGCTCTTTAGTGGAGTTTTTAGGACAACAGGCCTACTAATAATAATGTGAAGATGCATATGAAAAACAGAACGGTTAATGTAGAAAATAATGTGGTATTTTTATACTGATTCCAATGCATCTTAGAATAAGGAGGATGATAATGTCCCCGAATTTTCTTGGATGCATGGTCTTTTCGGAAAAACCTAAAGACGGATGTCCAGAGTGGATTCTGGTATAAGTGTAAACGGTTAATTAACCACCTTCTATATTTGGTAGTAACATAATTTACAATTTTTTCCTCTGGAGAAAATAACGATCTTGAGTAATGCATAGCGCATTCCACTTTGCGGACCAAAAGAACAATTACAAATGCTTATTGCTTAATCCCATGGTTGGATCTCAAAATCCAAAAAAGGAAAAGAATATGAAAGTAAAGAATCCTAAAGTTCCATTCTTGTTAGAATGCTTGAAATGTAATAAAAAGAATGTCACACGTAAGACTTTTAACCTCTTATTATGATTTAAATTCCACGAAAGAAATGATAGGAAGCAAAGAGTAAAAGTTGAGCAAACGAGAAGGACTTTATACTATTTAAAACCGCCAATTTCCACCGCCATCACGTGTTGCTATCGTTTTCCTAAGAGAAATTTCTCCCATGTGCTTAGGTTTAGACAAACAACTAATGCTCAAACTTTACTCGGACCAATAATATCAAGAAAGTGAAGGCAGACATGCACATTAATACTTGAACCTCTAGACCATTCATTAATGTTGGTACATATTTTGTCGCTCATTTTATATTATTTATTCGCATTCTTCGATTTGGGTCTGTTTATAAATTTGGTACGAGATGCGATTTTATTGTCAGGCGGGAATCCGGAAGGTGCACGTTCGGGTTCTCTGTCTTGTCGGGGTGAGCGGGTCCGACCCATCCAAAGGCACTGCTTGAAACAAAATTAGTAATGGCTAAAAGAAGTATTTTGTGACCCCACAAAATAAAAGGAAGATCTTCCAAAGTATCAAATAAGTTCTCTCCTGCAATTCCCACGTGGCTTAAATTATGAGAAGTTGGATGAACGAGCACATTAGTATTATTCTTTACGTATAGCTTAATCTGTTTTTATTAAAAGGTAAATGAATTATTGAAGATTCAGCAAAAATGGGTGCAAATGTTGTCCATGGAGATTAAATTCTTGTTTCGCTCATCATTTTTGTAACCACAATATTCTTGAGTTCATGTCACCGTCGTCACGGAATATAATTAGTCAATACTATTACTTAGCAACTGAATACGTACTATTATTCGTCGAACACTCTCAACGAGCAAATGTGTGGGTTGTGGACAATCACGATGATGTGGTATTCAACCCAATTTGAATGATGGTGTCCGTCATCGAGGTCGTGACAGTTGAATAAAGAGAATAAGTATTATATGATGTTATTGGATCGAACGAAATGCGTGAAAGATGTGAAGCACGCAATTCTCGGCGATATCTTGCTTTGACGTTAAAGTGATTGTATTGTAGCAAAAGTGATGCCATCTTGAAATTCAGCCCCCAAGTGCTCACAGCGTCGAGGCATTAGAACCGCATCTTGAATTATGGATAGTAGTTAAGTGTCGCATTTAATCACTTATAACATACCTTTTTAGAGGGATTATACATGTATTTCATCTCTTTTTTTATGTTAATATAGTTTTTAACGACGACAAGTGTTGACCTTTTTACAACAAATCAACGATCAAATTGATGTTTATGAAGATAAAAATCATCTCTCGAGTAACTTTAATTGCGATGTAAATACAACTCAAAATGTCAAATTAATTGAAATGTGACATTTGAGGCAGCGTCACGTGGGTCAAGCGATGCTAGCATCATTGCTAAGCACTAGAAACGTCTCCCATTTCCTTTGTTTCTGCATCGTTTGGTCCATCTTAGCCATTACTACTCCACATTGCGTTCTATCTTTCTGAGCCTTAGGAGGACCAAATTAGACCAGAAACCTTAATACGTCTAATGCGTTTTATCCACAAATCCCCCCCAAAAAAAGCTACATCGCCAGAAGGGTTTCAGCTGTACAAGACTGTATATTAGCTGTACAATGGCGTGGAACAGATATCTCATCTCATGCTGCTAATATGAACACGCGCAAGGAGTAAATGATGACGCATGGCAACTGCCGGGGGTATAAAAGTGGTCACTTCCTTTGCAGAAGAGTGAAAAAGACACGGCGTGGAATTACGGGACCTTGATTGGCATTAATGACAGTATATGCCGCGTGACCAACTCCCAATGCAGAAGGTGCAAATGGATGTGCGGAGCCCCACTTCTCTGCTGGCAAACCCCCCTGGGTCTTACCCAATAATGTCTTCTCAGCCTTTGCTCACGGACTCATTATATCACGGGTATATATTAGATTCACGCACAGAGGAAAGTTTGATGTAGAACAGTGGTATGTGCGGCATCACGGAGAAGGGTGAGTCTGATGGGGCTTTTTGTTTTTGTTGCCCTTTTCTTATGGGTAGAGGGTTTAGTAGGAACTGGAGTTTGGGCTGTGGTGGGGAGACCCAGTGCAGATAAAGATGTGTGGAGTTCAAGCTTGGCTGGAGAGGGGAGTTCGGAGCCTCTCAAGGTAAGGTTCAGTGGGCCGGCAAAGAACTGGACTGATGCCATTCCTATTGGCAATGGCCGTCTTGGTGCTATGGTTTGGGGGGGTGTGGCTTCCGAGACTTTCAATCTCAATGGTAATTTACTCTTTTTCTTCCCATGTTGTTTCAAGTGCTACAGTGTTGGCAATACAGCAGTGACTGCAATGCAATTCCAGCATTTGGATGGTCTATTGGGTAGTCTGGTTGAATTGTATCACTCGTGGAGTTTGATCTCAATTTACTGGTACCCAGAGCTTTTCTTAAGGTAAAATGAAAGGAAAAGTATCCATATTCCAGATAGTGGACTTGGAGTGAAGTCTTAGACCAAGATTTTTCATCCTTTCCCAGTTTTTCTTAGTACCTAAACAAGAAAAATAATTAGATGTAGAGTCATCACCTATGATCTGTGGTGATGGCAGCTCGTCAACTGAGCAAAAGTGTAGCAAAAAGGCTTCTTGGTAGAATTTCTCAACTGAGGCGCAATAATGTGATTCTAGTGAACGTGGTGTCCTAATATGCTCTAGTGAATATGATGTTGTTCTAATGAACTGTATAACTCTCTCATCTGATAGACATCAACCTGCAAACACATTAAAAGGATACTGAGAGTATATGTGGTTCTTGTTTTGTAGAGGACACACTTTGGACTGGGACTCCTGGGAACTACACGAATCCAGGTGCTCCAAAGGTCCTGTCTGAGGTCAGAAAACTTGTTGATGATGGCAAATATGCAGAAGCTACTACTGCAGCGGTCAACTTGTCAGGAAATCCTTCAGACGTATGCTAGTTCTATCCTTCTTGCAGTTAAATGTCATAGTTTATGCAGTTAATGTGTAATATATTCCCAAACAACGCTTCAGTATAGTGTGCCATCACTTGCAAATCCTTGTTCTTGCTAACAAGTATCGCAGAATCTTCCAATTGGGATTCTCATAAAAAGTTCTACCTGAAACATCCTGCACTGTAGATTTCTATTAGCATTGGAAGTTCAAAGTGCTACAATTATCATTCAAGATTTGAAATGACTGGATATATAATTTGTCACAGAACAAGTTAGGCGGTTTACGTGTAACTTTTGGTGTGGGTTTAAGCACCATGAATGAGCGGAGTTCAAACAAAATATTTGAAATGGGTTTGGACCTAACTAGCTCAATATGCGTTTTGCTAGCTTATTACTTGCCAGATCTTGCCAAATCCCTTTTTCTCCGATGAATGTGTTTTGTAGGGACAGCAGAGGATATAAACCCTCCTAAAATGTTTTGGTCGGTATAGGCATCATACCATTTGACAACAGAATATAGAACTTGAGATTCATAGACAAGGTTATGTCTGCATGATTCAGGAAATGAGGCAAACTGTAGGTAAACTAGGGAATTCCTGGATCCCGTTAAGCTAGGTAGATCTGATGATATTGCTCATCACAGTACTGCAGTATGGTAGTTGTTAAAAGGTGTTTATTTGTTACGTATAGTTTTTCGGTTCTCTATTGAGAATTTGGGCTGTAGTTCTTCATTCTACTAGAAAATCTTTGATTCATTTGTGAATTATATCCTCAATTTATTTGCTGTAATGTTGCAGGCTTACCAGCTTTTGGGTGATATTAATCTTGACTTCAACCAATCTCATGATGCATATAAGGAAGAAACCTATCAAAGAGAGCTGGACTTGGATACTGCCACAGTTAAAGTTAAATATTCTGTAGGAGAAGTAGAATTCACAAGAGAACACTTCGCTTCAAATCCAGATCAAGTGATTGTGACTAAGCTTTCTGCAAGCAAATCTGGATCGCTGTCCTTCACAGTATCTTTCAGCAGCAAGCTACATCATCATTCATATGCAAATGGCCACAATCAGATCATAATGGAAGGAAGTTGTCCTGGTAGAAGACTCCCACCAAAAGTATATGGGAAAGGCAAACCTAAGCGACTTCCCATGCCTAAGGGAATCAGCAATCTGAAGGGAATTCAGTTTTCGGCAGTTCTTGATTTGCAAATCAGCAATGGTGCAGGTGCAGTATATGTTTTGGATGACAATAAACTTAAGGTCGAGGGTTCGGATTGGGCTGTTCTGATTCTGGCATCATCATCTTCATTTGATGGGCCATTCACTAGGCCTTCTGATTCAAAAAAGGATCCTACTTCAGAGTCTCTAAGCGTAATGAATTCAATAAGGAAGTTTTCGTATTCTGAACTCTATGCTCGCCACTTGGATGACTATCGAAAACTGTTTCATCGTGTCTCCTTGCACTTTTCAAAAAGCTCCAAGAGTGTTCCCAAGGGTGGTTCATCTGTAAGTGATATGCGTGTAGAAGGCACTACAGACCAGACAGTTTCAACTGCAGAAAGGGTGAAATCTTTTCAAACTGATGAAGATCCCAACTTGGTGGAGCTTTTATTCCAGTATGGCCGTTACCTACTTATTTCTTGTTCGCGACCCGGGACTCAGCCAGCAAACTTACAAGGAATATGGAACAAGGATATTGAGCCAGCCTGGGAGTATGATCTCCATTCTTTTTTTTCTAGTTTTATCATCATTCATATCCTTCCTTTTTCCTTTTGGTGTCAGTTTGCTTAATATTTAATCGACAGTTAAAATAGCAGGTGCCAGGTGTTTTCTATTTCGCAATACAACTTACTTCTGAATTATGTTGGATCCTTGTCATTTCAAGGATAATCTGTGCAATCTAGCATTTTTTTTTTATGTGGTAGACTGGTCTAACTTCATCCATAGCTGTAAGAAGCATAAGGAGTACACTGGGAGCATTACTTCATACGGTTATTATATGCAACTCTAGCTAACATGACTAGAATTGCTTTTTATTGATTTACATATCACCCACCTTCCACGTCTGTATTTTATATTTTTCTTTCAAGTTTTGCAAGGGAAGTTACCCTTTTGATGGGGAGATAGAGATATAATGAAGTTCTGAATAATATAATGGATGATGTTGCCTTCACCTTGTTAATCTAAATGATTATAGTCAATATGAGGTGCTTGTTGTAAATAGTGGCTTCTCAGCATGCTATATTAATGTAGTTCTGTAGCAATTTTAACTTTAATGTAACTTTTTGCTTCATCATCATCATCGTCATCTAGCTTTTGTCCCTACAAGTTGAGGTTCGTGACATGAATCCTATGACTGTCTACATCGAGAGACTATATGAAAGGTTACTCATAGGACTGTCATTTCTGTCTTCAGTGGTGCTCCTCACTTGAATATCAATCTTCAAATGAACTATTGGCCTGCACTTCCCTGCAACCTTGATGAGTGCCAAGAGCCGTTATTTGACTACATTTCCTCTCTCTCAGTTAACGGAGTTAAAACTGCAAAAGTAAGAATTTCTTTCAGCTTTGACAGTGCTGATTTGCACCAAATTACCATATGTAGTCTTTTCAGAAATTTTTGCTTCACTGTTAGGATTGAACTGTAATAGCACATGGTAAGATGACACATCATCTTAACAATCAGAACACAGGTTATATGGGTTTTCGGGACATGTTTAAAAAGTATAGCCACGACCACACCCTTCTTCATCATTCAGTATTGCACTCCCTGATCTTTGTCCATACTGTAGAACTTTATATATTCACTTATAGAATGTTTCAGGTGAACTATGAAGCAAGGGGTTGGGTCGCCCATCAGGTGTCCGACATATGGGCAAAGACATCCCCAGATCGAGGTGAGGCTGTGTGGGCTTTATGGCAAATGGGTGGAGCATGGCTTTGTACCCACTTATGGGAGCACTATACTTTTACAATGGACAAAGTAAGACTTGTTTTTTCCTTTCTCTTCCTTGTTTTCCATTTTTCCCCTGCCACAAAATTTCTTGGAGTTAAATTTCTAATTTTTTGCTCCATGGTGATACTAATGCTCAATCAAAAACCAATAAGATCAGATGTGCACAATTCTACTATTCATGCGTTTTGAAAATCTACGAGAAAAACAGAGTCGAGCTTTGGTAAGTAAACCTATAGTGCAAAAAGATTTCGGCTTATCTTGGCAATTGGCGGACAG
Source organism: Escallonia herrerae (assembly GCA_033070095.1). NCBI lineage: Eukaryota > Viridiplantae > Streptophyta > Magnoliopsida > Escalloniales > Escalloniaceae > Escallonia > Escallonia herrerae. Next base: position 639,108 of record JAVXUP010000167.1, on the reverse strand, counting down.
TACGTGGGGGCCTTTCACGTATCAACTCGTCCATTCTACTAGTCCTAAGGGTGAAATCAATATAAAACGTAGATTTTTGTGACCCTCAAGTATAGAGCTAAATTTAATGAGGATATATACTTTTGCTTTTGGAGATAAGATGTATCCATTTTTCAAACCTTTCATGCATGCTATATTGAACTCGCAACAGAGTACGTGTTAGATATCATCCCTCATTGTCCAGCAGAGAAACTGATCCCTTACGTTTCCAAATATAGGAGTTCCTGGAAAACAAAGCATATTCGTTGTTGGAAGGGTGCGCTTCATTTCTTTTGGACTGGCTGGTTGAAGGTCCTGGAGGATATCTGGAAACCAACCCATCGACATCTCCAGAACACATGTTTATTGCTCCTGATGGAATGCCTGCTAGTGTGAGCAACTCATCAACTATGGATATGGCAATCATAAGAGAAGTTTTTTCTTCTGTTGTTTCTGCTGCTGAGGTAAAACTCCAAATAAGTATCTGCAGGAGATTCGTGATTTCTTTGGGTAGTTAGTTGAGGTTATAAAGAGATTCTTGATTTTTTGCGGGACAGGTATTGGGTAAAACTGAGGAAAATCTGATAAAAAATATTCGCAAAGTTCAACCACTGCTGTATCCTACAACGATTGCCAAGGATGGTTCCATTTTGGAATGGGTATGTGAAAAGTTAAATAAACTTCCTAACTTTCGTTGCTTTTGGTGCTCGAAACATGTTGAGTTCCACTCCGGGCCGAGAGTAGGATTGTAGTCTGATTGCAAACTTTCGTTCAGGCACAAGATTTCAAGGATCCAGAGGTGCATCATAGGCACGTGTCTCACCTATTCGGCCTATTCCCTGGGCACACAATAACCACGGAGGAAACTCCTGAACTATGTAAAGCTGCAGATTATACTCTCATTAAAAGAGGTTTGTAACTAAACTCTGTTAGAAGGCTTTTACTCTTCAATGTCCATTCTGCCCAAGTCCTGTACTTTTCCCATGGGTTTTTCATGTCAGGAAAATGGTTCCATTTTGTTGTCCCAAATTTAAAAGTATTGAGGCTTTCTGAAGCTATCAACTCTTAATGAGAGTTTTATGGACATAATTAACGATTCCAAGTTTTTACCTCGTTTTGTTAACAGAATCTCAGCTTTCTATTCTGGCTGTTCGCAATGCTACGGGAACCATCACAATCATATTGTTTAATTTCATCCTGTGGTACAGGGGAAGACGGTCCAGGATGGTCAACTACTTGGAAAGCTGCTCTTTGGGCGCGTCTTGGCAACAGCGAGCATGCGTATAGAATGGTCAAGCATTTGTTCAGCTTGGTGGACCCTATGCATGAAAGCGATTTTGAAGGAGGACTTTACGGTAACCTGTTCGCTGCACACCCCCCTTTCCAGATTGATGCCAACTTTGGGTAAGCAGCATGGCTGTGTGTATGTTAATTACATGTCAAACATCTTCGAGATAGCTGAAATGCTATAATTCTCAAAACATACTGTGTGCGCTAATTTAGCAATGCTTTGTGTCAGTTTTTCCACGGCCATAGCTGAAATGCTTGTCCAGAGCACTGTGAAGGACTTGCACTTGCTACCTGCTCTCCCGCGCGATAAATGGGCGAACGGCTGCGTTAAAGGCTTGAAGGCGCGTGGCGGCGTTACAGTCAGTATCTGCTGGAATGAAGGCGATCTTCATGAAGTCGGTCTTTGGTCCAGGAATCAGAATATAGTGAAGAGACTACATTATAGAGGAACTATAGTCATGGCAAACATCTTATCCGGCACAGTATACACGTTCGATAAGCAGTTGAAATGCATAAATACGTTTCCTTTGTAGAAAAGGGACATTCTCTGAAGGTTAAGATCAAATGGATCTTATGAAAGAGCATTATTTTCTCGGTTACCACTAATTCCCTGATAATCTTCAAAGTCCTTTACTTCTATATACCTTTTAGTGATCTCATTGGGCAAAATGTCCGAGCATATAGTTCTTGTAGCATTTGTTATACAACTCTCAAGCATACCATAACAAATCCCTACTAATTTATGTTAGCTGAAGTCTTGGGATGTAATTGCAGTTCATTTTGCAGTTCTGTTTGAAGGTATTTAGATGAAAAGTTTGAAATAACGGGAAGTTTATAATCTCTTCATTCTAAAATTTTTGCATTTTGAATATTGGAATTTGCAAAGTTTAATGTTTGGCAGCATTTTTTGGATGAGTTTTGTACAGCAATAATGGACTATTAAATAAATGACCTATAGATGAATTATTAAAACAAAAGATGAAAATAGATGACTAAGATTAAAAAGGAGGGGAGAGAACGATGAATTTGATTTTTTCGAAAAAAATGACTGTTGAGAAAATTTATTTTTTTTTTTTTTTTTTTGATCGAAATGTTGAAAATTTAGAATTAAATTTGACACAAAACAACGCTTGAATTTTGGAATGTAGTTTTTTTTCTTTTTAAATTTGATAATAAAAAAAATTAGTCTAGAGTGGTTATTTTGATAGAAGATTTTGGCCTCCCAAATTCCTCCTTTGTATCCCTGCTACAAGATCACAAAATTTCATTTGCAGTGATTTCATCTGAGGTGCTTCCAAATCCTCAGCAAAATGAAATTTTCAGTTGAAATACCTCTACATTTGGGAAAGGCTAGGTCTACTGTCAAATTACTTATGTTGAAGTAATTTATAGTTGACATAAAACAATTAGTGCAACCACTCAAAAATTAATATTGCTTTGGAAAAAGTCATTGCAGTTTTTGTGTTACAACTAGCTTTAACATATCAACCTTTTGAATTTTTCAAATAAAGTGTGAACATTCCTCGCCAAAACTCAAATTGAGGGCTCGAAATAAGATATGGTGCCAATCAGAATGCTTTTGTGACCATATAAATAAGACATGGTGCCAATCCAATAATTTTGTGACCATAAAATTTACATTTTTACAATCATTACAAAATACTCCATATAAAAAATGTAAAAGAACCACCTAGTGTTTCACTTGACACTTTAAAGATAATTTTGCCAGAACCGCGTATCTATTTATCTATCTATATCTATATTACTTATTAAGTTAAAACTTGATTTGCTGTAACACCTCTTTGGTGTTACATAATTATTATCCTATAATGATGACAACTGGCATTTCAAGAGAATTACTAAAAAGTGACGTAAAAATAAAATCTTAATTGATAAGTAACTATGTATAAAATCGTGTTTAGTTTTTACATATTTAAATTCAATAAAAAAATAGTTAAAGTAAAATTTAAAGGCCAAGTTTAATAATATTTTGCTAACGTATGTTTGAACACGTATCTGTAATTTAAGATTTATTTTACTGTATATGAAAATAAAAACGTGTACACAATTTTTTTAAAAAAATATATTATTAATTTTATTTTTATATAGGTATCGCGTGTGTCATGATGACTCGTACCTATAGAAATATAAAATATGATTTCATTTCTTGAATACAGCTTACCACCATTAAGGGTTTATATATGAGGAAACGATAACAGATAAGTAATTTTGAGTATAAGATAATCTGAAATATAAATTTAACTTATCATTATCTCTAACTTCCTAATCTTGATCGATATGCTTTTCAAGACATTATTCACGTGCTTCAACAGTACCATAAAGACTAAAAACCATCGTTTATTTGCAATTTACACTCGAGGAAAACAATTGAAAGGTCTACAAACAAACAAGGCCTTAGATTTTAAACCCCACTTCACAAAACCCTCGTAACTCGCATGTTTCTCGATTCATACCAAATCACAGTCGAAAAACACAGTCAGGTTAAGAAATGGCTTGGCGTGGTTCGTTTTCCAGGACATTCATCTCCACCGCTAGGGCTTCCTCCCTCCGCTCTTCGCCTCCCATCACCCGCCTCAGTCCACCGCTTCTATCGGCTCCTCGCCTCCGGCCCCGCCGGCTCTCCTTTGCCAACCCTAGGTCCACCCCCAACCTACTATTATACAATCTGTTTTGCTTTCATTTTACCACATTTTCGCATAAACGGACAGCAAATTTATCCTAGAATTTGTTCTATTTACCCATTTTTTCCTTAATTAATTTGCTTGTGTATGTTCTTTTAGGACATTGGGAGCCCTAGCTTGTGCTCAGTCTCTATTGCCGGTTGCCGGAGCTCGCCTGACGTCACACTTCGCTGTCAACGTGCGGGCGTGTTGCGAGCTGTCTCACGGTACCTTCTGCCGCTCTTGTCAGGATCGCTAGTAGTCTCTTTGTGAGTCTTTGCTGTTTATAAGGCACACATGACAACTCGATTCTTAAAAAAAAGCTAAAAGAAATAAATTAGTCTTTGTAGTTTACTTGTGAGATTTAGCTGATGTGCTGAAGGATGGAATTTGGTGTAAAGTGTTTGTTAGTTTATGAAATTTGGTTGATAAGAAGGAAACTCGGGTTATAGGGAGGAACGGGAAGGATGGGTGATGCGCGGCGGCTTCTACCATCACAACAGTACAGTGATGCTGCATTTTAGGTTATTGTTTTCCTTTGACTCTATTCCATACATTTATATGTTTGCATCATGACTAGAAAGTAGATACACATGGATATTCAATCTTGTGACCGTAAATACTAAATAGGCATTGGGGAAACTATCTCTGCTCTAAATTTACTTCACAATTTAAAAGAATCTCGTATTTACTATTTCTAGGCTACACATTATTTTAAATAACTGAATTGGCATGAATTATCTTCATTATTCGTGTTCTAGATCAGTAGATTGGTGATTGTTTCGTGCTTATTTGTTTTCTTTAACTATTGGATCAATGTGCTTTGATCTTGTTATCTGCCTGTTTTATGTAAATCTTGTCTTGGAAGATGATGTATTCTGTGAACTCCGTTGTTGCATCATTTAATACTTACCTTTAACATTGGAAGTTCATTAAAGCTTTTATTTCAAATTTTTATGGAGTGTTGATATACAGAACTGGTAAAGCAATGGATCATGCTAGCACAGAGTTGTGATGGTGTGATGAACACCAAGCATGATGCTTTCAGTTTTATGTCATGACCCTTGGCAGACTTATTTTGGAATCTGCAGTTCCAAATATGTCAACTTCGGAACTTGAAGTGCACATATTGTCTAGACAATTATCTATTTAAGTGGGAGATACTGGGTTTTGTCTCATAAGACCTTGTCAAGGAACTTTAATGTATGTATATGGCCAGCTCTTTTGAGTAAGGGAATGCTCTGTAGTGGGAGTTGTTGTTTGAGTTGATAGAATGCTAACCGACGTAGTTTTTGGCCAGAGCTTATGAACCTCTTAAAAGATCTTGTGAAGGAGCTCGAGATTCAACATTATCAATGTTTTCTTTTATTTCTACAATTGGTGCTTGGATTGTTAGAGCATATTCAAAATAGTAGTTAGCGCCCACAGGCCATATAGAGAGGTTTTGAGTACATTTTGTTGCTCCAAGAGATTGAGGACCCTCCACACTAGACAGAGAGAGTAAGATGCACAAGCAGACAACACAAATAGTTACATGTGCACACTGATCATCTACAAGGCTTTGATGATGGTACTATCGTTTATTTTAGTCCGAACATCATTTGTTTGATGCACTTTCATTGTAGTTTGATTAAGGTTTCTTCTTGAATTTGACAAGAAAGTTTTAATCTCATTTTGATATGTCTTTATCAAGGTTTCGAAGGAGGGCACAAGTAAAGAAATGAGGAGTTTGTTGAGATCTACAAGCTAGCTTAGATAAAAGAAGAGAAGCAAAGACTTGAATCATATAAAGTGTAACAACTCTTAGAATCAGATGCTATTAGTAAATGAAGGTGAGGTTAGAAAGAGATGGAAAGGTTGCCTTGACAAAGCACTTTATGAGAAAAGTCAAAGAAAATCTTGGGGAACTTTTTTTGTGATATTTATAGGAGGTTTATCCACAAAAACTGAACATCCAAGTTTAAGGAGGCTTTGAAAGTTTTAATAGGAAAATTTATTGGACCAAATGTTATGCTTAAAGATGTTTTGAGATGCTTGGGCAATGTGGGCATAGATTGGTTGATTAGGTCTTTAATAAGACCTTAAACCGTTAAAAAATGAGTGGAGGAAAATCATTAGTTACCTTTCATAGTGAAGTAGATATCAAAAGTTGCAACGACAGTAAAGGGTTCAAGGTTATGAATCACAATATGAAATTTTGTTAAAGATTAGTTGAACGTAGACTAGAATGTTGATAAAAATTTCTGAAAATTAGGTTGGTTTCAACTTTCATGTATAGGAGATCCACGTGGTGGGTTCCAGAGAAAAACGATGATTAGTGAATTTCACATTATGATTGGACTTCACTAAAGATGATCTGTAAGCTCGTATGTTTAGACTTTGATTTTGGATGAGCTTACTAAGAATATGTGTAGTGTTAATTGATGAGACTAGAACAGAACTAAATGCAAAGGTAAGGTTGTGTAGAAGGGCTTCAAAATCTACAGGCTTTAGGTTGTGCATGCCTGAGACATAGTACTTAATGCAATTTAGTGATACCAGTAGGGTGAAGTAAATATGAGTGGGTAACAAGTAGTTAAAAACAATATCTGTTGGTGTCTTTGATCAATAATGCAGACGGAAGGCGAGATTTATATGGATCTTGCCCGTAGGATAAGAGACGGATGGTTGGGTACAGTGGAGGCGTGCACCTAAAGTATTATGGGATTGCAAAATACCTAAAGGAAAATTTTGATAGGATGTCAGTGAGGGCAGCAATATTGTATGCTATGAAGCACCAGTGCGGCACTTGGGGTGAAACACCGGCACCGGGTACGTGTCGGGGTGGGTGCAGCTCTGGTGCGGCAAGCATGGGTGCGTGTCAAGTGCGTGTCCTGTTTTATTGATTTATTTTTTTAATTTCTTAAATACCGGGTGCAGCTCGGGTGCGTATCCGACTTGTGACCACCGGTGATCTGTGACTATTGTAGATCTGTGACCACTAGTGACCACCAGCAAGAAATCTGAGAGGAGAGAGGAGGAGGAGGAGGAGGAGAAGATCTCACCTGCGAACCAAGTGCGGCGTTCGGCACTGCGGAGTGCGGCGCTGTGGCTGGAAGAAGAACATTAGAAACCCTTGTATACCGATGTTATCGATGTGGCTGGAAGTTATTAAATAATGGTTGACCTTTGACTTTTGCTATTTCATTTTTGTGCCCACTCTTTAACTTATTACTTAAATCAGCCTCAGTACTTCAAAGAAACAATAGTACAACACATACAAACTTCATTGTGTTCGGTTATACAATTTTAATATTTACAAAACAGTCCAAATCTAACAAACTATCACCAATTTAGTTGAAAACTTCAAAATTCAAGAAGCAACCCATTAAACTCTACAAACTCTCGCTACTTTAGGTGGACTATTTATGTTCTTTACATATCTAATACATATTAAGATTTAAACTGTTTAGAAATTTAATAGTAAGTGTATATAGTTTTAAAAAAATATTTATAAAATCTGCCGTATCCCCGCTGCATCCGTATCCTAAAATTTTTAAAAATGCCATATCCGCGTATACACGCCCACATCCGTGTCTGTGCTTTATAGATTGTATGCTTCATAATGTTGGGCAACTAAAAAGCATTATTCATAGAAGACTGGTGTCGCGAATGCTTAGGTGGATGAGGTCATAAAAGGAGGTATAGAATGAGAAACAAGGATATCTGCAAGAAGTTGCAGGTAGCACCAATTTGGAGATGGTTTGCTTGTACAAACATAGGCCGTGAGATGCCTTAGTAAGAAGATGTGATTTGACCAGCAAGAATCTGGGAGAAACACTGAGAAAATACTTTAGTTCTAGGAATTTATCAGAGAACATGTGCTTAGATATGGGTGAACAGAAGGAAAGCATCCATGTAGCCGACCCCATTTAATTTAGGGCAAAAGGCTTAGGTGATGACCATGATGACGATAACTGTGATGATGATGGTACTTGGTTTGACTTGAATATGGTACATGGTTCCTAGGGTGGATGCCAGAAAATTGTTTAAATAACTTGGCCACTTGATTATTTAGGTAATTGCTTGTGTGGAAAGTTCTTCTACTCAGGGTATAATAATGATGTACAGTTTTGTAGGCTTCTTTGAGACATATAAGCTGCATCACATGGACTTGGCATGATTGTCAAGTTTGGGCTTACGTCTAGGCCTCGGAGTAATTTTTCTTTACAAGTTCAAGACAGACTAAACACCCAAATCTATTCGCAAGCTACTTGGTCTTTCACATGATATACATTGGTCAAATTGAGAGTATTCCATTTCAAAGCCATACAAAAGAAAAGATACATAAATGAAGGTGTATGTATCTGTTTTACACTGCATGATAGGAGTTCCAGACTTATACCATTAAACAAGTGTCGAATGTCAGGACAAACCTACACGATGCATTTTCTTAAGAGTAGGCAGACTTGTGACGACAACATAACAGGAAGAACTTGGTATGTATTGACCCCAATTGGCTTATTTTTTCTTTAATGCCAATAGATAATGCAAAGAAAAGAAGAAGAAAGGGTTTGATTTGTCCCGCTCAGTTACTTGGGTTGGCTCTACAAAGCTCTCTCTAAAACACCAAAGATGGGTAGGACAAGAACCATCATATTCGTTCTAGACCGCGTTTTAGAAGTATTTGAATTTGGAGAAAACCAATTCCTTGGGACTTTCCTCAACACCAGGATGTGATGAGTCAATCGCAAAGGGCAAAATGACTCGGTTAATAAGAGCTATTGACTTGTTATTCTGTTGCCTTTGATCCATGGAGCGGGAGCCCTTGACTATGGGTTCTCGGGTCTTTTCGGTGGAGTTCCTGTTTCGCAGTCTTGTCCCGCCCCACTCATCTTGCCCTATAGACCAGTCCTGGCTCATGTAGAGCCTTTCCGAAGCTTAGCTTGGCAGAGAGAAACACAGCCTTGTGTACTTAGATATGTAACTCCGTTGCAATATTCCTTTGTTTGGAAGCAAAATTGGTAATTACCTGTAGCTTATAGTTACACTAAATGTGTTTCTTTTAGCAATAACTAGACTAAAGTTGACGGAATTATTGAAGGCTGGATTCAACCTTTTTGTGCGCACTGAAGCTTATCACTTTGGTTCTGTGGGTCGATAATTGCTATACTAAAAGCAAAGGGAGAATACTAGATGCTGACAAAGGCAAGGAACCATTGAGGGGTTTTAGTTGATTCTAAAATGAATACAATTACTTTTGAGTGTTGTAGCAAATTCATTCCATAGGCCTAGATTAGAGGACTTCATGATTACGTGTTCATATTATTGAGGAAGTCGATATATCATTTTCTGAGTTCTCTGCACTTGAGAGATTGATTTGTAAATTATCATCTGGATTTGTTTTGTAATTGAACTCTCTTAGTTGGAGGGTGCTCATTATCTTACTATGAACGTAGTGAATTTGGTTTGTATACATCAATCCTTGTTGAATCAAGTGTGCATCTTCCCTGAAAACAAAGGATGAAAGAAGTAACAAATTGAACATAAGAGATTTGAAAATTGTTGCATTCTGCTGAGACCGATGCCTGATTGAGGTGTATATGTATATAGATATTTCTTCTCTCGCATATCCTGAGCATTGTTAACTTGAAGAACACTTCTGTATTGATTAAGAAATTTTGGTTGAGGGTAGGCTTCATTTGGACTGGAAAAAATGCAGTGTTATGGCCTTTCATCAAGATGACTTCACCACCATCATTATTCCTTGCCCTTTATTAACATTGATTTTTCTCATTTGCAATATGGCAGGTACTTGAATGTGCCATTTGATCAGCATAGCAGTTGCTACAATATTGGGGTCAGTGAAAGCCAAGTAGGTTGTAGGTATATCTGGTGGGAACGTCTCTGCTTTTCAAATGGAGAAATTAATAAGTGAAGGGACTATTCTGCCTTTTGCGTTGAGAAACTTGGAAATTTCGTCTTACAGTCATAATTTAAGAGTGAAGGTTTTGTTAATGCTTTTGCATCTGTCGAATTTTGTCCTTTGTGGTGTAATTGAGCTATGCGGTACCTGGTGATACTTGGCACTTTGCATAATACATATTAATGGTAAAGACTGGGGCTGTATACGAACCAAAGTTGAGCTGACCAGGAGTATGTCTGCAGTTCGTCTAATTTGAAATATTGGCGTTTGAACTTGGTTACTAAACCTTGGGCTCAGCTCATTTGTTCGTATATTTCTATAAATTTAACTCTCGAGTCTGAGGGCCAGTTCTTGTTCAATACAGGTACCAGATTCCAAATCTCAAATCACTCCTTTCTAGATCTTAATCACTAAAAAAAACACGATTGATAGTAAGAACAAGAAACAAGAAGGATAAACATTTTATTCCTCCTGTGCCCCCACAAAACATTTTCTTTTTTTGGTTTAATTGGAGAGACATGTATTACCTACCAATCAAAGGGAAACAATTATAAGAGTAGAATAATTTTCGGGCCAAATATGTCATGCCTCTGAACAATATTGGATCATTGTTCTTTTTGTCATCCTAATAGAAAAATATACATGTAAAAAGACTCCAAACGGGCTGGTCACATAAGCTCATAAAGGACGAACAAATAGATAACAACATACAAGAATGACAACCCCTGGTAGGCACCACCTAAATAATACACACACTCAATAGAAGCTAACAACCTAACCTCGTCATGCATCCAGTCAACAAGTCAATGACATTAACCTAATAGTAAGCTAAAGAACCTAAACAAATTGAAGATTATTCGCTTGGATCAAATAACCTAAAAACCATTGTGGTTAACAAGATAAGGCCAGCAGTCAAGACTTTTCCTTGACACCAGGAAACACGTCCAAGCCAAGCCTGTACCCAGAGGCCACCACAGTCCACACCAACCCGTCAACTTGCGTCACCACCAATCGGAAGCCCCACCGCCGTTAACCATCGCCAAGCACCGTCATAGCCAGAAGCACTGCCAACCCTTTGAACCGCCAACAAAAACAAGCAGCACTAGAACAGACCCGAAAGCTCCACCTTTGCACCTTCCTACGCCCAACCCCCACCCACCAGCCCATCATCTCCACTAACTGAGCCCAAACAAAGCCCTCCCCGACTGCCTTCCACTAATCCAGCGGCACCCACCAACCACCAAGCTCATCTAAACCAACCTTTCTGTTGAAAAGGAAAGGTGAGGATCCATTAAGAGGGACGGGGGAAGGCAACCCAACTAGACCAAAAAAGTCCTTAATAACAGAGTCACTCAATTTTCTCCGACCACTGGCACCAGCACGCGAAGAAACAACCCACCATCCCTTCCTGGCAAGTGCTCAGTCACCAATCCCAAACCAACCTTCATAGCCCACCCACACACGCCACGACCTGGGCCCGTCGCAGCGAACGCCCTTAACCTCGGGCAACAAATTCTGTTTTCTGGAGAACTTATCCACGGCCTGAACAAATACCACTGGTGGGACAGAGAATGGGGCAGCTTGGAGCGGGTAAATGATCTAGCCTCCATTGGCATATCCCTGGAGCTTGACGAAGACTCCAGCCGCGTCAATAGAAAGGATGATCTCTGATCTAAGATCTTGGGCTTATTGCTCATGGAGAAGCATAGTCATGGCTCGACTGTGTGCGCGTCGCTTGTATCTGTCTCCACAATGCTTACATTGAGTTTTGTCGACTCCAATAACTTTAACTTGTAAAATACTTCCAACATACTTCCAACAAGTTTGATCGTGTTTGGTAAAACGGTCTCTAGCGGTCTTTTCAATTGCTGCCAAACTTGAGCAGCAGGATTGTTCGGTGGTCATTCTCTCCACCACTGCCTGCTGCAGGTTTAAGATTGGTTTCATGACTGAGGTGGACCGATGGTGGTCGGTGCAGAGGTAAAAACATGGATTGTTTTTAAAACTAAATGGTTCGTTAATCTCTCGGTAACTTGAGCAGGATCATTCTTGCAGAATGACATACGTACATGTTCGTTGTTAATCAAAAATCAAGATAGGAAAGTTTATAATCACTAGCGATTGGTGGATGTATTCAATTATGATTTTGATGGTCTTGAACTAGACATTTTTTGAATTTTTTTTGAGAAAATTAAACACAAAACCGTTGAGGCTTATTAAATAGTCACAGGATAATGCTAACAAGTGATACATTTTAGCTAAAAGCTATCAGCTAGTAATCGGAGAAAGTTTGTGCTTGAAAAATTGAGAGACTTAGCAACAAATAACAATGCACAAGAAAACTTGCAAATAAGAGAGCTGTGAATTGTAATTGAGGTGTGACGAATGAGAAGAGAATCACTCAAATTATATATTTTTCGTGCCTCACACAATACCAAACTACTCTAAAAACTACCTATTTATAGGTGTTGGGAAGAGTATAGATGTAAAAGTATATAAAAGAGTTTTTAGAAAGAGGACAAATTACACTTATGTCCCTGAAGTTATGGTGTAATTACAGTCAAGGATATTAAGTTACAAAATATAACATTCGGTGACCAAAAACTCTAATTTTATAACACTTATGTTCATCCATTAGGATTCCGTCCAAAAAGTATATTTTTTTTTATGATGCCATCGTTATGTATTTTCAAAATGGTAATACTGTCATTTACTGTAGTTAATGGTTTAAATTACAGGTAAAGACAATAGTTTGAACAAATTACACTTATATCCAATATAATGGTTTAAATGTTCAAATTAGGATTAAGATTTTTTTAGGCAAATTACACTTACAGCCGCAGTCGCCCCATCGCCGACGTTGTCGCCTTTCCTCTCCATCTCTTTTCTCCCTCTACCTTGCCCCCGCAGCAACCCCCTACCTCGCCCTACGCCGACAGCTCCATCGCCCCACGCCGCCGGCAGCTCCATAAAAGAAAATTAGAAACAACACTATCTTCTCGTCGCACCACAAAGTAACGCACCCTCACTACTCACCACACCCGTTGCCGCCACCGACGAGACCCACCTCCACTTTCACCCCCCCCCCCCATCACCACCTCCACTTCAAATCTAACCCAGATCCCCTTTCCATCTTCATCTGGGTTCATGCCATGGCGAGCTAATGGGGCTCTCTGTCGTCGCCGAGGACACGTCAGTGTTGACGTCGAGGCGGCTCCAAAGTGACTCAACGTTGGCAACATGCCATCAACGGTAAGATTGTGCGGGGGTGAGATGATGTTGCTGCAATAAAGGTTCAGCATTTGATGAATAGATTGTGATGTTTGTAAAGTTATTTTAGGGCTTGTGGAGAGAGAAAGGAGAGAACAAAAAAAGAAAAAAATGAAAGAAAAATGAAATTTTAATTTCAATTAGGGGCAATAAAGTCTTTTCGCCAAAACCATTATGTATTTTTCTATTCCGTCAAGTCAACGGACATATATGTAATTTGTCTAAACTATTGTTCTTACTTGTAATTAGACCCTAACTTCAAGAACATAAGTTTAATTAACTCAAAAAAGAAAGAACATACTCCTCAAACGAGCTATTACAAACCTACTGCTGGAGAGACAAAAAGGTAATTTCTAGACACGGTCGTTTGGGGAGGTGGGGTGGGGGTTTCAAGATTTTGAACTTTACAGGATTCAGCGAGCAGCAGGGTCAGGCCGGGGCTATAGAAGGCCCAACCGGGCCTTTTTTGAGAAAATGAGCTCTACCCCAGGGCTCAGGCCCTTGGCCATTGTAGCCTGGGCCTGCACAGTACAATTGTGTGGACCGTATCATTCCCAACCTTTTATAGCCTGATTGGGCTAGCCCGTGGGCCCCAGCGCGTCTGATAACTCCTATAATTCTTGCATATGCCCCAAAAAGGACCCAGAGATAACAGAGTAGACTGGATCAGAAAGTGTGTGCTTAGGCAACAGAATGAAGAGGAACTTGTAACCCCGGAGCCTGCCTTTGAGAGTTGCTCAGGAGACCTCGACTTGAACTAATTCTAAAGCGATCATGAAAGTCGCCAGCCAACTTGCTGTGCCATGCTCTGGACCCCGGACAACTGGATTACAGCTTCCCAAATATGTCCTAACTTATGATTGCCCTTTTATGGGGTTCACACAGTTCGGAGCCAAAAGGAGTCGACAAGTCATTTTTCCGACTCTAAACAGCCTGTCCTAAACTGTAGAGCTGCTTTTTTTGGATGCCCTCACCGAAAGCGGAATCTTTTTTTTTTTTTCCCGTTAACACCATTGAAGTGGAAACCCCAATCGTGTGCTTTTACTTGTGAAACATCACCCTTGACTTTTCGTTTTCGTAATACGGGGTAATACTTTTTCTTAAAGATCACTAACTCAAAATAAGCCAGAAAAGTAATTTGTTCTCCATTTTACTCCCCTCTCTTGGTTCTCTCTAATTCACCACTTAGCTTTCATAATAATTAACAAGACATGCAAAGCACTGCACAAGTTCCCTAAAAGATGGAGTTGCACTTGGAATACGTATCCATATACTTAGTTGAGACATTTATAGGGAGGATCACATCCAGACCTTTTTCTTTTTATTAAATCCAGGATTTAGATCCGGATACAATAGAGATTTCATTCTTCAAACAAGATCTTGGACCTTGCAACAGTTAAGAACATGGACACTCAATGGATTTTCACTTCGATTCAGGTATCACCGTTCAATTAAATCCAATAGGATTAGGTGCTAGGGCAAAAAAATAAGTTACGATGGAGGAACAGATACAATCAGAGTATATAATGTCCCGTAAAAGGATCAAAACTAGATTCTTGTTTTAACTGTAGTACGAATCTAACTACTACTATGCACACCGGCAACTCTATGTTGTTTGCCTGACCCATTTTAGATTGATTTCTAACAAGGAAATCTACGTCATCTGTCAGTTGAGACTTGGGTCCAGTTTGTTGGGCAAAAACAACGGAAGAAGTGGGAGCGTGAGAGCGCAGGCCGAGAGCGCGGTTCATTGGGAAGGATTTGGGAACCAGGGGAGGATGGGATGATTGCAAATTTACTTTCACCAGTCGTTCGTTTACCTGAACAAAGGTAAAAATTGCTTTGGAAACAAGTAACAAGACAAGCTCCAATTGCACACATACAGTCATAAACAGTCTTTATGGGGAACTGGGCTTCAGTTGTCTTCTACTTGGTCTTCATAACGAAATGACTGGAAATAAGTACAAGTTGCACTTAATGCCTTCCTACGCTACTTACACACTGCCCACTCCATGTAGCCCCAGTAGGAAGGCACCCACACAGATCCTCTTGTTCAGAAGGAAACACTAGACAAAACTGGTAAGATACCCACACACCATCTTCTTCCCTACTTTTATCGCATATAAATATGTGCATATATTGGCACTTCCTAGACCCCACCACTTACCTCCAAGACATAACATCATAAGAACAATTAATTTTCTAAAATTCTGCCACCACTCACTATAACATCTTGATCCTGCATCCAAGCTTATCTTTCACTCACTTCTTTGTAGAGTGAGCACATCTTTCTTGGTGGGTTCCAACTTCCAACTTTATTGTGTTTCATACCAACTTGACATAAAAAGGTTTACTTTTCACTGTTATCACCTAATGTGATAATATATGGTGGTAAAGAAACCCCAATTAATGAGTATTAAGACAGCCTATAGAATGAAGACACCGAATACTATGCGCACTCAAAGCCTCTGAAGTGACCTGTCTTGAAGCACATGACTCTAGCTTGAAAGGTAACACAGAACTACCAGAGTTACCCAGTTACAGAACAAGCTGGATGATTGTTAAACTCGGTAGGAACACAATGCTAATGGCAGGCAACCAAAATAAATCACAAGATCAGGATTTGACTATAGATGGAATTCTTGCTGGTGTCAATCCTGTATTCTTTCAGTTACTCCAAAGAGAACCATAAAAGGGAGAATGATGCAAAGTGGGGAATCCTAAGCTCGACATGGGCCACATTAAAGGATGACGAAAGCATTGTCCCCTGGAACAGCAAGTATCAATGGGTGGGACACTGAAAGAAATGTGATAAAGTTAAAAATGTCTTAACCTTTTCTTCCTCCTTTGGGATGTCTGATTTCCATTTACTCTTTTCCTCTCTGGTCTAAATATATTTAGGCCAGTCATAAGAACCTCTTCACACTTTCCATCTTCCTTCCCAGCCCTAATCTCAACTGAAAGTTGTCGAAACAATGACTTTTGACATCGATGAAACAGCCAGCAAGCAACGCAGCAGAAAGGAAATGATCGAGGACAGAGATCAAGGAGCTCTAGATATCCATCCAAGAGAGTGGCTGAATTTAAGCCTCGGGAGAAAACTATCCTCAGCAGCTGAAAACTCTGACTCACAATCAAGACCCACTTTTAAGGTTTTTTCTTGTAACTTTTGCATGAGGAAGTTCTTCAGTTCACAAGCATTAGGAGGTCACCAGAACGCCCACAAGAGAGAGAGAGGTGCAGCTAGAAGATATCAGTCTCAGAGGATGACGACTCTGATGGCTTTGCCCATGAATACCCCCACGATCCATTCTCTTGGTGTCCAGGCCCACTCGCTCGTGCACAAACCAAACAGAGATGGAAGTGCACTTGTTGCCAGGTTTAATGAGGGTAATACAGGGTTTGGTACCGCATGGACACCCTACGACCAGGAGGAAGCAATGGATATGATGTGGCCAGGAAGTTTTTACTTGGATCAACCACCACCTGAACAGCCATCAGATGCACTTAAGCTTGACTTAAATCTCAAGCTGTAATTGGTACCATACATCTGCTCAACATCATATATTTATTCTCTGTCCCGTATTATGAGAGCTTTTTCTTCGAACTTATCAAT
Source organism: Escallonia herrerae (assembly GCA_033070095.1). Classification (NCBI taxonomy): domain Eukaryota; kingdom Viridiplantae; phylum Streptophyta; class Magnoliopsida; order Escalloniales; family Escalloniaceae; genus Escallonia; species Escallonia herrerae. The sequence goes on along the minus strand of JAVXUP010000167.1, from coordinate 622,328 downwards.
CAATTACATCACCTAACCAAGAGAAGTACAATTCTGAAGAGTTGAGATCCCCGACGGAGGTGCGCCCTGATAATAGCAAAAGCAGTGGAAAGAAGCTCCTACTCCTATGCATAACATAGTACCAAAAGCCTAAGTTTAGTGCCTCTTTTAGTTCTATCCCAAAATAACTCCTGTCCACTATACTTGTCACCAAGTTTGTAAAGGTTCTTTTGTCCTTCCTATGGTCTTCTAGATCTCTACCTACTGTACTTCTCTATTCCTTCGAACAACATGGTAATAACACTACACAACGCTGAGAGAATTTAAGAGAGAAGCTGTTTTATCTGCATATTAAAAAAGGAATAAACATGCACAATCATGTAATTCTGGAAAATAAGTATGCAGGATCATGTACCACAAATTCAGCAGAGAATCAGGCAAGGGGAAAATTCTTATAAGAGAGCTGTGCTAGACTAAGAATATAAACAGCCGTGGATATAGTTTCAGATAACAGCGTCAAAAATACTTCAGATAGAGCACGTAGCATGACTTACCCCAGTATCTGGCAAGGAAGATCGATTAGAGACTTCTCAGCAAGAAGGCCATCCTGTAATCTAGTTCCTTAGAATCAAGTCACTAGCAGGCTAAACATTTTACGCATCCATAGATATGCGCTATCAGAGGATCTGATCCCTACACTCTGCTACTTTCTACATTCCTAAGCTAGATTATTAAAAATGGCGGCAACTGCTATGTACATAGTATGACTCTCTTCCAAGTGCTGGTGGCCAATCTCTCTGCTCCTCAGTAATGCTAACAAAAATGCAAAAATGAGAACATCACTAAGAAACCAAAGTTCCAATATTTTGAAGAGTTCATCTAGGTTCCTGCTACTTTGGCCAGTATAATGGCCTAAATAGTCAACACCATTATCGACAGAAACAACTTCTTCCCTGGTGCTTCCCAAATTCAAAATCAAGAGATCGAGTACATGGAATTGTTAATTCCTTGAAAATTGTTTTTGCTTTAGTTTTGAGCAAGACTTTTTGGGATGTCTCCAGTTTTAACATAAGCATTTTCTGATTTACTCAAATAATCATGTAGCTACCTATTTCTAAATTGCAGGAAAAAATTGTACTTATTACTAAGAAAGGGTTCAAAGAATTCAACTATCTAAGAATCAAAGAGGATCTTACCATAAAATTGCTACCGCGACCTTCGGGTGTTAAAAAACAAAGTAGTAGTCCGCTGGCCAATGGCCAACAAGCATCACTTCAGCTCAATTCAGGGCATCTCAAATACAAAACAGAGGGAAGCAATTTTTACAGCAAAGTCACCAGATGATTGGCTCGACCGATTAAATCTTACTCCAGACGTGGACCGGCCAGAGGAGGGAGAGGAGAAAACGGCAGAGGCGGAGAATGCAGTGTAGCAGCCAGAGCCCAGAGGCTGTGTGCTCAGTCGCCTTGTAAAGTGTAACTGTGTGATTAGATATGTTGACTTTATATCTTTATTTATTTGGAGTTTGAACTTTACTTTTTTTTGGTTTATTTGTGTAAGTTTAACATTTAAAATGACTAAAAGGACATTTCTTTTAACTATTCCTAAAATTTTTAGGTACTTTAACATGTAATATAATTAAAAAAATCTCCTTCAAGTATTTTTAAATTTCTAGGAGGACACTTTTATCATTGTAGGTCAAATATACCATATATAAGAGGGAAAATTTTCGGAGGAGCAGGTGGGCACCAACCCACCGGCGCCACCCACTACTTAGAGCCAAATAGGTTCCAAAAGCCCTTCCTCTTCATTCATTTTTTGGTTAATCGGGTCCAAGATGGTGTATAACATTGACTGTGACAATCACTTGCTCAGATAAATCATTCTCCATAACCTTCTAAATATTTCCGTCTTTTACTTTCAACCTGAAACAATCTAAATATTTCCGTCTTTTACTTTCAACCTGAAACAATCTATAGGACTGATGATTCCAATGCACTCGTTCTAATGTTCTCACCTTGCTTCTTTAATGTGCCCAAAGCTTTCTGGCGCCCATCTCTCACGTCTGCCTTTTTATGTGATAACAATTCAAACATTAAAATAGACACACTAATACTAAGAGAAAGCATATTTAAGAGAATGGGCTACTTCACAACTGCTCTAACTCTGTTGAATTTATTCGGCCGACAGTTATCATGCATGAAGGTTAAGGACTATATCAGTGAAGCACAGATACCATCTACAGAGAAAAAAGTAACTTTGCGGCAAGCACCAGAATATAGAATGATAATTCCACTTCTGCTGTATAATTAAGTACAGTTTCTCGCATAGCATTATGATGTTGAAGACTAGTATGCTTACATCTTATTAGGGACTATAAGCTTTTGGGTCCTATGCAGGACAATGGGAAGCCATTGGCTGATGGCGCTTGGATCATTATATGCAGCAGAATCGACAGGATATCCTTTCTGCACCATTTAATTGACCAAACAACACATATCAAGAACATTTTAAACTTAAAGACATGGAGAAGCTAAGATGCTCCAATTTTCCATTTAATAGCTAGAGAAGGTGCTAACAGACAATAAATAATGGTAAATGGTACGAAAATTGGAGACCAAAGTTATAGTAGAACCTAAAGCAGTCCACATCCACCATTGATAGCTCCCAATGTGAAAATACTATGAGGGCACCCATAGTTATCAGAATCAAACCTGGCATCAAACCGTTCAGGGGACTGGAAAATGGTTCATTGCTTTAACCAGTGGTTCAACCGGTTCAGCCCCTTTCAGTGTATATTGATTTAGAAACTTTGCCTTCTATATATGGGAAAAATGAATATGTTGCTAGCCTTAGGCAACTTGCCTAAGGCTAGCAAACAATACTACGTAGTTTTGTACACTTTTTTTGCAATTTTTCTTTTTCTGTTTATTCTCTCCCCGTCAATGTATTCTCTCTCAGCCTCTCTCATTCATCTGATCTGCCTAGCCCCATCGCTGGCCAACCTTCACAGCGGCAAACCACCACCCCCACCATCTCAAACCATGGCCAGTATACAGAGATCCACCACTACCATTCTCCATCTTTAACCTGTCGGCTCACAAATCGTTGGCGTCAATCTCCACCACACTGACCATATTCAACTAGGAGGTTCGCCGACCGTCCTCCGTCATCACTGTCACTGTGCAAGCCATAACCAAAGGACTCCTTTCGCCAACCTAAATCCCATCTTCAACCCCCCTTCCCGTTCACCCACCAGCCACATAAATCTAGATCCTGTTCACCGGTATAATAACGCCACCAACCACAGGATGAGAGATGATTAGATTTTAGAATTAAGAAGGAGATGGGAGATCCTTATGTCTTCTATTAACCCAAATATTAATCCAATTTTCAAATCTAATGTGAACAATGTAGATTTAACCGTGGTGGTTGAGATTGTTTGTAAAGGGTGGTTGCCAAAATGAGGTGGACAACATTGTAGCATCATTGTGGTGGGTCGACATTCAGTGGGTCATGATGATGGCGGGTTGGCATTCGTCCGGTGTAATGGGTCAGAGTTCAGAAGGTCACGATGGCGGTGGTGGGTCAGGGTTCGGAAGGTCACGGTGGTGGTGAAGTGAGGCGGAACCTGGTAGTCGTGGCTGGTTCATGGTGGTGATCGTAGGTGAAAACTGTTCAAAGTGGTGGTGGTTCCTGCCGTGGCGGCGGCAAGGGTGGTGGGTACTGGGTTTGAGCTTGATGGTGGTTAGCATTGGAAAGGGAAACCAAGAGTGGGAGAAGTGAGAGAGAAACACAAAGAAAAAATTAAAAGAATTTAATCAAAACTGAAAAAGGAAAACAAATAAAAATGAACCAAAACTACGTCGTTTTAGCCGCTATCCTTAGGCAAGTTGCCTAAGGCTAGCAACATATTCGCTTTTCCCTATATATATATATGTGTGTGTGTGTGTGTGTGTGTGGGTGTGACCGAATCTCGCGAAGGACGCTTTAATTCTAAGATGCTAAAATATTGGGCTGGGCCTAAGAACTGATCGAATATCCTGGTTTTCACCCAATTCCTTCAGAGAGAGGGGGGGGGGGGGGGGGGTTTCCCGGTTCTTGTGGGAAGAGATGCATTTCCTTCTCCACCTTTTTATGAACCGAACCAGTAGAGTGGTGGTTCACGTTCAACCTGTTGAACCACCATTTGGCTCTCGTTACAATGAGGGTAGCAATTACGGGGTGACATGATTTTTGCATATGTGGAGCCATGTCATCATCGAGAATTCTTCGTGATGACTTTACGCAACACCGGAAGGATGAAGATTTCGATCTTGAACACTTCCAGGACTTACTGAACGCATGAAGCTGGCTTCCTCTACAAGTACAGAATGAGAAAGAGGATTGACCACTCAAGCTTTGTGGAAACTTGGAAAACTATGGACAGAACCACCAGATAGTCACAGACAGCAGATGAGTGACACAGACATCTGTAGCTCACCAACAATGGGAGACATATAGGAGGCAGTAGATTCGAGGAAACATCAAAATCATCTCGAGAAACATAGAATCAGGACTTCTTGTGGAGACAGAAAAAGGGTGAACTCACAGAAGACAAGGCTTGAAAGGTAGCTTCTCTCCAGCAGCTTTCTCGAGTAATGACTGGTTTTGTACTACACCCAAAAACGCAATGCATACGAGTGTCCCTCAATCTCATGAGCACGCCATCAACTCTAAGCTGTAAGAAGTAAATCAGCAGTCACTACGAGGAGAAATATGTACTATCTACCTTTTACTTGCATGTTCAAACATCTAATTACAAGTGAACAGTAGCTTCTTAGCCCAACAAAGCACTTAAAGCGAAATAATGAACTATACAATGCCTGAAAAAACTTCATGTCATCATTCGGAAGTTAGAAAATGAAGAGACAAACTCACCCAGTATCGCAAGAGAAGGAACCAACAACTCGGCATGACTCTCTGCAAATTGAAACATAATGCAATTAGCCCCCTGAAGAGGCTAAATCTACACTTTACGATTGCTTATCACACCTCATTTGCGGCTAAGAAGTGCATCAGTGACCAAAATTTATCATTAGAGACATGTGGTTTGAATACCACAAAAATAGCAATTCCCTTACCACTTTTACAGTCAAAATTGACACTCCATTATCAGCCAACTCATCTTCATACAGGATCACCTGTTGAGGTACAATGAATAACAGTTGTCAAATAGGTAGATCAGATATTTATGCCAGTTTGCCCGTAACATTATCTGTCCTCTAAGCTGCAAACCTCATCATAGAAAAGAATAGGCTCTTTTGATGCAAGTGCAACCACATCAATTTGCTCCTCACAGTCCTCCCAATGAAGATTGCCACTGCCTTCCCCAGAGATTGCTCCTCTTCCGTGCTGATCATTAAGCATATTGTACATAAACAACAATAAGAGCACTAGACGATATCAATAACAAACTCTGACACTTACACAACATTGCAAACAACAGTTTCATGTCAGTCATAGATTTTATATGTAGCTAGAACGGGGCTAGGGTTCCCACTAGGATGCAAAAGTGGTAGAGGCCATTGTGTCTATCCTAAATGATCAATGAAATGATACTACAAAAGCCCACCTCATAGTCGAAACATATTCCCACTGTGCCTATGTGTTCCATTCGAAGGGAGGAGAACAGTGTCATGGACCGTCTATGATGGAGGCTGATTTTTAAAGGTAACGCCATGCAGACGCTCATTAGGCGCTTACAAGACACTTAGTGGACGCTTACTTGGCAATGTGTGGGCAAGGCTTCCGGAAGGTTCATGATATTTCTACATACTTGGTCTCTTGTAAATATGTGAATATTCTAGAGTAGGGAGGATATCTCTAGAATAGTGGAAGAGTATTCTAGAAGTAGTCTAGAATACTAGAGAGGCTTGTAAATAGCCTAGAGAGTTCTAGCTAGGGAATTCTATCCGTAGGATCAAATGCATCTCCAGCGTCCGTTGAGGAGGTGGACTAGTATATATAGCCAAAGCCATGTGTTGGCCAAGGCATCCTAGACATTCAAGCAATCTTTGTACTAAAGCATTGGAAGCTTTCTCCAAGTACTAATATAGTGGGAGTCCTTCCCCATAATCTTGTGTTGCGCTGCACCTTTAGTACAAAGGTGACTTAGCGCACAATCGAGGGTTAGGCTGACTTAGAGCACAAGCGGGGGCTTGATCTAGCTAAGTGCCGCACGGTTTCGATCTAGGGAAGTTTGTTCCGTGACAAGTGGTATCAGAGCTTGGTTACGACGAGTCGTGCCAAGCAAGGAGCAACAATGGCAGGCAAGGACACTAGCGTTGGGACATCGGGGATGTCCAAGGAAAATATGGTCGTGGTCGAGCGTGGGCGAGATCCACAACCACCACCCAATGGGAAGAAGGGTGGTCGAGGCCAAAGCAAGTCGAGGGATACACTTGTTTCGTTGGATGGCCGAACGGGTCACTTGGAAATTGCAATGGGCGATGTCAAGGATCGCGTGGGGATGCTCGAGCAAAATCTAGAGACGTTGGAGGGGCACGTCTTAGAGGAGCTTGAGACGCTCAAAAGGGCGGTGGGTGCCCAAGATGAGCTACGTGAAAGGTTCACGGAGTTGTTCACGAGTTTGCAAGAACAACTCGATGGGATGAAGGCTAGCATGGAGGAGACAAGGCAAGACGCGGTGATGTGCAAGAGAGCTATCGCGGGTGGAGCGGTGGACACGCCTAAGCCGAAGGAGTTCGGAGGCAAGAGAGATGCCAAGGAACTCGACAATTACATATGACACATGGAGCGATATTTCGAGGGTGCTAGCATAGTCAACAAGGTGACTAAGGTAAGAACTGCCACTCTCTATCTTACGGATACCGCAACTCTATGGTGGCATAGAAAGCATTGCGATATAGAAAAGGAATTGTACACCATAGATACGTGGGAGGTGTTCAAGAAGGAGATTAAGAAGCAGTTCTATCCGGAGAATGTGACCTACGAAGCTAGAAAGAAGATGAAGGAATTGAGGCATAAGCGTAGCACAAGCGAATAGGTGAAGGAGTTTACTACACTTATGCTTCACATTCCGAATATGGCGGAGGAAGATCTCCTCTTCAACTTTGTTGACGGCCTCCAAAGTTGGGCTAAGGAGGAACTTCAACGCAAGGGCGTAAAGGATGTCGACGAAGCCATAGCGATGGCAGAGTCGTTAGCGGAGTATGATAGGGGTGGTGAATCTTCAAAGCCAAAGGGGGAAGATGAAGCTTCAGAAGGCAACCACGCCAATGGTGGGGGAGAGAGTCCTAAGGCGTGGCAAAAGGGTAAGAGTCAAGCTAGCACAAGCAAGACCGAGGGCCAAGGCAAGCTACAAGAAAGACGTGCTAGCTGTAAGCTCAAGGATTGCTTCTTTTGCGGAGGGCCACATTGGGCAAGGGATTGCCCACGACAAGGCAAGATGGCTGCTTTAATCGAGGAGGAGTCTGAGTCGAGACGATGCGCATAGGCTCGCTCCAAGTCCTAAGTGCGCTCCAAAGGAAGAATGTGCCACAAGTCCCGACGGTGAGGGGCGGGCTTCAATGAACAAGGGATTGCTCTACGTGGAGGCGAAGTTGAATGGGAAGCCCACACAAGTTTTGGTAAATACGGGGGTGACTCACAACTTTGTGACGATGGAAGAGGCCGAGAGGTTAGGCCTCAACGTGGTCAACGGTGTGGGCCGGCTAGAAACCGTCAATGCCGAGACGAAGCCCCTACAGGGCACAGTTCGACGGGTGGAGATGTGCCTTGGCAGGTGAAAGGGGTTCGTGGATTTCTCTGTTGCACGGATGGATGATTTCAAGGTAGTGTTAGGCCTTGATTTCTTGCGACAGGTGAACGCCCTAGGGTCACCGTACAATAAAGCGGTGTGCATTATGGAGAAGGGTTCGGCATGTGCGGTGCCTATGTTTGGGGGAACATCTAGCACCGTGACTCCTAATTCTATGCAGCTATCAGGTATGCGGCCAGTGGAAGGAGTCGAAGACAGGGAAGCCAAGGGTGAGGGCTCCTACTTAGCGAGTCACAATGTTGAAAACCGTGTTGTGCCTACAATCCAGCAGCCACCGAAGGAATTGGTGGGCATCCTCAAAGGGAAGAAGGACGTTATGCCACGGGGACAACAATCAAGGGAAGCGAGGAACGTCCTTAAGGCGAAGAAGGGCGCGGCAAAGGAAGCCGAAGACGTTCTCAAGGGGAAAGAGAACGTGCCACAATCTGAGCCACCAAGGGAAGTGAAGGACGTTCTCAAGGCAAAGGAAGACGTTGTGCCGAGCGAGATCGCGAAGCAGCAATCACCTAGTAGGAAGGTGGATCATGTGGACAAGCTTGACCGGGGGACCAAGCCACAAAACATGGCACCATGTGGGATGGCGCCACAAAAGGTGGAGAAGTTGGGAACCACATCAAAAGCAAAAGGGAGCATCGTCAAGCTGATCAAGGAGGGCCTACAGTGTGATCCCTTAGCCAAGGAGTTGCTACGACTTGTTAAGAGTGGGGAGACCCAACGATATTGGGTTAAGGGAGGCCTACTCTACACGAGGGATGAACGAGTGTACATGCCGAAGTGGAAAGACCTAAGGAGGATGGTCATACGAGAAAGTCACGACACTCAGTAGACAGTGCATCCGGGGCATCGGCGGACATATGCCTTGGTGACTACAGCATACTTTTGGCCTCAACTGAAGAAGGAGGTGCGAATGTGTGTCAAGACTTGTCATGTGTGCCGACAAGTCAAAGGAGAGAGTAAGACCGATGGGGCTAAACTCATGGATGCGACGCAAGTTTCGCATGACTCGCGTAGGCGGGAGTCCAAGAACGTGCTTAGCGGTGAAACTCGAGTGAAGACAAGAGGTTGCACCAACAAGGCGTTGCTTGGTCAAGGGAAAGGAATTGCCGAAGACGCAAACGACTTGAGAACCCATGGAAGATCTTTGGCAGTTCGAGATGTTGTTCAGCATCGCAATGAGGGCGCGACGAGGGCATCGCGAGATTAGGTGGGGGAGAATGTCATGGACCGTCTATGATGAAGGCCTATGAAGCACGGGTGCGCCAATCAGAGTGAAGCATCGGCATCGGGTGCGCGTCAGGAGCGGCGTGGATGCGTGTTGGGTGCATATCTGATATTATACATTTATTTATTTATTTTCCTAAATACCGGGTGCAGATCGGGTACATATGGGATCTGAGATCTCAGATCTGAGAGGGGAGTGACCGAGAGAGAGAGAGAGAGAGCAGCGGCGGCGAGAAGAGCCACAAGCGTGACTACCCCGGCGACCACTAGAGACTTCGACAACGACCGGCGACTCCGAAGACGACGACTGCGACTCTGGCGACGACTCGCTACCCCCGGCGACGACCCATCGCGTATTAGGGTTTTTCGACAGAGAGGTGACCGGTGAGAAAGAGAGGAGAAGAAGGAGGGGGAAGAAGGAGAAGTCACTGTGACCTTACCTGGGCTGTGACTCGGTAGCAAGAATCCTTTTGACAGCTGTGGACCAAAAATTGTTGTATAGTTTAAATATATTAACTGATTATTAGAATTAGCTTTAGTACTTTAAGAAAATACAGTTATACACATACACACCAGTGTATTCAGCAATTCAATTTGAAAATTTACGAAAGAGCCCATTAAACTTAAGTTACCTATCAAACTTGATAAAAATATTTCTTTTGCATATATTTACATATAAATACATATACTATATATGTATATATAGTATATAATATATATATATATATATATATTATAATATACACCGTATCCCCGCCGCACTCATATCCTAATATTTTTAAATTTGACGTATCTGCGTATCCGCACTCGCATCGTATCCGTATCCGCACCCGCACCCGTGTCCATGCTTCCTAGATGGAGGATGATTTTTAAAGGTAACGCCATGCGGACGCTCATTAGGCGCTTACGAGACGCTTAGTGGACGCTTACTTGGCAATGTGTGGGCAAGGCTTCCGAAGGTTCATGATATTTCTACACACTTAGTCTCTTGTAAATATGTGAATATTCTAGCATAGGGAGGATATCTCTAGAATAGTGGAAGAGTATTCTAGAAGTAGTCTAGAATACTAGAGAGGCTTGTAAATAGCCTAGAGAGTTCTAGATAGGGAATACTATCCGTAGGATAGAATGCATCTCCAGCGTCCGTTGAGGAAGTGGACTAGTATATATAACCAAAGCCATGTGTTGGCCAAGGCATCCTAGACATTCAAGCAATCTTTGTACTAAAGCATTGTAATCTTTCTCCAAGCAGTAATATAGTGGGAGTCCTTCCCCATAATCTTGTGTTCCGCTGCAACTTTGCTTCTATCATCGCTCAATCGAGGGTTAGGCTAACTTAGCGCACAAGCGGGGGCTTGATCTAGCTAAGTGCCGCACGGTTTTGACTTAGGGAAGTTCATTCCATGACAACAGGCACGCTTTGGGAGTCTTCAGCGTCACGTTCACCGTGCCATCTTATTATTTTTTTTCCCTGGTTCAAGGAGGACTTTCCAGGATTGACTGAGGTTTTTGTCAATTTTGTGGATAAATTTTGCTTTAGAACAGCTTTTGAGTAATTATTGCAGATAAACTATGCAATGGCAAGGGTTCTTACACTTATGTGTAGCTTTGGGTTATTTGCTTTGGCCAGTTCTTATCACCCTTCTCGAGTATATGTTTAATTAAAAATAAAAAGGATGGCAGAGTATCTCAACTCCGCCAGTACTCTACAGTCTACACTGTAAAACAACAAGGAATGACACACCTCTGAGTTTATCTCAACAGTTCCACTTCCACAATAGGGTGTTGTGAAGGTATAGTCATAGTCCAGTATCACCTGCTGGAAGGGCTTGCTGCAAAGAGACAAAGGAATGTTGAGGACAGCCTTCTCCCAGCCACAAACACATGCATACAGGAAGAGAGGGAAAAACTTCTTTTTATTCTACACACCGCATAGACTGGAACATTTTAATTTGAAAAGTGCAGCAGCAAAGTCTCAGGTAGCATGCACAATCGGAACAGTTATCTACGCACAATAATGTGAGAACAAGCAAAATCCATACAACTCCTGTCAGAATGTTGGAATCCTACAACTTATTAGACAACGACTCAGCACAAGCAAGCTAGAACAATCAAATGTAAAACAACGGCTTCTTCAGGAGGGTGGGGAAGGGGGGGTGGGGGGGTTGATAAGGGAAGGTGAAAGTTTCCATATTAACGGAATTTTTCTGTGAATAACTTTGTTTGATGTGTCTACAGACACATAAAATAGTAAAAATGGAACTGGTCCTTGGCAGTTAAAACTTGGCTGGGAGGAATAGGATGATTCTACTTGGAGATTATTTTATTGCAGACCTCTAATGCCGGGGGTTCAACAGCATGGATTGCTATAGATGCATCGGTGCAAAGAAAAGCTTGAGCGTAGGCGTTAATAACAAAGTAGGTGGAGTTATGGTTTTCGGGGGTGGTGACGTTAGAGAAAAGCTTACCTATATTACGAGAGAGGGTAAGTTTCAAAGTAACATAAATAAGGCCAAGAGCATGCATTGAAACTAAATAAATCCGATCAACCACGGAGAGATTTTCAAAGCGAGAACATGCAGATTAAAGTTATAATGTTGGTGTCAGCAATAAAGAAATTCCTACCAACATGAGAAAGGATAAAATAACAGTCGTATGGAAACTTGATCATACATCACGAGATGTTGCCAATTTGTCTATTGTATCGACTATTCCAACTACCTGATAGATAATAGAATGACAGCTTATTGCGGCAAAGTCAGTTTTCCTTCAGATTGATGCGTCAGACGTGGCATCATCTACGATACATGGACTCTTCAGAATGCTTAAAGTACCCGTGTCGGACACTTGATACTTGGACATGCGTAGGAAATCTGTGTCCCACCATCTCATAGATACGCCAGTATGAACACTATCTTATAGTGTTTGTTTTAATTTGTTCTATTACTTTGAGATGAGACAAGTTCTCAACTAAAACCATGTGAGTCACATAAAAGATCATTTTACCTTCAGGAATAACTTAAAAAGTAATAATATACATGAATAATTCGCCGCGCCCCCATCTTGTGTTTTAAATTAGAAGAATCTGATGCTTGGACACATCCACCCCGGACACTCGTAACAAGTACTTGTAGCATAGGACATCATATACTAGCCTAATAAAAAGACATATTCTACAACCAGCAGCAATCTTACGTGCATTGCTTAAAGTAAAAAGCTTGGAATCAGGATGGGGGATTGTAGAGAACTGCTTTGGAAATTTAAAATCAGAAAGCATCTGGGTATCACAAAAAAAAGTTGCTCTTGCCTCAAAAGTTGGAGAACATAAGATTCAATCTCACGTAAACTTCAAATATGAAAGATTAACTTTGCAGATTAGGGTCATATGTCGATGGATGTAGATAAGTCAACATCAAACAAAAACCAAGATAAATTGTTACCTTCTAAATTTCCACTTTGCAGCCGCAGGTACTTCAACTGGAGGCAATGCTTCCTGCTTCCAGCCAACTAGAGCATCAAATGCATTAAAATGTATTTTAGTGCCACTGTCTGAGTGCTTAAGGATCAGAGAACTGTCCCCAAAAATCATCTCTGGTAAGTGGGACGTCTGAAGTTTTTGTTCCCACCTGCATATGTATGAAGCATCAGTACTACCGATTAACAAAAGAAACTACGGTATATGTGCCTAAAAAGTGGAATTATTGAGTATGCAAGTATCTAAAGAAAACTGCAGGAAGTCGGGACACCTATGTTATCAAAACATATAATAGCAAGTGAAGCGCCAGCTTTCTATCAGAAAACTCCCCGTACAAGTAGTTAAAGATCTTTTTAACTTGGGCCACTAGGATGCACAATGGTGAAGATAAAATTATGAGCACTACGTATTTGAAAGGGTCCGTCAACATTAGACGAATAATATTGTGAATGCGGCACATCAAATTCAAGTCATGTAACCTATCATTTTTTACTTCAGCAAAATTTCACAACTAACCCTTTCATAACCTGAACCACACTAATCTCAAAAAGGATAAAAAAATGAGGCTAGTGCTGGGCAATTGTCCAGTTATTTTGCAATGATGGGAAGCTGAAACGGCTTGGCAGAAAAACAAAACATTATTTCTTTAGTCAATGGTGGATTGGCAACTGAGGATTGGCAATCTTGGAATCGAACTGTTGAAAGCTACACTTATCCCTCACCAGCTAGACACATAACCCAGATATATTAGCACAAACACATCCCTCTGACTCAAACTCAATTTTTGAAGCTTGTCAGCCAGCCCAAGCTTTCAACAGTTATCAGGCATGAGTCCCTGTGTTGATTTCAATTCTAAACCTTAAACAACTTAACATTAGCAAGAAGCTTTAATTTCTTGAGTGTTCTTCTCTCAGCTGCAGGGCCACGAATCTCTACGAGATCCTCGATTCTGCGCATCTCACTCAGGTAGCTCTTTGGGAGCTCTTGTCCAAGCTAAGACATTAGGTCCTTCAAACTCAGATGGGAGCTTGTCTCAAACCATGGGAGAAGACGAAGGGAAAAACTCAAGAAAAAAAAAAGCATAACCTTATCCCAATAAAAAAAGTATAGCCCCAGTGCACAAGGCTCCCCGCATCTAGAGAGGGATGATGTATGCAGACCCCCACCATTGGCTATTTCCATGTTTGGACTAACTCAACCTCTGAAGTTACTCCACTATATACAGTACTTTTATTAGTTCTCAGACCGTATAGTTGCTTTTAGTTTTTACGCCCTTATAATTGGCAACGATGAGGATGTTTTTTGAGCTTCCTCAAGGAGAGAGTTAAAAGAACAACATATGCAAAAGGTAAATTTGCCTACAACATAGAAAGCATAATTACTATTTCCAGCCTATTTAATAAAGCCACTCCCATTCTTACTCTTCTGCATGCCTATGTGTCACGGGCTGCCCCTTGCACCCGCCTAGCACTGCGCCCCCGCGCCCATCCAGCTCAGCGCCCCCGCGCCCTTCCAACAGGCGCCCATGCGCCCTCACAAGTTCATCAAGTCTCGCGCCCATGCGCCCGTCAAGCACAGCGCCCGCGCGCCCAATTGCAGTGCCCGCGCACGTCAAAAGCCAACAGTGAAGATCTAAAGATCCAGGCGTGCGTTTTTGCTCAATTTTGGTGGAGACCACCGTTGTATATATTTAAGTTTCCCTGTAAAATTTCAAGTCTTTTCGAGTTGTATTTCTCTAAAAAGGGGCACTATGACTCCTCGCACATAGTTACGTCTACTACTGTCACTTTAGTTTTACCTCCTAATGGTACTATATGGGAGTCATGCACACCCATACCCGAGAGTCCCTTGCTTTGTTTTAGCTTGCCGTTCTAGCTAGATTGCACACTGTGGATGCAAACAAAGCCTTTTGTAAGTTGTAATGATGCTATTGAAGTAATGAAGATATTTGTGACCGTTTTGCCCTCGTGTTGAAATTTACTCTTTGTGCACTGTTTTATGCGATGTTGATGCACTGTTTGCTATAAATTGTTGAGATTGGTTGGCGGACTCTTCTTGCGAGCGGCAAGTCGAGTGCCACACACGGTTTCCTTGTGCCATCAAGGGCCACCGTGTGTCAGGTGGTATCAGAGCCCGGTTGCCCAAGGGACCGTGGCTTCAGCTAAGAAAATATTGTGGGATAGTTTGCTAAGCAAAACTATGGCCAACACGAAAGAGAGAATCGATGCTTTGGAAGCACAGATACGTGACATGTTCAAGAGTGACCAGGATGCTCCGGGCATCCTGAAGCAATTCTCCCTTCGCCTTGATGCGTTGGAAGTGAATCTTGAAGCCACTGATAATACCCGATATGCTGAGAGCATGGAATGGGAGGGGAAGTTTCAGGAGCTTCAAGATCGAGTGGAACACCGTGCACGGCACAGTGAAGGTATAGACTGGGAGTCTAAATTTCAAGAACTCCAGGATCGAGTGGAGCTTCTTAGTCGTGCAGTGGTTAACACACCCGCTGGGGGTGCGGAGCACTCGTCGAGACCCCGAGTGCCAGAGCCCAAGAGTTACGGGGGAGCCCGTGATGCCAAGGAATTAGAAAATTTCATTTTCGATATAGAACAGTACTTTCGAGCCATCAGAGTAGACTCGGAAGCGACAAAGGTGTCGATGGCTGCCATGTACTTGGTTGGAGATGCCAAGTTATGGTGGCGGAAGAAGTACGCAGAGATCGAAGATGGGTCTTGCGTCATAAACACATGGGAGATACTCAAACGTGAGCTAAAGAGTCAGTTTTTCCCAGAGAACACCGCATTCAACGCGAGAAAAGCGTTGCTGGAATGCAAGCACACCGGATCGGTCAGGGAGTATTGCCAGGCATTTTCTGCCTTGATGTTGGACATCAGTGACATGTCCGCAGTCGACAGACTCTTCTTCTTCATGGAAGGGTTAAAACCATGGGCTCGCACCGAGCTTAATAGACGTCGGGTGAACAACCTTAATGAAGCCATCATCGCTGCCGAGAGCCTTTCAGATTACAACTCCGAGCCACAGAGACCCCCTCAGAGAGGAAATCCAAGCAGAGGTATTGGTGGCAAGAAGCCAGGGGGTCCAGTGCCAAACCAAAGTTGGGGCAGTAAAAGCAGTTGGGCGTCAAACTCTTCTACCCAACAGAAGAGTGGAGTTGGGTTCAAAGCCAAGCCTGACGCTAGCACCAGTGGAGAAGTGAAGAAACCTCCTTTCAGGGGTTGCTTCTTGTGCCAAGGACCACACGTGATCGCTAACTGTCCACAGCGACAGATGATGAATGCCTTCTTTGATAACATTGGGCAGGTGCAACGTGGGGAACAATCTGGCTCTCGACCAAGGCACCCACCAACAGATGAGCAAACAGACACACAAGATTATGAAGAGGAAGATGCCGTCGGGGCCTTTCCTCAGTGGTGTAATGCGGTGACAACACAGGTTGGGAACCCCAAAAAGAGCTCGACTGGAGAAGAGCCCAAAGACATGCCGCCAAAGAAAAAGGGTGATGTACCAGGAAAAGGCTTGATGTATGTGGACATCAAGGTTAACGGGAAGGCCATCAGGGCCATGGTGGACACAGGAGCTACCCATAATTACATTTCTAGCACCGAAGTGGAAAGACTGGGTCTAACTCTAGAAAAAGGGTGCGGACGGGTGAAGGCTATCAACTCCGCCGCACAGCCAGTAGCGGGGATAGCGAGATCTGTTTTGATCAAGATTGGCCCATACGAAGGAAGGACCAACTTTTCAGTAGTCATCATGGACGACTTTAAACTGATCATTGGGTTGGAGTTTCTGCGTGATACGAAGACCACAGTGATGCCATGTACCAACTCGCTAGTCATGCTTGGGAATAAACCGTGTGTCATCCCAACTATATCTTCTAGGGCGGGAGAGCGTTCTATCTCAGCCCTCCAGTTGAAAAGGGGATTGAAACGGGATGAAACAACCTACCTTGCCGTGCTACGGTGGGACGAAATTGAAGAAGTATCGGGACCATTACCGAAAGAAGTTAAAGTGATATTAAACGACTTTGAAGATGTGATGCCTGATGAATTGCCGAAGAAATTGCCACCTAGAAGGGCAATTGACCATGAGATAGAGCTCGTGCCAGGCACGAAGCCACCCGCCCGAGCTCCATATCGGATGTCGCAACCAGAACTTGCGGAACTCAGAAAACAATTGACAGAGTTGCTAGATGCGGGTTTGATCACTCCAGCAAAGTCGCCTTATGGTGCACCAGTCCTCTTCCAGAAGAAACAAGATGGTTCTTTGCGGATGTGTGTGGACTACAGGGCGCTAAACAAGGTGACTATTCGGAACAAGTATCCTATTCCTTTAGTCGCCGATTGTTTTGATCAGCTTAGTAGGGCGAGAGTGTTTACCAAGTTGGACTTGAAGTCTGGGTATTGGCAGGTCCGAATTGCCGAAGGTGACGAGGCGAAGACAACTTGTGTCACCAGATACGGGGCGTATGAGTTCCTGGTCATGCCGTTCGGCTTGACCAACGCCCCGGCCACATTTTGCACCTTGATGAATCAAGTTTTGCGGGACTACATTGACGATTTTGTAGAGGTGTATCTCGATGATATTGTGATCTATAGTTCCAGCTTGGACGAGCATCTGAAGCACTTGAGGAAGGTGCTTGCCCGACTGAGGGAGCACGAGCTATACGTGAAGCTGTCGAAATGCACTTTTGCCCAGACCAAGATTAAATTCTTGGGCCATGTGATAGAACAGGGTCAGATAAGGATGGACTCAGGTAAAGTTCAAGTGATACAGGAGTGGCAGCCGCCAACGAATGTTTCAGAACTGAGATCTTTCCTTGGATTGACCAACTATTATAGGAAGTTTGTCCGAGATTATTCGAGAATGGCCCATTCCCTAACCGAACTTTTGAAGAAGAGCAATGTTTGGGAATGGTCCAAGGAGTGTCAATCGGCCTTCTCGGCTATGAAGCAGGCTATGTCTGAAGATCCGGTACTTGCTCTCCCTGATGTGTCGAAGTCCTTTGAAGTTCATACAGATGCTTCTGACTTTGCACTAGGAGGGGTTCTAATGCAAGAAGGCCACCCGGTGGCATATGAGAGTAGGAAGCTCAACGAAGCAGAACGTCGCTACACCACTCATGAGAAAGAGTTGCTCGCGGTAGTACACTGTCTCAGAATTTGGAGGCACTACCTGCTTGGTTCTAGCTTCATAGTGCGGACGGACAACACTGCAGTGAGCCACTTCTTGAGTCAATCTAAGCTCACTTCGAAACAGGCCAGGTGGCAGGAACTTTTGGCAGAATTCAACTTCATGCTCGAGTACAGGACAGGCTCAACCAACAGCGTAGCAGACGCCCTCAGCAGGAGAGCCGAACTAGATCAGGTAGCATTGATGGCCATGAATGCTATTGTTAGAGCAGATAGCCGAGTTGCCATCAACATCGGAAAGAAGATCAAGAAGGCCCTTACCAGGGATCCGGTTGCCCAACAACTACTGAAACTGATCGAGAGCGGTAAAACTCGACAGTTTTGGCAAGAAGATGGTTTGCTGATGACCAAAGGAAGACGGGTATACGTTCCTCGAGTCGATGATCTGAGACGAACATTGATTCGAGAATGTCATGACACCCTTTGGGCAGGCCATGCCGGAGGAGAAAGAACATTAGCTCTCCTTCAACAAGGTTACTACTGGCCCCAAATGGGGGATGAAGTGCAAGAGTATGTGAAAACATGCCTTACTTGTCAGCAGGACAAGGTGGAGCGTAAGAAGAAGGCAGGGTTACTACAGCCGCTGCCGGTCCCCAAGAGACCGTGGGAGAGTGTGTCATTGGATTTCATCACTGGTCTGCCAAAGGTTGAAGACTTAGGCACAATTCTTGTTGTCGTTGATCGGTTTAGCAAGTATGCGAGCTTTATCGCAACACCCAAGTATTGCTCAGCCGAAGACACAGCGCAACTTTTCTTTAAGTATGTGGTGAAGTATTGGGGAATGCCTCAAGACATTGTCAGTGATCGGGACTCCCGCTTCACTGGAAACTTTTGGACTGAACTCTTTAAGTTATTCGGATCCCAACTTTCGATGAGTTCAAGTTATCATCCAGAATCAGACGGTCAGACGGAGCGGTTCAATTCCATGTTAGAAGAGTACCTCCGCCATTTTGTCAGTGCAACACAGAAAAATTGGGTCAAGCTACTGGATGTTGCCCAGCTGTGTTTCAACTCACGCAAAAGCTCTTCGACAGGGAAGAGTGCTTTTGAGATTGTAAATGGACAACAACCGTTACTACCCCACACGGTAAACGTCTCCAATGCCGGGAAATCCCCAAGGGCCATAAGCTTCAGTGAAGAATGGAGGCAGAATATAGATCTAGCTCACTCCTACCTTGAGAAAGCAGCCAGAAGAATGAAGAAACACGCTGACAAGAACAGGAGATCTCAAGAGTTTAACGTGGGCGACAAAGTTATGGTAAAGCTACTGCAACAGGATCGCAAATTTCTAAGGGGACGAGACTCTCGTCTTTTGCAGAAATATGAGGGACCCCTGACTATAGTGAAGAAGATAGGCAAGATGGCTTACAAAGTTGATCCGCCTCATTGGTGGAGCCGCCAGCTCCATCCCGTCTTTCACGTCAGCATGTTGAAGCCATTCTATGAAGACACAGCCAACCCCTCCAGGGGCCAAATCAAGAGACAAGGACTCAAACCCAAAGCAGCAGGAAAACGAGTTGCCGAAGCTATTTTGAATGATAGAGTGATTATAGCTTCCCGCAAACGCCATCAGGAGTACCTAGTCAAGTGGCAGGGACAAATGGATGAAGAAAACACTTGGGAACGAGCAGCAGACTTATCAGCCTACGCCGACAAGATTGAAGCCTACCACATGCAGAAGTTGACGAGGGCGTCAACAGCTCTAGTGGGGGAGAATGTCACGGGCTGCCCCTTGCACCCGCCTAGCACTGCGCCCCCGCGCCCATCCAGCTCAGCGCCCCCGCGCCCTTCCAACAGGCGCCCATGCGCCCTCACAAGTTCATCAAGTCTCGCGCCCATGCGCCCGTCAAGCACAGCGCCCGCGCGCCCAATTGCAGTGCCCGCGCACGTCAAAAGCCAACAGTGAAGATCTAAAGATCCAGGCGTGCGTTTTTGCTCAATTTTGGTGGAGACCACCGTTGTATATATTTAAGTTTCCCTGTAAAATTTCAAGTCTTTTCGAGTTGTATTTCTCTAAAAAGGGGCACTATGACTCCTCGCACATAGTTACGTCTACTACTGTCACTTTAGTTTTACCTCCTAATGGTACTATATGGGAGTCATGCACACCCATACCCGAGAGTCCCTTGCTTTGTTTTAGCTTGCCGTTCTAGCTAGATTGCACACTGTGGATGCAAACAAAGCCTTTTGTAAGTTGTAATGATGCTATTGAAGTAATGAAGATATTTGTGACCGTTTTGCTCTCGTGTTGAAATTTACTCTTCGTGCACTGTTTTATGCGATGTTGATGCACTGTTTGCTATAAATTGTTGAGATTGGTTGGCGGACTCTTCTTGCGAGCGGCAAGTCGAGTGCCACACACGGTTTCCTTGTGCCATCAAGGGCCACCGTGTGTCACTATGCTTCCCGCTTCCCCTTGGTGCACAATTGCCCCAAATGAGAACCGATTGACAAGCTCCATGTCTTGATGTCTTATACTCTTACTAGTCCATCATAACAATTGGAAATTGAATCCACTATAGCATTTTGTAATGTGGTTCCTAGTTACTAATTGATTGAAACAACGTGTATAAGATTATCCATATTGACTACGTATTTAGCAGCTTAGGACATGTTGATTCTGCGATTAAAACTTGTGCAGAACAAGAAACAAACTCCAAGAAACACAATCGGAATATCCCCGAATTAAAGAGGCAGTGTTGCTCAATGAGCAAAAGTTTCAAACCCTAATAACATTAAACGCAAATAGAGACTTCTCTAGACACAAAGCAGAATGTGCGCGTGTGTATGAGTGAGCGTGTATGTGTGTGTGCGCGGCGCGTGTATGTGCGAGAGAGAGAGAGAGAGAGAGCCATACTGTTGGAGTTGGAGGGAGGTGAGAATGGAACGGTTAGAAGAGTCGATCTCCCAGCCATGAATTCGGACTCCACGCCGTCCATCCGGTAGCTTCTCAGCTCCGGCGGCTTTCAATTCTTTCTCGTCGACCTCACCTTCCATCTCGAGTTGCTGGCCTGCACACACCGGGTCCCGCCGGTTCCCGGTTAGCTTCAGGTTCTTCTAACTGCGTTTTATTCGCATAAATATTGCATCATACACACACACACACACACAAAATATATATATATATATATATATATTGGGCCAGCCGGGTCGGGCACTTCATGCACGGACCGTAACTTCCGGCTTTTCTGGGCTTCTTTTCTTTAACTCTTTCTTTATTCTCTTTTTTCCTTTTCAAACGTTCTCTTACCACCCATCCTCCTTTCTTGATTTGTTCTTGATTCTTGGACTATTTAAAAAGATCTGACCGTTCAAGAAAAGCAAGAAGAAGATTTGAGCATACTAACGGAGAGGGAACGGAAAATAAAATTTCAATTATCTTCTTATTTAGTAGCATAAAATTATCGCATCTTCGCACACATACAATTTAACACATTTTTTTTTAACAAGCCTCAACTTTTTTTTAACTGTCCTTGTCCCCAACTTTTGACCTTCAATTTGTCCCCTCATCTTTTTCTTTTTTGGTTTCTTTTTTTGAAAGGTGTGATAAAAACGTAATTCTTAAGCTAAAATCTTACGAACAATGCACTATTTTGTCATAAAATCCTTCAACTAGTAAGACCCCGAGACAGGGAAAGAATCTTGTTTCCAAACTTATGAGATTACAGATGAAGCAAAGGCACCAGACCTTGTAAATGCTGCTTTACTTTGCAACGATTAGATGTACAAGTGGCTTTTGTGTCCTAGATATTAACTGGAATTCAGAAAAACCAAGTAACCAACTTTCTAAGAGCAGTGTAATCTGTCCAATTCAATTGATGCGCATTTTTGACATCGCAACATGTAACACAGCTCCAACCAAGCACCTTCAGGCTCCAATATCGGTTTTACCTCTAAGCAGTCTCCGGTTGAGCTAAAATAACTAAATCTGTTAGTTCCGACGAACTGCCTTCAAGAAACAAGCTTCAAAGTTGATCTCTTTGAAAGTTTAACGAACGATCTTGGAGCCTCAAAATAACAAGCGGGAACTTCTGAGGGGGGAGACAAGGCTGCAACACGCTTGAACTGTTGGCCAAGCAAAAGAGAAAACCAGTAAGAAAGAATCTTCATTCCAGAATCACATAATCACTGGCACAAGTTCAATAAGTTGCTGCCAAAGGTGTATAAATGAAACTGACTACACCTTCATCTTGATAATGGGTTTCTCTGAAGAAGAAGACAAGATAGTTACCCAAAACAGTAGTGAGGTACCTTATGATCCATATATTTTCCTCGTACTGCACGCAGACCCATTCCTCTCCTGCCCAGTTGCAAGCTGTGAAGGGCAAAGACACAGTCCTTCAACTCAGATGGTCCATAACCTGACGATTCTTGCAATGCCAAGCACTGTAGAAAAAATTACTAGGACCTACTAATCATTGTTCAAGATATGAATTTGCTCGTGTTATACAAGAATCTACAATAAACATGTAAGGTATGTGGTGATTTGTGAACGTCACTTGCTTCTGGGGACTCGTTTACATAATTACTGACCGGTACAATACACTTCTCTTAATCTCCCCACCCACCGATTCTCATGTTTGAAGAAGATTTTTTTACTTTACTCATCTTCACTTCTGTTTTATTACCAGGTCGTTTGACTCACAGTACACAGCCAAATGGGAAAAAAATTTCTTACCCAAGGATGCATCTCTGGTTGAATTGTAAATCTGGAAAGAAACACAGCCGAAGCAGCAACCATCGATGGCAAGAACCTCACACAACCATAATCTAGTAAACTTAGCTCCGCAAGGTAACAAACCAAGAACTCAAATTGCAAACTTTCATTCTGGAAAATAGAACTAATATGATTAATTAAATGAATGAGAGAACCATAAATAAGATAGGCAAGGGTTAGGCATACAGCATACCATGGAATTTTCTTGAGCAACCCTGGTGAAGATTCTGCCAAAGTTGCATATTAAAAAATAAAAGTCTTAATGTATGCATATGGTTGAAGTGGTAAAATGAAGGAACTACGACTTGATCAGTAACATTTTGACAACGTTCTTACCTGAGAAATGTTTTTGTTGTTGGATTACCCATCTCAAAATTCAAGAACTTGAGCACATCTGCCTCCATCTTCACAATCTTTAAATGCACGCCAAAAGCGGTTACAGGCTTTTCTAGGGTTACATGCACAAAGTAGACTGCAAGGACAAGCAAGAATGAATGACCCACCTCTTCTTTGGTGTAAGTATTATCGGTTACATAGCAAAAATCTTCCACGTGAGGAGGGCTGATCTCTTCATACTTGCTGCGCCATTAACCAAAATGAATTACCCATATGATAATATATATGGAGATGTTGACCAACTAAGGTTAGCAAGTACAGGATTCACGAGCATACGAGGCTATAAGCATGCTTGATACACCAAGAAGCTGGAGTTTGTTCCTGCTCAAAGTATGTGAAGATAGGAATCTGTCAATGTAGGACACAGTGAGATATAGGGTGTCGGAGACAAGTTTGTACTCTTCAGCAACCTCCACCAACCAATCGACAAGGATTTCTCGCATAGCCACGTTCATATTCTTCTGAACCTTCTCTATGTAATCAGGCAGTGGCCTCCTCTTTTCCTCCACCTAAGTTAAAAATTACTGTCAGATTATCGGATCCCATTGGACTCCTAGACCTGAAGATCTAATATTTCTTTCTTTGACAAGCATTAGTTTTTAATTGAGTAAGACTAATAATCCAATTGCATCTATTAGTTTGTGACACCACCAATACAAAGGTTTATCAAGGTAATTGTGGTAATTATCTATTATCGCTACTACTAGTTACGAAATCTAATGCCACATTATTCAATTTATGCTCAATCTTTTCTGCGTCCGTAAAACTCCAAGGAGAACTGAAAATCCAGATCAAGACAAAACAGAGAGAACAGATATGAAACTCAGACTTCGAAGTTTACTAGGTGTAGTTAATTAAATCTCTAAGCAACAATGTTGTACTTACATGCCTTAAATATATTAAAATTCCAAACCCTAACAATAAGTCTATGACCAAAATAACTGGTGACTGGTGAGTAGCAGTAGCCATTAAATTTTCAACGAAGCCCCAAAAATCAAATCGGAGAGAGATCCAAACTATGCTTGTCAATTTTTCATACTTAACCCATGTCAACCCCTATTACATAACAAAACTCGACATAACCTTCGGAAGTAAAGTAAATGAAACTAAAAAGAACACCAAATTCTGAAAAGCTGAGGAAGCTAAAAAGTTCAATTCTAGCCAACATATCCAAATTCACTAACTCAATCCATAAAATCAAGGAACAGAACCTAAATATAACCAGAGAAAATTTTTAAAACTCCATTCATCTGATGCCAGTTTTGGAACACATGAGAAATGAATCAACAGAGAACTTTGTTCATACCTCCTGAGAGTGAAGATGCCGGTACATATGGGATGGATATGCAGATTTTGGGGGATCCTTGGAGCAGGCAACTAACTCGGGCTTGCTCAAAGTGGGATTGCACTTTTGGGTAACCCTTAACTCCGAGTGCTGCTGAGTCAACCTGGGCAAATTGGTGAGCTCGCCCAGAACGACTCGCTTCTTTATCGGAGGCTTTTGTTGCAGAGAGTGGCTGGGTGCAACACTGGAAGCGAAGGCTCGCTTCTTGGACGCGCGTGTGGGGCGCACGCAGTTCTCCATTAGAGACTTTCTTTTGCACTGCACCCTCTAGCGCTTTACCAATGAATTAGTGTTTACAGAGATTAAGTGTGTGATTGTGTGAATTGGTGGGGATTTGTAGTTTGCAGTTTGGAGGTTGGGGAGAGCGAGGGAGAGGGCATGAAGGAAAATTAATGCCGCCATTCTTACTTTTCAAAAGTTACATTGCCGCGCTCTTTTCTTTTCTTTTCTTTTTTTTCTAGTTCGAGTTTTTACTTTTTGTTTATTACCGTCTTTTTTCTAGTAAAACATGTCATTACTTAACGCGAGTTGCCGTGCACACGCGATGCGTGTGCGCTTGTCATTTTATAGTTCCTGATTACTTTTTACGCAGTTTTGTTAAAAATTAAAAAAAACATCTTTAACATTATGGCACCAAAGTCGTATCTCAAATTAAAAAAATAATATTTATAACGTTAGTGATTAATTTTCATTACTAATAATACGACGAACCTATTCGACGAACCTATTAAAGCCAATAGATAATTCTGAATGCCCTTCTTTTTTTAATAATAGCATTATAACTACATTAATTTTCACCCCATATAAAATCGCAATTATATGGCTAGTGTAATGTAAGAAAAATAAATTAACAAAGAGATGTGAATTAAAAATTGAAATGTAGCAATAAATTGCCAAAAATTATTAAAATAAAACACTAAATCTCATCAAATTGGACTGCCCAAAAATAAATTGGACTGCCCTATGACTCTCTTACCCACCCCTACACACGCAGGCATCAGCAAACCCACACACACATCAACATAGGCCAAGTGGCAAATAGAGCCATGGACAATGATTCTTGGACGGCTCGCCTCTCTTCCGCCTCCAATTGCCGATTATTGATTGCTAGAGTGTGTAGTGCCTCGAGAGTTGCTTCATTGATTAAGACTTGCTTCATTGACTAAGGAGGAGAGCATAAGGTTTTGCAGATTTTTGGAGGTTTCTTTGTTGAGTAAAAATATGGTACGAAGCAAGCACATTAATTCTAGTGCTCCCAAAGAATATTGAAACAATCTGGTAAAATGAATCTATTGCTTTCTTTGAACAATCTGGCAGGAAGCACATTAATTACAGTGATCCTAAAGGAAAAGGGAATAATGAAACAGCCAAGAGAGACGGTGTAATTTTATTTTCCCTGTTATCAGTTGTGAGAATGAAATGGACGGTTCATGGTGTAGATTTCTCTTGATGGGTTTCGAAAATATTAACGTGGATAACGAAATTAGGGAAGAGTTCCCATGCCTGGCAATTTGTCGACGACCCACGACCGGTGATTTATCGATTCTTAGACTGCTTGTCTCTCTTCCGCCAATAGGCGTCCATCCACCGCAATGCCGCCGCGCCTCTCTTCCACTGTTAGTTAAGCCAAAAAGGAAGCCACCACTACTGCCATCACAACGACCGAGTGCCGTCAGCCACGTCAATCGCAGATCCACGAACACCAACAACCAACAATCACTCACCCACGACCACCGAGTCCCGCCAACACGTGTCCGTACACGTTGTCGCGGGGATTCGCCGACTGCACAACCACAACAGCTTGTCGCACGCCGAGGGCCACCAACGGCCACCCACGATTGTCGTCGTTCGTGAATCGCCATTAGTCGTCCATCTGCGCCATCACGCCTCTCTTTGACAGCCCAGCACCGCCGGCCACCCACGACCCTTGAGTCTAGACGTCCATCCACCGCCAATCACACAACCACTGTAATTGCAGAGTTGTTAAGGAAGAAGGAAATGTAGAGAAGGGGAAATGCAGAGAAGATAATGAAAAAGTTAAAAATAGAAAAATTAGAGATGCATGAACACAAAAAAAAAAAGTACAATAAAAATGGGCTAATGAAAAAGAGAGTAGAGTGTTCGGGGAAAAAAAAGAATTGTACCATGAATGATGTTGTCAGTTTCTGATTTCAAAATTGAAATGGAGACGGAGGGAAGGAAAGAGGAGAAAAAGACAGACTCGTGAGATAGAAAGACAGTTATGTGAAGTGTAGGCAATGGGAAATAGTATTTTACATTTTTACCCTCGTAATGGACACTTGTCATCACGTGAGCGAGTTTCAGTGTAACACCAAAAGGATATTACAAAAAAAAAAATGTATTCTCATTATATATAGTATAGATGTGTTATGTAGTAACAAAGTGAATATCTCCAACTCCAATGTATATTATGTGTAAATAATATGTAAAAATTAACATTTTTTTTTGTCAAAGTCCATTGTATTTTATTCATTCAGACAAAAAAAATATATCAATTCACTTTACAACTCAATGCTATACATCATCTCTATATACATACCGAATCAAACTCACTAATCACTAAATTTAGATTTATACTTGAAAAATTCTATCAGATATCCCCCGTTTGTACAAATTTTCTTGTTACATACCAGCAGAGTGTGGTACATTAGTCCAGCTGTTTACTAACTATTTTTATCTATTGTAAAAATTAACATTGTACAGTCTTTTTTTACTTCTAAACTTGACATATTTAGTGGCCTATTCCTTTCTTTGAAGTGACCGCGCACGAAGTGCATGGGAGCCTTTCTAGTGTAGTGTCAGTTCATTGGCCAACTTCTGCAACCAACAGAAGACTACAATTTGAAGATTGTTGGAGCAAGAACAACTAAAAAAAAAATTCTGGCAGGAAATCCTTAGCACTGTCAATTTAGGTCGAAGTAGATGCACATATGGATAAATATATACACTCACCCTCACATGCGGAGTTATATCAATACAACGAATGGAAACAATGATGCACAAGATTAACACGTGGTTTCAATATCGAACCAAAGAGAGGACATCACTGAGAATAAGAGAATAGAGGAGTAATGGAATTCTTGGACATGATCAGCTGATGATCAAACCTCGACTTTTTAGAGTCAAAATGAGACGTCGATAAACATGACAGTACGTGAAGATAGATTTTAAATTAAGAAAACCAAAGCATGATAAGTTTTTCTGGAGAAATGGTGGCAGCATGGGTGGAAGTCATGTAATGGTGCTAGTAGTTGTAGTGGTGGTGCATGTGTGCTAGTGTTGTGGTCACAACGCTTGTGGCAGCGACGGCAGTGGCGATTATAGTCTTACTAGTGACATTGTCATGACATTGTCAGTTCAATTGTGCGATATAGCTAGTGGTCTGCTAAGGTGGTTGTGTAGGCAGTTGTATTGACCGCTATGTTAATCCTACCTTGCCGTGCAAGCAATAGCACATGCCACACATGCCAATCCTTCCACGAGCTGCTGCTAGCTTATCTCAATAGATTGACTTATCACTAATGCTTTGAATTTCATAGGTTTGAATATTTGAATGTATAACAGACCCCATGGTTCACTCCTTGTATATAGCATACTCATGTATCCTATCCAGATATATAATCTGTACATGACGAAATGACCAGGTGAAATGAAACATTATGTTCTACTTTACATGGTATCAAGAGCCAACCTGAGTAAAAGCTCATTTTTTTTTTCACTGATCCATGGCAACTCCCGTGATCCTCTTCAACGCACCAACCCATCTTCCCACCAAACTTACATATACCAGCTTCACCGCCTGGCGCACTCAACTAAATTCCGCTCTCATTGGCCATAATCTTCTTGGTTTCATTGATGGTTCAACTCCACCACCTTCCCAAACAATTCCTGAATCCTCCACCTCCACCAAACAAATTCCAAACCCGGACTATATAATTTGGCTTCGTCAAGATCAACTTATTCTCAACACCATGCTCGGCAGTTGCGTTGACACCATTCAACCTCACATCTCCACCGTTTCCTCCTCACAGGAAGCATGGGAACGTCTTCTAGTCCTCTTTGCCAACAAATCTTGCTCGCGAGTCATGTCACTCAAAGAACATCTCCTTAACAACCCTCGCGGCACTCGCTCCATTCAGGAATATGTCCAACAAATGCGAGCTATTGCTGATGATCTTGCACTTGTTGATAACCCTCTATCTGAGGATGACTTGGTTCTCTACACTCTTGCCGGTGTAGGTCCTGAGTTCAAAGAAATTGCTGCTGCGATTCGAGCTCGCGACGCACCAATTTCATTTGATGAACTCTATGACAAACTTGGAGACTATGAACTCCATCTCAAGAAGGAAGAACCCTACCCTTCCCTCTCTATTGCTACGGCGAATTACACCCATCGCCCCATCCCGATTCTCATCTCGAAACCCACCTACCTATGGCAGCGCCCTCTCTAGGCATCCCAATGACCATTTTTATCCACAAGGAGCTAATCAGTTCCATGGTCGTCACAATACCAACTCTACCACCCGACCCCAATGGTCCAACCCAACCATCCACAATCGCATAGCTACTCCTCGGTCCTCTCTTCATTGCCACTTCTGTAACCGTCCTGGCCATGCTACAAATGAATGTCGCAAACTTGCTCAATTTCTTTGTGAAAATGATGTTCTTCGTGAAAATGATGTTCAAACCCTACACTCTGTCCAATCCACCCGAGCTGCTGCACCCACTGCCAATGTAACCACACTCTACCGTCCATTCTCACAATCTTGGCTCTTCGACACTGGTGCATCTCATCATGTCACGTCTGACACTGACAATCTTTACAAATATTCGGACTATAGCGGTCCCGATGAAATTCATATCAGTGACGGTTCAGGTTTGCAGATATCTCACATTGGCAATGCCAAATTGCACACACACAATACCACATTTGCTTTCGATGATGTTCTATGTGTTCCTTCCATTAATCGGAATCTCATTTCTGTTGCAAAATTCTGTCATTTTAATAATGTCTCACTTGAAGTTTTTTCCTCTCTATTTTGTGGTGAAGGATCTACGCACGGGGGCGCCACTTCTTCGCGGAAAGAATGTAAATGATGATTACTACCTGTCTTCCTTACCCAAGCCACACGCTCATTCCACTGCCAAGTCTCAACTCACTGAATGGCATCAACGTCTGGGTCACCCATCCCTACGAGTCCTCCGCTCAGTTCTTACGTCCCATCAACTAGGAACTTCATTTCCTTCCACAAATTCTTTTCATTGTAATTTTTGCAATTGTAATAAAAGTCACAAATTGCCGTTTGATGCCAATTCGTTCACTAGTTCTCGACCATTGCAATTACTTTACACTGATGTTTGGGGACCAACCGATTTATCACATGATCGTTTTCGTTACTATCTAATTTTTGTCGATCATTACACCAAATATATTTTGTTATATCCTACGCGACAAAAATCTGATGTTCGCACATTATTTTCCCAATTCAAAAACTTGGTTCTACTGGGAGATGGAATATCTACGGCTGCAGCGGGGACAGTGGTAACAAGGTGTTCCTGCTTGGTGGTGCTAGTGCAGAAGGGCTGGTGGCGCAGACTGTCGCGGAGATCCTGGTACCAAAGTAACTGGGGACTTGCACGTAGATACCAGCCAGTTTGTGCAAGGTTACTATCAAAACTTGGCATGTTTTGATTCAAATTAAAGTGTCAGATTGCTTTTCAAAGATAGCAGACTCTTTAAGATGCAAAAGTAGCCTTTGCAAGTAGGCAAGAACCTTCGTGGCTGTAAATTCGTCATTCCACCAAAATAGACAGAACAAACAAACCCATCACAAGGTAAAAGTTTGGTAACAAGAATCTCTCAGGTATTTGTGTATGAGAAATGTTAGGTTACTTTACTTTCCTTCACCGCGGATCTTGAATAGCTCATTGGATCTCTGAGAAATTCACCGAATACTCTCTCTCTCTTCTCTACTACATGCTGTTCAAGCACAAGGAGATGAAAACATATAAAGCAAAACCGGTTGGACATGGTGTTCATGCCTCCAGTAGCCCTTGGCTAGGACCTCTGGATCAAATAGACAGCCCCACAGCTCTAGAGGTAATCCACGGGTCACCGATCTGTGTTGGTAGGGATAAACTGCAGGCTAAGAGATTTAACATTCTAAAATTCATGGTGAGGGGCTTGTCTGAGCAGCATTATGAAGCATCCTTGTAACCTTGACAAAGGAGAACTATGACTGAATTGCAGAAGCACAAGTTTTAAGCTTGCCAGTCGATACAAAGAAACACTTCCAGCCAGCTCCTCTCCTTCAAAGATTTCGATCTTCGCAGAGTGATCTTCGCAGTGTGAATATGGAATTGCTCTCTCATGACTATAAAATATAGATACTCAGGAAGCAGGTTCTTTATTTCTAGACTGAATCCTTCCACTTCTGCGTAGTTCCTGAGAGTTTGGTGAAGTAACTGGTACACTCTGACTTGGTGTCTCCATATTCGGAAGGGAATCTGTTACTTGATGATCTAAGTTCACTTTTCTTTTCCTAGATTTTGGGGTTCTGAAATTCACTCCATTGCCTCCCTTCTCTGCCAAGCTGTCCACCCTCACATTTTCACCATCAGGAATTGCTTTGGGCAGTTCTTTTCCTTCTAAAATGTTGCAAGCAGCATCTTCTGTAACCAGTTTTGGTTCAGGCTCTGGATACTTTGTTTGATGAGAACTCTTGTCTGACGCACTTTCAGCCACACTTGAACTCAGGCGTGATGTATGGCGAAAGCTCCAACGAGCATTTCCAAACCACTTGTCAACCTGTGTAGCAGATACATGTCAGAGTGGGAGGGGGAAAGGAGGAAAGACAAGGAACCCATTCCACCAAATTACTATATGGATATGAACCTGCTGGAAAGTGAGTGCTAAATCTTTTGCCAAAATTTCTTTCACAGCTCGCTCAGGGTATTGATTTTGCTTAAAGGATTCCAAGAGCCTCTGACCAAAACAATGATCATCATGACATTAGTAAAAGAGCTTAGCCAAAAAAAAAATGTATATACACATGTATATCAGCATAGCAAACAAAATCCTAGTCATATCAGATCAAAACTGCAGCCTTCGTGAACAAGATTTTTTCTGGATTTAATAAAACCTTATTCTTGCATACGACGAGTATCTGCAATAGTGCAATGTCAAAATGTTCACTGTTGCATACAACTTGCACAAAAATAAATGATGACAGCCAGAAGACCAGTTGTTGCATCCTTAAATAATAACACATTAGCATTAAAAAAATAAATGCAGAAATTAGCACTTAAAGTTCAAAAAAGTAAGTGCAATACCTGAGTGACATCTTCTCCTAATCTCTTGTACGATGACCTTGTCGTACTGTTACGACTAGAATGACGTTCGGAAGAATCTTTGTGCGCTTTAGCTAGTGAATTGCTTGTGCCTTCACCATCTAGCTTCTTCCTACTTCTTCTCTTCGGAGTAAATTCACTCTCTTTCAGGTTGTCCATGTCTGCTCCATGCTTTCCAGCTGCAGCCTTCCTATTCAGTGACATGGAGGCAACTTCCCCACTGTTAATCTTTCTTCTCTTGGGTGCAGCAGTATCCGAAAAATCTTCATCACTTGTATCAGAAGAAGATTCATTCCCATATGTCTCCTTTATAGATCAGTTCACCATGAACTATCATAAGCCAAAGAGTATGGAAACAGGAAAACAACAAAAAGCATGCAGCCCGCAACATTAAACTAGCATAACAATGTGGATCATACATTGACATTCGTGGTAACACTGTGCAGACCCGTATGCAAGGAAAACTAGGGGAACATTACAAGGCACCAGTATAGAAGTGTTACTACTATCCATATAGCTGAAATGATTAGCAGGATATACATGCCATCCACCAAGTAGCAACAGTTTAACAGCTAAATGAAACGAACGCCACTATCAAGTAAACATTAGTCAACCCCCCCTTAAATACAAGTTCAAGTGGTGTTATAGTAGGTCTTGATTCTTGAGTTAGATTTAGAGGCGGTCATCAACCTAACACATTCCACCAGTCTCCAGGTTTGTGACCAACTCTGTAAAGAAAAAAAATGCTAAGCAAAAGTCAGGCATTGTTTTCTTTTCATACATTCAGTGACAACTCTTTCGGTAATTTGAAAAGGTAAGATTTGACATTTTTCTGGTTAATTAAGAGGCCAGAAGAACATAGGCAATACTCATTTTCATTTTGGCAACAATTTTCTTATTACCTTTTGAAGCTATCTTCGGCTTTTCTTCTCTTTTTTACCACTAACAATAGGTCAAATCATTAATGCTAAAGAAAAAACTAAGCATGCACTGCCGATGTATCATGCAACGTGTATCACAAAGATTCAACTATGATGTCATATACAGCAATGGTGTAATAGGCTACCAGCAGACGATGCATTCATATGTAAGTCCCAATTCTTTGAGAAAAGCCTACTAGCAATACATATCACTTTACCAATAAAATTCCTTGCCTTACATCCCGTTCACACCATAAACTAAGAATGAAGCACATATATACACGAATCACAACAAAATAAGCTTATGTATTTCTTTCGGACCAAAGTTGTTGGTTTGACACAGTTAATAAACAACCCTAAACACTAGTTTTCTACACCGTGGTAGATAAACACAACATTTAATGACTTTCTGAATCTTGAAAGCAAGCATGTACATCAACAAGTCAGAGATAGATGTATGTTAAACATCCATGTATGTCATCATCATACTAGCACGAAGCTCACAGGGCATATAGCAAAACTTCTGCATCCACGCCCATAGAGACGAATTTAGCAAGGAATGAAAATATGTCCTTATTGACCAGTGCCCAACACACAAGGGACATATAGCTCAAAAAACTTGCGACACAAACTAATTACTGAAATGAGGGCCATCATATCCACAATTGCCAGTGTTCTGCTCCATAAATTACTGAAATGCAGAGTGGAGGATAAGAATTATCTCATACAAGTTAATGAGACTCACATCATGCAGCTTTTTGTAGTCCAACCTCTCTACTTGTCTTCTTCCAGATAAAGTGGCGGATTCATCTCCACCAGGATAAGACTCCAAAAGCAATGACAACTCATTACTTAAAGATTGCCTCTTTGTCCCACCCAGTTTAGATCTTTCATCATTGAGCTTCATGTAGTCCAATGTTGAGGACATGTGCTCTTGAACTTCGGCTGAAGGATTATTATCCTCCAATACAACACTGAAGTCCTCAGAGTCGGATGTAAAATCAGAACTCGAATGTTCCTGGTTAACCTGCTCATCATGCTCTACAGGATTAGGATTGTAATCATCATCCTCAGAATCGTCAGAAGGAAGCCCCGAATACTGATCATTGTTTGGCAAAGCGCTCATATCATCAGATGCAGAAGAAAAATCAGATTCGTCAGAACTTGATTCATCACCCTGCACCTTCTCATTCAACTCTGGACCATCAGGATCATAATCATCATCCTCAGAATCATCTGACGGCAAGGCAGAATCATCTAGCTTATTTCCAGCAGCTGCTGCAGCAGCGGCCTCAGGAAAAACGTTCTGCACATAAAATACGAGAATAAGAGGCAATGTAAAGCAGAAAACATCACCGCAGACAACACTAAGTTTTGTTTGTTGACCTCCCATCTGTCACTGATGGAAAGATTTGTTCCTTGAGAATCATTAAGCATGTCGCTGCAGTCAACCTTGCAATCACATCCAGGGCAAAGCCAACCCTGATCACCAGGAGGAACTGCATGTCATAAAAGAAAAGTAAGCGAGACTTTAGAACATTAAAAAAAAAAGATGAGAATTTTCAACTGAGTAGTGTGGTATTACTGTCTTCTTTCAGCAGTGGTGGTTCCAAACAAAACTGGTGGAATCCACGTTCACAAGTACCATCGCAAAGGATGATATCATTATTTGCTAGCAAGTCCTTGGACCCACATTTTGCACAGAATATCTGTCACAAGAGCAAAGACGATAAGCATTTTTCATGCCCAAGGGAATACAATAACAAAAACAAAACTGACATCTACTAAGAAATAACAGGACAGAAAAGAGCAAAAGGCATCTCCTACATCCTCACTGTCAATCTCTCCTTGGGAATCAAATAAAGATTCCGGAAGCCTTCCCTCAGCACGTGACATATCAAGGCGTTGAAATAGATCTCTTATTTTCAACTTGCAGCGAAATATTTCAGATTTGGCACGTTGAAGCTCCTTCTCTGGCTTAATTTTTTCAAGGCTGCAGGAGTTACCAAAAAAATAAAAGCCACAAATTGGAATAAAACAGGGAATCAGCAAAGCTAAAAGCCAACCTCTAAAAAAGGACTGTAAGCTTATTTTCCTAAATCTACCGTTTCCAACCTCTAAAAAGCAATATCTTTTTCATTCCTAGTGTAATTCACCCAACTACAAGGAACAAGGTCAACTTAAATCCTCCATCAAGGGTAATTTAACTACGATTACGATATGACATTGCAAGGAATAGACCAAGTTCGCCAAGAACATACCTTTGTCCTTTCCACCCTTCACCAGTGTAAGCATCAATCAAGCTTTGTTCATATTTCATCCGATTTAGTAAGTATTTCAGATGTGTCTTTATCTTCAAGAATTCATTTTTTGGGATTTTTCTCATCCGTATCTTCTTCTTTCTTTTCTTTTCTATGTTACCACCATCTTCTGCCAATTTCTTGCTTGTTTCAGGCGTTATAGATTTCTCTTGTGCCCTTGAGCGCAGAGTTCTGGTACAGCCTACCAACGATTGCATTGCATTTTTCCTTTTCCTCGGTTGGACAGGAGTTCCTTTTTTCTTGCGTCTCGACTTACTAGGACTCTTGCTTGCATCTTCCTGCTTTAGTCCCAATTGTTCAGGACTAGAATTCTCGGACACATCATCAGGTGGAGCTATCAATCGATCAATATTGGGACTAGCTCCAGCATCTTTGGACTCCAACCCAATTTGTTCAATGCTACACCTAATATTTGGATCTGCTTCTGGTGGTCTCAGTTTCCCCAGACATGAATTTCTAGTCTCTTCTTGAGCCAATCCCACTTGTTCAAAAACTGTATTGTCACATTTTGCCTTCTGGATCTCTGCTGGTCCATTTTGAACATTTTCAGTGCTACTCGCATGCTCTTGTTTTAATGATTCACAATTTGCACTTTCAGAACCAAAATCATGGTTTAGGCCTGAGGTGGTCTTTTTTGGGCTTGGAATTTTTGTGGTGACACTTGCACCAAGCACTTCCATCGGTTCAAAATTAGATGTAGTGGCATCTCCAAGCGGTGGCTTATATAGTCCAAAACTCGAATTGCTAGTCATTTTTTCCGAACACGTTAACTGCTCAACAATAATAGAATCAGATTCCACAACCTTGCACCTTCTTGCATCTTTTGTACATCCTGCATCTTTTCCTCTGATTCACTACATAAACCTGGGTGATCAAGTTGACATTTTAATTCTAATGTAGGCAGCTTAGGACTTGAGCTTCTTCCAACCTGACTATTCTCTCGCACTGAGCATACATCCATATCCACAGCCTCGATCTTTCAGGCAGAAAGCAAATGACAAAGAACTACTGCTCAAGTATTGAACCATTTGGCAAAAAAAATCCTTATAAGTTTAGCAACATATACGCAACTAACTTCCACGCTGTTGGAATGCACTCCATACACCTGCAGTGAGCATCACAAGGTTATAAGTTGACAAGTGATATTTAAAAAAAAAAGGAAGAAGGTAAAATGAGAACTTGGATCAATGGTATACAGATACAAATAATTATCCAGAAAGTGGTTGAAAAGGTGAAAGGACCCAAAAGTTTAGGCGAGGCAGAAGTATGCTATCATAATTGGATGGAAGCCGGTAATATCAAGTAGTTCTAAAATAACAAGTCTTTTAGTTTTCCGAGCAGGATTTTGTGCACGTGTGGGTTTGTATGTGTGGCTTTTACATGCATGGTGAGAACATTGCCACACGCCCTCTTAAGGTCTAATACACACTAACCTATAGAAGAATGCCTGTTCTGTTGCAAAAGTCATTCTCCTCTGATGTTATTTAATGTTCTCGGCATTAAATAACATCGGAGGAGAATGACTTTTACTGGTCCTGCACTGGCTTTCATGGCAAGAATTCGAATATGAATCTACAGCTATCCATTTTCTCTGGTGATTAACCATTCACTGATTTTAACCTATAATAATCCATTAACAACAATGAATCATAGCACATGCAAGAGGTATAATGGATAAAGCATGTGTATTATGTATTACTGGTCATGCTATCCATGTAGATCTAGGTACAACCTCATGCATGAACTGGAAATAAAAACCACATGTGAAACAAATTGCTCGCCTCAGTGGCCAAAGCATAAAAAGAGAAAATGACTATATCCACTTAATGAGATAGAACGTGTGGGAGGTAAAAACGAATGAAGAGTACGCTCAATACGGAGTTTAATATATACCAAAAAATGATTTAAAGATCTTCAATATCATACTAAACGGAGTGCAGATATCGGAATACTAAACTCCGATTTCTTCCGAAGCTCCTTTCAGATAATGATTATTTACAACGAGGTTTTCTTTCCTTTTCTTTTATTTTCTTTTATTTCAACTTACCGAATTATTTTAGTTGTATGCCCCATCACCTTACTGAATTGCACGAATCATTCCGACTAACGAAAAGCTAATCACGCTACCCCGCATTCACTCTGCATTGCTATGACCTAATCTCTGGGTGAACATACACCCAGTGCATTTAGACAGCACAATGCCACACAAGTGCTTGTGCCGCTTTTTGCCAGCTAATACGGCCATACATTCATGTAAAATAACGCTTTTCCTTCAGCTACTAAAGCTAAACTTCACATCCTATAACTTAGATCAAACAGTCAAGTTCAACCGCACATACTCCCACCGAAACCTGGCCCTGCGACTGTTGAGTCAGGTGTCAGGTCAAGCATGAAGACAGACAATAATCAGTTCGATGAGCTTACCTTATTCTTACTGATGAATCAGAAACTGTGGCTTAGCTGCTCCAAATTTGGACACAAGGAAGCTAAGAATTCAGATCAAAAGTGAGGGAGTGGAGTATTTTAGGGTAATCTGAGCTGAGGAGGAAGTTTTGCTGTTTGTAGAGGAAGGAAGTGCGAGAAAGACGGGAGCCGGCCGAAAATAGTGGTGCTGGATTTGATTCGGCGAGACTTATTCTCACCGCCGAAGGAAAGATGGTCCTCCTAATCAACAAAGGCGCAACGCATCAAGGAGTATAGGGCTTTTATTTTGTCGCGCTTGGACTGGGCACACCGAGGCTAAGGAGAGAGAACTGGGAGGGAAATGGAAAGTGTTCGATGGTTCAGGCCGCGCCAAAAATTTATTTCAGGACTTAGGACCAAATGTTTTTTCGGGCTCTTTGATAGGATTCGATTGGATCTAATTTCCTGGATGGATGGACCCGGCCCATTGCCATAGCTTGGTCCAAAGAGATCGTGCGATTCATCTTTGAGGTTTTCAGTTCGAATCTTCTCCAAGTCAGGTTAAAATGTACTCCTTCCATCCAAATTATTTGATCAGGTTTAACTTTCAACCTTATTTAGAATATGAATCACATGTTATGAGTTGTTGGGGGAGAAAATGACTTGGTGGAAGAGTAAATGTGAAAGAGAGGGAGAAAAATAGAATAAAAAATGTATAAAGGGTAAACATGAAAAGACAATTCAGAATCATTCTAATTTAAAAAGTGATCAATTTTTCAGGGACAGTACAAAAAGAAAATATAATCAGATTTTTGGAACGGAGGGAGTAGTAGTTTTATTTTCTTGTGAATTCCCAGTGAGGTATTTGTCAGTGACCCGTCCACGAAGGTAAATTTACTCTGATGCACACAAAAAATTTGTTGAAGGAACCAAGAAAGGGAGTTAGTCTACGCATATTCGGACCATTGCCATATGAAAATTTGCACTAGTAATATGAGAAAAGAAATTTTGAAAGTGAGAAATTATAGCAAAATGAAAAAAAAAATCGCACTGGGATGCCTCCAAAACTCTACCTAATCATTTGTAAATATAATTTCTCTATATCTATGTTGAAACTCGAAAGTGTGCCTGCGCATAATAAGTACCATGTGAACTAACTGAACTCCCAGGCTCCCTATGACCTATGTGATAGGTTCCAGCCCATCTCTGTCAGCGTAGTTGATGGTTGAAAGCTCGGCCCAGAACCTAATATCGTGATTCGGGCCATCTCGGCTGATGCGGGTCGAGTGGCCTTTGAAGGGCCCAAATTCCTTTTTCTGTCATCTCAAAGCATACAGATAGTTCACTCAACGTGGCTTTAGTGACACTTTCGTATGATCACTGCTGACAAAAGCTTCTCTAATATTCTCACTCCAAATCTAAAATAGTTCACCAATTATCCACTTTTCATAGAACGTAAATAGTGCATGGTCTTGGATTATTGGTCGTTCAATGATAAACCATTGATGAAATAAGAATAGAGACTGAGGGCCTGTACGCTTACGAGATTTTTTTTCTGTATTCTATATTTTGTTTTTGGTTTTCAGAATTTAGTATTCAGTTCTAAAATCGTATTGTGTACTTTTACTTTTTTTCCTTATCTACTTTTTCAATTTTTTCTGTACGTTTATCATTTTCATTTTCGTTTTCACCAACTTTTTTCTCAAACTATTCATTAATGGATCCCACTATTTCCATTTCTAGGAAGACCCAGTGAAATGAGTGATCTAGTTTGGTGAGTGTTTGTTGAAACAGTGTGGTAGATACGAGGGAGAAGATGTGGTATTTTGACTAGGAGAATACAGTTCGAGAAAAAAGGTAAAAACACTCTTTGGGTGTTTTCAACTTTTTTGACACTATTTGAAAATTTTATCCAAAACGAAACCGAAAAAACGTAAACATACATAAAAAAAAATGCATCTTTTTCATCATCATTACAAAAATGAAAACTGAAAAATGTAAATGTACAGTCCCTAAAAAATGCAAAAATTTGATCTACCTTATATGGTCGTATTGGCCCCGGAGCATCTAATAATTTTTGCCTCGCAAGAGTCTCAAATGTGTGACGTTACGCAAGAAAGAAAAGATCATTGATAGTTAAGTTATAAGCTTAGTCCCGCTCAGTACGACTTTTAACAACACGTAACGTGTTACCTTTGAACTCAACTAAATTCGTTCACTAACCTTTGAAAAAAAAAAATGGGATTCTTTTCGATCGATTCTGTCTATCATTTCATTGAAAGATCACAACGAATATCATTTCAGTGTTAGAATATTGTGTTCTTATTTTTTTCTTTTCTGTTGTCTCTATTGACTCACCCACCTATCTCTTTCCCCACTTAGCTGACTAAACAAAAAAAGGGGGTTACGTGGCACTACAGAGCAAAAGCTATATATACAATCAAAACACACGTACTGAATCAAACATCATTTCGAACAACAGTTACACAGTGGTAGTTGAATCGGTCAAAAGAAAAATACTTTCCGTCCCTTTAAAGAAACGATAAAGAGGTAAAACCGTATGGATAAATTTTTGTTGTTATCTTATCTTAGTTATAAAAAGATAATTACAATCTTTTATATAATAATAATTATTTGTTATTAAATATTTTTAATGATCTTTTTATCATTTTCAACCACAATTTTTAACTGTATTTTTTAGTGTTACAGAATAAAAATGATTAAAAATATTTAATAAAAATTAATTATTATCTGAAAGATTATAACTATCTTTCTAAGACTTTGATACGAGCCAAAACTTTTTTAAAATATTGGCACAATTGCAAAAAGAACAACTTGGTTAGATATTTGTGGCGACGAAAAGCAAACATCATTGCCATTGCCATGTAAGTTACTTTGAAACATCGTAGCCATGTGTCAGATAATAATAAGCAAACATTATTATCTGACACGTGCATCTCAATGCCAAAAGAAATAAAAGTTGAAGCTAGAAAGAACTGTATTTGTATAGAGAGGGAGGAAATGACTTACTTTGAAACATAATCTAACAAATGCAGGAAATTTACTTATTTACCCGAGTAGATTTTTTTCTTTCTTTCGCATTCAATAAATACCTACCTTTCTAGAGTTGTCAAACGGGTCGTGCAGCCCGCGGCCCAGCCCGACCCGGCCCGAAAAAGCCTGGGTTGGCCCGGCCCTTGCATGAACAGTATCAGCCCAAAATAATTGGGCTTAGGGCCTGGTCTTGGACTAGGCCGAGCATTTCTAGAAAAAAGCCCGGGTCCAGCTCAGCCCGAAAAAGAGGCCCGGGTTTGGCCCCAGCTTGGCCCGGTTCGAGGCCCGTTTCCGGCCCCCCTTAGCAGGCCTCACCTGTTTGAAATTTTGGTTTCCCCCCTTTTCCCCCAACGGATTTATTCCCCATTCATTTTTAAAATTTCACTTTTACCCCCTAACAGTTATATAACGGCTAGTTTGGAAGGTATTTTAGTCTAACTTAATTTTTCCAACTCATTTAAAGGTTTTTACACTCTTACCCTCCCCAACAATTATAAATGGATAGTTTTTAGGGGTATTTTGGTCTTTTGTAAAATTTCTAAAATCTATAAATTAACACAATTTCTCTCTAATTTTTCACACCAATCTTCTTACTCTCTCTTATCTAAACATTCTACATTTCTACAAGCTTTACTATTATTTTTCTCTCCAATTACTACTCTTGCTAATTACTACTAGTATTTACTAATTAGTACTATTTCTAATTATTACTCTTGTTTACTAATTACTACTCTTGCTAAATTCTAAGTACTAACTACTCCTCTTATTAATTTGTTACTCTCTAATTCTTTTATTTAATAATTAGTAATTAGTAAATTTTTATTTATTAATTACTATTACTAAATTCTTTTTAATTACTAACTCTCTCCAAATTTGATCAGAATTACCCTCAGTGATTTATTTGTTACTCTTTCATTCTTTTAATTGTTATTTCTTATTACTAATTACTGCTCTTATACTTGTGTATTTAGTTACTCTTACGAATTTTGATTTTCAATCTAGTAAAAAAGTTTAGCGTGAAATATGGCTGAATTATTGAAGAAACTGAAGCGTGGATCATCATCACGAAAAACATCATCATCATCGCAAGCACCACCACCAGCACAAGCGCCAGCGCCACGGCCATCACAAACACCAATCCAAGCACCAACACAACCATTCGTTCCTGGACGAATGAGTACAGGCTGTATGATAGATACCCAAGCCAATTGGGAGTTCAATCAAAACATTCCAGATTTTGAATACACGCCTGATGAAGACCCCCCGCATTATAGTCAAGGACGCAGCTCGGTTGGCGAAGCTACTACTCCGTGGCATAATCTCAACCCTATGCCTGGTCATGATGAAGAAGGGCCGAGCAATGCCTCCGGTAATGAGCCAGAAGTCCAAAAGGGAAAAAAAAAGCCGAGTGTTGGAATCATTTCGATGAAGTTATGGTGGACGGCATCCGAAAAGCTCGATGTAAGTACTGCGCTAAATTATTTTCGTCTGGTAGTGGTAATGGACATCTTAACAGGCATTACCCTCAGTGTGCACCTCGACAAGGCCACGTCGAACCTACCCAAACGCAGTTATCTTTTGACGGTAAGTTATTTGTTTATAATCAGCGAGAGCAAAGAGACGGTCTCGCTGAATTTGTTATTCACGATGAACAAGCCTTTTCTTTTGCCGATAATCCTAAGCACTCTAGATATATGAACACATACGTTCAACCTTTGTACAAAAAGGTTCATAGAAACACAACTAGATCCGATGCACTCCGACAGTATAATGCTGCTAAAGCACGCCTTATCGATTATTTCGATAAATTTGACGGTAAAGTTAGTCTTACTTCTGATATTTGGCAATCTCCATTTACTTTTGTTAGTTATACTTGTGTGACGGCCCATTGGATTGATGCAGATTGGATTATGCACAAGAGAATCATCGCTTTCGAGCTCTTTCCTTTTCCGCATGATGGAATGAACATTGCTACTCTTATATTAAAAGCATGTACCACATTTAAATTAAAGGATAAGATTATGAGTATTAGTTTTGATAATGCTTCTAACAATACAGCTGTTGTTGATGCTTTACAGGAGAGCCTCAAACCTGTACTTTCTGGTCAATTATTTCATGTTCGTTGTGTTTGTCATATAATTAATTTAATTGTTCAAGATGGTTTAGCTGCTGCAGGAGATATTCTTGTCAAAATGAGGGGTATGACAGCGTATGTTAATAGTTCGAGTTCGAGAACACAACAATTTAAAACGTTGTGTGTTGAATATAATATGCCTCGCAGGAGAGCAGTTACAGATGTGGTCCACAGGTGGAACTCTACATACCATATGCTTTTACACATTCTGGCATACTGAGAAGTCTATACGCATTTTCTACTAACCCAGTTCCCAGCCGGCTTGCCAACTCAAGAGGAATGGCAGATGGCCACATACCTAGCTGAATTTTTAGAGGTATTCTACACGTCTACCAATTTATTGTCTGGTACGTACTATCCCACCTCTCCTCTCGCTGTAATAGAAATTCTCAAGATGGCTACAATGTTAACAAAATGGAGATATATAGGACCCTTTAAGGAAATAGTAAAAGTGATGGATAAAAAGTTTAATAAATATTGGAGTGAACTGCCTGTTATTTTTACTGTGGCTACTTGTTTAGATCCTAGGTTAAAGTTGCATGGCGTGAACGTCTCGATACAAGAGATATCGAAATTAATGTGCTACACAGTAGAGGAGACAACCGCACTCACAGCAAAAGTGAGCAAGAGGTTTGAGGAACTGTTCAACCTCTATCGTAATTCTGCTGACGTGCGCGGGCGAGCTACATCATCCACTGCTGAGAGGTATTATGCGCCATACCTCAAGGGCTTTGAACATCTAGTAGCAAGACAACTACCAGGTGAAGGTACTTCTAATTCGGGGTTCGTCTACTTTTTCCTCTTTTAATGAGATTGGTGTATATGCAAATACTGATCATTATTCTGATTTATCAATGCAAGAACAGGTTAATTTTAATTTGTTAAATTTTTTGAAACAAAATCAAAACATGTATAAAACTTTATCCCAAATTGCACGAGATGTACTGCCAGTGCAAGCCTCCACGGTTGCTTCAGAGTCGGCATTTTCAGCCAGCGGGAGGGTTTTGGATGACAGGAGGAGTCGTCTTAATCCCGAGTCGCTCGAGCTATGTGTATGTTGGAAGGATTATCTTGATGCGAAATACCGCGAGCAAGATAAACCGATTGATGATAGGAAGAGCAGTGACTCGGATATTGAAGTACTTCCGGATGATTAGGTAATTTCTTTTTATTTTCCTTCTCTTAAGTTTTAAGAATAAATTTTTTTCACAAAATATACTTTTTTCCATATATATAATATAAATTTTTACAAGCAAGATATATATTTTTCTGTATATATAAAAAAAATAGGTAACTTCGCCTGTTTGTTTACAAGCAGCCAGTCCTAAGCCCGGATAAAAGGAGGAGGGCCTATGAACACATTTATTTTTCTATACTTATTACTTAAAATCGTCTCAGGAATTAACATATATCAATCCCGGATTTTCGGCCAATTAGCTTGAAATAAAATATCAAATAGTAGAAACAATCTCTCTTAAATAGTAATAATTGTTATGTATTCAGATTTTATTAATAAAGGTCACCAAGAAGAGTAAGAAAAGATTTAACATATAACAAAAAATAAAACGAGAGACAAATAAATATGTCTATACATACATACATATATATGTATATTACTTATAATGAAATAAAATGATAAAAATTAGGTTTGTTAAATTTTAAATATTGGACATGCCTAAAGATGAAATTTAAAAGTGAATAACAAGAAAATAAAAAAAAATAAAAAAAA
Organism: Escallonia herrerae; assembly: GCA_033070095.1. NCBI lineage: Eukaryota > Viridiplantae > Streptophyta > Magnoliopsida > Escalloniales > Escalloniaceae > Escallonia > Escallonia herrerae. The sequence goes on along the minus strand of JAVXUP010000167.1, from coordinate 578,228 downwards.
GAGCCCGGGCTCGGCCCAAGCCCGACCCTAGAAATTGGGCCTAGGGCCAGGGCCTAGATTTCCGCTCAGCCGGCCCGGATTGCAACCCCACTGGCCCGGCCCCGGTCCGGTTTCACAGCAAGCCCGATGGGCCCGGGCCAGGCCGGCCCGCCCAAGCCCGACCCATTTGACACCGCTATACCTTTCAAACAGATCTTTAAGTGTTCGAATAGTAAGTCAGCAACACCTATCAGTTGACTTTTGCTTTTTCAAAAAACAAAAAAAAAAAAACAAAGGAATGGAGATTTATGTTTTTTGCTATTATTTGAAAATTTTGGAAAGTCAGAAACAAAGCTAGTACAGAGGGACAAATTATTCATGAGAGAAGTGACTTGGAAAATGTGCCTCAATCAAGCTGTCAAGTTTGAAGAGGCTTTAAAAGATAACAATGGAAACAAAAGCAGAAATATCAAAAAAGTAATTAGAGTTTTTCCTCGTACGGGTACCACAAAGCTAAATACAATACTGTTGAAAATTTTGATGGAATCGGAATCGTAAATAAAGATTTTAAAGTGCGTGATCGCTGTCTTTAAGATTTTATTTATCCCCACTTGATATCGAGTTTGCTGACGGGTTAACGATAAAAACTTCTCCAGGATACAATAAAGTCTTTGAGAATCTACAAACAACAAATTCAAAAATTTTCCTTGGCTATAGTAATTTGCAAAAAGGAAAAATTTTCAAAAATAGTAAGTCAATATCTTAAAAGAACTGAAAAACGTATATTTATAAATCTGAAAAGGTGTGAATATTTTTTGGACATACACAACTGTTAGAAAAACAAAACAGTTGTAACAGTTAAAAATAACTGACAATAAATCAAAATTCGAATTTAAATAAATCACACACCTTTTCCAATAAAACTATTTTTCCGAAAATAAAAAATATTTTTCAAAAATAAGTCACGTTAGTGCTAAGTCCTAATAACGTGCCTAAACTCGCGCACCCGCACGCGGGTAGCATGGGGACTATCACACTTTAGTCTTACCGTCAAGTGTAAAGTAAAAACACTTTTGCCCTTATAAATCCTTTTTAAAACTCACTTTTAAGTAATGTGAGACAAAAGAGTGAGTTATTTTCAAACAACTCAACTCACAATTTCTAACAAACACTAATGGTTGTGTCAAATCTAACATGCACGATGGTATTGGGGGAATCTGCGAGACAGACAGGGAGATTGGACCGGGGGGGGGGGGGGGCGCTACTACAGAAAATCATTACAACTAATCCTTTAGAAGCTGAACCGAATAGTATCATCCATGCATGGTCTACAAAGCGGTGAGAAACAAGACGTTGTTGGAAGTAATAGTAGAGACTGATTCAAAAGATGCCACATAATAACTAATAAAAAAGAATAGAGATATATGGCATCCCTTAAATAGTCTCATCAAAGATGCTAGGCTTCTCATGAGAGAGACCAAGGCTAACGTTTCACATGTTTACAGAGAAGGCAATCAATGTGCAATTTTACTTTCAAAAATTAGAGAACAACAGGAAGAATCTTTTGTGTACCTCATACAACCACCGAAAGTGATTATTCCCCTGTTCACCGCTGATAAGGCAGCTGTTGCCTACGTTAGGGTCTAACTTCAGTTTGTAATGAATTTTATTTGGGTTGTAACAAAAAGCAAAAAAAAAAAAAAAAGGAACACCTATCATCCCTTATGTTCCTATAGTAAGGCCTAATACTTTGCTAATTTGTATGCACATATATAATCGAGCATGAAGAGAGAGGTGTGTAACTTGGTAACTTTTGCATGTTCAGTGCATTAGGACTTGCTTCTTACAAACACACACCCCGTTGCCTCTGAACACAACTCCCCCCTCGGGACACACTGACTACTATGGGTGAACTTTTTGCTGTTGTACTACGTGCTGCAAATGAACTTTTAATTATGTCCTACGCATTATGTCTCCCCTCGTACCTCTCCTTTCATTTGAGTCACTCGATTCTTTTTCTTATTTTCTTACAAGACCATAAAGTCAAATTGCTGGTTGCTAAACACCTTGTAATAACGGTAATTACCTTTTATGATAAATTATGACATAAATAAGCATACGAACACGGTTAATATAGCTAAAAGCGCAATCAAACGTATTCTGAAAGACCGTTAGTGCAGAAATAAACACGATATCTTCACATTATCAAGTCGTCTATCTGATCCACGTTCCAAGCAAAGCACGTGGAATTCACAATCCTTCGTGGTTTTCACAAAAGCACTTGGAAGGCTTGAACTGTTGAACGTGACGCCCATTACAGATCAGGGAAGTTTCACTGCACCAAACCCAGAGGAAAAAGAAGTGAAGTTGAAAGTTGAATCACCAACCCGCCGTCAGATTTAGACCGGGAAAAAGTGGGTTTACTTGACCAAGAAAGGCAGTAGAAAAAGAGGTTTGCGATTTGCTTTAAGCACGTGAATTTGGCTAAAGGCTGTTCCCCGCGGCCGTGACGCGCATTGTCCCCCTGGGCAATCACGTGCAAAATATTTCCCCGTAGACCTTGACTGGACAAGGAGAAATAGGACGACGCTGCAGAAAGTTGCATGTTTCCACCGTCCTTCCCTTGGCTCCACTTTTGCAGAAACTGAGTCGATACATATATAATTATAATTGCTTTCGTTAAACTTTACCTGTTGTTACTCCAAATCGAATTTATTGATAAGTAAAATATAAATAATTATTTCGGATAAAATAAAATTTCGATAGAAATTTGCAAGTGGCAAATTCAAATATTCTCCTTGGAGCAGTACAATTCTTGACTAAGGCAATTATAGAACGGAAAATGTTTGAAATTTGCCACTGCTCTATATAATCAGAATTATTCACTCTGTAGTTTATAAAATTTGAAATCGTATTTTTTAATATGTCAGGAAAAAAAAATGGTTACAATAGTTATGTATTCAAATTATAACTCTCAAAATTATTTTGAAACAAACCGTAAGTTAAAATAAAATAATGTGCTAAGTGAGCTTAAAATTGCACACCTGCTTGCAGGTAGCATAGAGACTAGTAAACTCTAATTTTACTATCAAATACATTATAAAAAGCACTTCACTCCTTATAAAACTTTTTCAAAACTCATTCCGAAGCAATGTCAACTAAGGAGTTTGTCGGGTTTTCAAACAAACTCTTCAAGCCCAATAGTTGTGTTCTAGTGTATCTCGTTTGGATATCTTCATACTTAGAATTAGACCTAAGTCTTCATTTATTTATGTTTAAGTCTCTTTTTCAATCTAAAGGTACGTTTATCCCTACTGTGGTACAATGAATTTGGCAAAAGTTATTTTAATGATTTGCGACTACACATATCACTATATATGGGTATAATTGGGACCAAAAGCTGCTTCTGGTTTGAAATGTTAGGAAAAAGGGACACCCTTTTGAAAACGTCTGTTTCGTGTATCTTTTTGTTTAAGAGATTAGATCTTGTTTGCATACTTATATGGAGGAAATTAGATTCATGTTACCAATATAATTACAATTATCTAATCGACAAAGTTAACTAGATTTCAGCAGAAGTTTTCAATATTAACTATATACTATACGTTTTAGTTTCATAATTACCAAAAAGAGATGGTTAATCAATTTTCGGTCTCTTTTCTCCATAGAAAGATAGTTTAGTACTAAACTACTTGCGTATTTTACTCGTAATGACTTTTCTGTTACGTCTAAATATCATGTCGCTCGGACTTGCCCATGAGCCTAGATAACTAAGAGAAAAGTGGCAAAATGTGTTTAAATAGTTGCATAAACGACTGCGATTGATTAAACGTGACAAAATTCGTAAAGTTTTCAATCCTCCATTATGTTCTAATTTTGTAAAAGACGTATCACCTAAATGTCTCCCGAGAAGTAATGGTTAACAATATTTGGAGTCTCTTTTTCTGCATAAAATATAAGTTTCATTACGTGTACGTACTACTTACGTATTTTAGGCGCAATTCTTTTCTAGTTACGTCGGACTCCGGCTTAGCCACGAGTTCCCCTATAAGAAACTGAAAGAATGCGCTCAAGTAAATGCAATTAAGTAGAGGACAAGAGTTAGTAACTCAGTTTAGGGATACACAAAGCGTTGTTAGTTTAGCTCCATGTTTGAGCAAATTCCAGACACAACTGGTCGGAGGAACCTGTCATGACACCGACGTAAGCTGAACGAATGTGATCAAATGGCAATTTGATATTGGGTAAGTGGTCCATGTAGCCAAATATGTCTCGACAACAAAAGAGAAAGGCAAAGCCCTTTACATGTCCCCCATTCTTACTTGTCCAGAAGTCAAGGTCGCAAAAGCAAAATTTTCCATAAGAAACCTAACCAGGGAAGCTAAAACGAAGTATGGTACATAGGATCAGTCCTCCATGTTGAATTGAGGTTGGAAATTTGAGAATACTTCCAAATGTAAATACCTAACAGAGTGTTCTAAGTTTTCAAGAAATTCATGGCGTGCATGGTAGTACAAGTTACTGCATTTTCTGCCAATTAAAAAAACTGGCATTCGTTGTTGACTTTCAATATTTGTGCCATCGGTCTCTATATGAGAAAATATTTTGTGTCTACGAGGGGAACTTGAAAAAGAAAGCGATCATAAAAGTAATAGGCGTGGATGTCTAAATATCTTATGTATTACGAAAAGCATTGTTAAACCATGTCTTTTGGCAGCATCATGTGTATTGTGTCGTATGTCCAGCCCTTTCCATGACAATAACACACGGGAATACAAAATGATCAGTAGTATTTATGTGATGGACGTCAATACATTGAGTTCCTCTAATAGGCATCCAACTATTTCGTGTCATATCTAAACAGGGATCGATCTATGTGTGTGCGGAATCTCCATCTGCATCAAGCTGTGAAGGGTTTTGTGTTAGAATCGAGATAATAACATACTAATAAGTCTTACCGTTAAAAATAAAATTACAATGTCTTACTCCCCCATGTTTCATAATTTTTGTTTCATGAAATAAACCATTTTTTTTAGTTTTTTTTTTTTTACTTTTCGAAAGCCCTTTGAGCACGTAGATAGCTTTTCTTTGTTTGAATCAAAGGCAAGAAAATATTGACTACACAATCAAGACTATTCTTGGAGGAACTACTCCATGCATATTTAGCTCAAAATAATTGTTGATACTTACTGACTTGTTCAACTGGTCAGCGACTAGATTGACGTGCTACCGTTAACGAATCAATGCTCACTCATTCTTAATCGTCGATTCCATTCACATGTTTTCCTCGGGTATCAAAATGTATCAATCACCGCCTTTGACCACCGCTAACCGTTGGAACTAGACCGGGGAGTACATAGGTTGTTCAAGACAAGAAAATATACACATGAGAACATCTGCCCATATTAACTACTGGCAACAGGATATTTATTTCCATCTAAACTCGACGAAAGCTAGTACTAATGCACAAAGAATGACCTCATGGGCACACCAGAGTCTATAGATGTGACAAAAAGGATAATATAATAGCGTTAAGCTGCAGTAATGCTCATTATTTACCGAATTTTTAACTCTTAGCCGGTTGCATTATTGTGGCGGTTGATAAAGTAAGTGGAATCTTGGGTTATTGTATTTGTAGGCGTTAAGGACATAGTTTTAATACTGTATTTTCTTAACTAATTAAAGCATTAAAAAAGAACAACTCATGGAATCTGTTGAACTCCTTTTAAATTACGCAGACTTGGTGTTTTCAATTAGTTACGACCCCTCATAAATATAATATCTAGCCGTCAAGGAAAGTACGTCCCTGAAATTTGTGGTTGAGGGTATATCATAATGACCAAAGTGCCTGACATTATAATATACTAATATTTTTGAGCAACTAAGATATGATAAAGCTCATGCACTCCGATTTAATTTTCTTTTTGGGTTCTGTTTAATCAGGAAAATATATAAGAAATATTATAATTCAAGTGAAGACGACAAATCTATAAGTTTATTTCAAACCAACATTAGCAAGAGTTACACCATTCTAACATAGATTCGTCACTACTGCCTGAAGCAGGTTCTGCTAGATATTATTCTTAATTGTACAGACCGTAACAGTAAGATAACAATTTTAAACAATTCGTAAGTTGACCAAAATTATCATCTTCAGAAAACCCTCAAACTTTTGTCCAAAAAGACATGGTTTCTTCACTAATGTGCTTAGCGCGACTTAAACATATAATTTGTAGTACAGAGATAACGAAGAAATTTGTTCAAGACATTTTTCCTCCTCCTCATAAAATGGGGGGGGGGGGGGGGAATCATCATGATGAAGATGAATAACAAATGGACTAGACATATATAAAGTGAAAATAAAGTGATTTCGAGGTGAAAGTACTGAACAATATTTGTACGGACAGCATCGAACACTTGTACATCCGTGTGGAATTGTTTGTCCTGGCTTGCTCTTCGTAGTTTTATCGGCATCACGTGGCACGTTTACAGCAGTAAAAATGCCAAACTTGCCGGCAGGCCGTCCTTGTCAAAAAATGCCCACTTGACCCAACAATTTTACCAGAAAAAGAGCTTCTCTGCTCACCCAACCCATGCCAAATCCCCTCTATAGATGCCGACGTGTCCATCCCTGACCCCACATGCCTCCTTCCTCTTAACCAAAATGACGTGTTCTGGCCCCACCGTGTCCCCGTTTTACGGAGCTCCCGTCAGACCAGAAACTATTACCAATTTGTCGACAACCGCCTCTAGCTCCCGTCAGCTTCCTTCCAAGCTCCCCATGGCACGTGACGTGGCCATTCGCGTAATCCCACTCTATATAAAGCCACCCTCCATTCCCCTTTCACTCCACAACCATCTCTAAGCTCTCTCTCTCTCTCTCTCTCTCTCTCTCTCTCTCACACACATACACACTAAAAGCTTCCTTCTTTAATTTCTGTCTCTGAATATTCTTCAGAGCTCACTTAAATTTCTTCTCGTAAAATGGCTGTGGATTCGTTGTTGTCGTCGCCGTTGGGACCTCCGGCCTGTGAGAACGATGCAGAGGCGCTTCAGTTCATCGAAGAGATGACTCGAAACGCGGACCTGGTTCAGGAGAAGGTGCTGGCTGAGATACTGAGTCGGAACGCCACGACTGAGTACCTACAGCGCTTCAAGCTCAACGGCGCGACCGACCGCGAGACGTACAAGTCCAGAGTGCCGGTGGTTAATTACGAGGATCTTCAGCCTGAGATTCAGCGTATAGCTAACGGTGACCGCTCGGCTATCTTGTCGGCTCACCCCATCTCCGAGTTCCTCACCAGGTTAGTAGCTTAGGCTCTTTGTAGTTTATAATACAAATGAACGCGGGACGACTCTGAGTTCGCTTGTTATTTTATGCTCAAACGTTGAAGTTCTGATTATTTGTCTATATTTAACAGCTCTGGAACTTCAGCTGGCGAAAGAAAACTAATGCCTACCATTAAAGAAGAGCTGGATCGTCGTCAGAAACTCTACAGCCTTCTCATGCCTGTCATGAACCTGTAAGTATATAGCAAGGCAAATATGTTATTTTTAAAGACTGCTTCTTTAAGCCTTGCATGCCATTGCAATTCAACCCTCTTTATGGCAAAACCAACATAAATGTTTAGAAAACAACATATCCATGATATCAAGGGTCTATTGTCAAACATCACTGTAAAGTCATATATTGACTTTTAGCAACATTTTTAGTACGCTTTTAGCGAATGCAGAGGACAAATATTTTATCTTACATTTGCAACTTGAACAATTACAACAGAAATTAAAAGCTCTTAAAAGAAAACATTAGTCATTAAAGGGTCCTGCTTGGTTTGCCTTTTTGTTCAAAGAGCGGAAAAAGCCTTTTCCCTTACAGAACTTTGTTTTCTGCTTGTAACAGTTATGTGCCAGGACTGAACAAGGGAAAGGGACTATACTTCTTGTTTGTCAAGTCCGAAACAAAGACTCCGGGGGGACTTCTAGCCCGGCCCGTGCTCACCAGTTACTACAAGAGCGAGCACTTCAAGACCCGACCCTACGACCCATACAACGTCTACACAAGCCCAAACGAGGCCATCCTCTGCGCCGACTCGTTCCAAAGCATGTACACTCAAATGCTATGCGGCCTCTACGAGCGAGAACAAGTGCTACGACTGGGTGCCGTCTTTGCCTCCGGCCTAATCCGTGCCATCCGGTTCCTCCAGCTCAACTGGCCACAACTTGCTCACGACATCCGAACCGGGTCACTAAACCCGAAAGTTTCCGACCCGTCAGTCCGTGACTGCATGACCCGGATCATGAAACCCGACCCGGAATTGGCAGACTTCGTCACCAACCAGTGCTCAACGGACAACTGGGAAGGAATTATCACTAAAATCTGGCCCAACACAAAGTACCTCGACGTCATCGTCACCGGTGCAATGGCTCAGTACATCCCAACCCTCGAATACTACAGTGGTGGACTTCCCATGGCGTGCACCATGTACGCGTCGTCCGAGTGCTATTTCGGACTCAACCTCAATCCAATGTGCAAGCCGTCTGAAGTGTCATACACCATCATGCCGAACATGGCCTACTTCGAGTTCCTCCCCCATGAACCCAACTCATCAGGGTTGACTCGTGACTCGCCTCCCAGACTCGTTGACCTCGTTGACGTGGAGCTTGGCAAAGAATACGAGCTTGTGATCACCACGTATGCTGGACTGTGCAGATACCGAGTTGGTGATATACTCCGCGTCACTGGGTTCCATAACTCGGCACCCCAGTTCCATTTTGTGAGAAGGAAGAACGTGCTACTGAGCATAGACTCGGACAAGACGGATGAGTCGGAGTTACAGAAGGCGGTGGAGGATGCATCGCAGCTTCTACGTGGGTTCAACACTAGCGTGGTCGAGTACACGAGCTACGCGGACACCAAGACGATTCCGGGCCACTACGTGATATACTGGGAGCTGCTAGTGAAGGAATCGGCCAACTCGCCTAGCAATGAGGTGCTTGAGCAGTGCTGCCTCGCGATGGAAGAGTCGCTTAACTCGGTGTACCGACAAGGCCGAGTTGCTGATAACTCGATCGGACCATTGGAAATACGTGTGGTGAAGAGTGGCACATTCGAGGAGCTCATGGATTACGCAATCACGAGGGGAGCATCCATTAACCAGTACAAGGTGCCGAGGTGTGTAAGCTTTACGCCGATCATGGAGCTTCTCGACGCGAGGGTGGTCTCTGCTCATTTTAGTCCATCCTTGCCTCATTGGACCCCAGAACGACGTCGGTAAATAGTTTAGGGGACGGACCAAAGCAAAGTCAATGAAAGGTTTATCTAATGTTATTTTTTTTAAAATTTGTGATTAGGTGTCTTTCTTGGGTTGTATTAAGATAATTAGGATGTAAGCTGAGTTAATTAATGAAAAGAATTTCCCATGACGGGCTTGCTTGCTTGTCCAACTAAGCTATGTTCTAGCCTTTTATTTTTATTTTTTACTTTTTCACGTCTAATTTTCTTGTTTGATGGATAAAACTATTATGCGCAGTTGAATTGGTGCTCAAACACATAGTTGATTTAATCATGTACTACTTCACTGACCTATTGTAGGCCCTTATCGACGGTGCAAGACAATTGAAATCCTTAAAAAAAATAAGTATAGTGTATGTAATCGCTCGAACTGTTTAATCGTTTTTTAAAATATATTGTTAAGTTCATTAAGATCCAATCATGCTTGCACTATCGTTCTTAAAAATGCATCTCTACATCAATCAGGTCCATAATTTATAATCTATTTTCTAAGGCGTCGCTTAGTTCATTTCTTTTCCTTTTATCTCGACTCCAAGAATATGTTCAGGTGCAATTAATGTTCCGTGTAAATTCTTCGTGAAACACTTGCACTTCGCTTGGTTACGAAATTCGTTGTATTCGTTTTTAAAATATTAAATTTGTTGAAAAGCTTCAATTTTATTGTTTGGTTAGTAAACTTAAGTTTAACATTCATATTAGTTATGCTTGGTTAGAAAATTTAAGTTTGACATTCAAATAAACTTGTGTTTGTTTAGCAAATTTAAGTCGATACATTCAAGTATAGTTGTTGCAGTTGGCTAGTACGGCAGACATTACCTTTAATCAGATTGACATTTCTTCTTGTTTGCACTTGGATTCAAAACTCCAATCAATTTGTAGGCAACGCTACACTTAATTCACAGTGGAAGTTGTTTTTTTACCTTTTTTTTCTAAGGAATTTTGAAAAATGAGAAATATATTGAAAGTAAAGTAAATGATTACGCCCACCTTGACAAGAAGAACGACTCAAATATGGTTGGTAAGATATCCAAGACCAAGCATGTACCTCGTGTTTCAAGCCTCCCGGCTATCAACAGGGCCTACAGTGAAAATCTTGCAATTGGGTCCCGAGTCGATACAGCAACAACAGAATCTTGCTTTAGATATTAGCTTCAGAGATTGATTCTCTAAGAAATCAGTCGCAGATTAAAAAGAAACACAACAAATTTGTTATACTAGAAAGAACAAAAGCAGAAACAAAGATTATATGGAGGTAATCTAGTAATTATTCTACGATGCGATGGAGCAATAGTCGGTCCAAAGAAACAAGCCAACTCCAATGGCTCCGAGTAGTCATAGAATCACGCATACTGAGGAAGTTGTATAGATTCACGTGCCTTGCGAGCGCAAAGAAGAAAGACTTAGGACTCTCAAAACGGTGATGCTCTTGATACCATATTAAAATATAAGAGTAGAATGTTAGTTGAGTACAAACACCAACAAGTACGTAAAAAAGATAATTCAAATCTATAGATAACTTAACCTAACAACATTATCTCCAAAGATAATTAATCACTTTCTATATAAAAGTTAAACTAAATAATTCTATATTGATCCAATACTATCTAACATGAAGAAGGAACATGGACTAAAAGGTAGTAATTGAAGCTAAAGATGCACGACGTCAAAGGCTAAAAGCACATGAAAGCTATAAGATTAGAGCGCATTTAGGTCCCCGAAAACATGATATAGATAACAATGACATTATGACGTCCCACTTGATAAATCAAAGTGCAAAAAGTCAAAAAGATTACAAAAGCCATACTAGAGATATGCATTGCTAGGGTACAAATGTCATCGTATGCGTATCCAACTTCACTGTGCATAAAGCTTTGGTCATAAGAAAAAAAAATACAAAATTTCTGTGCTATCTTCAAATAGGAAGCAGCATGACTGATATGACGTGAAGGTCTCACTCTACCTGATTTATTGGTTAGCGGTTGCATCAGAGATTATACCTACCATTTCTGCCCTCTTTTCTCGAGAAAAAAAATCCTCTCTGCCCCCAAAAAATTGCCGGAATTGAACCGTTTAAGTAACACAAGCATCTAATCTCATTTGCTTCAGCAATATATCCAGCGTATAATAAATACTCTTGATACGAGGATGTGAAGGTGACCCCGCAAGAAACTCATGTAAAATTCCATCAATGCTTATCCAACTACGCCCCGGCTGTTTCCTTACCCCCCTTGCCCTCATATGCCCCCTTAGCACTGATACATCACTCCATCGACCATCAACTGCAAATGCATTGGATAACATCACATACCCCCCAGAATTTTCAGGATCCGCGTCAACAAGCATGTTGGATATATGTCTGGTTAATTCTAATCGATTGTGGAGCAGGCAACCGCCAAGCAAAGCCCCCCACACAAAAGCATTAGGCTTAAAAGGCATCGAGATAACAACTTCAATTGCTTCTTCAACACAGCCCACTCGAGCGAGGAGATCAACATAGCAAGCATAATGGTCCAAATTAGGCGAGACAGAAAATTGTTGGCTCATGTCTGAAAATATTTGGCGTCCTCTCACCAGCAAACCAGAATGATTGCAGGCACAAAGAACTCCAACGAGTGTCCCATCATTGGGATGCAAACCCAACTCTTGCATTTCGAAAAAGAGGCCCAATGCCTCCTCTCCATCACCATTTATTGCTAGACCCATGATCATTGCATTGAAAGAGACCACATCTTTAGTGACCATCAGATCAAAAACCTCTCTCCCCTTCTCCAAACTCCCACATTTGGAATACATATCTATCAATGCAGTGCACAGATTCCTATTTACACCAAGACCTTTCCGACCTCTAGTTTTCGTGTATTCGTGAACCCACATACCAAGGCATAAATCACCAACTTGTGCACAAGCTGAAAGCACAAAAACCAACGTAACATGGTTGGGACTACAACGGGAATCCTCCATCATCGCCCGAAATAGACTCAAAGCCTCCGAAGCACAACCATTTTGGACATATGCTCCTATCATTGCGTTCCAAGCAAGCACACTTGTTTTCCCTTCATCAGAAATTACATCAAATCTTTCCCTACTCTTGTCAATCTTTCCCCATTTCCCAAATAAATAAACAAGCAAAGTATTCACCGAATCACGACCAGATTTCTCTGAGTCAAAATCGTCCAGAAATTCAGATGAAATCCTCACCCATATTTCGACCTTTACAATATCAAGGTTTGAACATGCGGATAAAACACTAACCATGGTATCAACTTCCGGCCTCAAACCCGTCTTAACCATCAATAAAAAGAGCTTTAAAACATCCTCAGACTGGCATGACTGAGCATACCCAGCAATCAAAGACGTCCAACAATAAACCCCACCCTTGTCAGGCATTTCATCGAACACCTTACGTGCAGACACCAAGTCCTTCAAACCCTTTGCGTAAACAGCAAGCAAGCCGTTACAGACAAAAGGGTTACCAATAAACCCGTTCTTCAAAACGTGGGTATGAATCTGATCAACATAATGCGGGTGTTTAGCTCGAGACCACGCCTTGAGAAGGAAAGAGAATGTCAAGTCATTAGGTAAAAGTGACCGCAACTTTAATTCTTTGAAAATGGAGAAAGCAATAGAGCAGAGACCCTCTTCAGCTAACACTCTAATGATGGCATTGAAAGGGAAGATATTGGGTTTTTGTAGTTGGTGGAATACACGAAGAGCGAGTTTAGGCGGGTAGTGGCCAATGAGACGAGTGGCCGTGAGATTGTCCTGGTGGGCGTTGGCTCGGAGGACGTGAGCGTGGATTTGGAGGAGGTGGGAGTTTGAAATGTGGCCTTGCAAGAGGTTGGAGAATTTGGGACAGGATGAATTTGAAGAGAAAGAATGCAAGTGAGTGAGGTGGTGAAGAGCAAATTGAGAAGTGAAGTTGTTTCTTGATTTTTGGAGGAAGAGATGTAGCATAGCTGGTGGTTTGGTTCCTAAAGCACGTACTGCTAGAAGCAATGCAAGTTCAACATTTCAGTAGAATGGATGGGCGGAGAATGTGAGTGCACCCAGGAAAATGCAGAGTCCCCCATCTATGCAATGAGACTACTTTAAGGATCAAGTGGCTGTCACCGATTTCAAGATTGATGGGGAGAAATATGTACAAGTTTCTCTATGATGGCATGAATCCGTCTTGTGAATAGTTTCCATCAAGTGAAATAACAAACTAAGATATTAGATAATCAACAAAAATTTGCCACAGTAAGAAGTAGTCAGATTTCCGTGTGCTTCGGTGAGAAGTCAAACTTCTTAAAAGTACACGCTTACAATAAAAATCCGGTTGCCATTTAACTGGAAGAACTCGTGCTCCAGACTTTTGAGTTGTTGAAGACTCCAAAAATTAGCCAAAGACAGTAATTTAAATGAGACATTGTTCTTTTAGATCCATAAACTTTGCCCAAATAGAGGGAATCTGATCTCATATTATCTAAAGCTGTCTTCTCATATACGTAGACAGCTACATCGTTCAGGAAAACCAACTAATACAAAGAGGGATCAGCTTCTGAGGATTGGTGACCAAAGCGTAACACCATGAAATGATAATAACTGGTTACAAGCCACGCTAACGCATCTTTTTCTGAATTAGCATGGGCAAAAATTAGTCTACACTGCGACCTCTCATTCTGAGCCAGGTCATGATGCAGGACATCCCTTAAGCAACTTGTTCTCCAGCAGAAGCATCATTCTCCACATCACTTGTCAATGCTAGAAGTAGGACATTCCTTAAGCAATTTGTTCTCCACCAGAAGCATCATTCTCCACATCACTTGTCAATGCCAGAAGTTCCATAAGCTCTGATCTATACTCGAGGCCCCTAAGATGGTGCCCCAACAACATGCACCTTAACAGAAAGAAAGAATTAACATCAGAACCAAGATGTGCAAAACAATATCATGGAGGAGTATGAGCTGCAGGAGCATAGTCAAGCAAAAAGACAGGTATGCCTATGAAGAACTACCCGAACCCTTTTTGCCCCGCCCAACTCCTGGTTTGATTGAAGTTGAGAGACATTTCGTGTTATTTTGCTCATGAGCATTCTCCACTGTAGCAGGAAATACGGATATTTACAAGGGAGTATTGTACACCAGCCAATATCTCATAACAGCATTTTGGAAGGGAGATGATAAGCCCACCCCTACTTTGGACCACTACACTGCGGACAGCTCTTAGTGGCATTAAAATTGATTCCGTTTTAACCTGTCAAGACAAACTAGAGTGTGCTAGTTCAAATAAGGAGTGAGATTATCGATTAAGCTTTGAACCTCAAATTTATGTTTAGCTGGCTTCAATAGGAAGCTAGTTACAGGATCACAAATACAATTCTCATTTGCCAGGAACCTCACCCTCGTCTCCTAATCCGTGTTGAATTCTTGGATGACAACTCGACAAGTCACCTAGCTCAAGTTCAAGATATACATATCTAACAGGAAATGAATCCGTTCGTTCTACAGAAAATTGACAAGGAATATGTGAGCGTTGCCGTACTGGAATAACAATGGGTATACAAGAAAAGCACCATCCATCTACATTTTGGAGCAGGCTAGTCCATAGTTATCAATAGCATACCAGTACCGGCCGTAATGACCGGTACTTACCGCTCTTGCTTTCTACTGGTACGATATCCCTTACTTTTTGTACCGGTCAAAATACCGCTTTGTACCAATTGTACCGGCCGGTACAGGTGATACCGGCCGAGAACTACGTACTGGCCGAGTTATTGTATTTTGTACCGGTTCCTTAAAAGATATAAAAATAACAAATTTTTTGTTAAAAATTTTGTAAATTGACCATATAAAAAATTAATAGAGAAACATTCTTACTAATCAAAGCCTCTATATCTTCATGCTCATAATATTCATTACAATTTGTGAAATCTTTTCTAATAAGTTAAGTTTTCAATCTTCACTTAACTTTAATTTACTTCATACCATAGTTATCAATACCGTACCGGTCGGTACGTACCGTTTTTTGTTTTGTACTGGTATGGTATCCCTTTCATTTTGTACCGGTCAAAATACCGGTTGTACCGGCCAGTACAGGTGATATCGGCCGAAAACTACGTACCGGCCGAGATATTGTGTTTTGTACCGGTTTCTTAAAAAATGTAACAAATTTTGTTAGAAATTTTATAAATTGACAACACAAAGATTAAATAGAAAAACACTCTAAGTTTTATTGTACAAATCAAAGCCTCTATAGCTTCTTACTCATAATATTTATTACAATTTGTAAAAATTTTCCTGATAAATTAAGTTATCAATCTTCACTTAACTTTGATTTACTTCATACCTATAAGTTTTTATCATATTCTTTCATCTATATGATATGATACTTTATACATATGCAAGCTCGCGCACATGCGCGCACACAAAAATAACTTATTCTTGAACCTAAAGGCATTATTATTAAACAAAAAACTTATTATTACATAAATATGTGTGAATGAGATCGTTGAAAAGAGAGATAATCTTAGAGGAGGTGATTCAATTGAATGAGCTATTTGTTTCTAATATCACTGTTTGCGTGAATATTACAAATATAAACTTTTGATGAAAATTTTGAGACGGTACCAGTACCGGTACGTACCATTTCATGGAAAAAAAGGTATGTACTCCGGTATGGTATTCATAACTATACTTCATACCTGTAAGCTTTTATCATATTCTTTCATGATGTACTGCTTTACACGCGCGCGCTCGCGCAAAACACGTACACACAAAAATAACTTATTCTTGAACCCAAAGCGTTATTATTGAATAAAAAACTTATTCTTACATAAGAATTTACGAATAGGATTGTTGAAAAGGGGATAATCTTAGAATAGGCAATTTAATTGAATAAACTATTTGTTTTTAGTATCACTATATACGTGAATATTACAAATGTATATTATTGATAAAAAAATTTGAGACGGTACCGGTACCGGTACATACCATTTCATGAAGAGGAAAAAAAACGGTACGCACTCCGGTACAGTATTCATAACTATGGGCTAATCTTTCAGGATGGTTTTGCGATTTTCAAGACAAGCATTTGAAACATATCTAGGAAAAAACAAGAAGGAATGGTGAACTAACCAAAACAGCAGACGAGCCAGGTAATCCCGAGTCAGTGAGATTAGGGGATGGAACGGAAGAGAAGTGTTCTCAACAAGATCAATGCAGTCTTCTTCGACTACAAGATTTACATTGCCTGTTGAGGTGCTCTCAGACAGTGTGGGAGCCTTGGAATGCATCTTAGGAGAAAGAGTTGCCAGGAGACCATGGACTACCGAGTGTATTGTTTCCTTTAATTCAGGGGACGTTGGTTCGGATAACTCTGCTACCTGTACATGGAAGTAAGCGAGATCAGGAAAGGAATAAGAGCTAGCTACAAAAAAAAAAAAAAGAGGCAAAAACAGTTCCACTTAGAAGAAGAATATACTATTACATGTGTTTGATTGAGGTGTATATGTGTTTAATAAAAAAAGAACTGATGTTATGGAAAAGGGTGTTGGTTCAAAAATGCAAATGTAACCGAATGGCTTATAAAATCACCATCAAGACTAGAAGCATGGAAACTTGAAGCTAAAAGTGCCTATTTGTAAGCCCAATAAAAAGAAAATACATCTTTTATTATCCCAATGACAACCTTCTCAAATGGCCAACAGAAGGATTGGACCAACCTTTAGCGAAATCCTCATAAAGGCATTAAGTATAATGGGAAACCTAACAATTTGGAAGAGATTTCTCGCAAGCAGCTGTTTACTTGCAAGTTAAACCCTTCAAAAGAAATCAATGAAGAATCACAGTCATAGAGACAGCAGGTGAAACTATAGCATCGCAGAGAAAATTGTCCTCCAAAGCACCTATACATTGAGAAAAGGCCACATTTTGGTGCATTTGATAAAGTTTTGGCAAACCTTTTCTGGTTGCAATGATCTAAGATAATCCAATAAATCATTCTGTTCTTCCCCAACAAATTGTTGCATCTGAAGAGCTGTGCTTTTCCTTTTAACCTCAAGAAGTTCCTTCAATAGGCACGAAAACCACAAAGTATAAGAATGTAGAATGATCACCTGTAGCCTCTAGCAGAAAACAAAATATGATAACAGGTAGGAGAAATACTAGAATGTAAAAGTTCGTTCAAAATTAATAGTGCAAATTTATCCTGTTACCACCCAAGTCCAATAGGGGAGCCCAATAGAACATACTACAGGGCTTCAGTCGAAAGACAAGGTCTAGCCTATAAGTACACACGTAGGATTTTAGTCTACAAAAATTTATATCGGGCAGAGGTAAATAATTGCTTTTGATAAGTAATCATTTTGCATATGCAAGAGAAGAAAGAACTGCACCAAGCAAATCCAATCTATCAATTAGAAGATTCAATTACCAGAATACATACATCAATCTAACAATCTCCAAAAAATCTTGAATTTCTATCTGGAACCGATAGCCAACTTTGAGTCAATACCCTATTTGTAAATTTCTTTGAGGTAGAAAAAAGAAATAAACTCCATTCACTACATTTCTCCAGATACATACTTTTTTGGTGCATAACAATTGACTACCTGGATCAGATCCGGATCCCCAACAGTAACAGCAAGGTGCTGTATTGAGAAGTGCCGCTAAAGATTTCTTAGTGACATTTAATGATTCAATAGAGAGGGACAGGGAGAACTTCACAAAACACCAACACCTCAAATAGACGGTGTTGAAGGGCAGCAGTAGTGCACAAGACGCAAGCTATTGCAACCTGGATTGATGTACACAGCCTCACCTCAATTATAGTGGAGAAACAATATCCATTTTTCCAAACCAATTACCTCTATGTCACAGTGGAGCAGCCTTACCGTTGCACCAAGGCGCCCCCTCATCAACTAGATGGTATTAAGTTTCAAGAATTTCATCCACATAATTTCTTAGTCTTCAATTGACTACGGGGATTGCTGAACCGGTTTTTGCCACTTACAATCCACTATGTCTGTAAATACACAGCGTCACTAAAGGGCATCGAAGAGTGTCCTTAAAGATCCTTGCTGATAAGTGGTGAAGAGTGGAGTACATTCATCAATTAATTGATTAATCTGCCCAATGAATCCAAATTTATCACGAAATCTGATTTTGGTATAGATGCCAATTTCACTAGAAACGACTATTTCTCCGACCCACTATTCTTGGTATAGGATAACATTAGAATAGAAAGATCTGCCATATCAATCTTCCAATCAAATTTCATGGCCTCTGCTGCAAAGAAGACGTCGCGAACTAGTCTTTTCCTTTTTGGAAAAGCCGACCAATAATGTGACCAGATCTAAAGTTTCATGGATCAAGAGAATATTCTGAACACTCCAGAACAACTCAAAACCCGTTTTTTGTCATACATGCCATAGCAAGCCCTTGTAAAAAAATGAAAAACACAATGGACCAAAAAATGCACATACTATAGCAAGATAAACATATCACTCATTTTTTCATCCAGCTAAATGTTCCAATCAGAACCCAATCAAAAGAAGATATGCGGAAAAAGGTAAGTCAGAAAGAACAAAGTAATTTCCGAGGAAAGATCATTTAAACAGCGGTGGTGATCTTACTTCTGTTCATTCTATAGATTATAATTACCATCATATGTGGGAATAAATGAAAATGTAACTCTACAAGAAATTTCTACATCAGGGTAATAACCAAGTATCTAGCTAAAAAAATTGCTTATGAAACAAAAAGTAACCTAGGGATCCATAAAGTACAATCAAAATCCTTAAACAAAAGATTGTACTTCCTCATACTGCTCTGGTAGTTAAGTTATTCCTATTCATCCCCTCAGTCGCCAAGTGATTCTTCACTCCTCCTCTCAGTCATATAGCAGTAGTTGACCCCCTGCTGTACAACTCAAGGAGAAACTTCCCAGCAATAATAACCAACTACATGTACCTGGGAGTATGACGAAAAAAGCATGGATGCGTAAATTAGAACAGAGAACCAGGAGTAGTTTGATAGTATGCTACCCTTCACCATCTCTTATAGTTCTGCACGACATACTGATCGAAGCTGTTTAAGAAGACTATATTATGTCCCGGCACAGTAGGGCACGGTATAGTGATCGCTTAAACAGTTCAAAGAACTTACACTTGCTGCTTTTTTATTTAGTGATTACAATTTTAGAATTCAAGGCAAGCAAAGGTTACACAATCTCATTGATCCTTGGTCTGCCATTCCACAAGCAAGCACCAATGAAATTTACAACTGATCAATGTGATACAGGCTCCCTGTAACTATCCTTAGGTTCGAACATGGTGGGGTTGTGGAGGGGAATCATAACATCCAGATTCGATATGAGAAACATCGACTGCTCAGAGTAATCACCAGCATTCCATAGCAGCACACGTAAATCTGAGGGATGATCTATGCAAACCGAAGTAGTTTCTTCATTAGTTAAACAAAAATTTTCTGCCAGCCACATCGTAACTACCATCACCAAAGTTTTCTATGAGGGATATAGAGAAGCATATCTTGATAGTTGTTACTTCTCACATCAATAGACTAGCTTAGTGATCAGTTAATCAATAGAAAGACTCAACATATTGACAACTAATATCATGCACATAGTAGGGATGTAGTTGAAGGGGCTATTAATTACCTTTTTGGCAGATGACAAACGAGACTGCAGGTTTAAAATGTACTTCTCGGCTTCAGGAGGAATTCGCCCAAGACCTGGAATACCATTTTTGCTGTCACTTGTCTCAGATTCGAGTGACTCATCATGTCCGGAAGTTTTATTCATTCTATCTTCGTCAAGCATACCCTCTGCTTCAAGTTCAGAATCCTCTGTTTTTTGTCTACTAATAAATCCCTCATCTGTATCAAGGTTCCTCTCGAGACAAAGCCTGCATTCAGCATTCCGTAGAGTATACCTGCAGTGTAAGAGGACTACCTTTCAATCTTCATTGTCTTTGCAGGCTCACTAGAAAACGTCTCGACAATAATAGCTTACAATGAATAGAACCAATATTTTGAACTTCTTCAAATTTTAAAATATAGATAATACAAAAGTTCAGATGATTCTCTGGCACATAGAGAACTTGGAGTTCATTCCAAGTAAGAGCAGTATCTAGAAGAAGTGAAGTCATAAATCATCATTACACCATGCGTACAATTGCAGGAAATGAACATACCCAGTCATCATCGAAGAGATCAACAACTTGGATAGCGGTTCCCATAAAGCTTCAATTGAAACTTGAAACTGGTCCGATGGAAGTAGACCCAACATGCCTGATATAGTCCTCTTCATGGCATCCACAGTAGCTGGTGGAACATCTTTCTGGATGACGCTCACGTCCAAAGGCTCTATCTCTTGAATCAAATTTGACAGAACTGTTTTCTGAAGCAAACAAAAATCTATGTGAAAGAGGTATAGAACACTGCAGTCAACATAGTTACCCTGTATAAATAAAGAGACCTAGTTAATTCTACTTTTTTTGTTTCTCCAATTGATTCTTCCTTTTCTCTTTCTGCTTCTGTTGCTGATTTAGTGTTATTTTTCAGGGTGGAGGAAAAAGGAACAACCTGAATGAGCTAAATAAGCTAACATATAGGGAGGTCGCGAGAAAGGAAAGGTTGAGTAGTTTTCATGGGATCTAGGTGGCAGAGCTGAAAAGGGTAAGGCACTTCTGAACTATAACGCAGTTGTAGCATAACAACCTAGTTACGTGGAAGAAGTATAATTTGACCAAAGGGCCACCATCTTTGCTGTATAGAATGTTTTCTGCTAGAAACATTATGAGCAAAAACTTAGCGCAGCGAACTAGGGATTTTAGATAATTATCGACCAACATCCCAAGCCCCTACAGAAAAGATGCCCTTGAAGTGTCATGATTTTCTCTACTTCTATTTTTTCCTCAACATGTCCTCGATTGTGATGGATAAGCCTTCCTTACTGACCTCTAGGCTCTAACAAACAAACTGGATGTGACGGGACACTTTTGGACATAAATTTCTCTGTCCAAGTCAACAAGTCTCGCTCCCCCCCCCCTGCCCCCTCTTCCGCGCCTTTCTCTCTCCATTTGCAAAATCCTACCACTACCATCTCCACCCATCCCCTTCTCCTCAGCCAAACCCACAGCCCAATAACCAACTCCATTAGCCAGAGCAACCACTGCTTTCACCAACATCACCCATTCTCCTCATTGACCTCTCCACTTTTTTTTTTTATCGAAAGGCTTGTTTAAGCAAAATTTCAATTCTTTGAACATCATCACCTGCTCAACCGCCCTAGACCCCCAAAAATCAGCCACTAATCTTGTATATTGCTCCAGATCACCTAAAATACAAAATAAATTCTCTCCGGACTAAACTTCCATATGTATCGGTGCAGTTACATGAGTACATATAAGTGAAAATCCAATAACTTAAAACTTCATTAATGGATATTAGTTGATTACTTTTGTTATGCTCCAAGGGCTAGGTTACTTTGTATACGTATCAAGCAATACATTACCAACTACAAGTATTGGCATTAGTATTAGCACTAGAAGAGTCAAATTGAAAAACATAATTTATATTGTTTGTTTAACTAATGATAAATACATCCAATTCAATTCAAGTGATAGATGCATCCAATTCAATAGGCAAATTGTCAATTAAATTAGGCAGTTGATGCTTGACGTGAAAGAAAAAACGCAAATTGATGTGCGAAATTGAGCACAGAAGCGAACTTTTGATCGTACAGTTTGATCGGAGGAGTTGAAATCATCGAAGGGAGATGTTGATGAGGCAAGTAGTACGAGACGTTTGGGCTTTCGGGACCTGCTGGAAACACTGGTGGGCCGAAGGACAGGGAAAGGCCTACCGGATGAGGTAAGGGAGCGGTGTGGATGGCCCAGAGTGAGAGGAGAACACGAGAGGATAGAGGCCGAGGTTGCCATCCACCGCCGCCGCCGCCGCCACCAGTGTCAACTTATTTCCGATGGCCGGTGCTGGCGACCAATACCATCAAACATGACAAAAGCAAAGAACAGAAAACTTCGAATATGTGATTTTTTTTGTTAATCCAACGGCATTGATATCAAGATCAAAGAGTAATAAGAGGATTGCATACATAACAAGGAATGCTCTTTTGAAGCACTAATATCGCGGATTCACGGTGATACGCTGCTTTTTTAAAATATAAATTTTAACGTTGACTAACAATAATCGAAAAAAACGTGTCAAAGAAATCAGTTTGATTGGAATGATTTAAGGCGTAGTCATGGCTTTAGTGATTATTAACGATACGTGGCTATTAATGATAAGTGATAGTTAAATAACAATTAGAGCTTGACGGACGTGGAGCTCGATATCATAGAAAACGTGTGAGCAGTTCTTGTAGATATCGATCAGAAAACAAATCGATAGTTTTGAACAGTTATACCCGACAGTTTTCTACGCTTACAGTCGGTCACATCTGGAGAACATATAAATATGAAATGTTGAGGTGATCCACTCGATGCAGTTAATTGAGTTGGGTTGATATCTAAGTTGATACTTCTATATGTTGATTGATATCATCTTAATTTAATGCTTTGCTTGCTGAAATCTTCGATGCCATTTCATAGAGGACGCCAACCTGATTTCTATACCATATGCCAATGAGGGCTTCATTGGAAAATCGGTTACGTTGTGCCTTTTTTACAAACTAAAGTCTTCAAATTTGCCTAATGGCCCTTACACACCTGTATAATAGACTAACAGTAGTGCTAATATTTAATGTTGGGCTAGATCTGCTCCCTACAGCTGCTGTCACTATCACAGGCATTAGGGCACTTTTAATCTTTTAGTGACGAAAGTATTTTGAACAACCTATCATCAATGGGAATATTCTGGCTGGACTAGAAACTTCTTTTAATTCTCTTGTTGTTTATATGTTTAGGCGTGGATGCATTTATGACCCGGTCTTCTTAATTATGTGTTGAACAAAGATTGTATCAACTTTATAATTATTTAACATTCACTTTTTCACATAATTTGTCCCAGATCTGCAAAGATAATGTGTTGATCATCATTTCTCATCGTCACCGATCCCCCCCCCCCCCCCCCCACCCAACAACTACCAACCAACTCTCAAACACCATCATCCATATATGGGAACTACTCTAGTTTGGCAATATTGACAATCATGGTAGAAATTGATATATTTTTCAATGCATTGGCAGTTTTAAAATTAGTTAAATAGAAATTCTTTTCATGCCCTCTTTCTTCATGAGTGGATTTAACGCAGAAGGAAATTTGACAATCGAGAATTGGTGCTGATATCATAAAAAGGAAATTGAAGATGGCAAACAAAGAACTTCTATTCTTGGTCATTTGCGCTTTACTTTCGTAAGCAAATTATTTAGTTTCTTTCTTTCCTTTTCTTGTTATACTTCTATGTACCAATTTTGCCTCTCGTGACAATTGTCGAACTACCTCCGACCACGTGAAATGGCTTCAAAATTGTGATCCTTTCATGCATTGTTTAATGGGTCAATGACAAAACTGTCCTTTGAGATTTACACGTATTTGCACTTCGCTCTCTTTATTTATAACTTTGGCAATAGTATTCTTTGAGATTGACAAAATTATTGCAAATAATTTCAAAATTGAATAGCCGTTCAATTTTGGACGTTAAGTCCGCATTTGCGGTGCACATGCCATTTTGGCATCGACAGATCTGTCATTTCTCTTACCCCATCTCCTATTTCTCTCACTGTTGCATCTAGCCACTCCGACGCACTTCACCTCCACCAGTCATATCAATGGCCAACACCGCCCCATCAGCCGTCGCCGCTACAGCCAGCAACACTATTACCGAAGCACCACAGTCACCAACACTATTACCGAAGCACCACAGTCACCAACACCACCACCACCACCGCGAGGGAAAAGCAGCTGCACCGCGTCAGAGAAACAAAACCTAATTATCAATAAGAGAGCGACATAGAAGGAGGAACCTATAAATTAACAACACTATTATCAAGAAGAAGAGACAAATTAAACATCGAGAAGAGGGATTGTTGATCGGAGACATGAGGATCTTTACTCATTACACTTGTATGTTCTAATTTTGCCTCGAATAACCTTTTGCTACAATTGTCGAACTACCTCCAATCCCGTGAAATGGGGAGAAAATTATGACCCTTTCACAATAGCTGAACCAATATTTTTTTTTCAGGGGTACAAAAAAATATGAAATTTATCAAAAAAAATTATTAGTAAAAAAATAGGTAAAAATAAAATGTACTAAAATTGCATACAAAAGATATTATTGAGTTTTACGACAACCATTAAATACTATTTATAAGTACAACACAAATCACATTCCAAGATCAAAGATCAACTTCCCGAACTCAAATTTCATCTCTCAACACAACATCAAATTCCAACAAAATAGTATATTTTCAACCTCCCAGTTCTAAAATTAAATAGCCATACAAGCTCAAGTTCAACGCCACATTCCAATACATTTACAAACTATTTATGTACCAAATTATGAATTAGACTCCCAATTAGCAAAGCAAATTAATCAAATAATTAAGATGTTCCACCAAATCACCAATAATTTCTACGATATAATCAAGGCAAACTCTTCTAACAAAGCTAAATAATCACCGACCGAGAATTAGCGAAACAAATTAACCAAACATGTTTCTATATAATCAATTATTGAAATTAAACTAAAAGGTAAATACAGATTTCTAGAATTAAACTAAATCAGATTGTTTGAAATTAGCCAAGCTTACCTCAAATTCAAGAAATTAAGGCTGCCGTCGACTATTGACTGTTGTTCACTGTTGAGCCTCATCGTCGCAGCGTCGTCGTTGGCGCCTGCCTAGCAGAGCAGATAAGAGGTTGGAACTTGCAAACGCCTCTGACAGAGTTCTCAGTCCTCCCTGTCACGGCGTTGCCGGCATAGCCGTCGCCCGTCAGCCGAACAGCTCGACAAAATGAGAAATGTTCCAGATCTGAATGTTCGTTTGTCCGCGAGTCCGTCGCCCGTTGGCCGTTGTAATCGTCGGTGTCTCGGACCTCTCGGTGGTCGGTGAGATCGTCTCCAGTCCAGATCTGACGAGTGGCCATCACCGGTGTCACGGGCTCACCGCTCACGACTGACGAGTTACGACTCACGGAGTCACGGGGTAGTGGGTCACAGCCGTCTGGTTTGGCCGTCGGCAATATGAGTGACTCACGTAGAGAGAGATCTAGAGAGAGAGAGACAGGGCTGAGAGTCTGGGCGAGAAGAGAGAACCGAGAGGTGGGTGCAATTGCCAAAAAAAAAAATAAAAAAAAATTCAAAAGTCAGGGTTGCTTCAGCCCCCCCTAGTTACAACGTAGGTCCGCCCCCTGCCCTTTCAGATCCATGGTTAAATTTCGTCAATCAGATAATATATGGGGCAGAACAGACCGGGCTTCTTGTTGCAAAATTTTTCTCCTTTGAACTATTATGCACTTGCAACTGAAACTTGTATAGACCTGTGGCCAACTGAGACTTCCAAAATATGCAATATGGATAGCTTAATATTTAGCTTAATTCCATCCATGTCCTTGAAGTTAGGGTGAAATTATAATCAAATATAATAAATTTCAAAATATAACAGATTGTGATCAACAACTTTAAAAACGTGTCAGCCATGTCTATCTATTAAAAAATTGTGACTTTTTACTTATATCATCAACACGTAATTTAGATCGACAATATTACCCTAATACGATATACAAATGGTATATAGAGATTTAAACCTCAATTTTTAAATTAAGATTTAAAACAATAATTTCTGAAGATTTAAAACCTTATTTTTCAAAAGAAGATTTAAAACCCTTATTTCTAATCCTATCTCTCTCTAAATCTTCCAAATTTTATTAATGTGGTTTTTCTTTTAGTTTACCTTTATTTTCATGACATAAAACCTTAATTCTCATTCCCGCCCAACCCCTAATAAGCCACCCTGCCGCCGCCCCCTCCCCTTACCCCACTGCCGCCCCCTCATCTTACCTTACAGGGCCGTCCCATCCCTCAACCCCATCGCGCTGCAGCCACATCTTCCCCCTTACCCCGCCGCCACCCACCTTCACTCCCTCTTGTCTTTCTCGCCTGCCTCTTATTCTACCCACCCCTGTCACTGCTGCCGCCCCAGTCCACACTCTCACCGCGCCCCCTGCAATAGTCCAAACCAGAGCTCCCACAGTGCCGTTGCCGCCGCCTTAACACCCAACCTGCTTCTATTACAGCCCTAACTGCCCACCTCGCCTGTTTCTGCCACATCCATGACCACTCTCTCATCTCGCTGCTGCCACAGTGCCAAGCCACCCACCCACCTCGCAGCTGCCACTGGTATAACCTACTCACTCCCACCAACCTGACGCTGTTGCCGCTTCCCCAGCCACCCCACAATGTTGTTGCCAATGTTGCTGCCAATGTTGCCTTGGTGTTGAGCTAGTTATCAATGGTGTGTCGTGGTGATGTTGGAGATGGTCACCAGTAGGCTTACAATAATAGAGTTTGGAGAGGTGGTGGCGATGCAGCGTCTATGATGGAGGTTAGTGGTTTGGCAGCAAGTTGAGTGGGAAAACTGGCGGTGGACGGTGGATGGGTGGTTTGATGATGGCGGCACAAGGTGCGGGTGCTGTGACGGCAGTGTTAAGGGGGAGAGATGACGAATGGCATTTCAAAAGTTTCACTTCCAAGTCATGGGTAATATGAACATTTTAATAGAACCGTTATGCATTTGATAATTCCGTTGATCAATAGATATCACTGTTATTTGTACAAACTAATAAATAGGCGTGAAATAAGGCCGGAAAAGAAAAAACTTTTGACCCCCCGAAAGTTATTTTCAAAGCTTAATATGGGCATATTGGTCCAACCGTGATAGTCATCGTATATCGAGTGCATACAATTTCGTCTTAAATATGATTCACGAAATCAAGCAATCTAATACATTTAAGATTCTAATTGACCTAAAACTTTTGGGATAATCTATTATTAATGGACTGGTTCTGTTTCACCAGGATTCAAATACAGTAAGATGACTTGATACAGCCACCAAGGGAACCCCGTGATTGGTGAGTGCACCTCACCCTCCGTTGCGCGCGAGTGCGTGTCGAGCCCGGAACACAATCTCCGGCAAAATATTCTGCATGCATGAGAAGATAGACGATGAAACGCCTTCTTAAACCCCTCTTCATCGTAATGAAAAAGGTTTCCTTATTTCATGCTAACTCTCCTTCATCCCTCTCTCTTCCTCCTCGCTACTTTTTCGCTTAGATTTTTTTTTTATTTTCTTTTTACTCTGCTTTTTCTCTGATCTTAGGGGATATAAGGGATTGAGACGATCTCTGTCCTTCTGCCCTTAAACCTCTGTTCCCGCAAGAGCAACCAACATTAAGGGCCTCTTTGTTTCTCTTCAATTATTGTTTGGTTCTTTCGGTTACGGGATTCTGCCATGGAGGGGGGAGAAGATAATGGTTTCGACTGGACGATGTTAAACCCTAATCTTGGTAATTATTCGTCGTCTTCTTCGGATAATACAATCCGAAACTATTTAGCCACTTATCAGTCTAGTAATGGTTATGCTTTGCCGACCGACAACTATCGTTTTCAGATTTCTCAGCCTGAGATGGTCAATCCCTTGTATCTGAGTAGTGATGCTGTCCCATTAAACCCGAGTTTTTCAGATACCGTTTGCGACGGTTTCAGTCGTCTTAGTCTTTCAACTCCTTCTCATCAATATCGATTTGTGGCTCCACCGCAGTCTCTATGCAGCGATGCTGTTGGTGCTGGGGCTTT
Source organism: Escallonia herrerae (assembly GCA_033070095.1). Classification (NCBI taxonomy): domain Eukaryota; kingdom Viridiplantae; phylum Streptophyta; class Magnoliopsida; order Escalloniales; family Escalloniaceae; genus Escallonia; species Escallonia herrerae. The sequence goes on along the minus strand of JAVXUP010000167.1, from coordinate 550,141 downwards.
TCTTCGGGGCAACCCCTTGAACATTGGTTCTTCTGTTGATATGGGTTTTGCTCCTGCGACTTTCGATTTGCAAAGGCTAAGGGTTGAGTCTGCCGTAGGTGGACAGATGGGCTTGTATATGCAGCAGCAGCACCAAGATTTTGATATGGCTACTCAGAATCGGAATGGTTTAATGGCTACTCAGAATCGGAATCGTGTAATGGCTACTCAGAATCGGAATAGTGTAATGGCTACTCAGAATCGGAATGGTGTAATGGCTACTCAGAATCGGAATGGTGTACCTGATTATGGATTTGTTTGTAACATGTATAATGGTGGAGAGCATAGTTTATTTCCTGCCATGAATAGTAGAGTTCCAACAAAAATTAGGGCTCCGACAAACCCAAACGGGTTCCGGTTATCCTATGACTTTGTTGATGAGGTTCCACCCAACAATTCGAATAGAAGTGGTTATTGTACGCTTCAGAATTCCCCTTCTCGAAGCAGGGGAATATCCTGTGGGATCAATGGAATTCAATCTGAGAATCCTAGCATTTTGATTTCTTCTTTGTATGATCTCAGCATGAGATCTAAACAACGTCCAAGCTTTGCGACTCTGGAAGATTTGAAGGGAAAGATATCTGTGTGGGCCAAGGACCAATACGGTTGTCGTTTTCTGCAGAAGAAGGTTGAGGAGGGGAAGCCTGAGGACATTGAGTTGATTTTCTCTGAGTTGAAAGATCATATAGGCGAGCTGATGTTAGACCAGTTTGGGAATCCTCTTATTCAGAAGCTCTTCGAATTGTGCAATGAGGAACAGATGACGCAGATACTTATTTCGGTCATCAGAGATGATCACAGCCTCAAGAATATATGTCATGATACGCACGGGTATGATGTTTTTGCCTTTGATTGAATTTGTTGTGTTCGAGTGATTGAGCTATTATGTAGTAACCATATTAATATACACTTTCCTCGTCCCAGCACACGTGCAATGCAGAAGTTGCTTGAGCATCTCACTACCCAGAACCAAAGGTTCTTAGTTGTGGCAGTTCTGAGCGGCATCACAGTTGACTTGACCAAGAGCTTGTATGGTCATCATGTGATTGAGCATTGCTTGAAATCCTTCTCTGATGAATCCGTTAGCGTAAGATATTTACAGCTTTATTATTATCCATTCATTTTTACATATATACTGTATATATGGTTCCATATCTATTGAAGGAATTACTCGAGTCTGTAGTCCTGTTTGTGGCAGTGCTGGGCTCTCTGTTTCGAAAACAGTAAGAACAAAGGAGTGTCGTATACATAGACTTTTGGATAGAAAGCTACTACTTAATCGCGTGTTTTGCAGTTCTCCTTTTTGGTGAAACAAATATTTCATATACTATCCTGAGGTTTTTAAACTTTAGGAGATTAACTTTGAGGGCATGAGTTAGTGTATAGCTTTGTAATTGGTTCCCGTTCAAATTGAAAAGGTCTAAAAAATCTCCGTGTATTGCTTCTGACCTAATTGTCAAGGACTCGAGAAATTAAGATTGATGCGTCTGACCTCTTCCTTCCCTACTTCGGAATTTACTCCAAGCTTGCAGCATGATTTGCGATTCGGCAGCAAAACCCATGTAGACTATAGTGACTTGGGGTAGTTTTCATTTAGAGTAGGTAGTCCAAAGATGGCTTGCAAATATGTTTTATTGGACTGAATTTGTCCCGTTCGATGGCTTGGCATTACTTCTTGTATGCCTCAAATAGTAATGAACAACTTGGAAGGTTAAGGATCCCTTGTCTTACAATACAATAATGAATAGCAGTTATGCTGTGCCAATAACAGGCATTGACAGCGGCATTTGAAATTGGATGCGTACGGTTCACTTCTTGGATTGTTGTTACTTGCTATGGTTCTTAGCAAAGGGCTGTGTGATTGTGTCTCTATACCTTTTTTGCTTTTGAATAACAGGTGTTCGGTAAGAAAACTGTGTCAATGTGTTGATCATTAGATCTATTGTCAAGACCTTGTGTAAGGTGGAGTGAATGTAACTTGCAGTTGAGCAAATAATACGATCAGGCCAGATAGGTCATCATCCGATTTTGTGCATCTTAGTGTTGAGTATCTTCCTAGCCAAGCATATTCAGCTCTTATAACACCAAATGTTATGCATATCTACTTCTGACTGGGATTGTCAAAGTCTTATAATTAAAAAAAGCTCACAGATTCGAGGAACAATATACATCAACGCAGTTTGTATCCAAGGTCAAAGTGTTTATTTTTCCTTGATCCTATCTAATCAGTGTTTAGCCAACTTTCTTATCAGGCTGCATATTTAAGGTTGGAATCAGATGTTGTGTTGATTAGATGTATCTACACTAGTTGTTTGACAGTCTTCTCTATTTTTTCACAGCATATATTGAATGTTGTAGCTGCTAACTGTCTGGAGATTGCGACGGACAAAAATGGATGCTGCGTACTGCAACGTTGTGTAGCACATGCTCAGGGAGAACCTAGGCATCCCCTTGTGGAGGAAATAATACTCAATGCATTGGTCCTGTCTGAAAATTCTTATGGGTTTGTCCCCTCTCTCCAACTACTTACAACCGAATTTGAGAATTTTTATCCAGAAATGATTAACAATCAACCTGAGATACTTTAAGAGATGGTCCGCATTTACTATCATACGCAAAATTATGTCTTTCCCACTTCATCGTTTTCATGGTTAATCCAAAAATTGAAAGTGGCTTCACGCAGCCGTCTCTACGCATGCCAAGAGTGATTTCCTCAAGTGTCATAACAGTCCCCCCTGATTTGCACAAAAATTTAATCACCACTCACCCAATACAAAAGAGGATAAGTTGCCTTTGGCTGGCTGTAATTTATGCAGACTCATATTTGTCTGTGACTTGAGTAGACATGTCCCCCACAGGGTTTACTCTTCTATTGAATAGAGGAAGAGTTAGGAACTCATATCAGCCGTTCATGGCATTTTCAGGAACTATGTCGTGCAGCATTTACTGGGAATGGAGACGCCACGTGTCACAGAGGATATACTGGCACAACTTGCCGGGAAGTATGTCTCTTTGGCCAAGAATAAGTATGGCAGCAATGTGGTGGAGAGATGCTTGAAAGAGTCTAGTGATGATCAGATATCTCAGATTATCGAGGAGTTAATTTTTTCTCCAGAAGATTTTTTGTCTGTTGTTCAGGATCCTTATGGCAACTATGTCATTCAATCTGCACTGTCAGTCTCCAAGGTTTGATCTTCCTAACAACCTCTCTACGGTTTCTTGCCTGTAATTAGTTATGCATAATGGAACCTTTTTGGAGCGAAGAACAGGACGGAAAGAAAGGGTGGCCATACATTTTGACCTTTCAGAGAGAAGGGAAAAAAAGGAATAGATTAGATAACTTTACACAACTTAACCCCCATCCCATGAAAGTTTGTATATCACCCATGGTATCTTGGATTGAAATTTTGGACAGAGAAAAGGGAAAAGAAGAAATAGCTTGGAGTTTACACATTTTAACCCCCCATTCTAAGTACCTATAAAACCTACAGTAGTCGTACGGCAGAGCTATATAGTGACCAAGAGTCGCCATGGTTCCCATAATTCACCTCCTAGGTATTCTGCAGTTTGTTAATATGGTGCTACAACTGCAATTTCACTACAGTTTAAAGTAGGACTCTTGTTGCTTGTTTCTCACAATCATATGAATATATGACGAATCTCTTCGCCAGACCAGTGACCCATCTTTCTTTTTCCCTGTAACTACATGATGCAGGGATCTGATCAGCACCGGAAGATGGTTAACCTACTTCAGCTACATTACCCGTTCATACACAGCCATCCGCATGGAAAGAGGGTGCTAGCATGGAGCAGGGGAGGCCAGCAGCGTACAAGCATGTAACATTGTACTCACGGATATGAAACGAAGATGCGAACTAAGTTGCTTCGTTACCACTTCTGGTCTGTCCCATGTTCGGTATCATTTTCTAGGATTTCTTAGTGCATGTTGTTGGTAGGTCAGTTTGTGAAATAACTGTTAAATCAGTGGTGTTTTATGTGTCTCGTAGAGTTGTGTTAAGTATATAATAATAATCTGCTCTAGATAGCTGTGGAGCGGATGTAGAAAATAAGGGGTGATCCTCGGACTGTATTCTGGGGGTCATCCCATTGTTGCTTGTTATAGAGTAGAATTTTCTTCAGTAGCTGAAGATTGGCATTGCCCTTCTGGGGACGATATAAACTGCTTGCATTTGCTTTACATTCGACTCCATATACTGTTGCGCTTAATGTTTCACCGCGGTGTGTTTGATATGATGACAAATTACGTAATCATCGAGCTCGTGGCCTGAAAATTCCTATTATAGCATCATTCTGGAAACGAAGCAAACACCTGTACATGAGCAAATTTTTGAAATGCTGATGATCAAATTGCCTATACGCGTAATTGGAAAGGCAAAGCCAATTACACTATACTACTACACTCCAGAAGCATCATAAGGGAAACGTTAAGCACTGCCCAACGCAAAGCGGGTTATAGAGGCCAAGTGTTGCAGATCAAACTCGTGCAGGCCTTCCATTTAGTAGTTTACCAGAGAAAATCAATAGTTATCAGACATTCTGAGTCTAGGAAGAGTTCTCTTAACCTTTCGGGAAACTATCAGGCGCTCATAAAATGGGGATGTTAATACTAATGGCATGAATCTTCAGAAACTTGAACAAGCACAATCTTCATATAAAATGCCACGATACTGTGTAAGATGGGAATATCATGGAAATTGCAAGCAACAATCACAACCAATCTTATAGTAAATTCAAAACTGGGGAGTCCAGATTTGTGCATTTCTCTATATTAGTCCGAATCTGAAGAGTCTGGGTTTGTGCTTTGTCGAACGCTCCTTGTTTGAGCAACAGACTTTAATGGCTTTAAAGATGATTCGCCCTCAAAAAAGATAACTTGAGCTTTGGCCAACCTCTCCTCCAGTTCCTCGGTGCTAAACTCGTCTGTCCCACCAAGCTCGTCAAATCCTACCTGATGCACATTTAGCAGGAAATTTGCACAAAAAATTACTAACCAGAGGAAAATTATACACTGGAATGATGGTTATTTCAAATATCCTCCGCATAACGTACCACATAGTCATCTACTTTGGCTTTCTTTATAAGGGCAAGGGTTGGAAGCACAACAATCTTCAGCTTCTCAGCCAGGAATGGACTTTTCTCAGCATTAAGTTTCATAAATCGCGTCTCTATGTGCTGCTTGGCCAATATACTTAAGTGCTTGTCCATGACCTGCAATTAAGCTGTACACATCATGGTCCTTCCCTGAATTTCAAGTTCTTAGTTTTTCAACTTTAAGCATATCACTTTAACTACCATTCCACTTAATAATGAATAATAATAAAAGCACTTTAAACGGAGTCTGAGAGCTCTGTCTAAACTTGCACTCTAATGCAAATATGCAAAGTAAGGAGGCCGTGCGAGGTTTTGCAACTCGGGAAATTGTCTCACTAGAACAGAAAGAAAACTCTCTTGTAAGGTAGCAAAATATCAATAAGCAATCAGCAATTTCATATGAAGCATTAAGATAATGCCAACTCGGGATGAAGCACCCTCATGTATGAATTGCCAAGATACTCAATATTTAGTTGGCATATTTACATGAACATTCAAGGGGGAACTTAGCAAGCACCTTATAAGAACATAATAACTGAAGTTCGGTGCAGTTCAACCTTGTTAGAGGTTGAAGGGTCATAATAAGGTGGCACTCAGAGTGATCCAGGCAGACTTCCACTGAACTCCAACAAAGTTTCCACCAACAAAACAGAACTATAGTACACTAGTACTTAAGTAATAGGTTAGACGAAGAATGCCATCAATCTCAATCTACAGCTAACTTAGCTCCGCAAGCAGTAAACAGTCATTACCACCATACAATTCTCAGGATAATCAAAGATTTGCAGGGTTGGAACAGATTATCAAAGTAAAATAAGGTTCAACTTCTAAACTTTGACAGAAAGATTAGGCAGGGAGAATAGCAATGTTAAATCCCCAAGTACACCGTGACCATAGAGCAATTCCAAGAGAATCTAACAGGAACCAATCCACTGAACTGTAAGCGACAACAATTCCAAACTGTATATACGTAATACACCACAAGAAACCCACTGACAGATGCACGTATACCACTTTGCCAAAATCAGTGTCAACTTCTGTACACAATTCAAATGGTCACAGATACTCAACCACGATTTTTTCCATCAGTCATAGGATCAGACAGTGCAGGTGATGCAGAACATAAAAGCGTTTGTCTCAATGTCGCCGGAGTTCATGTTTTTGTTGTCTGCCATCAGCAGGACTCCGTTTATATCTTACAATCCTATTCATAAAGTTGATAATATATTACCTTCCACACACACTAGGAAAGCTAGAAACAAGAAGAGGAAAATCTACCATTTTGAAGCCATCAGATTTAAGGTGATCAAGGTCATGGTTCTTTGAGCCTTACGAGGCTTTGACGAATCAATGAAACTCTAGAAGATTTCCAGGAGAGGCAGTTTTCTTATCCCATCATGTCACCTACTGCATGCTGGCATCAATGATCTTGTAAGTGTCTTCCTCTGTCAACCAAGTCCCTAACTCCCTCCTCTAGCCTTTACTATAGAACTTCTATTATCCAGAGAGACTAATCAAAACACACAAAGGACTTCCATTTCATTTTACCAGAAAACCATTGAAGAAAAATTGTTTAATGTGACCTTGTAGGCTACAATGGAACCCCACAGCATCACAAAAATTCATACTTTAGTGTATTTTGCAACACTAGTTCTCTAATATGGAGTCTCTATTATGACCTCTTTATACATGTTATCACCAATCTGTTTCGTTGACATAAGCAATTGTGGGGGCAATGCAATAATCAATAAGAAGATTATTCCGCCACCATCTCATCCAATGACAAAATAAAGACTCCCTCTGTTCCACTGGATCTTCTTAGCCCTATGACTTTTTGCGAGTTTCTAAAATCTTGACTTTGCTCATTGTTTTTACCCTAGCTTGACATGCCAAATGGAACTTACTTCATCTATAAATGCTTGTTGAGTTCAATAACGTTTACATGCACCAAAACTTATCATATGATTTCACAGAAGGTCAAAGTGGACATTCCAATGGAACAGAGGAAGTAATTAAGAGAGATAAAAATGAATCATGCCTAGCTTAAATAATTAGTATTTAGTAATAAGGCCTTCCCCTCGACTAAGAACAACTCCTTCACATTTTCCTTTCCTGCTCGTCCTAGTTCTAACCATCCAAGCATTTCACATCAAAAAGCCTCACATTCTAATTTCTAAACTGTAATTGAAACAACAGAAAACAAGGGATCAAACTTCAAAGTGTCAGTATGGAACTAACTAGTTACAGACCTTGCAAGGCCAATTCTCGCGATAGAAATGGCAGACGACGCGGTCGCTGGCCTTGACAACGGGGAAAAAGTCTTTTTCCGAGAGAATCTCGGAGTAGTCACCGTGGCCGAGGGCGGTCCAGCGGCTGCGCTTCTCGGCCATCTTCTTCATCTGCTGCAGCCGGCGCTCTCGCAGAACCTCGATGTCGTCCAGGTCGAGGCGGTCCAGGGCGGCGATCTCGTCGTCGATCTTGTCCTCGACGGCCTTGGCCACCGTCATCACTTGCTTCTCCAGGATCTGCAATTAAAGAGAAGGGCTTACAACTATTGCTAGAGGAAATGGAGGCACATTGTGAAAACGAATGAGAGATGCAGCTAAAGTAAGTACCTCTTGGACCATCGGATTCGCCATGGATTTTACCTCGCCGGAAATCTATCTCTTTCTCTGCCCCCCACAACCACCAACAGATTTTCAAAGCTCCGGAATGGCAAGTGCAGAGGGGACGGGAACCGGTGTCGCTATTCGCGTCTCTCCGTGACGTATAAAATGTGATCAACGGGTAATGGCGTGACCAAAAATAATTAGTAGGTAGTTATGCAAATTCTTTGAGCGTGTAATCTAAAATGTTATTTTGGTAGTAGCCCTTGTATCTGATTAGACCTGGCAAACGAGTATACTCGTAAGATTCGGGTAAAATTCTATCGGATACGGGTAAAAACGAGTCGGATATAATTTATCCGAGTTTTTTCGGGTAGGATTTTCTTGGAACCCTACCCTTGCGGGTAAGGTATTACCCACGGGTAAGTTATTAAATTTATGATTTTTTTTATTAACACATTTTTGTCAGAATACTTTTTTCCTTCTATTTGGTTACCACAAAAATTCCAACACAATTATCTCAACTCCCAAATTTCTTAACACAACAAGATCACTATCTTAATAAAAAATACCAGAAAATCACTTATAAATTAGTTCCTATGACTGAGATACTAACATAATTATTACATACAAAAAATTAACACAAAATTTACAAGTAGATCTGAAAAAAAATTTATTTTGTAAGCAATTTTTACTCCTCAGCAGATCCAACAGCATGGTGAAGGCGTCATAGTGGGTATCATCGCCGATGGACACTTCGGTCATGGCGTCGGAGCTGATGGGAGATAAACCGGCGTCGATGAGGCGGAGTTGTGGCGGATCTGGCGGTGGAGCTTGAGAGGGACGATGGGACGCCGTTGAGATCACGTGGAGTAGAGTGGTCGTCGCAGATCTGACAGGTGGATGAGAGAGAAAGATGTGGGTGTGAAAGAGGAGTCGTGGGTGACAGAGAGCGGTGTCGTGGATAGTAGAGAGCGGCGGTGTTGCTGGCAGAGAGCAGCGGCGTGTAGTGGGTTCAAAGGCAGAGAGAGAGAGGGCGGCCAGACAGATAAGAAGATGAGAATTGATGAGAATAATGAAATGAAAACCCTAGCACTTTTTATAAGGGAAAAACGCGTAGCCCGGGTAAACCACATCCGACCCGGAACTACCCAAAAATTACGGGTCGGTTCGGATACGGGTCTGTTTTTCACGGGTCTTCAAAATAGGTACCCGTACTATGGTTTTTTGGCCGGGTACGATTCTTTTTTTGTCAGGTCTATATCTGATCCCGATAAAAACTATTCTCCCTGTAGCTGCTTTCGGCCAAATCTAAAAGGAATGAATGTGGGAGAATTTGTGATTGGCCGTACGAGATCTTGTGAAAAAAACTTCGATGTACTTAACTTAGCTAGGCGTTTTAAGAGAAGCATTGTCATGTGTTGGTACTGTAAGGTTGGATCATTACAAATGATATTAGAGTCGATTCTCAAAGGTTCGGACTGAACTATCCAATCTGATTATCAGAGAGTATGACATGAAAGCAAGCTCAAATCTGGTTAACCGTTGAGTTGCTGGTATTACCCAACAATGACTAAAGAAGAAGATTACGGGCTTATGTGTCACTAAGTTTAAGAGTGAGCCTTCGCGAGGACGCTAAGGATTAAAGGAAGGGAGATTGCAATATTTCACCTCAAATGTGAGAGACTCTGTGAAGAGATTATTGTCGTTGTCGACCTCTATTAATGCCATAACCGGAGTAGAGAGAGATCGACAAGAGACCACGAGAACAACAACTAGTACATAGACCTATCTTTCCATGGATGTCATATGTCTGCTTATCTCGACTCGACCTGACTCAAAGAGACCTTATCATATCATTGATGTGGAACTTCGGGACAACGAAATCCTCACATCACCTCACCCCATGGCGAATTATTAACAAGGAAACTTGTTAATTAGAGTTATCGACCCAAGTGCTAAATTAAGAAGTTGCAAAATCGAATGTACATGGTTTTGATCGTCATTAGGCAAATTGTAGGTTTAGTCGTCGGCAATTAATGAATGTTGTTATGTATATGAGAGGAGGAAATGCCACCTACAGTGACCCCTCTTCCAGAAAATTGAGATGTTGTAACTAGTTGAATTCGTGTTGTTCTTTACAATTGATAGACATTACAAGATCGTAAAGATGCTTCATCACAGTTACTAGCGAAGGAAGCCATAAGGCAGGCACGTCATTAGAAAGATGCGAAGCGGTTTTGAGACAGAAATCTCGTATCATTTGCTCACACCTACTCTGTTGAGTGCTTCTCTTCAACAAGCCTTCAAACTTTCACTATTACTTTAACTATTTCAGCTCCAGCCTTCAAGCAAATAAGGAGCTCGAAAATCTTAGATAGGTGTAATCTTTTACGAGATCCTTTTCTACGTCGAGTACGTTCAGCTTTTAAGTATATTCAAAAGACATGAAAAGATGTTCAGCTTTTAAAGTATATTCAAAAGACATGAAAAGATAAATACACTTATCGAGTGTCTCAAATGTTTACACTTAACGCAACGTCTTCTGATTCTTGTAAATAGAAAGAGTTTGTCAAATTTTATTTTAAAAGTAAGCATACGTCGTGATATATTTCATGAAAAGTATTTGTACCATGGCACTGGAAAATTAGAATATCCTCGTCCAAACACTACCCGCTCAACAAACACAAGTACAATCTTACAGAAGGCCCTTATTCAATAACTCCCACACCTCTAGAGAACATTTCAGCAACACTCTGAGACCATACATATCTAAGGGTCGATATGATTGTTCAAGGACATTTGGGCTTGCCCCTGGGGCTCCTCTTGTCCCTGTAGCAAGGGCACTCATGCTTGTTTCCATAAGTCCCAGAAGGAACACACTTGCATTGTTCGCAGAAAATCCCACAGTACTTCAAGCACCTGTCCGCCACTCCGGCCTTTCAGCACCTATCCTTGCACCTTCCAGCGCAATACCCTTCAGCCAAAACCAAAATCACAACTTTTAGAAACAAGAACCAAACCACAAACATGCATGTGTAATGTTTCCATATGTATATGTGCTCGAAGTGCGCACTGGCCTTCGAGCATCTTGGTTGCTAAAGCCACGCCTGGCATGCAAGCGGGAGAATGATGCATGAAGACAACTCACAAGGTTCTCGTGAAACCTCAATGCTGTATGCAGTTCAGTTAACAAACGTGTGACATTAATTACTTCTCATACTTTAATTAATGACAACAGATATGAACTACTACTAATCTAAACATGGCGAAGGCAAGCTCTCGATATCTCACCTGAGCCGGCCATGGTGGGTTGAATGAAAGAAGTGGCGAGGAGAAGAGAAAGGAGAAGCAAGCTGAACAAGGAGATCTTAATCTTCATCTTCTTTCCTAACTTGAAAGAACTAAAGAGTGAATTGAACAGCTAGGGTTGCACAGTAAGTGGCACATAACCAGAGGCTACTATTTAATAGAGAGGATCACATGACACAGGAGTGGAGGTAGGAGTGGGGGTTAGTAAATGTGGCAGCAGGAGGTCTTTTGTTTGCGAGTGTCAGAGGTTGGTGACATTGTTACACATGCAACATCATCTTTAATAGCTTGCAACAGCTGTGCGTTGAGCTTGTACACGCGGTTTATAGTACAGTACAAGAGAGAAGGTTGCTGGCAGCTTCCACTAAAGTGAGGTATGAATACTCAATTTACTCTCAAAGGGTTGGCAGTTGTACTGCGTTTTGTCTATACGCACCAAGGTCCAATGTCTTGAGAACCAGTCATGGAGGATGGAGCCATGGAGGTGGTCAACCGAATGAGTGTAATTAATTGGAAAATGAATCAGTTCACTTCAAAAGAAACCGTACCCGATTAGTTAAAAAATGAAATGAAAGAAGAGAATCCCGTGCCACGCAAGGCTGTTCGGATACATTTTTTGACACTTTTTGTGTCGAAGTGAATAGATTCCCATGAAGAATTGGCCTGTGGCGATGGTAAAATAATTTTTTACAGGCCCAACCGTGCATCTTATAAATGACCGTTATTTGGTCACAGTGGGCGACCTCACAACCTAATACGCTTGACAGCATTCACGAACTGCAGATTTATAAACTTCTTATTCTGGACATCCGAGTGGGCACAGCTCATCCCATGCTTTCGCAATCCAAAACTTCCGGATCAAGATCCCTGCTGTAACCCATGGTTACAGCAAGGGTCCTCATTGTTGTGAGGGGGTAACCATGGTTTGCATCCCCCTCTCTCTCTTTTCTTTTTCTCTCTTCCCCTTTTCACAACAATGGGGACAGCACCCTGCTGTAACCCATGGTTACATCAGGGGATCCCGATCCAAAACCTCCATATGAAATCTTGGCAATCTTTGTTAGTATTGAGGCATCTTTGACAGTAGCCAAATACTTGTCAAAATTCACATAAAACCCATCTTAGTCGGTTTCAACAGATTATCTAGTTAGCAATATATCAAGCAATGTACTCTACATAATATATATATATATATATATATATATATATATGCTCCATTCCTCCACCCCCCCCCCCTACCGCTGTCCCCGCCCCTGATCCGCCCCACTCTTCCTGTTTTCCAGTGCACTCACTCCCGTCATGCTCCATCCTTCATCCACATTTCTTCATTCGGTTTTATGTGCACTCACTCCTGTCACGCAGAAATTCACAAAACCCACATCTTAGTCGGTTTTATGTCTAAGGCTTCTCTAACCAAACACTACAACAATACTTCTACTTCACATGTAAATTCTTGTATGAGCAAATGTTCCATGTACAACCGAGCTACAAAAATCAACCGCCCCTGCTGTAGGATGCGTGAGAACGCTGATCCTGCGAAAATTCCTTATCACAGTCGCTTGATGCTAGCAAATTAACCTGCAGTTTGTGCAACGGTAATATCAGGCATCTCAAACACGGATTACATATATTCAACATGATAATGCTTAGTGGAACAAAAAACGACCTTAACAATTTCAGAGTTTGAACTTGAGCGTAGATAAGCTGCTAAGATACTCATGTTGAAATCCTGCAAGCAAGACAACAAACAAAATTAGCGGATCTGATAGTGTGCATTCAAACCACCATTGTTGGACTTGTAGAAAGACAGCCAGGAGGGGGAGCAAATATATATTGACCATTGACTTTTACAATTTGGTCATGTCCAAAAACTCATTTTTATTAGTTGCACCCTCCCCTCTCTCTTCCCCAGAATCTTATCCTCCTTCTTCCTGCAGATTTTGTAAAGTCAAACATCTTAAGAATAAGGGCAAAACAGAATAAGATGCACCGAGCAAGTCAGAAACAAAAAATGCCAAACACATTGACCTGCCCCCCCTTTCTCCTGTCATCTTTGCGTGCAACAATTAAAGCAGTATGTATCAACCTAATTTAACGGTCCAGAAAATGCTAACTCACTCTGTAAGGATCACCCCTCAATGATTGCACAAACATCGAGGGCCCCGAACCTCTGCCCTGTATAAACAGCAACATATACAAACTCCATAAGCTAACAGCAACACCAATATCAGTTATAATGATAACTCATAAATAACGAACTTGACCTATAAATGAACTTGACCTATAAATAATGTGCATGGTGAAAGCCATAAAATTCCTTCATCGTGATCAGGTTTCGCTCTTAAGATGCTTGTTGCAAGGCTCATAATACCAAGCAACCATTTTGTACCATAAACCATGACTAGCCCTATATCTCTCCTCTAGATGTTTCCTATTGGACAACCATGCACAACAATGGACTTTGACATCCATTATGCCATTTCCCTTTCAAGACGCTGCATTGTGTTGAACTGCATTGCGTTGAACTGCATTGTGTTGAACGTTCCTAATGTTATATACAGGTAAAACCCTAAACCATATATTTTGACCATCATGAATAATGTCACCTGCTTCACAGCATCAAGAATTTCATTCTGGGAGATCTCTGCTCAAAGGCTCTCTGCTCTGTTCTATCCTCCCATCAAAGTCTCATCGCAAATGGGCAAATGGCATTATAGCCCAAAGAACGCCGGGAAAAATTCTAAGATTTCATATCTCATGGTCACAACAAATGCACGGAAAGATTTTGAAACTACACCTGCCCCCTTACGAATGGAGCACCGATAGACATCTGACCCTTCCACGGAATATTCTTAATCAAAATAGTTCCAGACCTCTCAAAGGCTCCTCCCAGCAAGAGGCCTCATATCAAGTGAACATGAGCACACACATTCCTCATATCTTGTACTTGTTACACAGTTCGACATGACATATACATTCAACGTGACAAACAGATTTGAGATCACAGTTAGTGAATGCTCGCCGTAACCCAACTTGCCACCACTCTTGCCACACCATCTTGACCTGAAGGCCTTCCGCACTCGAAAGAAGTTAAGGCTTGGCAAAATGGTGAAAGAAGTTGAACCTTGACACAATGGTGATGTTGCTCCATTTGGACCTGGTGGTCCTCCAAACAGAGCAAACCTCCATACGATTAGGAGTAAGGTTTCAGACATCAACCCCAACCCCCCCCCCCCCCCCCCCACCACCAATGCCAGAGCTAGACATGGAACAGAAAACAACACGACAGATTTACCTCCAATGATATATCCCTGAGACGCCTTCCTGTTTGAGCACAACAGATGCGCACTACATGTTCATCACAACTCCCGCTGATGATATAATCCCTTCCATTCATGTAGTAGGAACGGGTGTAATTTTGAGAGCTTCCAGTTGAAGCTATGCCAAAGTCTAGGTGAAGCCTTCCATCAACAGCCAGTAGTTGCTTAACCTGGCAACAATGTGTTAACAATGTTGAAACTCAAATGAGCTTTCACTCATACTAAAGATGTCAAAAATCGTGACAGGTCATAGTGAACACCAATCATCCAAATAAAAACATAGTGCTAATTATAACTTGTCTAAGGGGCATCGTTCCACACATAAAGCCTGAAGGGGCTACAGCTTTTTGAAGCATACAAAGTAACAAACATCAAATTGGTGGGTGGGTTTTGGGGTCTCTGTCTCTGTGTGTGTTTGTTGTTTTTTCTTTTGTTTTTTTTTTTTGGGGGGGGGGGGGGGGGGTGAAATAATAGTTATACTGATTATTTGTCGTGGAATTACGCCTTTGGAAATAATGAAATCATGTCATGTTGTGAATAACGATGTCCATAAGTAGTACTAGGCAGTGTTGGCTTCATGAGAAGTCTTCTTCGCAATCCGAGGGTGCATTTCAAGTCCAAAGCTTAATATCCAAAATCCAAGGTTACCTCATTGTCAACTGCTGATACGAGAAGATAGTGATCGTCCGGCGAAAAGCAGACCATCACATTTCCACGTGAACTTGAGGCTGTGTAGCACGGCCGAATTGGTTTTTGTCTTAAATCCCACATCTTAACATCCTGATCAAAAGATGAAGTAGCAAACAGAGATGGGGAATGGTTTGCAAACTTCACGACATTTATATGCTGTCCATGCATGTCAGTGAAGACCTGCAAGCGTTTTCCACTGTTGATGTCATATAAAGCAACATTTTTTGAGTACCCACTTGCAAGAAACAGTTCATCTGTCGAGTTGACATGAACAGATGTTAACTGGTCGAACTCGTCAAACATAACAGATCCAGTAGTGCCATAGGTGCCTGAAGTTGTTGGAGGCATACGCCGTAGATCATACAATTTTAGCGAGCCATTATCGGAACCAGCAATGAGCTGAAATTCAAAACCCATAATAGGGTGAAAGAGGAAAGAAGAAGATCAATTATTTCAGCATTACTAAGAAAATTCAATGAGCAGTATAATCAATTCCCTAAAATTAATTCATCAACTTTGATGATATTGCCTGATATAATTTGAAAGCTCCAGCTTCTTAGTAGCATTTCAATTCTACGACAAAGGGCAAACACTAATACGAAGTCAATTTTCTCATAATGCATGGTGGGCTTCCAGGCCAATGCAAGTAACATGCCTTTGCTCCAGTTATAAGTTCTTCAACGCTGAAATCATAGTTCGTTTGACAATCCATATGACAGGTAATTCAAACAAAATGAAGTCAATTGGCTTTCAATTTATTCAGTGGTAATTTCGCCCTTTTGCATCATGAGATTTCGACATAGCTTCCCGTCTTAAGTAAATGATTCCTCTATGAGATAATAGTTCCAACCACTAGTAACATCTTTGACTGTTTGAGCATGGGACACCACTTCAGTTTTATTTCAGGGCCAATTAAACAACTTTGAGAGCTTAAAGATAAAAGCTCGGGCAACACGAAGAAAAGGGAAAATATTGCAGAGACGAACATAAGCACAACGGTGAGCAGTATACGATGAAAGTCTCAGCCTTGCATTCAGTTTGGTATAACATACCTTAGTGGGATACATTTTGAGCCAACACAGTCCAAGCACACTACTCATTGATCCAAGTGATGGGATGTAACCAACAACCTTCTCACTTTCATGGTTGATAACAACTACTTCACCATCCAGAGTTCCGAAAACCATAAGGCTTGGGTTAGACGGATGGTACTCGAACTGCCTTGGTCGAAATTTCCTACTATTATCTCTTGGTATGCTTTCCGAGATAGAAATCGTACGCAAGAAGGGCCAAGCAGTACAACCCACTTTGGCGGCACCAAGTGACCTTGAATAAAAATATTGTGACTTTCCTGACACAATTGAACCATTGTGCCTCCATCTATGCATGCAAGTATGGGTGGCTTTTATCTCACGATTTTGCAAGATACTAACAACACTCTCTTTACTCTTCCTTTTATATGGTAGATACTCAAAGTGTTGTGAGAAAATAACATTGGCTCTCTCCCTGTCAATCTTTTTGATGGGCAAGTTATCCAGAACCCTCAAACTTGGCAATGAAGCTATCATGTACTCCCTGTAATGTTTCTCATAGCATATCGGTGAAGGATGATAAGATATAAACTTCTGTGGATATGAGATACCTCTAGAGTTAGAAGAACTTGGCAAGGACTCTATTTCATCCTGCATATTCCATGTCCCAAAAGAAGTCTGCCATAACATAATAGAAGTTATCATCAACTACTGATGGCAACAAAGAAGGGAGAAGGTTGTTGGACGCTGTGAGAAAAATATATATCAAAGCATTACGAATAGTATATTGCTTCACAAAGGAGACGCAATAGACAGTAAGGGCAATAAAGTACAATAACAAAGGAAACAAAGAAAAGAGTCATGCACTAGAAGCCAGTCATCCTCTTTTTTATTTTTTAAAGTCGTACTCAAACACGCGTTAGTGAACATCACCAATCAATTAGATAAGACCATTTCTTTTTACCTCATTTTGCAGATCAACCAGCCCATTCCACCCAGGAAGTTCATCAGAGAAAAGTTGTACCGAACTGAAGTCCCCATGACGATGTGAAAAGTCCACTTCGCTATCATCCGATGAATCCTCTGATGTGCCATCCATCTCGTGATCAACATCAAAATTATCGAATGGAAAGTTCATAATTTCCTCATTCTCATATTGGCTTGAGGTTTCTTCACCATCAAAGGCTGGTAGTCCTGTCTGAAGACCACAGTCCAGGTGACCTGAATCAGTGCTCTCATTTGCCTTCCCAGGAGATAATCCAGGACAAGGCCCTGTGGCTTCGCAACATAAGCAGTTCTGAAAGCGGAGTTCAAGTAAAGAAGGAAGTTTAGCTAGTGCTGCAGAAGTTGTCCAGAGATTAGCAATTCTAGTCTCACACAGCGATAGGCACTTTAAATTTGGCATACAAGCAAAACAATCCTCGCGGAAGCTACTGAGTGAAGCACTGAAATCCATATTGAGGGTATGCATCTGCGTAAACTTCCCGATCATGTTGAGCTTCCGGAAATGGGACGACCTCAAGTTTAAGACATGGCATGTGAAGCCTCCCTGGGAGAGATCCCTGAAGGTAGAAAATCCTGAGGACAAAGTTCAAAGCATACAAGAATACAAACCTTACTGCTGAATGCTAACTCCATATTTATCATGTTTGTCCACAAAATAAGGTCACCACACGACATCCATCAGGCAGAAATGAGGGACTCCCAAACATATTGACTTGCAACGGTAGATCAATATATTCTATCATGATCAAAACGGTGAGAACCCAACATTGTAGGTAACCGTCACTTCATACTAAACAATGTTGATCTCAGGTAGTATTGGCTGGAGATAAAGAGAATGTTCTCTGCCTCAAGCACATGTGTGTGTATCCAGTAGTATGACAACATTTAAAAACATTATAGACTTAGCCAACTGCTGATCCATTTGTTATAATGATCCGTCCCTCAGACAGTTGCCACAATTTGATTCTCCACAAGGAACTTTGAGAAAACTTACTGGATACTACGTACCATCAACAGATAAAATGCACTCACAAAGTTACACCTAGTTCCACCCTTAGAGCCAAGCATTCATCTGTCAATGGCTACAAAAGTAAGCGGAACAGAAAGCATGGGGTTTCATATATGGCTGAGCTCTACACTCGCCAATTTGCAAGCTCAGAGGACGGCAGATTTCTGTACCATAGGTTTGAAAAAACGGACAATATCTATAAACAAATTGTCAACACCACTTCAGAAAAATTAGAGAATCTATGGGCATGGCAAACTCCAAACTCACGGATAACACGAGTCAAACCCGAAAAGGTCCCTTTCTTAGCCTACCCAAAATAATGTTGTAAGCTTACTCTTCATGCTATACCATCCCATATATGTCAAAGTGTACTATGTGATATCAGAAATTTCATGTTATATGACACACCCCTTATCAGATTCTGCTTACTTCTGGATATCAATTAAGCAATTGATATACCCTGGTACAAGAATATGAAAAATGAAAAGCATAACATATGTAGATCTCAACCTAAACTATAAGGGAGAAGAAATAGTGCCAAGGGTTTCAATTACGACAAGAAACACACAAAAAGAAAAAAAGCTCTACAAGGTTAATTACATAAGTACATAAACAACAAAATATAATGTTATTTAATTGAAAGAGCAAACCTACCAATAGTCTTTGAACTAAAAGCTATTAAGTTATGCTACCTCACTCTTTAAAGCAATCGTTATGCAGGTCCAAGCTCTCTTATCATATAATTGTATAAATATATAATGAACATTAAGCATGTCTGCTGGAAATTAGACAATGCGCTGCCTTTTATATCAACAACTGGAATCCCTTTTCGATATGTGGTGTTCCCTCACCCCCTCCCCTCCCCTCACCCCCAACCCCCCCCCCCCACCCCACCCCAAAACCCCAGCAGGCACACAAGAAACTAATTGAAAGGAAGAAAAGAAATCGCTTTCCTCATCCATGGAAGCAAAACGGCAACTGATAAGACGATTAAATATTGGGGAAAAGGCACCATACATACAACAAAAAATCCTTTCCAAATGATGAGTCCTGGAGATCAACTACTCGAAGCTTTTGACTGATTGCACGCAGCAACGACAAAACATATTTTCCACTCATGAAACATGATGATTTATGTAGGATGTCAACTGCGTCAATTTGGGAAGTGTCAACTTCCATGAATACATCTAGAAGTGGATGGAAATCAACGTCCTTTAAGTCATCCAAGAAAATCTCAAGGCGACAGACCTCATGGTTGGCTTTTCTGACCTTGGCCTGAGTCACATGAAAAACATAACTGGTCAAATATAGCTTCTATTTAATCACCAAAAAAAAAAGCAGCTTTAATTAGAAAAGCATAGATTCGCAGACCAGGTGTTACGTAATTCTTAACAAAAATTCAAGGGGCTTCATGGTGCTTTTCCTAGGACCAAAGCGCCTCTCAAGGTGGCATTTTTTGTGTTATGTGCTACTCTGGAAATGAACCAGAAACGTAGAATTGGTTACACAAGACTGGATGTAGTGTACCACGGTACCGTGGATACCTAGGTACCAAACAAGAGAGAGCTGGAAAGAAAGTTCCGATTGAGTTTATAATAAGTAGCACGCTCGGAGGCAAAAGTTTCTTAGTTCAATTTGTAAGTTGTTCTAGCAGTCAAGGTTTATGTAGTGTGGAATGAAAGGAATTCAAGGATTTTTGTTCAAGAACAAAGGATTGCGAATGGGACTATGCAACTGATCCAACAGTGGATTCACTAGAGTTTTGAGCTGGAAAAAATCACCATCTAATAACACCAATAGATCGTTTTGTTTTGCTTGGGGAATGCCGGTTACAGTGCTCGAAAGTTAGTGAATATGATACTGGACAAATAGGCCATGAATAGTAGTGGTTTTTATTTTCGCTATTGTTGTATAGTTTTGTTTTTTGACGTATTAAAGCGTAAACAGTAAAGTTGGGCTTATATCAATAAAAGAACCTTCCAACAAAAAAGAAAGAAGATAGCGAGCGCACGCACACAGTGTGTTCAAATAGAATGCTCATTTTCCTAGGAAGTAAACTTTCATTAAAGCATTACTTCTCCAGTTAGTCACTAGTATTTGCTGCTAATAATGTAAACTACCTAGGAAATTAAAGGGCTTCGCAAGCAGAGTCATGCACCAAACCAACCATCAAACATCCATGTCTCCAACCTCGACCCCAAGGGATATCCTTCACCGCAATCTCTATCCTTTTTGGAAAGCTCAAATTGCCCTCTCCCTCTATCTCTCTCTCCATCATGGACTAGAAAACACCACTGTCATAATGGACTTTACAAGGCCAACCCTTACATAGCGCGAGAAAGGAAAGACACTAGAAGCCACAACTGACATAAGCTTAGGGCAGATACTGCAGTAGTTGCTTTTCATTTTTAACTTACTTCAAAGCAAGACAAAGGAAGGTAGCATCCGGAAAAATTGCAGCGAAAAAAGATATAAATGTAATACAAAATATTAGCTGAATACAAGGGCAACCTTGAATAGCGCTGACAAAACTGCTTTATTAGGTAGAATTTCCCGTATCCTGCAGGCACCAATGTACCTAAAACCAAGAAGAAGGCAAAGTTAAAGTAGCTAAACGTTTCCAAATAGACAGAAAAATTGAAATGGCAATCCATTACCAAACATAAGACAGAAAGAAAAAAAGAAAGGGATGGGGTTTCTCTGCTTTGGCGTAGCGGCCACCCAGTGAGGAGGCTCGCACGACGGGCTAATTCACGCAGTTATTGCCATAGATCAGGGTTCAAAACCTAACTCAATTTTTTTTCTCACTTTCATGCCAATTTAAGCTTTATTCCTCTTTTGCTTGGTAACTATTTCTAGGTTATGCATTGTACAGCACTGAAGTTGCTAAGATGTTGGTCTTTGCATAGCATAAGAACAAGCAGTTGAAGGCTTTGTGAATTAGGTTAATTGTACTTGTTTGGGAGTATTTGGCTCATAAGGAATAAGCAGACTTTTGACGCCGTCGAATTGTCTATGATGAGACATAAACCTGTTTTCATCTTTAACTTGCATTCTGTTTTTGAAAGTGATACTTCATTTTGCCAAACACTTGAGATTCTCGTTAGTATACCCTTCATTAAATAGTCCAGTGTGCAATCTGAATTGTAGAAAGTTCTGAAATTGGGAGATGAGATTTGATCATTCACTCTTGAGTTTGATTTCCCCACTAAGCAGAAGGACGTTCCGGTGAAGATGTAAAAGGTCCTGTAAAAAGCCTCAGTTGGAGAACCTTCGTATTCCTTTGCTCCGAAGGACGTTTTCTTCGGGATCGCCGGTCAATAATCTTAATGTACCTTTTCAAATGATAACCTACCTAGAGAATGTCTACTAATAGTAAAATTGTGCTGCATCTGCAACAATGTTGATGGATGCTCAATCATTAACTTCTATATTTCAAGGTCACTAGAGGCTTGCGGTCCTCGTCATGTTTCATGTTTGGTATTTGGATCTTCTGCAGTTCAAGTGCAAGGTGCTGGAGAAGTTGAAAGAAAGGTGGCGGATCTCTTTGCTTGAGCTTGTCCATTCGAAGGGAGCAAAATTAAGAGTGGAACTCCAAAGGCACAATATCCCTTTCTACATCTTGAATTTTCTTTACATCGGTTGAACAAGAAACTCTTTCAGGTCCTGTAAACTAAGTGATTGCTATCAACAACGTAGATATTAGAGAAAATGCTATCTCAAAGGTTGAGGGATAAGCCTGTGGCGCAATTCGCTCTACTGTGTTCCTTGAGGTTACGGATTTGAGCACGAAAAAGGACTCCTAATGATAGTGGGAGAACGCGTACACCAGCCATCTCAGACCTTGCAATGGCGAGAGGACCATGAATTGCCCCCCCCCCCCCCCCCCCCTCACACCCCTATTTTAGTCTAACTTGAAGGTTCAAGTTCAACCACCCCCACATTAGCATAGCGAAGATTACACAGAATAAGATGCTAACAGCCTAACACTATCCAATTGCCTATAAATACGCAACAATTATGTAAAGAGCTGGAAACTGCATATGATATTGAACGAGTGCCAGAAAATTCTTTGTAAGAAACTGAATTTCAAGAAACAGCTAAATCAAACAATTCTTGGAAGGGACTAAAAGGAAAGTTACCTTTGCTCTAAGCTTGCAACATCAATGGCCATAGCGAAGTTGATCCTTCCGCTCCCTCTGTATGTGGTGGTTTCCTCTCCGATTACACCCAATAAACGTCTATCTCTCTGTAATAAAAGAACGGGCCGGTCGATTGCCACGATCGGTAGAACCCAGTCTCAGCTTCACCGCTATTTGACCACAACATTCTTTTTTCTTTAATAATCAACCTCCGAAAAGTAAGTATCAGCGCCCCCCCCCCCCCCCCCCCCCCCTCATTTTTTTTAACATAAAAGTAAGCCTCTAATTCAACCAGAGTATTGCTTCTCGGGACCTAAAATGTCGTCACGTATATCTAAACTCTCTATTCCCGCACTTATGTAGGGGCCGAAACACACAAGGACCCGTGTGTGGAGCATATGCAGGGCGAGGATGTAAGATTACCACTAACAAGTACGGCGGGCATGATTCGAACCCAGGTGGAAAACATGGATTGAGATCCTGGGAACCTCTTAACCAACACTTGTTGCCGAAAAGTAAGTATTTATCGCGATAGCATTGTTAGCCCATTCTCTAATCGCTTAAAATTTTAAAACAGATGGTAACTTAACATGGTATAAGAGCGTCTTGAGTTCAATTCTTCCCACCTGCATATCTGGTCCCTTTCAGTTTATTTCTGACTTGATTTGTCACTTCACGTGCAATCTGTTTATTTATGTCTGTGTTTGTCTTTTCACATGCAATCAGAGACTTATGCGTGAAGGGAAGTGTTAAGTCTTGGTCTGTCTCTCCACGTGCAGTCAAGAACTTACACATGAGGATGAGTGTTAAGCATGACATTGTTAGGTTCATTTTCTAATATCTTAATCTTTTAGAGCATATGGTAACTTAGGGCCTGTACGCTTACAATATTTTTTTTTTCTGTATTCTATATTCTGTTTTTGGTTTTCCAGAATTTAGTATTCAGTTCTAAAATCGTATTGTGTACTTTTACTTTTTTTCCGTATTTA
The DNA here is from genome assembly GCA_033070095.1 of Escallonia herrerae. Lineage (NCBI taxonomy): Eukaryota > Viridiplantae > Streptophyta > Magnoliopsida > Escalloniales > Escalloniaceae > Escallonia > Escallonia herrerae. Next base: position 526,886 of record JAVXUP010000167.1, on the reverse strand, counting down.
CTTTTTCAATTTTTTCTGTACGTTTATCATTTTCGTTTTCACTAACGTTTTTCTGAACTAATTCATTAATGGATCCCACTATTTCCATTTCTAGGAAGACCAAGTGAAATGGGTGGTCTAGTTTGGTGAGTGTTTGTTGAAACATGGTGGTAGATATGAGGGAGAAGAGATAGTATTATGATAAGGAGAATACAGTTCAAGGAAAAAGGTGAAAACACCCTTCGGGTGTTTTCAGCTTTTTTGATACTATTTAAAAATTTTATCCAAAACGAAACCGAAAAAACGTAAACATATACGAAAAAAGCATCTTTTTCATCATTATTACAAAAATAAAAACTGAAAAACGTAAACGTACAACCCCTTAACACCTACTATCAAAATTTTACTATTTATTTATGTCAGATCATTCAAATAAATATGTTTCTTCCATGGATATTCACTCGGATGTGATTTTGTTTTTTTAAGATCGATCATTCGACCATCGTCTATATGTTGTATTTCGGTATAAGTATCTACTATTTCTTTAAGAAATTGAAAGTTTTACTATTTATTTATATATGATCATGTGGATAAATATGTTTCTTTCATGGATATTCACTCGGATGTTGCTTTTATTTTTTTGAGACTGCTCATTCGCGTATTGCCTATATGTTGTATTTCAGTAAATATGTTTTCTACTTTCCTTTAAGCAATTTTAGCCTTATTTTCTCAAGTTTTTTTTTTTACCATCACATAAAATATGTTTTCTACTTTCCATTAAGCGGTCTAAGCCTTATCTTCGCTTTTAATTTCCTCTACTTTGTAGAATTTGTGATCAACAATGAAAGTTTTTTTTTAACGTTAGTAACTCTTTTAAAACAGCTAGTACACAAAGTCTTTCGATATGCTAAAAAATAAAATTTAAAATTAAAATAAAACTTTTATCACATTTAACGATGATTAACTATTATTATACAAAAAAGTTGTAATTATTCTTTTATAACTCAAATAAAAAGTGTGAAAAATTCTCCTTTATGCGCAAGGATGCCAACAAATGGGCCAATCAAATTTTATTTCATTTTCGTATTCTATTTTTTCTGGTCCAGAGTTTATGAACACGCATTAGAATTGTTTGATTATCGGGCCAATCGGCCATTTAAAATGCAGTAAGCATGTCAACGAGGGGAGCACTGTCTTGGGCTTTTTAAACGCACTCCAGATGGTCCGGGGGCTACAAGAAGATCAGATGCTAACCCAAATGGGCCGGAGGACATTCGATAATTAGGGCTCGGGTTGCTATTTGTCATCATTAAGTCATTTACGTTAAATTAGTTCAAAATTTAGAGCGGATTTATTAAAACTCTCTAATATTAAGAAACTTCAATCTGCGAAATTCAACCTCAAACCAAAGCATACAATAGTGCTCAAGAAAGCTTTTTGGATACTGATAGTTGGATGGTGGTGTACTAATTGCCTGTGAATAACAAACGAAGGACACCACGAGGAGATTAAATTCCAAAAATAGTACAAGTAACATAAAATGTAAAAGTTGGTCACACGCAAATCAATTGGACAACATGTGTACTCTGTTAAATAAGTTACCCGATCAACAGATATGACATATTTGACCAGTTTTGCTCAAAAGCATGTTTTTATCTGGATAAAACCCAGTCAATAGGCTAACTTGGTGTACCTATCCGGAAAATCCCACTGTTGGCTCATTCTTCAACCTCAATATGAAATGATGTTAAAGGGACAATTCCTTTTTCATTCGCCATATGTTACCGACAATTGATTCTGTCACTTGTATCATTTTCAATAGTAAGGAGGTGCCCGGCTTATGTTTCATCAATGGATATATATATATATATATATATATATATATATATATATATATATATGTCGAAACTGAGAGAATATAACATTAACTTTTCTATTTACAATGCCTCTTTTTATGTCATTTGTCATTCAAGCAATCAAATAAGTTTCACTTTTCTCTCTCTTTTACATTAGCATGTCTCATTTAAAAGCAAATATTTCTCTCTCACACACAATTTTAAATTTAGGGCTAATTATACCTATGTCTCTGAGATTAGGGTATAATTACAGGTAACAACAATAGTTTGAATAAATTACACTTATGTCCATTGACCAGACAAAAAATACAAATACAAATACATAACGGTTTGAAACGAAAAAACCAAATTGCCTATGATTTAGGAGCATAAATTTTCAATTGCCATTCAGTTATCTCTTCAAATTAGGGTTTCAAATTAGGGTTCCATTCAGTTTCAAATCAGGGTTTCATTTGTTCAAATTAGGGTTTTAAATTTTCTAAAGTAGAGTTTCAAAATCCTAATTTGACAAATAAGGGTTTTAGGGAAACACTAATGAATCCAATTTTAGGATTAGGGTTTTAAACAGTCTTTCTTCCCTACGCTGGCGCCGACACCTCCCTCCCCACCCCATTGTCAGTCCCCTTAACAACTCATGGCAGCACTGTTTCCCCCGTCGCCGCCTCAATAACTCACGGCAGCCCTATTCACCTGCCGCTGCAACAACCCAGACTCACCCTCAAATCCATGACCCACGACGGTGCCGCTGCAACAACCCAGACTCACCCTCAAATCCACAACCCACACCGGCGCCGTAGCCGGCGTCTTCTTCCTCAGCCGCCGCTGCTCGCGATTGTTCTGTTTTGTGTTTTTTCGGCCGATCTGTTAGGGTCTTCTTCCCCTTCAAATTAAGGATACTGTCGGAGTCATCGGGGCCCACCGATGAGGTCCAGCCAGGACGACGATGGGAGGGCGGAGAGCATTTGCTCGAGGAAGTCTTCGTGGGACGATGTCGCGGGATAGAGGAAAGGCTGGCTTGCCATTTGCAGCTGTTGTTGGCCTAGTTCTCGAAGCTGGTTCAAGGCTGCATAGCTTGAAAAATCACGCACACAAATTACAGAAAGAAAGAGAGTCAGGGGGAGTTGGAGAGAGAAAGAAAGTTTAAAAATTAGGATTTTTTTTATTTAAAACAGAAAAAAATAATGGTTTAAATATGTACTTAGGGTATTATTGGTATTTTAGAAATACATAACTGATGACATCATAAAAATGTAGGATTTTTTAACGGGTGAAGGACGGAAGGACATGACTGGTACCTTTTGAAATTTAGTGTATATGTAAAACTTATATATATTGTATATGTTGCTAAAACGGGGTTAATACTAGTCTGGTACCTTTTGGCCGGTACCACACGGGGTTAATACTAGTCTTATTTAAAAACTTAATACTTCGAACACTACACTTATATATATATTGTATATGTTGCTAAAACATTGGTATTAAACCCAAACCCCCGCCCCCCGCCCCCCCCCCCCCCCCCCCCCCCCACAAAAAAGAAAAAAAGAAAAAAAAACTTTCAAAAAGGAAAATAACAAGGTGCAAACTGTGGAGGAGAGTGACTCAAAAGCTTTCCTGTCCGAGGCCGGGCTTGCGACTTCCTGACCCAATCATAGTGATCATGCCGCTTTACTTGGTGTATACGGAGGGCCAAGTTGATAAAAGGGACCATCATCTGTGTCTTGCTTTTTCACTACTAATTTCTTCAAAGTGAAAGGTGTAAAGAAGAAGGGCTCACCCTCAAGATAATGACCCAAGCAGGTCCTCTTTTCTCCCCTTTCAAATGGAATTTGTACAAACACGAAGTCTGCACGTGCTATGCCGAGTAAAGAAGAAGGTTGCTGGTGGGTCAAGATAAGCCATCATGGGATTTTTCAAGTCAGGACCCATCTGGAAGCCCATGCATTATGTCCTCTTCCGTATGCATTTTACAAAAGCAAGTCATGCAACGTGCAAACCCTCGAGCTTTGATCAAGTTAACAGAGACATATTAGCTTTCTTACTCGTGCGGTTGGAAGCTAAGCAAAGACTGTCTGTGAACTCATGATCAAGAGGCTCTAAAGAAAACCTGATTGGAGTTTAAGAATAAAGGTGAATATTAACCGCATGCAGTTGGAATTGAACCTAATTTCAACCGGCAAAGGGTAATTCTGAAGATGAACTAATTAAGCAGTTGAAAACAACACCACCCTATCTGTTTATGTGATCCCAATAAGCAAACAACAAGACTTATAAAGTGGCATGAGCTTTCGTTCTCCGGCCCTTATTTTCGAGGACAAAGAGATATTTCTGTTAAGCAATTTTTTGGTAGAAACGAGAATTGCATTGAAATAGAGATATCAGAGTTTACAAACTAGTCATCTCAACTTTACATATTAGTTCATGACTATGCTTGTATTTATACATATTAGATGGTGTATAAAATACAGGTTATAGGCTTGCATGATTACAAAAGCAAAAAGTAAAAAGAGAATTACATCAATTACAGCAAAATCCATTAATCCAGTCCTGATAAATTGCGATACGAGCGTGGCATGCAAAAGTTGCTAGTGATCTAGCCTCCTTGAGATGCATGTCTGGTCCTGGCAATACTGAAATAGTGCATAAATCTGATAGAAATCAAGCATATGAATATTGTAAGGCCCATTTTCTATTTGTTAAAGTTTTCAGAATAGACAGTAACCTAATATGGTATCAGAGCTCTGTTTTGACAACGTCTTGAGTTCGATTATTCCCACTCACATATTTGATCCTCCTTTATTCAAGTGCAATTTACACTCTGTTTATTTTTACTTTGTGGTGTGCACTTTGATTTATGTATTCACGTATAATTGAACTTTTATGTGAGGATGAGCGTTAAGTATAACAATATTATTGAGTCTATTTTTTAATAATTTAAACTTGTAGAATAGATACGTCCTTCCATCAATCTTGCTTCTGTTCTTTTGTGTTTTATATTGTACTTTTGTGCTGTTGTCTAACCAACTTTCTATGCTTTCCTCACTTGACACTAACATGCATCTATCTAGCTGGTTTCTGTGCGCTTTTGTGTTTAATGACAACATTCACATTAATATACTCACGCATCACCAACTACTCTGTGTCATGATTTCGATTTTGTAGACATTTTGTGCGATTAATGTGCGCGTGTGAAGATCTTTTGAAATCTAGTATTTTTATTCTGCATTTTGTGATATATATATATATATATATATATATATATATATATATATATATATATATATATACATACATACAAGCACGTATAAACTTAAATGACTGATCTTTTTTTTTTAAAATTACTCTTGTCTAATTTATTTTTTCATAAAATGTTAAGGGTGAGTAAGGACGTTTTTTACTTATAATATTTCTTTTCCATTAAGTATCCTTTTTTTAAGTTGTGCCTTATTAAAATATAGGGATGTTTTTTACCTCTTATATAATATCAAGCATTTTTTTCTAAACTACCCTTATCGGAGTATATGGTCTTATTATTAGATGTGAGGGTTATTAAGACTTTTTCAAAGAAAAAAGACCAAACCCTATATAGTTATGCATGGCCTCCAACCCTAGTTCACCTGCCCCGTTCACGTCCACAGCCACCAAAAGCTCTGCACGTTATTGCCGTCATTGTTAGCTCACTATGCCTCCATTCATGTCCACACATCCACAGCCACCAAAAGCTCCTCACTTTATTGACCTCTATTGTTCAGTAAATCCAAAGGTGAAAGGTACTTTAATAGAGTCCACAGCCACCAAAGGCTCTTCACGCTATTGCCTCCCTTGTTAGCTCACTCTGCTTCCATTCATGTCCACAGCCATCAAAAGCTCCTCACTTTATTGACCTCCATAAATCCAAAGGTGAAAGGTATTTTTTTTATAAATAGTTTTAATTTATTGCCTTTCGTTCATGACTTTTCTTATGTTTTTGAAACGATTATAATTTTTATGTGTATCATCTATAAAATTGACCTCCGTTTATTCTCTTTCGTTGGGACTTTATTATGTAATCATGTATCGTGTTCTAACTTTACATGCTACCGTATATACAAGGTGAATCTACAAACTTTGATAGCTAAACATTCATCTAAGAGAAAAAAACATTTGTTGCATCTGTGTAATAGTCAGATAAAGTCTAAAATCCATATGTGACACCGGATTCACAAGTGTCAAAGAGAAGTGTCGGTGTCACACTGTATAATGGTTCTTAGCACTTGAGGTCAATTTTGCTCCATGCTTCATGTGATAAAAAAAGCTCTAAAAACCTTGACACTTGTGACATTACGCTACAGACATTTGTCACAACACAAAAAGTGCAGCATTGAGACTACCACACCCTGAACAAGTAGGGCAATGCATCGACGAAGGTTTCGGCGCCAATGCTTACTAGGATGTTCTAGACCTTATGAAGGAAAGTGATGGAAGGAATGTGCTTCACTTTCTAGAAATCCTCTCCTTCTTTCCCTAGCGTCACACGAACCCTGCTTAACAATGCTTCACTCAAATCTCCAAAAACTCTTGCGTCATACGAACCCTGCTTAATAATGCTTTACTCAAATCTCCAAAAGTTGGTTCATGGAGGATTATGGGAGACTTCAGTCCCTCTGAAATCATCTTTAGTTCATGGCAGGAAGACATGCATAGACCTTTAAGCTTGTGCATTGCACCTTCCTCCACTCTCCAATCTTCAAGTTGATGCAGGTTACAAAGTTCAAGAATCTGAAGTTGCGGGAACCCATTGGCAAGGCAAACCATTTCACGCCCAACGTAAGAGAACCAGTCCAGTCTAAGTATCTTCAAGTTTCGTAGCTTTCCCAGTGCAGGCATTATGTAATTCTAACTGTGATTAACTGGCTAATCTTTTTTTCTTTTTTCCCTTATTATGTCTTTTTAAAATTGAAGTCTTCATGACGATAGTGGTGATTGTGGGTATTTTTTTCACTTAATTTTTTTCTCATTAAATACATATTCTGAGTTAAAAAAAATAAGGTGTCTTTTACTTCTTTTTAGGATATCAAGTCACTTCCCCTGAAATTTTCTTATTGGAATATATACTTTAATTAGAGTTAAGAATTATTTTGACCTTTACCTTTATCAAAGGAAAAAAAATCCCTAAGAAAATCCTATAAAATCATTCTTGAACTCCTACATGCTTTCTGAATATTGAAAATTTTCCTATAAAAACTTACTGCCTCTATTCATATTAAAGCTAAACTGCCTTAGAGCTAATACGTTTTCTCTATCAAATTCTATTCTATAACCCATTAGAATAAATGAAATATAGCTAAAGTACATTAAAATTTTATTTTTTTTAGAAACTCAACCCTTCTTTAATTTTGTATTTCATGTTTGCATGTTGATACGTATGCTACAAATTTGCAATATTGTGCATGTATATATAGATTTTAATGCAAAAATATTTGTATATTGAAACTCATAAAATTAATTCCAAATTTTGAATACGAACATATTATTGTAATAAAACTATCGTTAAACTAGAGCTTTTTAGAAACTTGTAAATGCATAAGAATCATTAGATCATAAGATTTTGCTCTTAAATATAATTTGAGTTCGTGGCAAGTACGTGATCCTATATATGTTCGTATTTGAGTTATTAGAATATGCTATTTGTATGACAACATATTCTTCATACTATTATTAATTTTATAGGATCCACTGTAGTTTGGAATACCATATTCTTGCATGATAACATGTTCTTAATGACTATTATCGTTGTATATTGTACTATTATAAGTGATAGGATTAGTTAAAAAAAAAAGAATTGATAAACATTCCAATTTTTTATATTTTAATTTGAAAACTCTCAAGTTTTGATACGAAACGGATTAAATGAGTTAATATACATTTTTTCTTTAAATACTCCTTTTAAGTTCTCTAATGCGACTTTTAGTAATAAAATAATATGAATATAAACAAAAAAGGGAGGATCTGGCACAACATAGAAAATAATTTTAAGAAATTAAATGGCTAAATTTTTTTTGTTAAAAGATAATACATGGCTAAATATGTTCTTTATTTTTATACAATATTTTTTTAATGTGGATGGTTGTTGCATCTACTAATTTTTATTGCATATGGCTGCAAATTTAAAGTTACCAATGTAGATACAAGTCAGGATGTCTACAAGGTTGACTAGACCTTCTTTTTCTCAACTTTTACGATGAATCTATGTGTTAGTTTTGTTAGGTAAGATAGTTGGTTGTTATGGTTTTGTTAACTCTCAAAACCTTATACTATAAGTAATATATTTTTTTCCCTTTTCAATTTGATGATACAAGTCTTTATCCGATAAATGAGCTAGATTATAAATAATTCTTGATGAAACTTTTTTGGGTTTGTACTTCTATTATTAATCTAATGCATATGTATAAAAATGAGGTATTTGAACATTATTGAAATTACTTCATTCATTACCATTACCTCATATCAACTTTATACATTTATTTGGCAGTATACAATTTTTTGGGTTTGAGAGTAAGACTATATTTTGTGCAATAAAATTTCTGTACGTTCAAGTATTTGATTAGCAATTAACAACTGATTTACTTATTATGGTTTAACTGTAATAGTCATATTAATTAATTTCAATTGTGTTTTTCACTAAGATTTATAATATTTTTTTTTCGAATCACTACATAACGTGCAAAGCACGTGATCCTTACTAATATATATATATATATATATATATATATATATATATATATATATATATATATATATATATATATAATGCTGTCCTTATTGGTAGCTATCATCCAACAACACATTATTTGAGCTCAAGATTGTTACCACCCACCCAGTAAGTGTCACCCTCTAACGTTTGTATTTTTTTTTTAAATCAGGTAAGAACTCTACTTGCTGTATAAGCCGACGTTCAAGTACAAACGTTTTACAAATCCTAGCGATATAAATAGAATAAACAAATACACAACCCAACAAGCACACATGAGTTATTTACAAAGACCCAAAATGCCCAACCCGCCCTAGCATTTGTAATTAGTTGGGTGCCTTTGTGGTTAATGGGTTTTTTGAAAAGTAATAAGCTCTATTTTTTTATGTACTTGAGCTTTGATTTTGGTTACTTAAAGTCTTAAATATCTTTACACGGTCTTACTAGCATTAAAAGTACAGCTCAAATAACAAGAAATGAAGCTCGAGTAAAATTTTATTTTCTTTCCTTATTAACAGAAGGAGCATGGTGCAACAAATTGTTCTTCCTTCCGAAAGAACCAGAATGCTCGTAAAAGTTTCATCCTATTTGTTTAGTAGAGAAAAGTTCTAAACTATGCTTTTCAATTTATCAACATATGTCACGTGAATAAACAATCAATTATTACATAATTTTGAATCATTTAAGATCGTCGGTCAAGGGATCGATTTGACTGAAGCAGCAAACACACGAGGATACGGGAATGTTTACCAATATATCTAACGTTTTAAGATGGCTTTGACCATTGATCTTGGGTCACGGATGCATTTTGTTAAATTTAAGGGAGAGACTATTATCATATCCATCATATTTCTGACTCTTTTGCTGTTAAAAGGTCAACACTTATCATTAAAAGATATTTTTAGTGACAAACGAAAGTGGAAAAGCACGAAGGAGGTGAAGAATGAGTATGTGTGACAAACAAAGTGTTAATGGTTTGCCCGTTTCTTTTTCTTTTTAATGGTGCTAAAGGAGAAAGAAAACAATGAACTACAGAGCTACAGAACTAAAACTCTAGCTGGCTGGATACCCTTGGCATCCTTCTCCAAATCTTCCAAAATATCAGTGGGTGGTGCTTGAAGAAAATATAACCCAGTTGGGCCTGCAAGACTTGTTTTTGCCACTTACAGCAAAGTAATTTGATTCCCTCCCAATGAAGACTAATCTGACCTCCCGGGACTGCGGCAACAACTCCCACACCTGAGCTAAGAGGGTTTGCATGTTTCTCATCAACGAACAGAACTCCCTCAATGTGCATTCTTTTTGCATGAATACTGTCGCGTGCTCTCACAGCATCTTCGAAGAAAATTTTGTGAAAGCGTTATTACGCTCCGCTTAGCGACATTTAGAATGTTTTCTCTCAAGCACTTTTATTTTCTCAGACACTTTTTTGATGCAAATGACTCGTATGTAAGTCATTACTCCAAACACTATAATCATCCCAGAGATGGTGCAACATGCCTAGAATGCTGGACAAGAACACAAAAAACAAACGGTGCAATGTGCGAGTAGTAGTGTATTATGGGTAGACAGCCCACGCTATTACTTGCCCGTCCAACAATAGAGCCTACGTACTAGATAAGCTCACTTGACCACACTCTTGTTTGTTTTCTTTATATATACAATCTGACGATCTTCTACCATTCGTGAGATCATCATCTGCTTATCTTCATTCCTTGTCGCATGCATCTTCCCTAATGGCATTTGTTCAGTCGGAGATGATATGCCCCTGTCCCACAAAGCATGGATTATAAAAGGCTAATTTTTATATATATTTTTTTTATTTTTTGGAGGGGGGAGTGGGGGTGTAAAAATAGAGAGACCGTAAAGCTTTGCTCCAACTGAAACGGAGTATTACGCATCAAGAACCTATAAAACCATCATATACATCTAAGTCGCTGATTCTCGCACCCATGTCAGGCCAAAACGCACAACACTAATGTCGGGAGTCGGGACCGAAACATATGGGGGAACTCGCGTCTGGAGCACATGTTGGGCGTGGACGTACGTTTGCCCCTAACAAGAAGTGATGGGCAGGAGACTCAAAGCCAAATAGTATGCTTGGATTGAGCCATGTGATTCGCTAAACCAACTCCTTCTTGGTATGAAAGGCTAATGCGAAGCGGTTTTGAACTGATTAGAACACCCATTCAAAAGGAATTTTGATTCGTGTAAGAAAAAGGATGTTTGACCATTTACCCCACACATCGTATACATGATTTCAAATAAGGAAATTTTATTGCACTGCAAAAATATCAGACTATTGAGTAAGAGCATGATTGCGGCTAGCATCAAGAAGAACCTTGGTGTGGAAATTTTGATTAAGTTAAGAAAAGGGTTGTTTTAACCATTCGCCCCACGCGTCATTTACCAATTAGAAAGAGAAAATTGTATTGCATGACAAAAGCACCAGTAGAGTAAAAGACCGCGAGTGCAGCTAGCAGCACAGCGTGTTATGGACGACTAGCATAGCAAGGCCACCTAATGTAAGTTTAGCTCGAATGAGCTTTGCTAAAAGTCCAAAAGAGGAAGCGAAAGTGAGAACATGAGAGTGACACGTCGCGCAAATTTTGTAAAGAAAACATGAGAATATATATACAAAGTAAAAGTACGAACGATAACACATGTCAAAAGTAAGAGCACCCCACTTTAAGAAAATTTTGCTATATAAGTTGCAACAAATGAGTAGGCCAAATTTTTTTCCCAAACTCCCATGTCCCCTTGAAATTCCCAAGTTTTAAGATTATATATTTAGAAGAAAAAAAAGCTTATACTTGGATACACCACAAGCATGGGGTACGCGCTAATATTCTCACTGCATTTCAATATTCTTTTTTGGTTGTTGTTAGTTCTTTGGGTCTGCTAAAGGGAAAATTGGTCAAAAGAGGTGTGATTCGATAGGTGTAAGTGTCACCTCTCTTGCAGTAGGGCCAAGGACTTTAATTGCGAGTAACAATTTTTTTTTTCCTTCCAATTATTATCCCTTTTTTTTTCTCACTTTTTCAGCCCATTGGCATTTAGGGTGCTCCAAACCTAGACCAGTTCAACTTGCTTCCTGCATATCTTATGGTTCGGACCTACGTGTATCAACTTCTTGCGTGGCTATGGTTGAATAACCAGAATATTAATATTTTATTCACTTAATTAAGTACTCCGTAGTAAACTACAATGTTACTGGAATTAAAGTTCATCTTATCTTCAGACATAATAATGACAACAATCGAGTTTGAATATTAGTCCAGATTACTAATCGTGCCCTGCATAATTCAATCAAACAAAAATGAAGGTGATTGTCTAATTCATCTCTTACGACATCTCTTCTCCACTAATCTGGTATGAAACCGATCGTAATCGAACGTAATCCATATATTTTGTGTTACAGAAAATCTCCAAACAGCTGGGAGCGCAAAATTAGTATATATCAAAGGCAACGAGTGTGTCAATTAATTTCTTATACCTTGCATAATGTTTTGTTTGCACAAATTATCTTATGTTCAGTATTTGATCAAGGATCTTAACCATTTTAGAATTCTTTGTGTCAGATGTGATCATATCTAAACGCGTTACTCTTACGATTTTTCTATCAAAAAGTATCATGGAAATGATAGTATAATATTTACGTTTAGGCAAGTGTATAATATACTTATCAACAACTTGATCGTAAAACAGTAATTGAGTTTTCAGATAAAAACTCCATACATTAATGATGGATTAATCCATAATTTAGTGATGTATTATTATTTTTTGCTCTAACATAAAGTATCGTTATATATATTTCAATGACAAAAGACAAGCCATATAATTTTCATATTAACAGATAAATAATTTTGTTTTATAAAAGTGACGACAGAGAGATGATACATCCATACAGTCAAAAAAATTTTTATTGCGTTGACCAAGTCACCACGGTCACATTTCAAACATTTTCATTGGACACATTTCGCCTCAAATATTGCTTGCTTAGATACATGATTCAGTCAAAATTCTAAAAGATCTTTTTCTTATGTTTCATGATAGATTATGATTCCTAGAATTTCAGTTCATTCAAATATACGGATTACAATATCTCAGAAATTTGGATCGAATTTCAACTGCCAGTCATAAATTCACACGCAATAAACAAAAAATGTAAAAACCGTGAAATGAAAAAAAAATAAAAAAAATCCCCCACCAGCAAAAAAGCCCGTCGTACTGATACCCACGCGCATACCATCCGCGTATTGAAAAGCCTCCCTCCCTCCCACCCTCCTCCCCCCTGTAACGCAGCGGCACACTAAAAGTCATATTCTCACTGTCCCTGTCGCCCCACACCAGTCTCTCTCTCTAGAATCCTCACTTTTTTGAGTTTTTTCCTTCTCTCTAAAAGCCCACCATTTTCTCAGTCTTTGCTTCCCACCACTGTACCATTACTCTCTCCCTCTCTCTCAAGAACACACAACCAACTTTCAGTTATCACATTCCAATTTCATCTCCATTTCTTCTTCATGTGGAGAGCTTGAAGGATTGATTGTAGTGTAGTAAAAAAGGTATTAGGATCATTAGGGTCTTTTCAAAATGGAGAGGAAGCAAGGGTTCTTCTCAGCACTGAAAGAAGAGGTGGTGCGAGGGCTATCACCTTCGCGGTCACGTGCGAAGAGTCCGGGTCGAAGCTCGTCGCCGATGTCGGGTCTGCTCCGGAGGATGAAGGGCGGCGGGGGCGGCAACCCGGAGGCGGTGATAGCAAGATCCGGGAGCCTGAGGCCGGTGGGGGAGACGCTGACGCCGCTGATGGAGGGTCCGGATCCGGACGGGGACGGAGTCGGCGACTCGAAGCGGGTCGGGTTGGGGCAGTGGGTGAAGGGCCAGCTGTCTCGGTCCCCGTCCATGGCTTCCAATTCCTACAGGCGCTCTGATCTGAGGCTCCTGCTGGGTGTCATGGGTGCGCCGCTGGCTCCGGTGCACGTTTGCGCCACTGACCCGTTGCCTCACCTCAGCATCAAGGACACTCCTATTGTGAGCTCTCTCTCTTACACACAGACGCACACTAACTCATATTTCCCGTGGCATTGTATTCATACAGTTTCTCCTCTTCAGACAATTCCAAATAAGTTTTTGGCAGTTTGGATTTGGTTTACTTGATGTGGGTTTTGTCAATTTTGCCTAAACTTGGGCGAGAGGAGTGGTTATGAGCACTACTTTAGTATTTTGGACATTCCTATGGGGAACTTGTTTGGTCCCTGGAATGGTTGAATCTTTCACTTTGAGCCTCTAATTCTTTCTTTGGCTGCTGGAAAAAGTGTAAAAAAGTGAGGTAATGCTTTCGTAGTATGGAAATATGGTTATGAAGTAGAAACGACCCAATTCAAAGTTGTACCATTCTTTGATCAATGCGCTTGATATTTTTCAACTAGCTGACAAAATAAATGGGTAGGTCAAGTTTAATTCTCTTGTATATGTTGTTTATACCTTTGTTGATTTTTGGTCCAGTTTGTTGGTGAAATTGCTCTGATCTGGGGTTGTACTGCTGCAGGAAACTTCGTCTGCGCAGTACATATTGCAGCAGTATACTGCTGCATCGGGCGTGCAGAAGCTGCAAAACCCAATTAGGAATGCTTATGCGTTGGGAAAGGTTAAGATGCTGGTTTCCGAGTGTGAAACAGGCGGCAGGGTGTTGAAGAATAGACATGCTGATAGAGTTGCCGAGTCAGGTGGATTTGTCCTGTGGCAGATGCATCCTGATATGTGGTATGTTGAACTCGCAGTTGGGGGTAGCAAGGTTCATGCTGGCTGCAATGGCAAGCTTGTGTGGAGACACACCCCCTGGCTTGGTGCTCACCCTGCAAAAGGACCCGCAAGACCCTTACGCCGTGCCCTTCAGGTCGGGCTGCTTTTTTTTTTCTTCTCTACGTTTAATCTGCTTTGATATACCCCTTTCTTTTAATCTTCTGATCTTTGACCCATATTTAGCACCTGTTTTCAGGGTCTTGACCCCAGAACAACTGCCAGTATGTTTGCCGAGGCCAGGTGCGTAGGAGAGAAAAGGATCAACGGTGAGGATTGCTTCATACTGAAGCTCTGTTCTGACCCTCAGACACTGAAGGCCAGGAGCGAAGGTCCAGTGGAGACTATAAGGCATGTGCTGTTTGGCTACTTCAGCCAGAGGACAGGCCTTCTTATTCACATGGAGGATTCCCAGCTTACACGCATTCAGTCCAATACCGGTGATGCAGCTTACTGGGAAACCACTATCAATTCCTTTATGGACGATTACAGGCCTGTGGAAGGAATCATGATTGCCCACTCCGGGCGTTCCGTGGCGACCCTTTTTAGGTTTGGCGAGATGGCAATGAGCCATACCAGAACGATAATGGAAGAAGCCTGGACAATTGAAGAGGTTGCATTTAACGTTCCAGGCCTGTCAGTTGACTGTTTTATCCCTCCTGCCGACTTGAAATCTGGGCCCATCGGTGAAGCCTGTGAAATCCCCCGAGATGAAAGAGAGAAGAGCGCAATAGCTCTTGCAGCTCATAGGGCTAAGGTCGCAGCACTGGAGCAAGCAGATGACAGCAGCGATAATAACATGGGCTGGAAGGTGGAAGTTTAATAACAAAGGTTAGGATTGGCAGCTGTTTATATGGGTAGGTAGTTTCTGATTGACTAACAGATTAGAAGTTACAGAGAGGATTTAGCTTGATCAAGAAATCTTAGAAGTTGGAGCACGCCTCTATCGATCTGTAAATAGAGCATAATCATTCGCAGGTTCTTCTTGGCCTGGACGAATCTTATACTCTCAATGCAGAATCCAACTACGGTGTTGGAGCTCGTTTTTTCCGTCACGGGATGGAGCAGATGGAGGTTATCTTTTAGTTTACCTTCCATCGTTCAAGGAAGGTGATGAAGCTTTTTACTGCACTTTTATTAGTTTTCTTGCCTTACTGTATACGTCCATGAGAGTACCAAGAACACTGCTACTTGGGTTCGACACTAGTATCTTTAGTTTTCATTTCTTCTATGCTTGCTTGTATTAGTTGTTACCGTTGTTTAATTTATATTAGAGTTGTTTCGATAAAGGTAGAATAGGGCTAGTTTGGAGAGAAGATGATGGTTAAATCTTCTTTCCAAGTCACCTGCTGTAACCAAAATGTTACTGATGTGGGTTTCTCATTGTATTTTGGCATCTTGCCAGTGCTGCTAAAAGCAGCTTTTGCATAAAATTTGTGTCTCTGTGGATATTGAATGCTCATGAATATGGAGATATGCATCTTTCCTTGATCTCTTCGGCTCTTCCCTGTGAATTGTTACAATTCAATCTTTCTCAGTGTGCTGATATCATGCACGTCAAGATGTAAAGCTCAAACTTTATGCTCCATTTTGTATTGATTGTTGAAAACAGGAACAGAATCGGTATATTGTGAAGAGTTGCAAGCATTGAGATGTGTACTTTGAGATCCCTCTTTCAGTGGACTTCCCTTTCCCAATCTGCCTTACAGCATCTAGGGCTAGTTGTCACAAGTACAGGAGCATTAGCATATGCAGAGTTTACTGGTGCTTGGAACTTTTAGAATTATCCTTTTTTTAAAGTCATGTGTCTGACCATTGGAGCCAATTCAACCCATGTACTGGAGTAACGTGGGCCTCTCTGGAGTTCTAGTTATAGCAGTGGGTTGCCTCGTTTTAGGTTAAAAAAAAATAAGGCTGTGTCTGAGATCATTGCAACCAGTGCACGGGGTTAAAGTTCTCCGACGTCCTTGTGCCTTTTCTTCTTGTTCTCCTTCTCTGGCATAAAGTACCCTTTGAGAGACCAATTTTGCACATTTTTTGTTGTCATTTTTTACATTCTTTTGTCGCTAAAAGTTAAAGTGCATCAGTTAAGTTTTGGTTAGAAATTCAAATCGGCCCCATAGCCTAGCCAATTCGCAGTTACACCAACAATGACAATAGCTGCTGGTGTGGGGGATGGAAGTGGCTTCCACTTGGGAATGATGGTGTCCCTGAATGGTCAGATTCTACATAAGGGAAGTGCATTTATAGTCTTTTGGGGTAATGTCACTTAACTGTCGGAAATAAAGAAGGAAAATAAGGGTCATTTTAAATACACTTCTGTTGATCAAAGCAACTGTATCCCTCCATTCACACGGTACTACTTGTCTCTTTTGCCATTGAATCCACTCTTAGGTTTATTTTCTATGGAAAGTATAATGCCCTTGCCTTTTTGACCGGTAAATTTATTGCTCGGAGTTTTTCGTATGAGCAAGTCCTAAGCATTTCAACCGTAAGTGAAAGATCCCTCACTTTAAAACCCTATGTACCTCGCAAACAATCAACGATACGAGATCAAGTCGCCACACAGAGCGGAAATTTGTTAACCCATTATTTCTTGTGAAGTGTATACATGGTTTTACCTTGTTTTTAGATGGATAAAGGAGGAAGGGAAAGCTTACATCAAACTACCTAGATGGAAGTGGACCATTCGAAGCAGCCCTCTGAAGGACGCAACTAGACCAAACACTTGCCCATTCCCCGGTTACCACTCTGTGCAGGATCACATCACACAATGAAAGTGAATTCTTAGCCCAAGTCTAGCTATGTCATCGCAATCAACCCAGTCATAAGGATCAACCCTGAACTGGTGGCCCCCGGTGTATTCAATACCTGAAGTATACAATTCAGTGAAAGGACCTAAGCCAATGAATTTACTTCCATTCTTGACAGGGAACATTTCGTGCATTTATTAACACAAAATATGCTGAAGTAACTCATGCTCATTCAGTAGGTATGACCCACTCAAGCCACCAAAGGGAATCCACAAGTTTAACTTTGATGCAGCATTGTTAAAGATAGGAAGTTTAATGGGAGTTGGGGTAGCTATGGTAGACGCTAGGTCTATCTTTCGTAGGTTTGTCCAAAAAGATTGAGGGGGTCTGTGATTCAAAAATGGCGAGCTATGTAAATGACATTGAATCTTGAACCAAGACGATATTTCAGTGTATTATGTCATTCATTTTAAAATATGTGAACCCTTTTTACGAAATAATAAGACTGATCTATTTTTTAATATAAAAAAAAGTAAGCGAAACCTACAATGTAGTAGAAGTCCAAGATTAAAGGTGTTGAAGGTTGGTCTTTAGCTGCTTGGAGACTTGTACATATGAATCACATGCATAGAATTATATTCCCCCTTATAATTAAGATATACTTATTGCATCAGATATCATGGCTCTGAGGTTACTACTATATCATGGGAAATGGCAGATGATATTGTTTGTTTAACGTAATCCTAGCTTCCTTCTCCTTTCCCAGGATGGTGGCGTTACAACGTTCGATTCTAATGTTGACTTGTAACCACATTTCAACTCGGATTAATTAGCATCATGTGCACAATGCATTGGGGATGAGAACAGAAAACCATATCCTTGCTCGGCTTAGCTCAAGTTTCATCAAATGCCCTTCTTACAGATGCCTGCTTGCTGGCTCCAAATGTACAAGAAGGCATGAATTCAGGGCTGTCTCGGTGCGCAAAAGTTCAACCCCTGCGCACCGGACAGAGTGCATGATCCATAGTTGAATATGCTCAAAAAATTTCCCTCTTTCTGCTTTGAACTCGTAACCACCAATCACAACGCTGCTACCTTACGTTATTTTAATAATAATTGTTAGCTCTTGAAACGTAATATGTTTCTTAGGGTCAAGTTAAAAATTGTTAACTCTCCAAACAGACATGTTCTTTTACCAAGGGGCAGAGGCAGAAGTTAATGATTATACCTACATACCTCATCATAATATGGTTGTTGATCCATTTTAATTCGGGATCACGATGTGAAAGGTTGCTTTGATAAGCTTAATCATTTAATGAAATTTGTTGATAGCCTTCATTAGCTCCATTATTAGGTGAACCGCCTAATCAAATTTGCGCATTCACACGATAGGATATGCATTATTATTGTTATTATTTTTGCTTATTATGGACCCAAACTTCATAGCTCACTTAGTACTACCAGCCAGCCTCCTAATCAAGCTTGAGCCTTGACTCCAAAACAGGGTCAGGGCTAAACAAACAACGCAAAGGCTTTGTTTACTGATCAGTACGAAGTTCGACGCAGCAAGAGGTGGAATCTTCCATTTGGGGAATGACCAATTGTTTTTTGGTACTTACATTGACTTCGTGTTTCCATTTTTCTTAGTGTAGCAGAGAGATGGTAGGAAGTGTTCTTGATTTGCTTGACATGTTGAGCATTTCAAAGTGCGGTTGCATAGAATTTGAAGAGGAGCTTGGGGAGTAACCCTGGCTAGTAAATAAACTGTCGGCAAGTGAACCTTCCACCCCATAGTAATACTATACAGTTTTCAATATTGATGAGGATTGCAGTACAACTAGACCATGCCCCAAGTCCAAAAATTGAACCAATACCAATTTGAAGCATTTACTCGGCCTATACTGCAATGACCCTCGAGGGAAAATGGGAAGTTCTTCTGCACGACAACACGTGAAGTCCACGTGTGACTGGGTTTTGCAACTTGGTGATGTATTTTGACCAATGAAGTGGACGAGTGAGCGCTTTAATGTCTTTTCACCTTAACTGAGGGAGTTAAGAAACCACAAGGGGTTTGAAATATAGAGGCCTTGAAATAAATTTAAGATAGTTCGTTTCAATCACCGTATTAACGAGTTGTACATAATAGTTCGATTCGTAGAAGAAATATGTATGCACGTTCCAAGTAAAATGTGAAATTTTTGGACCATATTGCAACTAAGGAAATTGCATTATAACTATTTCGGTCAAGCCATGACAATTTCTGTGGTTTAAAATGCATCGTGCATCTTAATATTTTTTTGCAAAATGGCACCATAAAATTACCAAAAGTAATCGTAAGAAGACCAAATGTAGTGATCTTATATAAGTAAGAACATTTCGCATAAATACGGGCTGGTTTACTGAAACCACTTATTGTTAGTAGTTCATTATCATCTTATGATCACTTTGTCGTAAATGTCATCTTTTGGTAGCAAAAGAGGAATGTATCGTAAAAGTTCTCTAAGTAGTTACAATGAACATGGTCAACTGTAAAAAGAACTAGACAAGCACATATATTTGCCTATTACATTAGGAGGGGTGACACAAGGAATGCACGCAGTGGCGGAGCTAATGGGTGGCACCAGTTGGGGGGGGGGGGGGGGGGGGGCACCTGCTCCTTCAAAAAATTTCCTTCTTATGTGGTATGTTTTACCCACAATGATAAAAGGGCCCACCTAAAAATTCTAAAATTACTTAAATGAGATTTTTTTTTAATTATTTTACATGTTAAAGTATCTAAAAATTTTAGCGAAAGTTTAAAGAAATGTCATTTTAGTCATTTAAAAAGATAAACTTATACAAATAAACACCAAAAAAATAAAATAATAACAAAGTTCAAACTTTGAATAAGTAAACATATTTAACCCCAAAGCTTAGACTTTACAAGGCGACAGAGTACACCGCATTTGGGCTCTGATTGCTACACTACATTCTCTGCCTCTGGCCTCACTTGTTTTCTTCTCTCCCTCCTCCGGCCGGTCTACACTTTGCGTAAGATCCAATAAAGTTGAGCTTGTTTGATGGCTTTGGGGTAAAAATTGTTTCCGTCGCTTGGTATTGTAGATTTTCTATCTTGTATTTGAGATGCCTGAATCAAGCCTGCTTGTTGGCTTGTGGCAATTTCACGATGAACTCCTTGTTTGTATTTTAACACCCGAAAGTCATGGCAACAATTTTTACGGTAAGATTTGTGTTTAGAACTAATAATTTGTATGCTTAACTGTAGTAGGAATTGGGCCTTTAACACCCAAATAATTCTCGGTTAAGCTTCTAGTTGAGGCATCTAGACAGAACTAAGGGAATTTGAATTTCACCATTCCATTAATTTGAAAGTGGACTTAATTCCATGAAAATTTAACTTTTATTGATGTAAAAGCATGGACAAGCATATTGGGGCATGAGTTTTGGAAATATTTTTCTCGCTAAATCTTTATAAAAAAAAAAATCAAGTGCCCACCCCCCGCTCAACGTTTCTGGCTCCGCCACTGAATGCACATCAAAATGAGAGAGAGAGAGAGAGAGAGAGAGAGAGAGAGACTAATATAGTGTGCTCAATTGGAAAAGAAAAGGCAATTCGACTAAAAAAAATGGAAAAGAAAAAGCAACTCATGTAACTTGAAAATAACTTTTGACGAGAAACAAAATGTGTGCCCTTTAGCTAATTTTATGCAATTCTATTGACTTTGTAACAATAAAAAAGACGGTATATTAATATTTTTACTTCAATGACACCAAAAGAATGTTCCGAGCCACCGATGGTCTTGATACATACCATCACGATTTCATTCAATCGTACAAATTCCAATGTTTCCAAAGTTGGATAACCGTTGATAATGCATCTTTTCGCCTTACGAACAAAAGTCTTGTTCACACTGTTCTGCCCTTGGACTCGTTAAAGGTTTATACAAAACGCAGAGCCGTTAATATGGGTATGGATACCATTTTTTACCGAGTGGAAGCTAAGTTACACAATAGGTGTAATCCTCCCCTTATCACAAATACTTCGCCCTCACGAGACTGAAACGTGTGACCTTGTTCTCCATTTGGGACTTCCCATATCTGAAGGGGAAATGGTGATGTTTCATATGGATGTCTAAGGACCTATTGGGCTTTCAAGTGGCCCACATCTCTAAGTATTAAAGAGTGGTCCAATGGATCTCTCCTTACAAGTCTCAATTCTCAAAAGGCAACGGTTCATCTCATTATTGACCTTTGCTACATTGCGTTCCAGGCGAGTATGCCCAAAACATTGTATCTAGGTTTATTCAAGCCCATCATACTATAATATCTGGGGGTAAATGCTCTTTGACCCCATTGTACTCACTATGTAGGGCGGTTGTAAAATGACTCTCTCTTCTAAAAAAAAAAAAAGTTGAACTAAACCTCCCTATACTTATCAAAACTGGATAAATAGACGGTTTCCATCCAAGTTAACACGCTTTTTAGGCAGAAAATGTTTGGCGTCCAAAATCTAATTTTTGGGGACAAAACTACCATTTTGACCTAATAAAATACTAAACACTTGCCAAAAATCCACCATATTCGTTTCAGTTCACTTCCAAACCCCAAAAATTTTGCAAAAAGTGATCATTTTCATTTCAATTCATTTGCAAACCTTCCTTTTAAAGGCCAACCGCAGAGCAAAACAAAAAATAAATAAAATAAAATTTTGATTTTTCAAATTTTCCCGACCCGCCCCAGGCAGCCGCAACAGCCTCGCACTCCGTCGGTTGTCCCTTCCATCGGTTGGCAACGGTCGCGGTACTCTTAGTTGGTTACTGCTCTAATAATATGGCATGTTTGGGAACTGACTCGACAACCTCGGTTGATGGTATCAAAGAGGACAATGTCTTTGTGAGACTCGGTTAGGGCTGCAAGCGAACCGACCTTTTCGTAAACAAGTTCGTGCTTTATTCACTAAAAGCCCCTTCGTGATCGTTTGTTAAACAATCGAATTAAGTTTGAACAAAAGCATTGAGCTCTAAAAGAACAAAATGAGTTGCATATGAACAGCCAAACTTGTTCATGAACGAGCTCGTAAATGCTTGTATTTTCATAAGCCTAGATGTTGAGCACAACTATTTAAGGAGTCCATCAGACAGCCCTAAAGCCTCACAAAAACCAAACGTAAACTAAACAATGCTAGCTGGTCTGAAAACGCACTTTCTTTCCCTTTCACTTTCTACCGAGTTTATCAAATGAGGCAGGACGTCATAATCTCACACAGCGAAATGCTTGTAGCATTGTTTGGCGTCCATGCTAAAAGGAAGACATTGATAATGAATCCGTGGCATCTAATATGTTGTGTTAAATGTTTAAAGACGTACACAAACGCCATTGATGAAATCTTCAGATTGAAGCCTCAAAGGTTCGTATCAGAACCCATGTCCCTTCTTCTGATTTAATTCCCCCAAAATTGGTCCGATCTTAAAGTTTAATTTTTGTCGTTTTAGGCGTTTTTCAATCAGAAATAACACATATGGCATTTGTTTTGTAAAATTGGATTTAAATTATTGATTTTTTAAACTTGTTTTTATTGTATTCTCTTTTTACTAGCCAAGTGAGCTTTACTCATGCTTTTGTCTATGTTACCCATTTCTTACTAATTAAGTAGTAGTATAATATTAGCAAGTAAGCAGAGAGAAAAAAAAAATTATTCAAGTATTTAAACAAAAAAAAATCTCCTTTTTATTAGCAAAACTTGTTTTGAATTTCATTAGAGTTTGGCGAAAACCTTTATGTGCTTTAGTCCCATGTTAGAAAATTTTCATACTTTGAAAGCACCATACTACATTATACCGGTTCTTTTAAAGAAACCATA
This sequence comes from Escallonia herrerae, assembly GCA_033070095.1. NCBI lineage: Eukaryota > Viridiplantae > Streptophyta > Magnoliopsida > Escalloniales > Escalloniaceae > Escallonia > Escallonia herrerae. The sequence goes on along the minus strand of JAVXUP010000167.1, from coordinate 503,912 downwards.
ACAAGAATATATGCAAGTACTTATTCACATCGCAGTTACTTATGCTTGAATGTTATACTCGCATACTCAAGGAAGAGATGACAAGTGTGGAGATACGAGTTATACTTCTAAGATCTTATATGAGATTATTGCACCATTTTTATACTCAGAGAAAGTATAGCCGTTAGACTACTCATTCTTAATGGTGGGTTTCATGATTTAATCACCGTTATTTTTCCGTAGTTAGTTTCCAACTGTCATATTTTTCATTACCAAATTTATTTATCAAAGACAACTGTTTGCATTAACATTATTTAACCTTTTTAACGGCTACTTTGCACTTAACCTGCTAGCTCGCCTTTAGGAAGAGGATTTGCTAACATTATTTATCAAGGTTTTTTTTTTTTTTTTACAGTTAAGCTTTATATCTTACATTTTTATGATTTCCGAAGCTTAGCATTCTGGGCATATTGATAAGGTATTGGGTGAAGCAGAAGCTTCACTCATTTGATCAAAATGACGACCGGAGAAACAATTTGAGCTAGACTGCTGTGTCTTAGAAACGACACGTTGAAACCTTGCAACTCTATTATAGGGGTGCAATTTAGATGGGTTGGATTCAACCCAACTCGAGAAAACCCAACATTTTAAAAGTTAGGTTAATTACACTCATGTCCCTGAGATTTGGGTGAAATTACACTCGTGTTCATAAGTTTGTAAAATAGATACTTATGTCCTTTGACCTAACGGAAATACTTAAATACATAACAGTTTGGATATAATGACCAGAATGCCCATCACTTACAAATCTAATTCTTCAAACACCATTCTTCCTCCCACCACTCCCACCACCACCCCTTAACACTTCTTCATCTTCGAAAACACACACACACACACACGAACACACCACAACCAATTGCTGGATTTTTAATCCTTAAAATGTGAAATCTATATATTAAATCTACAAATAAATTCTATAAACAGCAGATCTCCATGGCTCGTAGCGGTTCTATATGTCCGGAATATGACCACCCCATCAAGGGAGTCTTGTCACCGTCCCATCTTCATCCCGTCGCCGCCCCATTTGCCATCTTCCATAGCTGTCCGACAGTGCTGGTGCCAAGGTTGGGGTGGTGGGCAGTGGTACTGAAAGGAAGCCATCGCAGACGTGAACAACTGTCCATGCCAAACCCACGCTGCCAACGGCCCAATGCACCGCCACCGTCCCCAATTCCATACCCACAACCACCAACCTCTACCGCAACCACCACCAACTACCTGTACAACCACCAAGGTAATCCTCCCCACCTCCGCCCCTCACAGCTCTGCGTCACATTATTCCAAACCACCGTGTAGATCGAGCAATTGTTTAGGTATCTTTTGCAATTAATTGGTTTAAATTGCAACCTCACGGTAGCAAGTCTTAGATCTATAGTGATGATGGCGGCAGCTAGGTGGATGCGGCGATGGGAAATGGGGAAGGTAGGTGTGGCGATGGGGAGGGGGAGGGTGGGTGCAACAATGGGGTGGGGGGAAGGTAGGGGCGGGGACTGGGTTGGGAGAGGCTGAGGGCGGCGACTGGGTTTGGGGGAGGCTGGGGGGAGCGACGGGGGTGGGTGGAAGGTGGGGGGCAGCAGCAGGGTAAGTGGAGTTAGAGAGACATAGAAGGTTTTTTTGGAAACCTTAATTTAGAGGTGTATACTTTGCATATACAAAATGAAGGCAGAATTATCTTTTAAAGAATACGTATTGATGATATAAATAAATTCGTATATTTTTTAACGGATCAGTAACGGAAGGACACGGTTGTTACCTTTTAAAACATTGTGTCCTTGACTGTAATTTCACCAAAACCTCAGAGACATGGACGTAATTAACCCTTAGAAGTTCATCCCATCCCAATCCGATCCCCCAACCCAAGTAAAAATGCTACAAGTTGGGTTTCAACCCAACCCAACACAATTAACATTTAATTAATCTTTTATATATCATTTGTAACTACATAATTTTTTTTCAATGTGTTTCATTATCAAAAGACTAGCATGACTCACATTTGACTAATTCAATAATATTTTAATATATAATAAATAAATAATATATTTATCTAGTCAAAAGATAAATTACAATATTATAAAAAAATCTTTTTGGATTAACATAACTCAGACATTAAAGACATCTAATAAACTCTATTCTAATTAAAAAGTACATAATCTTGTAACATGTATATTGCACACTGCAAGATTGTTTTGGGCAAAGTACGGGGGGGGGGGGGAGGCAATAAGCCAACATTACAAGCAAAATGACACCGCTAGTATCACTGTGGATGTCACCGGCACCAGATAAAAGAGGCACAATCCCCTCTCCACGGGCAAATGCACCTCCAAATCACACTGCGCCCACTAGACTCCCCTCCGCCGACGTCACCGCCACCAGTTATGCTTCCTTGGTTCTCGTCAGGGCACCAATTGCAAGAGCTCCTTGGTGTTGCCGCTCTTGCTGAGGAAAACGAGGATGTTGGACGAGGAGAGAGAGTCGATGTTGCCGTGGAGATCGGGGAGAGGAAGGAGGATTTGACGCCGAGGGAGAAAAGGTTTTGGGAGATCTTGTTGGTGACAAAGCCGAACTTGCCGACACCTGTGAAGAAGACGGTGGCGACGGAGTTGAGTGAAGGCGAGGGTCTTGGTAAGGTCGAGGTGTTGGGGAGTGACTCGAGGATATTCTTCTTGAGGCCCCAGCTAGTGTAGGGCTGGCTGCTGAGGGATCGGCTGGTGGCAAGACTACTGTGGTGGATGAAAATTCTCTACTGCCTCTGCCGCCGTTGGGGACAGAATGATCGAAAGGGATTTCGTCGACTTGGTTTTAATTTTTTGGGTTAGGATGGGTTAGCTTGGGTTTAATGGGCTTAGCCCAATCTAGTGTTATTTAAGTATTAACCCAACTCAGACCAACCCATTTTGTAATTAATTGGGCTTAGTAGATTAAAATTTATTCATACATGAGCTGAGTTGATTAAAGCTCATTTTAAACCGGCCTAAATTGCAACCCTAATATATTGTATATATTTTAATTGTATTTGTAACATTTTTTATCATTTCCAACAGAAATAGCTAATAGTAATCCCATTCAAAATAAATCAATCTCCTCTCAATACAAAAGCATCCCCCGAAAAACCTCCAAAAGAATCCAACTCAATGTATAACCCAAGTAGCGGTAGGAATCCCATCAAACGTATGGGTGGAAAATACTACTAATAACTACTACTATATGACATGGGCGAAAACCCTAAAGCAGAAAATAGAGGAAAGCCCATCCAAAGCCCAAGCTTGCAACCATCTTCTGCATCGCCCACATCTTCTCTGCACCACTCTGCAAGGTGAATTCAAAACAAAAGGGTGACAGTTAGTGATTATCAAGACCATGCTTGGCTTGAATGAAATGCCCAGGAGATAAATGACAATAAATAAACAACAAAAAACGAAATAAAACACAAGATATAGTCACTGAATTTTCCGGGTTTTGATCTTTTAAGTCATCTTTTCTTTTGTCTAAATGTACGCAACAGGATGCATATGGATCCCGTTTCTTCAAGCAAAAATGAGGGTGCATTGCAATCTTTTTCTAGGCTGTTGGAAGCAATGATGGATCGGATAAAACTTTTTTGTGTGTGCACAGGAGATGGGGTTGGCTATGATGAGGCAGAAGGCAGGAAAGCACCGAGCGGGGCGGGGCAGGGCACCCCAAATTGCCATCCCCAATTTGCTCTGTCATTCTTTACGCGTCACAAACCAACAATGCTTATTATCTCAGAACAACTCAATTACTTCTGAATTAGGTCATGTATGTATGCCAGAGTGAGACTGCATTAAGTATCAAGACGAACAAAGTAGGGTCAATATGTAGATCATTCAGATACACTTCACTACAACTCGGTTACTTCTGAAAATTAGGGTCCGAGGGGCACTTGGTAAGAGGATATCCCTAATGGCGGTAAGACCAGTTGACTTGATTCAAAAATAAATTTGACCGACCATTCCCGAAACATGTTATCCCTACCGTATCAATGTCATATCAAAAAGTTGGCCAAAATACCATTTTGAACTGAAGTCTAATCAATAGTGCAACAAATTCCAAATGGCCAATTGCGCCCTTGCCACACTAGATCAGATATGCCATTCATTTTTACGCTTACTGACACATCCTCGCTTTGACAAAGAATGCGAAAGTACAATACATGCTTTGTCTCGCATCGGTTGTTGAAGGAAGTAAAAGACCACACAATCTCTTTCAGCTGATTTACGTAGGTAGTTGCAGAAAATTGATGGGCTTCAGTTGAGAAGCTAACTTACGTACATTTTTATAACATAATAGTTTCTCAAAATAATGCTAGTTGTATCGGTTGGAATATGTTACATCTCGGGTGGGACTGGGGAGACATAAGTGCTACTACATTGTAAACTTCACTTCTATACAATGAACATATAAGCATACACCCACCCTACATTCATGGCAACGATGTCATTTAAGGTGTACCCATGAATAGCACTACCAGTTTTCAATGTTTGGTAGGATGCTTTTACTCCCTTAGGAATTATTTAAAGTGTAAGCATAAACAGCACTATCGATCATTCAAACAGAACCCAAGAAAACAACAACAGTTGTCATGTGAAGTTGTGATCTATGGTGATCAGAGATCTTTAGCGACACTCATTGATACCCTTTAGTGACACCTATCTATCATGCACCCCTTGTTAACTGAACTGACTTAGTTCCCAATTACTACTGTAGAGCTAAATGCGAGTTGCCTAAGATGATCAGATCTACAATAAATGGCACTAATCAACTGCGCATTATGCCTTAGGCGGAAAATAGATGAAATCCAACAACGGAAAAATGATAGAAGTAAAACAAGACGAGAACACACACGTACCGAATTATCTGTCGCGGACGGTGCAGGCGATCCAGTCTCCGGAAGAGGCGCCGGAGCTCCCGTCGGCGGCGCCGGTGGACTCATCACCAACGGAGAGGGCGCCGACGCAGGAGAAACCGGCTTGGTCGGGGCAGGCGCTGGAACCAGAGCAGGCGGAGAAGCGAGAGGAGCCGGAGGAGGGACGGCCGGGGGAGGCGGAGGAGATGGAGGAGGGCTAGTCGGCGCCGGTGGGGGTACCGCAGGTGGTGGTGTGCTCACCGGAGGAGGCGAGACGGGAGTGGCCACAGGAGCGGGAGGGGTGGGAGTCGGTGGAGCTGCGGTAGGGGTTGCAGCCGGTGGGGAAGTAACAACCGGGGGCGGAGAAGAAGTCGGTGGGGGGGTAGTTGGAGGCGTGGGTGGCGCGGCGGTGACGGTTGGAGGAGAGGCAGTGGGTGCAGTGGGGGTAGTGGGTGTTGCAGGGGTCGCAGTGGGTGCGGTGGGGGTAGTGGGTGTTGCAGGGGTCGCAGTGGGTGCCGCCGCCGGAGACTGGCCACCGACGCCGGCAACGACAATGCAGACAAAACAGAGGGCAAAAGAAACCTTCCGATCCATTATGGAAGTGTGTGCACTGCAGAGAGTCTCACTCCTTGGGTGGTTTACAGAGGGAGACAGAGAGACTGCGCAGCTTTGAATAGAGGGAAGGGCAATTGGTGGGTGTGTATATATAGATATAAGGGGGGTTGTACGTATAGTTCTTAGAACCTCGGTACCTTTGTCCTAAAGTTGGAGATGACCCCACGTAGACAACCCAACAAACTTGAACAGTTGAATCGATCTGTTAGCGTCTGATCGCAGCTGTGAGGGGTGGGCTCCTCTGATTTTCTTGGGGGATTATAGTACAAGGAACCCTTACATCTTTGCGCCACGTCACGGGAATCGCCGAGTAATGGTGGTACGGGGAGGGTTTTCACTTTTCACCCCGGTGAAATGGATTAGATCTAGGGTTTACTTTACCCTTTTACCCTCGTTTGGTTCCCTAAAAGTGTATTTTAGGACAATAATAATGCCCCCGACGTGAGGTTCCCTTTGAGAGAAGCCCAAGGATGACAATGCGATCCGTCTTAATATTATGCAGCTTGGTTGATTTGATCTGTTTGGTGTGGGTATTTTTTACTTTAACATGTTTAGCTGAGGTTCAATTAATACTCCTTTTATCCTACGAAATTTAATCAACTTTTTTTGTACGCAAAAATTTAGTGATATACTGTGCATTTTTCATTCTACTCTTATAATGAGTTAGTGGAGTATTAAATGTGGAAAGAGAATAAAAAAAAAGTATAAAGTGGGTTAAGAGAGTAAATATGTAAAAATACTTACATAATATTTCATAATTTAAAAATGAGTAATTTTATAGGACGACCTAAACAGAAAAGTTGATTAAATCATGTGGAAGGGAGAAACTATGAGGTTTAGGTTAGAGATCTTTTCAGTGATGGATGTGTTGCTACATATCTCTCTCGTTTATTTCGAATATGTTTTCCTTTCAATTTAGTGCTCATCTACATGGTTTTGTGCTTTGGTTTGTAGAACTAACTTTACATTATTCAACTTTTTTTTTTGTTAGCAATGTAACTCTAGTTAAGATTAGGAAAAATTGCATAAAATATCCCTGTGATTTAGGAGAGTTGCAAAAAGATCCCTCTTGTTACAAAAAAACACTCGAGATTGCAAAAGTGTTGCAACCGTCAAAAAAGTCGTCCATACTAACAGCATGTGATGTTCACACTCCTGAAGAGTGCATCTAATAGATATTATTCTAACGAAATGACAAAAATACCCTATATTTCTTCTTCCATCTCCAAATCTTGATTTTCTTTCCTAATTTCATCAACCAAATCCTAACCGTCGCCACTTGCCTCATCATAATCGCCGCACCTCCACTTGCTCCACCTGGATCTATTTGCCGATTTTGGGTTCCACATTTTTTTTTGGGCGAACGTTGTGGTGGTGAATGGCCGGAATGTAAGGATCTGCTTTGGCCCGCCGTAGCTTCAGCCATTTATTCCGCTTGTATGTTTCTGTTAGAAACTCGCCACGCGCCCATCCACCACCATCACCACTTATTTCTGATGCCACCCTCACCACACCTTATCCAGCACTACCACCGCCCATTTTTGCCGTTACCATCAACTCGAATCATTTGTGCCGCTGCCACCTGTCGGATCCACAAACCACGAGCCTAAATCTACAATCGTATCCACTAACCACGAGCGGCCCTCGCCATTAACCGACGTTCCCTCCCTCTCCCCCCTTCTTCCCTTTTTCCCCTTTCCCCTTCCATCTGGTTTGCCTCACATGTTTGCTTGCGCCGGCCCTAATGAGGGCTTGGGCTTATAGCAAGGAAGGACAGTTTTTTAATTTGGACAATTTACAGGGGTATTTTGGACAAAGTCTTTATTTCGTAAAGAAAACCGTGGATTTGTAACACTTTTTGTAATTTCGGGTGTCTTTTTGTAATTTTGTAATAAGAGGGGTCTTTTTGCAACTATCTCAAACCACATGAGTATTTTATGCAATTTTTCCTTAAGATTAACGTTTTGTGCTACTTCTTCTTACTGCTATTTTATTAAAATGGATATGCTTTCTTTAAAGACATTAGAAAGAGAAAAAAGGCGAGGCAGTGCTGCACGGGCTGGGTTTCGATCTCCTGTACCCACTTTGATACACCCCATATAGAATATAAGTCAAGCATGCAAGCATTTGATCCCCATATATAGTATAACTTCAGAAAGAAAAAAAAACGCTTCAAAACTTTTAAATAATGATACACCCATGTTAGAATTGTATGCGTTTGTTAAGCTTCTGTAAGAACAACATTGATCGGTCAGCTATATGTAATTATACATTGTGCATGAATTACTCCACACTTAGTGTCATTAACCAAACAACAGTGCCATTGATGCCGTTCTTAGAATGGATTTTACGATGAATGATGTTATATACTTAATCGCATCTCTATGCACTACATGAAAGTGATTCCGAAACATATTTGCCTATTGCATGCCTTGGTTTACCGAACTCAAATACGGATTACATAAACCAAATCATAATTTGTGGGTTGCATGTTTTCAAAAAAAAATATAAGTTATTTAACGCTGACCACTTAATTCTAAAATTGTAAGTTAGGGTGGACTTATTTAATGCTGACCACTTAATTCTAAATGAGATGGTTAAAAATTATTTAACATATTTTTACATAAAAAAATTAATACCATGATACCAGCTCAATTAATTTATTGATAACACTGCCTCCACCACAGTACAACCACCACTACAAGAAAACATGTTTTTAGTGACGGAATTTGGCTCCGTCACTAAAATTCCGTCACCTAAAAGGCTTTTAGTGATGGAATTTGCTCCGTCACTAAAATTCCGTCACCTAAACTAACCAATGTTAAGAAAACATGTTTTTAGTGACGGAATTTGGCTCTGTCACTAAAATTCCGTCACCTAAAAGGCTTTTAGTGACGAAATTTGCTCCGTCACTAAATTTCCGTCACCTAAAACTAATAATTCTAATTTTGATTATTTTATGTTTTTTTTTGAGTTTTGGAGAAAACTAATTTAGGGCTTTTTTTTTCTTTTCATTTCTCTCCATCTTTTTGAGCTCCCGCCGCCTCCCTTTCTCCCCAAATTCTCACCGCCGCCCCTCCCTTTCTCCCCATTCCGTCACCGCCGGCCAAGGGCGGAGCCACGGCAGTCGACAGCCAGGAAGCCCGAAGCCATGACGAGACGGCGAGCCAGGCGAGCGGCGAGCGGGCTGGGTCTGAGCAATTCGCGAGTCGCGACAGCTCGTTGGGATCTAGATCAGTAGATCTACGGCCGACGGACGGCCACCTCGCTGCTATGGACGGCCACCTCTGTTGACGGACGGCCACCTCTGCTGACGCCGGTTGCCGCTACCGCTACACGTCGACGGACAGCCACCTCTGCTGCATCTTGTTTGTTCTGAAGAAGAAGACCTCCGTGGCTCTGTCCTTCGGTCACTCCACTCCACCGGACCACCGGCACTAACGGCTCTGAGGCTCTGAGCTCCAGTCTTCTTCGGTCTTCACCACCGGTGGGCGAATCGGCGACAAAGGTATGTTCTGAATTTTGATTACTTTATTTTTTCTACTGTTCGCCACTAATCTTGCCAATTACCGTGATGCATCTCTATAACTCTGCAACTCATTACTGTAATCAACTAATCGTTACGGTCTAAACCTTCAACACCTACAAATCCGAAATAGAAATTCAATAATTTAAGGTTTGAATCTCTTAGAGCTGAAAGACCAAAATAAAGTGGATATTGATTATCTGAGTTTGAAGATTGATGATTATTGAGATTATTGATTATTGATTGTGATTATTGATTATTGATTATCTGAGTTCCGAATTGTGATTATTGATTGAGATTATTGAGATTGTTGAAGGAGGATGGGACCCAATTGGATTTAACGTGTGATTATTGAGATTTTTTTACGGAGGATGTGACCAATTAGATTAAATGTGTGATTTAGTTGAATGATAGTTGAATGGTCGGTTGAATGTGCAATTTTGTTATTGATTATCTGAGTTCTGAATTATAATTTGGTAATTAGTATCAGAGCTATATTGTGTTATTCATTGTAGGGATTGAACTAGCAGAGATATTAGAATTTTTTATCTAGGTCTATGGGTATTGTGAGCATTACTATGTTGTGGATATTATTACGAGTTATCATGTTAGTTGTAGGTTATTTCTATACAAGTGATCATGTCAGTTGATAGAAGCTGGATGTCAAGAAGATTTGATAGGGGTTTACTAAGTGAGGATTTTAGACAGGGAGTGATAGAATTCCTCAACTTTGCCTATAGCCACCTTGATTTTGTGGACAACGGTAGGATTAGATGTCCGTGTGCGAGCTGCAATCTATTGGAGTGGAAAGAGGCTGTTTATGTTAGATTGGATCTTTACCAAAAAGGCTTTATGAATGGCTATACCTTATGGTTTCAACACGGAGAAGAAACCCCGGTGCAACAGACCTATACCTACACTATGCAAAATGAGGGAGAGGATGAAGGCAATATGTAATGGAAATAGTGAGCTTGCTTAGATAATGCCTTAAGTGTAGTCTAATTAGATTATGTGCGGGCATATATGATTCATGATTCTTCACCATATTATTATGATGTGAATTTTTAGTATTTGTTAGTTAAATTTATCTTTATATGATTGTGCAGCCATCCAGAAATACTGAGGATGATGATGACAATGATGATAATGATGGTTTGGATGTCAATGAGGAGTATGACCTTGATGAGGATGGAAATTGAGTGACCAACTAATCCCCTCTCTTTAATTTGAAATGTTCAAACATCAACTTACTTTCATGTTTAAGGATGATCGCTACTATATGATAGTTTAGGATTTGTGTTGGACTTGGTATTTTATGTGTTTGTGGACTTGTGGAGTTTGTGTTGATGAGAATTGTGGAGGTTGATTTGGTAATAGATATTGCGTTAATGGATTTTGTGGAGATTGATGTAGTAATGGATTTTGTGTGTTTGATGAGTTGATGGATTTGTTGTATATAGGTTTGAGAAAAAAATGAGATTTGAAAAAAATAGGCGGAATTATACTTCTTTTGTTTTATAATTTTAGTGACGATTATGATTTGTCGTTAAAAGCATAAAACATTGATAAAATACCTTTAGAGACGGAATTTTTCCGTCACCATTTATTTTAGTGACGTATTTCATGTGACAGAATTTTCCGTCACCAATTATTTTTAGTGACGTATTTATGTGATGGAATTTTCCGTCACCAATTGTTTTATACGAAATTTTAAAAAAAATATTCGAAATATAAAATACCTTTAGTGACGGAAATTTTCCGTCACTAAATGTCTCCATTCCGTCACTGAAGTTAGTGACGGAATCGTTAATTCCGTCACTAACTTTTTAGTGACGAGGGTATACGCGACGGAATCGTGTGACGGAATTTTCCGTCACTAAAACTTTTAGTGACGAAAATTGCTTTTTTAGTGACGGAAATTTCCGTCACTAAAAACCTGTTTTATTGTAGTGCACTACTACTACCATTATTTCTTTTTGCTACCACCACCACAATAATCACAACCTAATCACTATTACCACCACCACCGACACCGCCACCTCCAACTCCACCATACTGTTATTGTTGTCAGTGCATCAATTTATGTCAAAATCATCTAAAAATCTACCACACTACAACCACTGTCTTGACTGTCATGTTGCCGTCTATCGCTATCATCACAATGACCAACACCACGTCTTCACAGACCATTATCATCACCATTGACACCTTTTGCCCGTTGTTATCGCCACCACCACTACCACTACTCTATCGTCACTGTCACCACCCATCAATACGATTTTATCAAACAGTAATAAAATTTAAAAAGTATATAAATAAATGCATAATTTTTGTAAAATAGATAAATTTGTAAATAAATAATTTTTAAACATCTACTTTTGATTTATCAAATAAGTTAACTTATTTTTCAATAAAAATTCAGTCACTTAAAATTTTTAGTTTTACGAACCGATCACTTAAATTTCAGTTTTAGAGGACTAATTTTGTAGGACTAAAAACATCCGTGACATTGCTTGCTATGAGCCTATGACTAAGACAATTCTTGCTATTCCTAAAAATACAGTTTGTTACACTCCATCCTGTCCTTGACAAAGGCTCTGGTCCAACACGGACACACACTAGTGGGCCCCATGATAATGTAAAGCAGACGCTACAGCCTACAACTACAAGCATGTGGCTGGATCCTTGGATCAGATGGCAGCCGGTGATTGGCCGCAAGTTTGGCGTAGATCAGCCAACCTGAGATTATCATAATCCACCGACTAATATTTGTGGGGTCCTGTTGTGCTGTTTTGCCCTGAACGGAAAATGTGTGATTATTGCTTTTTTATTTTTTAGTGCGGTGAGTATGTTCACTTATTAGTTTCTTTCAAAAAAAAAAAAGGAGATGGCAGCATTATTATTCAAACGTAACATGCCCTTCTTACCCAAAAGAAAGGGAAATGATATGCCTGAATTTCACCGAATTAAAAAACTGAAGGCTACGTATTTCAAAATCTAAAAATCAATATAAGCTGTTTTTTTAAAAATTTTCTTCTCATAATTTTAAACACAGTTCCCATCATCAAATACCCATTATAAAAAATATATAGTTTAATGTTAAAATGATTGTGACATCGGTTGGAATAACGTAAAGCGCACCAAAGTGAGTGGTATAAGCACCAACGTTATACATACACAACAAACATGTCAAGTTTAGTAACGACACAAGCATGGACAATAATTTGGCAAAACTAAGTAAACCTTAATCACGGATACAGAGGGGACTAAAAAAATAGAAATACTAGTATGAGTTAATGAGATAGCGGGCACGGGACAAGTGCCGGCTCTTAGCTTGCCTCTGTCATCTACGCGTGACAGATGACAGACTTTCTTGTTTGTTTGTTCTTACCCAATATTTCAAAAAAACATAAAAAATAAAGGAAGGAAGGAAAAATTGTCATTGTTGTTGCTTATCTTTCGTTGTTGTTGGCTTTTATAACGTGTTTTTATACTTATTGGATGCTTTTTATTGGTTAATTTTTATATTGTGACATCTATGAGAAATAATTGTCTTCCGTGTATGCGCGTGTCAATTCATTACCTTTATAAATGTCGTGTGACTGATTTGCGGTTTCTTTATACAAATATACATTTAAGCCATTCTTATAAACAGGCTAATGAGATACTAGGGGCGCAATTGCTATATTAACCTATAACACAGCCCGATATAATATAAGGTCCAAATTAGCAATAAATAGACTGCGCAGAGGCGGACTCTCTTAGGTGCAGCTAGGTTGGTGTTGGCTTGAATAGCATAATGAAAAACTTTTGCTTACAACTCAATTCACCTTCGACATGAGCTTCTTTCATCATATCATGTACTCATTTATCTCCACCCTAATAAATTTGTTTATCACCCTTTTTGGGCCGTTACCCAGGTCATGTCATTATTTCAAACTCCACCTATAGTGTAGGATTTTTGTTCATTCTAGTGGACAACATCTCATTTTTCCTTAACAAAGTCTACTCCCATTTGTTATTAAGTTTTAGTAATTGAACAATGCCGAGTCCTGTTCATTTTGTTTCCTCCTTTTTTCTCAAAATGATTCTAAGCACAGAAACTAGCAAATAATCGAAAGACGATATTATTTCAGAACTGTGAATTGTGACACGAAAATGAAGTATGCGACACATCTGTAGCTTTGTAAATTACTAACAATGCCAAAGTTATGTAATTGATATTGACATCTTAAAGCATGCATTAAGGCTTCCTTGTTGAATGTGTAGCCATCTTATCACCATGGAGTCAGTAATACAGGTATTTCAAGTCGAGCAAGGGCCAAAAGGTCATCATTGAACCCCACTCCACGGCAACAATTTGCCTGAGCAAGAAATTACTCAGCACCCATTGCCTTGCCTACTGGAATATTGCCGTCAGATTGTCAAAGGTATATATGGAAACAAGCTAACACATGCCATGAGAAAAGAAAATCAGTGTGCCGACCATCTTGCAAGCGAAGAAGCTCGACAAGCAACGTACTACATGTACCTTGAAGGCATTCCTAGGAAAATAAACAACATCATACTCGCTGACTTATGTGAATTTCCCCTCGAAAAGCAAATTAAGTAACTTTGTTCACCTTTCTTATTTTATTTCCTTGCACCTAGAAAGGGGCTAACTTTTTGACGTTTTGGAAAAGCTTTATGAACCCTCTGGGTCAGAAGTTCCAAATAGCCTAGACGTTTGCTCATCTCTGGTCCCCAAACAAGAGTAGAGTAAAAGAATAGGGGGCCAACCCGCCGAGTAGGTTTAACAGTCAGGTTACTCATGTGCTATGTTTTGATGAATGCTGTTGGGTTGATTTTACATGCTACCCTCCATTAGTTGGCCTATTTCTTTCTCATTGGGCTTGTTCCCGTTTCAATCTTTGTGCTTTTAATCAAGGCGTCCGATTGGGTTCCTAAACTTTCATAGTCATAAAGATTGTCCATACTCCATACTCATTGCATTAGGTGAAGAGTGCGCTTTAAAATCGAGTACCCAGATCGTTATTGACGCCTTTCAACCACTCTGTTACTAGGATTACCTTTCTAATCTTGATTTCCGTCCAGAGAATCAATTTCTTGAGATGGTAAGCAACAACGTTGTCCTTATGTGACATTTGACATGAAATCTTTTCTTGTGGCGTGTTGAACCGATCTGAGTTTGGTGTCAAAAAATACGTAGCTATTTGTTGAAGAATATGAGTGGCATTTATCTCGGGAATAAGGAACACCTAATTTTCTCCAAACTCATGTCAAGGAAGTGGGTTCGCCAATGGATGTGGAGGTGCCACAAAGAATGCAGTTCGAGTCAGATGTCAAGTACGTTGATGTGGGACACAATAAGGATGGGGTAAGGGCAGAGATCAAAGGCTTCCCAGACATAACCTGAGGGATGGCAGTGCTGCAGGGCGATGGCGCAGGGTGAATTCACGATGATAAACACATTCTGATACTTAGATCTAGAGTCAAGGTCATGCATATTTTTCTCTCGAGAATTCTAGAGTGAGAAAGTAAATGTGGAAATGAAAGTTTGAAAATGTCCAATCCTCAAAATGAATTCTCAAGGTCCCTATTTATAGAGGTTGAGATGATAATGTCATCAACCGACACATGGTGCTCCCCGGGAATGACATTTCAGCGAGGGATCCATAGGTGTCGGTGCTCCATGGACTGTCGGATCGACTATTCACCCGGCCTATCCTGCACAATGTCACTCTGTCTATCTGGAAAGACTAACCCACACAATGCCGGGGTGGCCAGAGAGCCCCCTCAATCTAGCCACCAGTGCAGAGCCCTTGCAGAGTCCCACAGGGCATTGAGAAACGCCTAGGACCTTGCAGCGCTGGGGGGGACCCGATGCCCAACTGCCAGACATACTAGGCGTGATGCCATCCGGAGACTTATTCCCGTCTCGGAGTGACCCGTGGGTCATAGTCCCTCGAGATGCGATAAAAAGCCCCCAGTGTAGGAGCATGCATGCTAGTCACACACACACACACACACACACACACACACACACTGGCAGAGATAGTGTTTCGGAGGAGTCGTCTATCCCGCAGGTGAGTCCTTATGCTGGAGCACTCGAAGCGCGTCAAGGTAGTGTTCCGAAGAAGACACCTATCCCTATGGGTGAATCCTTGTACCGGAACACTTAAAGCGAGTCAACAACAGTGTCTCAGATTAGTCTTCTACCCTACGGGCTGATGTAGAATCCCAGAGGAGCCATCTACCTGGCAGAAGGAGAGTCTTCATGCCAGAGTACTTAGAGCTCCTTGGAGGAGATAGTGTCCCAGAGGAGTCGCGCTGTCCCTACGGGTGAGTCCTCGTGCCGGAGCACTCAGAGTGTGCCAAGGTAGTGTGCCAGAAGAGTCGCCTACCTGACAAGCCTAGGTAACATTCCAGAGGAGCCGTCTACCTGATGGAAGGGGAGTCTTCATGCCAGAGCACTTGGGGCTCCCTGTCGGAGATGGTTAGACCTGGCAATTTTTCTGTCCGTACCCGCGGGTCGAACCATACCCGGTCAAAAACTCTAGGTACCGGTACATATATATGCTACCCGCTGAAAATAGACCCGTACCTGGATCGGACTGTAATTTTTGAATTGGTCCGGGTCGGATATGGGTTACCCGGGTTTACCCTGTTATATGACTATATAAATGTTTTTAGGTTAACTCTCCTCATTTTCTCTCATCTTCACACTTTCGCCACCCCTCTCAAGTCTCTCTCTTAAGTCTCAACAATCACAGATCCACCATCTCTCTCATCTTATCCTCTCCCTCTCAACTCTCAAGTCTTTCACTCCACTGCCACCTCTGTAGCCCATAGATCGACAGCTCTCTCTCTCTGTCTCGACTGTCAATGCCCAAAGATCGACGACCATTCAGCTCCATACTCCGCCGCCTACCCTTTCCGTCGTCAACGGCAGATCCAGATCGGTCGTCAACAGCACTCTTCCCTCGACCGTTGATTTCTCCCTTAGATCACAGATCGACCACTTCAATCATGATCGGCCGCTTCAATCACAAACCGGCCACTTTGATCACAGATCAACTGCTTCAATCACAAACCCGCTATTTTGATCACAGATCGGCCACTTCAATCACACAGATCGCTGCCTATGTAGAATTTTTTTTGTTATTTAATTGTAAATTTGTTGTGGTATTTGTAAATTTGTGATTTGTAAGGATTAAAAACTGATTTTCAAATTTATAGGGGTAGATAAATGCTTGTAATTGATCTTATCGCATTTAACAATTTACCTGAATATTAATTTTTGTTAGTTTGGAAATTATTTTAACAAAGGTAAAAGAAGCAAGAAAAGAAAAAGTTGCCTAACAGTAACTATTAATTACCAAAATATTAAAAAAGAAACTCATCATAAATTAGGTCATATACCCGAGGGTAATACCCGATCCGCGTGGGTAGGATATGGGTTCTTAAAATGGCTACTCAGAAAACGGGTAAAATTTACCGGCCCGTTTTTACCTGTATCCGAACGGGTATTACCCGTACCCGAAGGGTATAACCGTTTGCCAGGTCTAGAGATGGTGTCCCAGAGGAGTCGCCATCCCTGCATGATGCTGCGCACTTTGGGGAGTGAGTCGAAGCATGTTCTACGTCTAAGGTAAGGTGTGCATGGTGTGGTGAAAGGATGGACCAACGCAGGTGGCATGGTAATGTGACAGAGCGTTGGGGGCGCGATTGTATCAGTGGCCTCGTGCATGGGGCACAACAAAATGTGTGCGGTGCAGCAGCACGGTAGTGTGATAGAGAGTTAGGAGGCGCAACTGTATTAGCGGCAACAAATGGGCTACGGAGTGTGTGCAATGTCGGTGGCATGTGATATGGAAAATGACACACATGCGCAACGACAGGTGTCATAGAGTCGGCGCTCGAACGCGGACGATGGGGGTCGCAGAGTCGGCATGTGAACGTGGGCTACGGGCGTTATTGAGTTGGTGCGGGGGCACGAGCGATGGGTGTCGTGGAGTTGGTACCCCAGGCTTGGGGGACAAAGAGTCGCGGAATCGATGTGCAGATCTGCGCAACCAGCCGAGGCAGGCCGACTGACCGGGGTAGCCAGATATGCTGACCGGGGTCGGGAGACTGACCGAATTAGCTAGCCAGCCGACGGGGGTTGCTAGACAGGATAATAAAGGTCCAAATGCGCATGGCCAGGATGGAATAGCAACACAAACTAAGTCCAATAAAGAGTAACATCCCTTCAACCCTATACTTATTTTGAATTCTTTCGCTAAAACTTAAAAGCATTTGAATTTTGAGGCTTTATTACTAGCATAAAAGAACATATGAAGAAGAAGAAAAAACATCATCTTAATAATGTGGGGTTGTGGCTGAACCCAGTTGTTCATGAATATTGATTGTTTAAATCTCGTTCATTCACTAAACGGACTGAGTTTTTTTAAGATTCAGTCCAACAAACAAGCCTACCATAAAACATTTTGAGACATTTTCATATAAGGAAAATGCTATTTCCATCCCCTTATAAGTTATTTTACTCTCTTCTTCTTTGCTAAATATGTACTTTAGTGACAAATACTAGCTTTTTAGCAATATAAGATGATGGTGAGAGTCGGACAATTCAATGCGAGCCACTTATTTGGGCCTAAAATGTGGCTATGGTTCACAGGATTGCAATCAAATAGTTTGAACTCCATACACCAGTTGGACTGAAGCCCTACAAACACTGGTCCATCAAAGTTTTTTTCTGGAAAACGGATAAAGGGCATTCTCGTCAATGTCGAGAAGGAAAATGCTAAAAATTGGGACAGAAAAACAACCTAAGGCGCGTCCGGCGTTTCTCAAAGCACACAAAACCCTCTTTTCTTGCAACCCTCTTATCTGCTTACACACACACACACACACACGTCTCTTTACATTCCGTTCCAGCAGAAAAAATGGCGACCATGTCTCTGGGGGTTTTCTCGAGCTTTGCGGCCGGAGAGACGGCGTCGTTCCCCAAATCGGCTTCTTCGCCTGCTCTGCGAGTTGCTGCCCCTGCAGCATTTTACTCTTGTCAGGTAAACCTGCGCACTGTTCGGAAGTTCACCTGCGCCGCCGTGCCGGAGACGAAGAAGGAGCGGCTTCCGAGGGGCATCATGAAGCCCCGACGCGTGTCGCCGGAAATGCAAGCCTTCCTCGGCGGTGTGCCGGAGATTCCCCGCACCCAGGCTCTCAAACTCATTTGGGCTTACATCAAGGAAAAAGACCTCCAGGTATATCTCACTATTATCTCCTTATGTAAGTAAAATTTTCACTAAAACACTATATTTCGTTTTATGTGTCACTCTGGTATTTATAATTGATGTTTGTGATGGGTAATGATGAAATGTGGCTTGTTCATTTCATGGATAACATCGATGTTATCATGTGGGTTTAGTCTTTCATTTTACAAAGGTATTCATCTTTGTGCGAAGTTGTGTGGAGATTATAAAATGATGTCCCGGAGTTTGGTTTTGGGTGGTCTGTTGTTGTAGTCTTGGCACATAGTTAGTTCTGATATTAAATGTTTGAGTTGGGCTGGGGTTTTAGATAAGTGTCTACGAGTTAATTTTGAGACCTTTGTGTTTCAATTGAATTTTGGGTGGTTATCCCAACCCCCCCCCCCCCCCTTCCCCGCATAACACGTTGCCGAGGATGTTTGTAAACTTGGGATGACTTCTATCAAATGTGGGCTTTGGTATCAATGTGGTCTTATTAGTGGGTTATGTTATGATGGTTAGGTCATATTAATGCTACTTCACGATTGCTTCCTTGTTGAATTCAACATCAAAAGGGTCTCAGTCCCTAATTACCATTCAGTTAATATTATTTGCATACGAGTATACTAGAGATGAAAAGTGATGGTGTGAGCTACCCTCAGATAACTAACTTTGTTACCTGTACCAAGTGTTTTAGGAAGGCAAGAGTAAATGAGATATTCTTTAGAGTAAGAGAATGGCTCATGGTTAGGATTGAGTTGAATTGCTTCATTAATCGTTGGCAAATGTGCAAAATGATGGCACACAAAGATTACCCTTTATGTGAAGTTGGGGTTGACTTTATATGTCTTCAGGTGTGTGTCGTAATTCATTTTTGTTTCTATGAGCCAGTTCTAAATGTGGCTTAGTTTCCTGCACATTATACGAGTGATTTAGTGGCATGCTCTAGCTAACTGCTGTTTGTTATGCATTAAATATGAAAGGTTGTTCATACCATTTTGCACCATGAAGCAGCAATTAGTGTCAATTTGCAGTCATTATTAGGGATCATTGATTGAGGTTTCATAGGACAAGAAGCTGCTAATGCACAGTTTTGCAAAGCCGTCATTACATAGTGTTCATGTCCTTACTGAACTGAAAGTTTGTGTTTGCAAAGCTCCACGTGTTAATGAAGTGCACATACATGAACAACAAAAGTTAATCTCGATTTTATACTTGAAAAGTATAATAGTAGTTGCTGTATATTTTCACTTTGATGATACACTGATACTCCATAGCAATATACTGTATGTGTAATATTCTTTTCCCTCGTTGGAGATTACCTTAGTCTTTTCTGCTAGATACCGGATGTGACCCTTGCTAAATGTTGATTGTTGAGTCTTTTCTGATCGACACCACATTTAAAACTTGCTCATAGAATGAAAATATAACTATGCTACCAAATTGTTTCAGGAAGTCAATTCAATTGTAAAAGGACTTTAGATGTTGAATTGCTTTTGAGCTGATGGTGGCCACCAATCTTGGCAGGATTCTTGGGATATATGTTCCCCAACCCTTCCCCTAATTCCGAAATGTAAGAGAGAGAGAGAGAACAACTAAGAAGCTTAGTTTGGGTAATGTGGGAGACATACATTTTGATTTAACAGTATCCCCTCGAGAGAATGGCAATGAAATTGACATACGATACAAATTTTTTGTGGAACCAAAAGCATGAAGACAGGTAGTTCTGTTCCTTTATCTTAGTATGCCGGTTTATCTGGGCTTCTTTCTGAGGTGTTCAGAGGTAGGGTAGTTATGTTGACAGAATCTGTAACATTCAGAATATATTTTCCATGTATGGGTAGTTCATGCTTGTAAAGGCTTCATAAAGTGGTCAATGCAAATTGAAGACGGAATACATTTCATTGCTATAGAATGCCCTCAAAATCAAGTTCATACAAAGTTTATTTTGCTTAACTTCGACCTATAGCTAAATAACTGGGTAGTCTTAATATGTTGAGTTATCTGTTTTTGGAATATATGTTATCACACCTCCGTGTATTTGCTGGGAGGATGGTACTAACTTTATTATTTATTCTAATTTTCAGGATCCTCAAGACAAGAAGGTCATTATCTGTGATGAAAACCTGAAGAAAATATTTGCAGGGAAGGAACGCGTTGGGTTTCTTGAGATTGCGGGGTTAATTACTCCTCACTTCCTTAAGTGAGCCAGTTTGCATGGTCTATGAAGCTTTGTAAATGCAGTTCTAGGTTGGCGGACGTTAGAGCTGTTAGGAAACAATAGTGCTGCTGCTTGCGACTTTACTAGTCCTCGTTACACTCCTGTCAAGTTGCCTACAAGTGAGCCTCACTCGATTTTGGTCTGGCGAGTAATTTTACCTTTTGGATCTCCTCTATTTCTAGGCTTCCGGGAGCACTGTTTGTAGTGATGGTAATTGCCCTAATGCTTGAATTGTTTTGCTGCCTACTACATGTTATGCGCATGCAGATTCGTGAGTTCTCTTGGAGTCGATCTCTACCCACTTTGCCTTTAAAATGTTTTGCAACTGATAAACTGCTCTGATTGTATTCAAACCAATTAACTTATGGGCCTTCTTGACCAATTAAACTTGTACGTAATCCAATTAAGAGTTAACGGGAGCCCAAGGCTCTAAGCAAACATCAAAACTTCTTATACGTTCGGAAACTAGCTACAATGATGGATCTTAGAACCTAGGGAATGAGCTTGGTGTTATTGCATGTTTATAACGTTTAACTTTGTTTCTAATATCAAGTAGTGATTGGTGGCCAAAGTCCATTATTGCCAAGTGGAGCGCGGTAGATTACAGATTTCACCAACTTTTTTTGAGGTTGAGTAAAAATAAAAATGTGAAGTCATATATCATAAAATGTCACTAGATTTAGCAAGCATTTAAAGGGCATGTGAGCCTCAGAGGTACATATGATGGGCTAGTTGTTTTAGAATAATCGAAAATTACATATGATGGGCGTGATGAAGAATGTGATAGGCATGTCATGACTATCATAGGTTACAGAGGAATGAATGACTATGTTGCGCACCACCTAAATGACAAAAATAAATACTAAAATGATAAGTTAAACGTGTGTCCTAGCTGTTTAGTCCACCATGTATCAGTTAAGCTTATCACGACATGGTAATGCTATCTAACCTTATAGTTCATTATTATAAATAAAAAAAAGAAAAGAGGGGTTCTTAGTTACGCTCTATACAGACATAATAAGAAAATAATATTAATAACGTAGACAACACAAAGTATTGATACTAATAATTCATGACATGCTCATGATTTCAAAAGTATATGGGGGCACCCTTTAAAGGATGCACTTAATTAGGTAAAGCGTCGTGTTGTAACAAAATCTTCGTGCATTGGGTGTTGATAAACAGCAAAAACTATTAAGAATCGACCTTCTTTGAAAAAGTTTTTGGTATCCCTGATGATATTACCGTAATATAGGGCCTGAGACTGTGTATCATAGGTAATGTAATATGGGCGTCATTTTAGTAGCTGTCCTAAGTGCCTGACATCTATGATAGCATAAATGTAGACTTGGTCAACAATTGAAAATGTAAGACACGATAATTAACAGCCCGCTGGCTAGCAATTAACAGGCATCGTGCTTAAGCAGTAAATGAATCTGAGGCCGCCGATCTGCATCTATTAATATGCAACATTGTCTTGTGAAAACAGTGGGCAAAAATAATTTCAGTGGTGGGCACCGAGACAGGAGCATGTTTTGTGTAATTTTAATTTGGAACGAAATTTGGTTAAGGCAATTGTCTAGGTGAGCTCGGGATAAGGCTGTTACAGCCAAACAAGGTTATGATTAATTTGGTTGAGGTAATTATCTAGCCAAACAAGGATTAAAGGGAGTTTGTCTTAACGTAAGGTTATTTCTATGGGTCCAAATACACTATAAGGTGGTAAGAATGAAGATGGTCGTGGCAAGGAGGGTGGTACATGCTCGAGGTTTTTGATCCATGCACTCGGTCATTCTTTAAATCTTATACCAATCTCATTGGACCCGATTAGGAGCCGAACCGAATAGGGCACAATTTGAGTGACATAAAGATGTTGATTTTATGAAAATTAAAGTGAAATAGTAGGCGCTCTCAGAACGCCTGTCAAATTGTTTTCAGTGGAATTCGGCGGGACTAAAAATGGTTCCAAGCATGATGGTGCAATTGGTCTGTGATCAATTGTTTGTGTTTCAGTCTTTTGCGTATAAAGATCCTTTTAAAGGATCTTAAAAAAAGAGGCGACATAGTAGATTTTATTTTCAGTCAAGCCCCAAAAGAACTTGTCCTCACAGTCATGTTCTGAGATGTGTATGGCCATGATGTGCTTCGCTATGTCCGATGGGAATCGGATGTTGATTAGGTTTTGGTTCCATTCTTTTATCAAGGACGAGGTGGTTAACTCGCTTCGCTACAACACCTAATTATGGATAAAATTTTATATATTTCAGATTTTTTGGATAGCATTTTGTACATATCGTAAATTATTATTTGATGATTGATTTGAGGATTAGCAAACTGAGGATTGCGGCAAATTTTCTGTTCACCGGTGTTGGTGGGTATGGCTTATGCATGGTGATGGATGTCGGTGATAAGAAGACTTGAATAAGGCAAAAACTTAAGCTAAATATGAGATCATAAGTGAAATTAGAAATAACACGGGCAGTGTGGCGCATGGAGCAATTCTTGAGAACAACATTGAATGGAACTATTCAAATTTTGAAGAAAAGAAGGGTATTTTGGTCAAACGTAAGTAGTGCACCAGATAGTAGAATGCACCTATCTAGCCCATTTCTTTAATTTTTTGGCAAAAAACCATCTTTGTCCATCCACATGGCAAGAATAGGCGGCTTTATGTCGGGACTACATACCAACGAGTTGTTGTTACCTTCTTCCATGATATGATTCATAAAAAAGTAGAAGTATATATGAATGATATGATCATTACGTTTAAGGAGCGTAAATATCACTGCTCAATTATGAGAAAATACTTTGAAAGATTGAAGCAGTATAATGTGAGGCTCAAATCACAGAAACGTCTGTTTGGACTTACAACTAGAAAGTTACTAGGGTTTATGATTAATAAGTGGCACGTAAAGGTCGATCCAGCTAAGATTAAGACCATAGTGGAGATGCCCTAACTAGGAGGAGAAAGAAATCCAAGAATTCTTGGATAGGATCCAATACATCAATCGGTTTATATCATAATTAACCATGATTTGTGAGCCCGTATTCAAGTTGTTGAAGAAGGATTTGGCCAAAGAGTGGAATTTCCTAGGCCAGGAAGCTTTTGTTAACATTAAATAATACCTGCGCAACTTAAAGTATTACGGTATAATCTAATTAAATGTTTTTTTTCAATTTATTGATTTTTTTTAGATTAAGAAGTATTTCATGTTGATTTTTTCTCTCTCTAAATTGCACTAGAAAAGATCTTCCTTCAAGTGAGAAGTTTTAACGGAAACCAGTGTCTCACAGTGCGCAGTACAACCCGTTGCTCGAACTCCCTCCAAAATCGCTATTCATGGCAGAGAAGCTCTCTCTCCCTCTTCTTCTTCCTCATCCCCCACTCCCTAAACCCTTCTTTCAGGATAACCACCAAAACCGCCACCAACCCACCGTACCTCCACCATCACAACCCCCTCTCTTACAAGATTTCTTTACCCAACAAAACGCCCACACAACTTCCCCACAAACCCAAAACCCCCAATCCCCCAATTACCCCTCCACTATCCCAAGAACACGACGTCGGATTGGCAAACACCGGGACACCAACAAAGGCAAGCCGTGGTCCCACCACCGCCTCTCCCCACAAGGTGAGCAGATCCTCCAAACCCTAATCCATCCAGAATTTGATGCCTCCAGAATCCAAGAAACGCTTCTTGAATTACTTAATCCACAAGAAGAATCAGAAAATTGTACAAAGTCTCTGTCTTTGGACATTTTGGGTATTATTAAGGGTTTAGGGTATTACAAGAAATGTGACATGGCTTTGAGCTTGTTTGAATTGGTTAAAAATCGCGACGATTCAGAGCTTTTGTTAAGTGGGTCTGTTATCGCTGTAATTATAAGTATGCTTGGCAGAGATGGTCGGGTTTCTGCTGCAGCTTCTTTGCTTCATAATCTTAACAAAGATGGATTCGGTGTTGATGTTTATGCTTATACTTCACTGATAACTGCTTATGCTAGCAATGGGAGGTATAGAGACGCTATGACGGTGTTTAAAGAAATGCAGGAAGAGGGGTGTAAACCTACTTTGATAACTTACAATGTTATTTTGAATGTGTATGGGAAAATGGGTATGCCATGGAGTAAAATTATGGCGGTATTTGATGGTATGAAGAACTCGGGGGTTGCCCCTGATGTGTATACGTATAATACTCTTATGAGTTGTTGTCGGCGTGGGTTTTTGTATGAAGAAGCTAAAGAAATATTTGAGGAGATGAAATTAGCAGGGTTTGTACCCGATAAGGTCACTTATAATACTCTATTGGATGTCTATGGGAAGTCTAGACGGCTTAAGGAAGCCATGGAGGTTTTGCGGGAGATGGAGGTTAATGGGTTTTCTCCTAGCATCGTGACTTACAATTCTTTGATATCAGCTTATGCTAGGGATGGTTTGTTGGACGAAGCAATGGATCTCAAAAACCAAATGGCTGAAAAGGGAATGAAGGCAGATGTATTCACTTACACGACTCTATTTTCAGGATTTGAGAAGGTCGGGAAGGATGAGTCTGCAATGAGGGTTTTTGATGAGATGAGAAACGCCGGTTGTAGTCTTAATATATGTACCTTTAATGCTCTTATTAAGATGCATGGTAACAGGGGGAGGTTTACCGAGATGATGAAGGTTTTTGAAGAGATCAAGTCATGTGGGTGTGTCCCAGATATTGTTACTTGGAATACACTACTGGCAGTCTTTGGGCAGAATGGTATGGATACAGAAGTGTCGGGGGTGTTCAAGGAAATGAAGAGGTCAGGGTTTGTAGCCGAGAGGGACACCTTCAACACCTTAATTAGTGCTTACAGCCGATGTGGATCTTTTGGCCAAGCCATGGCTGTTTATAGAAGTATGTTGGAAGCAGGGGTCACTCCAGACCTTTCCACGTACAATGCTGTTTTAGCTGCATTGGCAAGGGGAGGGCTCTGGGAACAGTCTGAGAAAGTACTTGCTGAAATGAAGGATGGCTGGTGTAAACCCAATGAGCTGACTTATTGTTCTTTACTTCACGCTTATGCTAATGGGAAGGAGATTGAACGGATGCGTGCTCTTGCTGATGAGATATACTCCGGTGCGGTCGAACCTCACGTTACGATTTTGAAGTCCCTCGTTTTAGTTAATAGCAAATGTGACCTTTTAGTGGAAACAGAACGGGCTTTCCTGGAGTTGAGAAGGAAAGGTTTTTCTCCTGACATAACTACCCTAAACGCAATGGTCTCCATATATGGCCGGAGGCAGATGATTATCAAGG
This sequence comes from Escallonia herrerae, assembly GCA_033070095.1. Classification (NCBI taxonomy): domain Eukaryota; kingdom Viridiplantae; phylum Streptophyta; class Magnoliopsida; order Escalloniales; family Escalloniaceae; genus Escallonia; species Escallonia herrerae. The sequence goes on along the minus strand of JAVXUP010000167.1, from coordinate 478,111 downwards.
CAAGTGAGATCATGAAGTTCATGAATGAGAGTGGGTTCACTCCTAGCTTGACAACCTACAATACTTTGATGTATATGTACAGCCGGTCTGAAAATTTTGAGAAATCTGAAGAAATTTTGAGGAATCTTTTAGCCAAAGGGATCAAGCCTGATGTTATTTCGTACAACACTGTGATCTTTGCATATTGTAGAAATGGTCGGATGAGAGAAGCTTCACGGGTACTCAAGGAAATGAGTGATTCTGGGGTATCTGCAGATGCAATCACATATAATACATTTGTTGCAAGTTATGCGGCTGATGCAATGTTTGTGGAGGCTATCAATGTGGTTCGGTACATGATCAAGAATGGCTGCAAACCAAATGAGAGCACATACAACTCTATTGTAGATTGGTATTGTAAGCACAATCGCTGGGATGATGCAGTAATGTTTGTTAAGACTCTTCGCGAACTTGATCCAAGAATCTCTAAGGACGAACAACAAAGACTATCAGAAAGATTAACAAAGCATGATCGGTGAACATCTTCTGTTGATGGTAATAGAGCTCATTCAAATGCTTATTGGCTCAGGGAACTTGCTTGCATTGATCTTGCTCTTGTCATCCACACTTGATTGCAGTAACACCATTTTGGCTGAGCAAAATTAGCACAAAGCTGTTGTTTTTATCATCCGACACACTATGGCAGCTACTTTATGAACTTCTGTAGCCGAGGATCTTGAGCTGAATGCTAATTTGGCTTTTGCAGCTGGCATTGAGCCATGTAAAATTCTTAACACCAGTGCAAGTTAAAGAAACTTGAGGTATGTATAATCACATCACATCACATACTATATAACAAGTGAAGAGGATCACTTTTTGTAGCCTTGTAGCCATGTATCGGTTTTCATGCACCCATCTTGTATCAGGATGAAGGTGTCAGATGCTCCTGCCGTTTAGCTTTGGGCCCTTCTCATTTGGTTGGAGTTGCTGATCCACACAGTTGTATATATGACATCCTACATAATTATCACTAGTCTGTATTCCTTTTACTTGTTTTTAAGCGTGCAACAAAACCATCGCTGCTGTATTCGTGTAGCTTCTTCTAGATGTAGCTTCTTCTTTGCTGTGATTAATTACTCTGTTGGTCATTATGTAGCTTCTTCTGGTGGTCTTCAGCAGTAATGAATCACTCCTTGGATGATGGACTAATAGATGTGTTGAACAAAGTGAAACTTTGAGCAGATTGAGGATTGCTTAATGATGTTTACCCTCTTTATGCACGTATATTGGGTATCTCTGCTCATTTTGTCCTGCACAAGTCTGTTTTTCGTTGATCTAAATTTACTCTGAGATGCATTACCAAGTGAATCACGGGTGGTTAACCGCAAATGAATCTTTTCTTGCTTGTGATTTGGATACAATGTACCCCTGAAATATTTCCTGTTGTGATAAGAGGCCTTAGCTGAAATTCGGGAAATTTCACTGCTATTATTGTTTTTCTTGGACATCAACCGAAATTAAGTCCTCCGCCGTCGAATTTCAATGGACACACACTTCACAGTGGCCTTGTGCATTTGGGAATTAGTTGTTTATGGGTGCTAGTCTCAGGGTCAGAACCGAAAAAATTCAGTCAAATTCAAACTTCATTGTTATCATCCTCGTAAAAAGAAAAGAGAAAATTGTTTGGTAAGTCTTTCCGTGCCGTACTGGTGTTCGTTCTCCCATTTGTCAAATTTCAATCTGTCACGTATCTTCTTCGTGCGCCCAAGCAATTAGAAGACCTTGCAATCTGATGCACGACAATGTCGCTGAACCAGTAAAAACCCATAAAAACTGTGCATATAGCTGCTGAAGTAGGGCAACTCTTGTTCATTGTAACATCAATTTCCGTGTACAGTCCTCACCAATCCCTAGATTTGCAGTCCATTATAGTATTAGAAGGAGAAACTTATAACTGAGCCTGTGGTTAAAAGTTTACTGAGTTGGTGAAATAATTATAATAATGCTAATAATGCAGGCTCACTGATGCAAAGGAGTCCACAAATACCATTTGTTCTGTCCCTCTGCCCTCCTCTCCTCTCATATGTGACCCATTTTACGACCATATAAATTCTCCGCCTCTTCTCTGCAAGCTCTTCTGAGATACCCACAAAACACTAATCCCCTGAAACTGTAAATCGAAGCTCCAAAACCCTCAAATCCAACACAATGAGCTGGTGGTGGGCCGGAGCCATCGGCGCTGCAAGGGTAAGTTCTTCCTTCTTCCATCTCTCTCTCCCAAACACCAACATGTACGTACATATCTGTATATCTTCCTGTGTCTAACAGCTTCCTCAAATCGGATCATTAATTTAATACAGAAAAAGATCGAGGACGACGACGTCCCACGAAAGTACCAGAGCGTGGGCCTGATCGTGGGCGTCACCGGCATCGTGGGCAACAGCCTGGCCGAGATCCTCCCACTCTCCGACACCCCCGGCGGCCCCTGGAAGGTCTACGGCGTCGCCCGCCGCCCCCGGCCCCCCTGGAACGCCGACCATCCCGTCGAATACATCCAGTGCGACATCTCTGATCCCCAAGAGACTCAATCGAAACTCTCTGTTATCCAAGACATCACCCACATCTTCTACGTGACGTGGGCCAGCAAGCCCACCGAGGCGCAGAACTGCGAAATCAACGGTAACATGTTCAGGAATGTACTCACTGCTGTTATCCCCAACTCACCCAATTTGCAACACGTATGTCTACAAACTGGTAGAAAGCATTACGTTGGTCCTTTTGAGCTGTTTGGGAAAATAGTTCCCCATGACCCTCCGTTTCATGAGGATCTCCCTAGGCTAGATGTACCTAATTTTTACTATATTCTAGAGGATATTTTGTATGAGGAGGTGGAGAAGAAGGAGGGCTTGACGTGGTCGGTGCACCGGCCTGGGACGATATTCGGGTTCTCACCGTATAGCTTGATGAACATTGTCGGGACATTGTGCGTCTACGCCACTATTTGTAAGCACGAGGGCACGCCGTTGAGGTTCCCCGGGTGTAAGGGGGCGTGGGACGGGTACTCGGACGTGTCGGACGCAGACTTGATCGCGGAGCAGCAGATATGGGCGGCGGTGGATCCTTACGCGAAGAATGAGGCGTTTAATATCAGTAACGGGGATGTGTTCAAGTGGAAGCATTTCTGGAAGGTGTTGGCGGAGCAGTTTGAGGTGGAGTGTGGCGAGTTTGAGGATGGGGCGAAGGTGAGCTTGGTGGAGGAGATGAAGGATAAGGGGCCGGTGTGGGATGAGATTGTGAAGGAGAAGGGTCTTTTGCCTACTAGGGTGGAGGAGGTAGGGGTTTGGTGGTTCGTTGATCTGATTCTTAGTGGTGAGGGTTTGTTGGATACTATGAACAAGAGCAAGGAGCATGGCTTTTTGGGGTTCAGGAACACTAAGAATTCTTTCATTTCTTGGATCGACAAGATGAAAGCCTACAAGATTGTTCCTTAGATTATCTTTGTCATATGTGTTACCCTGGTATTTGTTAATAGCTGGAACATTTTATGTTGTTGTTTAATGAAAGAGAGTAATAATAAAAGGAAGCATTTACTTCCTAGATTATCATGTACATGGCTTCCCTTGCATTGTATGTTCATCATTCTATGTATTTCTGCGATAAGATCCAGTTGACTTTTGTGCAAAGGAACTCAAGATTATGTGTTATAACCTAGAGTAGGAAAATGTGGAAGCGTAGATCTTGAACTTGATAGTGTTAGTGAAGGCACGAATGCCGGTCCTTAATTTGAATGGCTCCGTTCATGTTTTTCTATTGATTATGTTATCTCATCACATCTGAGATGGAACCGTCCCAGAAAATGGCATGTGATATTTAGGTAGAAGTGTCAATGGGCCGGGCTTGGGCCTGCCCAGCCTGGGCCATAGGGCCTGTAGTGAAACCGGGTCGGGACTAGGCTAGTGGGGCTGCCAACCGGGCCAGGCCGGGCCAGATGGAGGGGAAATCTGGGCCCAATCCAAACCCTGGCCCTAGGCCCAATATCTAGGGCTGGGCCATTTTTTTTTTGTATTTTCTTGTTATTCAAAGTAAAGGCTTGAATTACGGTAATTTCTTGTTATTATTTAAGCAAATTGTAATGTAGTACTATGACTAAGATTCTTATTATTATGTAAGCAAATTGCTCTCTCTTTTTCTCATTTACATCTCTCAATTTTAAATTTTTTCTTTCATATACTCTAGGTATTATGTCCACTATTCACAATTTAACGAATCTAATCTTTATTCTTTTATTTCATTATAACTATATATATATATATATATATATATATATATATATATATATATATATACATATTTATTTGTCTCTCATTTTATTTTTTATTATATGTTAAACCTTTTTTATACTCTTCTTGGTGAGCTTTATTAATAAAATCTTAACACATAACAATGTTCATTCCATCATGTGAAAAAGGAAAGAGTTCGAAAGCGATGATTCTCTTGGGCATAATCCAATCTGCATTAGTCCAATGGACCGTCACACAAGTATAACTAATAAAAGTAAACAGAGATTGTCAAATATCACAAGTAAGATTAACTTTACCTTCAAAATTATCGAAATAATCGATCAGGCGTGCTTTAGCAGCATTATACTGTCGGCGTGCATCGGATCTAGTTGTGTTTCTATGAACCTTTTTGTACAAAGGTTGAACGTATGTGTTCATGTATCTAGAGTGCTTAGCAATATCGGCAAAAAAAAAGGCTTGTTCATCCTGAATAACAAATTCAGCGAGACCGTTTCTTTGCTCTCGCTGATTATAAATAAATAACTTACCGTCAAAAGATAACTACATTTGGATAGGTTCGACGTGGCCTTGTCGAGGTGCACACTGAGAGTAATGCCTGTTAAGATGTCCATTATCACTATCAGACGAAAATAATTTAGCACAGTACTTACATCGAGCTTTTCGGATGCCGTCCACCATAACTTCATCAAAATGATTCCAACACTCAGCTTTTTTTTTTTTTTTGCTTTTGGAATTCTGGCTCATTACCGGAGGCATTGCTCGACCCTTCTTCATCATGACCAGGCATAGGGTTAAGATTATGCCACGGAGTAGTAGCTTCGCCAACAGAGCTGCGTCCTTAACTATAATGCGGGGGGGGGGGGTCTTGATCAGGCGTGTATTCAATATCTGAAAAGTTATGATTGAACTCCCAATTGGCTTGGGTATCTATCATACAGCCTGTACTCATTCGTTCAGGAACGAATGGTTGTGGTGGTGCTTGGATTGATATTTGTGATGGCCGTGGTGCTGGCGCTTGTGCTGGTGCTGGTGCTTGTAATGATGATAATGTTTTTCGTAATGATGATCTACGCTTCAGTTTCTTCAGTAATCCAGACATATTTGATGCTAAATTTTTTTACTAGATTGAAAAATAAAATTAGTAAGAGTAACTAAATACACAAGTATAAGAGCAGTAATTAGTAATTAAAAATAACAATTAAAAGAATTAAAGAGTAACAAATGAATCACAGAGGGTAATTCGAAATTGGAGAGAGTTACTAATTAAAAAGAATTTAGTAATAATAATTAATAAATATAAATTCACTAATTACTAATTACTAGACAAAGAATTAGAGAGTAACAAATTAATAAGAGGAGTAGTTAGTAATTAGAATTTAGCAAGAGTAGTAATTAGTAAAAAAAAGTAATAATTAGCAAGAGTACTAATTAGTAAATAAGAGTAGTAATTAGTAAGAGTAGTAATTGGAGAGGAAAATAATAGCAAAGCTTGTAGAAATGTAGAATGTTTATATAAGAAAGAGTAAGAAGATTAGTGTGAAAAATTAGAAAGAAATGATGTGAATTTATAGATTTTTGAAACTTCACAAAAGACCAAAATATCCATAAAAACTATTCGTTTATAGTTGTTGGGAGGGTAAGAGTGTAAAAACCCTTAAAAGAGTTGAAAAAATTAAGTTAGACCAAAATACCCCCAAACTAGCTGTTATTTTGTTGTTAGGGGGGTAAAAGTGAAATTTAGAGAAATAATGGAGAATATAACCGTTGGGGGAAAAGGGGGGAAATCATAATTTGAAAATGGTGGGGCCTGCTAGAACCGGGCCAGAACCGGGCAGTAAACCGAGCCAAACCCGGGCTTCTATTCGGGTAGGGCCAGAACCGGGCTTTTTCAGGCCGGGCTGGCCCGGGCTTTTTCTGGTATTTCTTAGCCTGGTCCAAGCCCAGGCCCTAAGCCTAATATTTAAGGGCCGTCACTGTTCATCGAGGGGGCCGGGCCAGCCCACGGGCCGCCCGACCCTTTTGACAACTCTCTATTTAGGGATGACAATTTGATTTTCGATCCGCTCCGACCCGATAGGAGCGGGTTATTTTGACTTTGACCGGGTTATGGGACCGGTACGGTATAAAAAATTTTAACCCGCAGCAGGTACGGATCGGATTTGGTATTCCGTCTGATCCGCCCCGGTACCCAACCCACGACCCGTACATGACATGTTTTGATGTAATCCTAACCTATTATTCAATCTCTGCCGTCCATCTATCCATCCCATTTATATAAGCAGTCATGATTAAAGAAACCCTAGCCACCACACGTTTCTGACCTTTCTCTTCTTCTTTCTCTTCCCAGTCTCTCTTCCACCACGCCATTGATGTAGCGACTCATCGTTTCACTGCTTCTCTCCCCCGCACTGTCACCATCCCCCCCACGGCCATAGACCACCTTCATCTCATCACCACCTTACCATCCATCCAAAACTTTCACCACCATCTAACGTACAGTCCACCATCTTTACCAAACGACGTCACCATCAGCTCCGTCGTCACCACCGACGGGGAGATCTTTAGCTTTGATTTGCTTTCTCGACTCTCTCCATCTCTTCCATATGTTTTGGGATGTCGTGTACAGAGCCATGAAATTTGAGAATTTGTTTTTTCAATTGGGGATTTAGAAATTGTAAACAAATGTTCAGATTTATTGATAAGATTTCATGTTTTAGATATTTTGGGTTGATAGGCATTTGCTATTTCTGTATCGATTAAGATTTTAGATTTTCTTGTGTTGTTATGCATTTGCTATTTCTGTATTGATTTTACATTATATCACCTTTGTGGTTTTCATCCCTCTTTAAAATATGGTAAATGATTGATTATTTTGTAGATTGAACAGTTTTGTAATATAGCTGTGTAAAAGGAGGTGGGTAAAATGCGGGTTTTGTGTAGTAAGAAAAAATGTCGGAGCAGATCGGGGCGGGTTAATAGAAAGATTGTCGGATTGACCCGATGGCGGGGCGGTGTGTAAGTACTACCGGGGCGGGTACATATTTTATAAGATCCGCACCCGACCCGTCCCATTGCCATCCTTGTGATATTCCCAAATCTTCGGTAAAGATGATGGGTAGTCCATGTATATTCAAATCATAAGACATGAATGCTGCTGCTTTACGGGTGGAGCAGAGCCCGTCGTTACTTTTACAGTAGACCTCAGGTGATTCTCTTGCTTATGAAGGACCAAACTCCCGCAAGGTGTTGTCAGAAGAAATTCTAACCTCTTGAATGTGGGTGTCACAAAAGTGCACGGAATGGTAGAGCGGGTGATATTCATTCCAAGTCCCAAAATTGGAAAATAAAAAGAAGGGCTAATTACACCCATGTCCCTGAGGTTAGGGGTAATTACAGTCAAGGACACAAAGTTTCAAAATGTAACATTCCGTGACAAAAAGTGTTTCAAATGTATCACCCGTGTCCATCTGTCAGGGTTCTGTTAAAAAATTGTACTTTTTGGCTGATGTCATCATTATGTATTTTTAAAATGACAATAATACCCTTATACTGTATATGCCCTTATACACCTGATTTTTTTTTTTAACAAAATTAAGAATCAGCTTTTTTTAAAGTCTTTCTGTTTTTGTATATGCCTAACTGACTGAGATTGATCACCGGGGCACCACCACCAAAGCCACATCAAACCACCGAATAAGCACAGACACCGGCATCATCGCAGCTCCAGCGGTCCCAAATCCATGACCTAAGACCCAATCACCCCATCACAGCACCGCCGGCACCAACATAAGCCACCGCCGCAGCAACGCAACACCGTCGGTACCCTAATCCACAGTTGGGTGGTGCACAGAAACCCCAAATCTTACCTTGCCTCGAGAGATCCGGACAACGCTTTGATTCTGTCCACAAATCTAGGTGACAGCGCCGGAGATGGAGTTGCCGTCGACTGCTGCAGCATTCCGATTAAAAAGGCCAAGCTTCGAAGATCTGCTTCAGAGTTAGGGTTTTAAGAGACTTGTTTCAGTCTCGGTTCATCGACGCCGGCAGCCTCTCCCCGCACCACCCCACCACGCCGGCAAGCCCCTCCCACACCCACGCTGTCGGCAATCCCTTCGCAAAGGATTGGGTGGGTGGAGGCGGCGACGGGGAAGGGGAAGGGGGAGGGTGGGTGTGGCGACGGGAAAGGGGAAGGAGGAAGGTGGGTGCGGCGACGGGGAAGGTGTTCTGCGAGGGGAGTTTGAGACAGAAATGGCCAATAGGGTTGGGGGGGTTGGGGGGGGGGGTACATTAATCTTTCTTTTTCTTTTTTTTAAAGATTAAATTAATGGCATTAAAAATAAATAAAGTTCCAACTTAGGGGCAATAAAGTCTTTTCATTAAAACCGTTAGGGTTTTTAAGATTCCGTTTGGTCAACGGACATGAGTGTAATTTGTCCAAACTATTGTCCTTGAGTGTAATTACCCCCAAACCTCAGGGACATGGGTGTAATTAGCCCTAAAAAGAATAGCAACGAGAGAAGGACCTTTTCATTATAAGCACCATGCTGTCTATTTCAAATAGAATTTCTCCAGAATAAAGTTAAAATGGCATCACAAAGGTGACAGGTAGTACTATTTTCTCACAAATAACAAGTTGTCATGCTACGCAATGAATTACTTGATCTACTGCAAAGCCATGTTCGGTGGCTTCTTCATTTACCTGCTCCAGATATCTAGATTCTAGAGCGGGCTACATCAAAAGGCCAACTTCAGTGTTTCAGTTGCAGTAATATGCACACCAAGACCAGAACTGCAATTGAGCTTGAAGCAATTTCTTATCTGAAAAAAATAATATTTCAGTACATGAGAGGAATCACAGATGATTACGCAGACAGCTACACATGAAGTGACAAATGACGTTCTATTATCAATATAGTTGCAGCGTATTAAAATTTTAAGATCCAAGAGTTCATACTAGGCTAGACGGAAGATAAAGTGTTGTACAACTGTTTTAGAGTAGCACAAGTTTTCAAAGCAAATGGAAGAGCAATAAGTAACACGTCGTCTTATAACCCGCACTTTTGTTAACACCCTATAGAGGAGGTCTCTTTTCTTCACAATAATTATTGGGCCCGAGACTGGTGGGAGAACTGAAAAGTGGAAAACCCTAGCAACTGCGATCCTCACCTAGAAGTGTCTAGGTTCATTGAGCCTAGATTATGGCCAGACATAATTGTCATGAATTGACAATCAATGATCTGTAGTGAAATAATCCCTTTTGCCACTAGTCAATTATCATGAAATTGACTAGAAATATTAACCTCTAATCTCCATTGTTTTTTGGAACTTTAACCACCTTTGACCAAGATTTTCAGCTTGGAACTTCCGGACACTTGGCCTTCTATACGCACACCACATCCACATATTTGAAAAGGTCTAACAGAAGACAACCACGATGTTTCGGGTGAAATTCTGCTAAAAGGGAAAGTCTGGTGCCGGTATGCCACATTTTACAAGTGAGTTCAGCACCTGCATGGCACCAAAAGCTCATAACATTTACTATCCTGACTTGTTCTTCAAAGCTCAGCGCAAAATATAAAATTGTGGGGTTCATCCCTCACTTCTTTGGGTTGCGAGACTGAGATCGAAAGGTACAAAGGGGTATCATGGCTGATACTCTGTCCTGGTTTTGGCTTTAAAAGTTGAGCGACAATTTAACTTGTTCTCAATGTTACTGGGTTGGAAAATAAGATAGCACATTCTCTGGGTATATAAAATTACGCAGCTTTCTTCGTGTTCATGCCAAATTTCATCTTCGTCTCAAGCTTGTGATACTCTGGGCAAACATTACATGCGTGCAAGGAGAAGCTTCTTGAATGTTCTACCATAGAGATCTTGTAAATAAACCTTGATAGGATTAGAAATAATCTTCTCTCTTCATTTGGTCTAATGGTGCTGCCACCACCACCGGGGCGGTTACCACCAAACAAGGCTTTGAAGGTGCCAAATGATTCTTGTTTTCGTCTCCATATTCTTTCACATACACGCCACAGGATTATGATACCCTCTTTCCCCACATTTTCAAATGGGTCACTAGTAGGTCTTCTTTCAAGATTGCTTCCAATGGAGGGGGTGGAGTTGTTAGAACTATGGTGTTTGGTGGCAGAGCATAGGGGGTATATACGGCTTTATATGGTGTTAAGGATGTCCTAATGCGGGAGCTAGCCTTCCAACGCTACAATTTTTAAAGATACTGAGACATATGAGGAACTTTGCATGCAATGATATATCACGGTGCAAAAGAAAAAATGGCAGGATGTATACTATTTTAAATGAGATTCCTTTAATTAGAGGTGCCACAAGGAGCAATTCATCAAACTAACGTTGTCTTCATCACAGTGGTTAGGAGCAAAACCCTGTGGAATACTTCTTAGCTCGTGAAATGTAATAGGTGAAAGCAGGCTGCAGGTAACTTCATGGAGTCCTTAATTATTTCTAGGCAAGTAAAATCAAGGATAACTTTTTTACCACATGTAGATGCAGGAGGACCAAGATGATGCCAGTTATCATAGCAAAACGAATTTTCCGAAACAATTTTGTTGCTAATTTTTTTGCATGTACAAAGGGTCTTATGGTACTACCAACTATGATAGTAGCGCAAGCAAATATAGTCCAACAGTTAGCCACCTAGAAGTACACAAAATTTGAAACTTCAAGCATAACATCATGTCAACTTCAAAGAGCCAAAGAAGTTCAGATGCGACTACCTCATTGATTAGCTTCCCCCTTAAAATCCAGGCACAAGAAGTAGAACTGCCAACATATGTCATAGTTTGGAAAGCATTAGTGCTAGTTGTTCATCAGACACGTTAACATCAATACATGCCCCCACTGACGCAGCAAGTCTTGCAGCTAATTGATGCTTACACTGAACAAAGACACAAATTACTGAGATGCAAAATAAGAAGCATGGACCATTGGTAACAGACATATAGCCATGACATGCACAAACATGTACAATCGACAAACAACCATGGAAAGCTTACACAAAGCTGTTCTCCTCTGTTTACAATGTCATAGAAGAATGAATAACAAGCACAATAGTGTTCAGGGAAACAGAAATACTCTTCCTTCTTCCGAGATTCTCCCATCACCTAAAAGGAGCAAATCAAACGCAAACTGCCATGAATAAAGTTTTCCGAAGGGGAAAAAAAATGGGGAAATGCTCTCTTTTATGTTTTTTCCAAAAGGTTTTTCCCACTAGAATTGCATTTTACTGGCAGTTGTTAACCTTTTGGAATATATAAGAGAGTGGAAAGTACCTAACCGTTCATTGTGGATGTATGTAAACATCAAGTCCATGGACCAAGTTTGATTCAACTGTTCTATTAACCTTTTATAATTCACTCTCCGGTCGGCAAACAAAGTTAGGCTAGACAAAAAGGTGACACAGTGCACGAGGCGCTCGCCATCACGAGATTTGGAAAGGGTTAACGTTTCCATTCTAAACCCACCACCTCCACTCTAGGTGCGAGTAAACCGGGACTTTCTCAATATCATTTTCTCCAATTCTTGATGGGTATGAAAATCTGAATATAGATGCAAGGGAGGAAAGCAGTTAACCTGAAAGATAGAACGGCTACTAGGCTCACCAGATATCCTCTTAACCCCTCTTTGATCAACTATCCTAGTAGCCCTCTCCAAGTTTTTCCCAAACAAGAAATGCAAACTGTAAACAGAGCAGCATTCAGTGCAATAACGGTTGTTACAATTGGTTAGAGAGATTAGTGAAATCATGTAACACTCACATTGAGAGCTGATCGGCCGACACTGTTCCCTTCCAGTTCAATTGCACAATTTGACATTCGAAAAGCACAAATAAAACGAAAATCAATATCTCATAAGTCAACAACGATGATTGTGATTCTGGGTTTACAACAAGAAAGGGACCTGAACGGGTTGACTCAATGTCCTTCCATACCGATTCCGCAACCAAGCTACTCGCGCTCATTCTCCGTCTCTTTCGGGGGCAAGGGTTTTCTTAGTAGCCAAACCGGGCAAGGATTACAGGCCCAGTTTATGTCAAAGTCGACAATGCAGGAACAAGGCGACCAAAAATACCAAATGGGTGCTAGGGTTGTGCATATTTGCAACAGATACAGATTAAATGCTCGCTTAATTGGATTTATTCTTTTGATTGAGAATCATTAATCTTTTAACACCAAACAAGAGATGAAAAAAGCGCCTCTCTTGTTGCGACAACGATAAATAAAAAGATAAAATAATAATTCCTTCTATCAATTTGCTTGGGTCACGTAATCGATGCACCAAAGGTGTCATTTTAATTTGGGCTAATTATACCTATGTCTCTGAGGTTTGAAAATAATTACAGGCAAGGACAATAGTTTAGACAAATTACACTTGTGTCCATTGATCAAACGGACCCTTAAAATCCTAACGGTTTTAACAAAATGACTTTATTACCCTTATGTTAGAAAGTTATTTTTTAAAATGTCATTGTCTCTTTTTTGAAAAGAAAATCAAAAAAGAAAAACTCTAATTTTTTTTACTCTCTCTCTCTTCCCCACCCTTTCCCCACCCACTTCGCAGCCACCCACACCCCCGCCCTTCGTGGCCCCCCTAACCCTCCCTCCCCCGGTCACCCCCCACCCACCCCGTCTGTCTCCGCCCTTATCCATCGCTACAATCACTGACCCCTTCCCCGTCGCCGCAACACCCTCCCCCTTCCCCGACCACCGCACCCACCCTCCCCCGTCATCGCACAGCTTTCTCTCTTCTCCTCAAGTCGCACAACTTTCTCTCCTCAACGACCCAAGAAATGACGACGACCACTCCTCTCCCTTCCCCATTGCCTCTGAATTAGAAGGCTATAGATTGTTTCGTTGAGAAAAATATTGAATTGAATTACTAAATTAAATTGAAATGGGGTTTAGAGAGAGAAAGGGCTGCAGGCGGTGTCTCAATGGCATGGGTTTGCCAAGGGGTTGCCGACGACATATTGGCGGTGTGGGTTTGCCAAAGGGCTTGCCGGCGTGGTGGGGTGGGTTTGCCAAGGAGCTTGCCGGCCGGCGTGGTGGGGTGGGTTTGCCAAGGAGCTTGCCAGCGTGGTGGGGTGGGGCGAGTCTGCCGGATGGTGGGCCGAGAGAGGCTGCCGGTTGCGTGGGGTGAGGGGGGAGGCTTGGGCTGCTGCCGGCAGCGAGATCAGAGGAGAAGAGAAACCCTAATTTTCAAATTAGGGTTTCAAATCCTCCTAATCAAAAGCTTAATTTGCAAATTAAGATTTTGAAACCCTAATTTTTAAATCAGGGTTTCAAATCCTCCTAGTCATAAGTTTAATTTGCAAATTAGTTGTAAACCCTAATTTTAAAAAATTAAGATTTAATTTGAAAATTATAAAAATTATTTAGGATATACTGTACAAGAACAGTATTGTCATTTTTAAAATACGTAATGATGAAAAGTAGACTTTTTGGATGGAACCCTAACGGATGGATACGGGTGATACATTTGAAACACTTTTGGTCACAGAATGTTACATTTTAAAACTGTGTCCTTGACTGTAATTACCCCCCTAACCTCAGGAATATAGGTGTAATTAGCCCTTTTAATTTCCTCGCCAAGATGCGTTTCTTTCCATTACAATCAAGGCCGTCATGAAAAATTATCTTGTAATCCTTACTTATAATAAAAAAAAATTAACGGTCTTTTTGTAATAACTTACAGTTTTGATTTTCAGTTTTCAAAAGAACAAAAATCAATACCAGTTTAGTTTTTTATTTTTTACAAAAAATATATAGATGTTTGATCAACCAATTTTTATTTTGAATTTTTTTCCTTGGTGCTGGTGGCGATTTTTGGTGTGAAGGGGTGGGGGTTGGTCTTAAAACAAAAATTAAAACTCAAATCTCCAAAATGGAATTTTCAAAAACAGTCCTGTTTTAAAAACTGATTTTTCAAAACTGAAAGGAAACATGTTTTTTTCTCCAGTTTACAAAATTGGGAAAAAAATGTTATTAAACGCTACCTAATTTGATGGGGAATTGTTGGCAGGTAATTTGTACAGCCAATAGATGACGACATGGACAAAGGATGGAAGATTAAATTCAATGCACCATTAGTACTGATAAAATGGTGGTTTACAGCGAATCAGATAATGATGGGACAGTTTCATTGCGGTTCAAATTTCCATGAGACATGGGAACGTATTGTCGGGAAAAACAGCGCAATGGAGAGATCAAATAGAAGATAAATCGTCAAAATCGACACGTTTGTTGATGAGATCGACAACAACGGTTACAGGCAAGTCATATATGATCTCATTTAAAATCAAAACCGATAAGGTTAGAGCGAATAGTTTCTGGATAGAAGGCCAGATAAAAGAGGGAGGCTGTGACAACAAGTCTCACCTTTTCTTTTCTTTTCTTTAAGCCTTGCTGTTTTATACAGTATCATTGCCCTCAATTGATTGAGCTTTATGTCCTTTTTGTGTCAATTGATCTAGCGGTACAAGTTACCTTTGGATGAGGGCGCACTGTCTGTAATTTGCTTAGCCATTTAATCAAAGTTTCTGTATTAATCATTCTCATTTTATCAAGAGTTTCCTGTTAAAAGAAGTCAAAACAAACACGATATTAAAAGTAGTTTGCCATCGAGCGCAAACAGAAACCAAGTAGTGTACATTATGTGATCGAGAGAAAATCACATAATTTATGACAAGAAAGCGTTTTCGTAAGGAGTTTAAACAAGATCACACTCCAAAACTAGAAACAGTTTCAAATTGTCTAAATAAAATCATTTTTCAAAAGCAAAAGTTGCTTCAAGTAAACTCCGTACTTGGATCAAAGAAGATTCTTTACTTCAATTTTCAACCCACCAATAGTGACATAATGGAGTTATTGTTCTCCGCATTAAAAATTTATACAAAATGATAACAAATATATCTAGTAACTGCAAGAATTCATAGAGCAGATAAGCTTGCATTCAGTTTAAAGAGAACGACATGAATTGTTACAATTAAACTCACTAGTTATAGTAAACAAAGGGCATACAGAAGATAACAACTTGAAAGCTGTCTTCCTCTCCCTCCTTTCTGACTTGGATCTCAGCTTGGACAAGCAAGGCGAGGAACTTTTGAGTAATTTACCTATCATATCATGTATCGACTAATTGACCAGTCTTTTCGTGCGAACCAAAGGGCCTGGCCTGTTCAAACCAATGAACAGCAGCTTTGAATAAAATTAGTCACTGAAAGCGATTTCTCAATTCAAAATAGCCATGCCATGAGACGAATGAAGTTTCCCATCGACCAACTTCAGAAGAGAAAGTCTCGAGGTGGAAAACATGCCCCATACAAGAAAGATAGCAGTGGAGTGGACCAGGAGCCTTTGTGATCAGCACAATTTCGTAATAAGAAATGGGAAGAATATAGAAGTTGCTTTACACAGTGGAGTGGACTTTCTTTTGTATCCACAATAAAGATTTCACTTGAGTGCCTTTCTGAAAACCACTATCTTGTATAAAGGAAAACCAATAGAAAAGGAACAAAGGAATATCTGGTTAGTAACTTGAGTTGAAAGCCCTGCTGCTAGCTGACTCTCCATCAGGGTTCCTATTTACACCACCTCCATCGTTTTCTTCCTCAACCTACATTTATCTTGTTTGTGTGTGTGTGTGTGTGTGTGTGTGTGTGTGTCGTACTACCGTCAGCATGCCACCCCCATTGGGTTTTATGTGTTCAAGGAACCACTCTTAGATTAGATCCTCCACATCTGCATCCGCATTGTAGGAGAAAATATCAACGGGTGCCGTAATGCAACCAACAGAACCACGCTTAAATTTACCATCGGCAGAGCCTCTGTGCTGATCCAGATATAGAACTATCACGGTAATATCATCATGGAAATGACGTCTGATTCCCTTTTCGATTTTCTTGATGTCCTTGTATCTTATCTCTCTCTTCTTTGCAGCCTCCTGAAGTGCAGCTCCAACCAATCTCTTGGCAATTCCCTGCAATTATTCCACAAACATGTATCGTAAGTCGGGATTTTAAGAGAGCCGTGCTATTCCCTGCAAACCACTACGCATGGTATTACAAAGGCCACACCCCCAGTATTTCTTGTAAATCCTTAAAATGAGTTTTTGAGTTATAACAGCAGCAAAGAAAATGGAGATAAAACTAGACGGATCACAACTGAATGCACCCTGAACTGATCTGTTCATCCAAGAAAAGTATGCCTACAAGCAATAGTGACATAATTACATAGCTACAATTCAGAAATGGGCACTAACCACTCTTGGGTTCTTCAATACAATTTCTACTGCTGCTTCGTCACTCAAAAGTTCCCAAAGGCCATCTGAAGCAAATATCAAAAACAAGTCATCCGGCCTAAGCTTTCTAGAAATAATCGAAGGTACCGCTGACAATACAGGTCGTTTCAAGGGAACAGGGTTTCCATATTGCTGAAAAATTGGGTCTCTGTTGAATTCGGGTTTCTTCAGGTAGACGTCGCCAATAGATCTAGACACCTGAAAAAGGAGCAAAGTAAATGTCCACGTACTTTACACATTTTTTATTATCTTTTATAGCGACGATAAAGTAATAACTAAAAAGGCATGCATTCACTTCGATCAATACTAGAGCAATTATCCAACCCCTGACATCTATGAAAGGCAAAATAAAGTAGATCTTAGTACAAATGAGCTTCATAAGGTCTTCTGGATGTCCAACAAATGAAGGACAAAGGAATAATTCTCACTGAAACAACAAGACTGCTTTATGAGATCTTCATGGATGTCTCATGCATGGAAGATATGCTACTTTTAACTTCAACTGCATGAGACAGTGGACCAGAGGCAGAGCATGTGATTCCCGGAAGAGTAGGCAAGGTATAACTCCTTTTAGAAGACCTGACTATGGATTATGAAACTTCTCTCTTAAAGCAAATAAAAAGACAAAGTTAATTGCAATGTGCAGAATAAGATACTACAATAAATGCGACCTATACTAATCTGGATGGAACAGCAGGTTCTTTTCAAAAAGCAAAAGAAAAGAGATAAAGGTGAAAACAATAGGGTGTGGAAATAAGGAACACATAACTTTAGACTTACCGATATAAAGAGACAAGAAAATAATACTGTTCCCAGCTAAGAAAATTCTGCAGATCCCTGATGTTATATGTTAATACAGTGCTTTACAGAGAAGTGCAAATTAGTAGAAAAAGAAGAAGATGCCACAAATGCGGGTTGATTTGGCATTCCATCTTGATACTCATCATACTTCGGTATTCATATATAGACAAAGAAGAAAGAGTTTTTGCTACAAAGAACTGGCATAGTTTTTGAAGAAAAAAATCAGATAACTTTGAGGCCGCTCACTACCGAATCTATACCTCAACTAACCTAGAAAAGAGTATCATTCTACCAAATTGAATTCCACAGGAGGCAAGGAATAAGTTGTATGATTGAGCACTCAAAAAACAAGGAGGCTATGTATCTAAAATCCATTCAAAACAGAGTAACCGCACCATATAAACCGCAGGGAGTCCGAGAAAAATAAGAACTTTACATCCAAAAACAGCCCCTTAAATTCTTACCAAAGAATAACCATCAAGAAGTGTTCAGAAGCGTATAGTCAACGAGCTAAGTTGGCATTAATCTTAGCGCTCTAATATCTGACATTAACATGCTATTTCCGAATAATAACTAGCAGATTGTACAAACTTTAGTTCATCAACCAGACACCAACTAATAACTGACAATATTGTCCTGAATTGTTAAAAGACAGACAATACCTGAATTATGCCCTTAATTCTCCAAACTCCACGGCAATGAACCACAATAGCTGAATCATCGGGGTGAAGTGCCTCTACTTCCTTCCTCACCTCCGCATATGCCACGTTATGATCCCTAGACAACCGGTCCGCGATAACTCTATTCCTATTATACCCATCCGAGACTTTCCGGCCGAGAACTACCCTCGAGTCTCCAAGGTTGGCCACATACAATTCACCATTCGAAATTGCACCAACAAGACAACACGACCCGACTGATGCAATCTGTGGCCGACTTGGCAGCGACCGCTTCACTAATCTAATGAATTCCTCCTCTGTTGCACTAAATGCCTTCTTAATCACATCCGCTGATAATCCCCCTTGCTCTGTCACAAATTCTACACCAAATTGAATCAAAACCTCGTTAGAGAAAGAACCAAATGTCAACTCGAATAAACCAGTAGTAGCCCTTGCAAAATTCAATATTACAGGAAGACAAATCAAACATTGATTAAGAATTCGAAATAAAACCCAAAAATATATTAAACCCAGATAAGGGTAACGTATAAAAACTTTTAACGCTTTACCATCAAAACACGTTGGAGAGTGGTAAATTAAAATAAACCATCAATTACAGAGACTATTGCCAGTCCAAAAAAGAAGTCTAAATATAATCCAAAACCACAGAAAAACATGTAGAGGCAGCCAAATTCAGAATAAAACCCAAAAATAAGAGAAACCAGTATAAGCAAAACATACAGAATAGAACGTGGGGAATTAAAACATATAGTTGGCATGCAGACTGAAGAGACAGAGGAATTACTGTGAAGGTACGGGAAGAGGCGTCTGTTAACAAACCGAGAGGCTTCGGGGCCACCGTGGCCGTCGTAGACGCCGACGTACGTGGCGGACTGCGAGGTAAACACTTGGCTTTGGTCTTCAAGACTAGAATTTGCCTGAACGACGGCGATTGAGTAGTCGCCGGAGGCGTGAGGCTTCAGGTCCATGTGCCAGAACAGGCCGTCGCCGTTCCGGCCCAGACACCTCTCCAACGGCCTGCAAAACGATCGCAACATCCTTCTCACCGTAAAACTCTATCTGGGTATGTTACAATAAGTATCTACCGGATCTTTTTGCCAACTTTAAAGTCCAGAGACAGAAAATCGTAGAGAGACAGAGAGAGAAAGGAACGTGTGCAGAGTGGGTAAAAAGGGATTCCGCGTAAGAAGAAGAGAGAGGCGATTAACACGGTGACCACTCTGGCCACTACTAGCGCTAGTAGCTATGCTTGTTCAATCCATTCTTGCTCACGCGTTGATAAATACCAACGACGACTTTCAAACCTTGGACCTATTTAGTACCTTCCATACTAGGAGTAAGACTTGGGTTACCCTTATTATGCCGCTCATCCATTTTTGACCCTTTGTCTTGCTTTTCTGCGAATTGCCCATTTTTGTTTTAGCCGCATGAATTGGCTTATTAGAAAAATATTATATGTAATTGTGGAGTAAGAGGGCTATTCTTGTGATACGAGTGAAATAAAATTTTCAAGTGAAAAAGTTCTATTCTTTGCTTTAAATTAGGCGAGTTCTCGGATATTGTCATGAGCCTTACGGGCTGAATTTACAAGCCAAACATATCTGTAGATAGGGATGGCAATCCAACCCGTAACCGGCGGATCCCCGCCCCGGTCCGATAGGTGCGGGTCATTTTGACTTTGACCGGATCACAGGGCGGGTATGATTTTTTTTTAAAAAATTCGCAGCTGGTTAGAGTCGGGTGTGGTATTTCATCTGGCCTGCCCCGGTATCCGACCCGCACCCGCCCCGCTATTTTAACCATTACCTTGATTTAATCCTAACCGTCTATCCTTACCTATATATACATCATATAAACCCTAAAAGTTTCACCTTCTCTCACTCAGTCCCTCACTCCCTCTGCCGACTGCCAAAACCATTTTCATTTCATGTCCCTTAGTTCACCACTTCACCTCTCCCCGTTTCAAGACTTCCACTCTCTGCCTCATTCCCAGTCACACCGTCGGCCGCCAGCTTTTTCCCGCTCTCTTTGCGAATCTGCCGATTTATCCCGCCGGCCGTCGCTGCCTCCTCCTCCTCTCCCTCTCCCCCGCACAGATCCTTGTTAGAATGTAGTTAACCTGCCGATTCCACCGATGAGCGAATCAACCTTAATTAGCGCTTTGTTAGTGGCGTCTCACAGGCAATATCGGGGACGACTTAAGACGTTGGACTAGGGTTTGCATTTTCGCTTTTTTATGGGCTATAGTTGCTGTTTGAGATGGGAGGCATGTGAAGTACCTGTGGTCGTAGGGACGGCGTCGCGTTGCGTGGCTTGCCGCACCTGTGCTTCGTGTGAACGGAAATTGAGAAGAAGTGATCGGAATTAGGGCTAGAGAAAGGATTAGGGTCAGGGTGGCGTGGTAAATGGATGGTGCATTGCGAAGGGTTTTGGTCTTTGGATGAGAGAAATTCTCACAATTCGAAGAACTGTGGGTGGCTTCAAGTGAATTGCAGGAGCGGGTTGGGGCGGGGCGGGTGCGGGTTTTCTGCATTTGCTTAGGATCAGTTTTGGTATTCCACTTAGATGACCCGGTGCCGGGGCGGGGCGGGACGGGGCAAGGTTCTAGGGCTACCGGGCGCGGGTTCGGATTTTATAAGATCCGCATCCGCATCCGACCCGCCCCATTGCCATCCCTATCTGTAGAGATACGTATTGATAACTGCATTATGACCATCAAGAAGTTTTGGAGCAATTTTTTTTTTGCGAGACATTATTTTGGAGGCTTGTGCCATGCCAGTTTATAAGCCGCAACCATTCTACTGCTATTTGTTTGATACCATGAGGCATTTTTACAATATTTTTGGCCGCTTTTGATACCAATATATCACTCCACTAAAACATATAATAAGTTGTTAAATTATTATATTCTGAATCCGTGTTTGAAGCCGTTTGTGAGATGTAACAGTGATGTTCAAGGCAGATCAGTGGGCCATGTTAGGAGTAGTATTAATATGAAATTGATCAATTTATGAAAAAAATTCGTGTCTTTTTACTCGACCGGTTTACTACTTTTTATGAGCTGCATAATATAGAGCTCATAAAAAGTGGATCAACAAACGCCTCCCTCTTGACATCTATAACAAGTACTTTACCTTCAACCAGTGAGAAGCTGGAAATTGTACATCATCTTACATTAGGGATTAAAAAAGGCATTTTAATTGGAGAAAGGAAAAAAAATAAAAAAAAAATGATGGTACTAACGTGGAGTTTTTTTCCTAAATAATCCATTTTTTATTACTTAATTACCCATCTATCCCATTTTCAACCTTAATTACCTATCTAACCCATTTTTTAAAATCTCACTTTCAAAGAGAGATTTCAAGTTAAGAAAACGTCGTTCAAAACCACGCTTTCAAGCAAAAGTTATTATGTTTAATGAAAATCTCACTTTCAAAGCCAAGTTTTTCAAGCAAACGTTAATATAGAAATCTTATTTTCAAAGAGAGATTTCAAGCTGAGAAAACGTGGTTACAAACCACGTTTTCAAGCAAACGTTAATCGTATGTTTAATGAAAATCTCATTGTCAAAGAGAGATTTCAAGCTGAGAAAACGTGATTTCAAATCACGTTTTCAAGTAAACGTTACTACGATTAACGTTTGCTTGAAAACGTGGTTTGGAACCACGTTTTCTCAACTTGAAATCTCTCTTTGAAAGTGAGATTTTTAAAAATAAATTAGATAGGTAAATAAGGTTGAAAATAGGATAAATGAATAATTAAGTAATAAAAAAGAATTATTTAGAGAAAAAACTCTACTAACTAACGTGGGCTCTTCTCTCTTATTATAATAATTGATGACGATGATGATTGCCGAGGGGAGAAACTTTAAAGTCCTGAATTCCAAAGGAAGAATACAGCGAATTGGTCATTTCAAGTGAATCAGGCTTCTATTAATGATTGGGAAATTAATATAGTTAGTCAGACAAACTTCAAATGCGGCTAAGAAAAAGAAAGATGAACTAAGGGGAAAAGAAAAGAAAAAAAAAAACACCCCTGGACTTGGTCTAACATCAACTTGCAAGTAGCACTAATAATTTTCTGGACATTTTGCACTAGTGTTGGTCTTTAATTATCAACACCCGATTTTGAGTGTGATGAGGGAGTTCCTATTTTCATGCTTTGGTTACTTCTACATGGTTGTAACTAGTGTGTGTGGCTTGCATATATTATGTCAAGCTTTGATTCGCCTTCGGGGTAGAGTTTTTGCTCAAAGCCTAAGATATTTTTTTTTGGTCGATATCAGAAACAGTTGCGAACCTAAATGGTCAATTTTTGTCGCTCTGAAATTTGGGGAGCATGTCAAACATTTTTGCATTGATTTTCAATGTTTCATCAGTTTATGGACACCAGTAAGAATCACGTGTTTTGCACGTTATGTAATGATTAGAAAAAAAATTATAAATCTTAGTGAAAAGCACAATTGAAATTAATTTAATATGACTATTACAGTTAAGCCATAATAAGTAAATCAGTTATTAATTGCTGATCAAATACTTGAACGTATAGAATTTTTATTGCACAAAATATAGTCTTACTCTCAAACCCAAAAAATTGTATACTGTCAAATAAATGTATAAAGTTGACATGAGATAATGGTAATGAATGAAGTAATTTCAATAATGTTTAAATACCTAATTTTTATACATATGCATTAGATTAATAATAGAAGTACAAACCCAAAAAAAGTTTCATCGAGAATTATTTCTAATCTAGCTCATTTATCGGATAAAGACTTGTATCGTCAAATTGAAAAGGAAAAAAAATATTACTTATTGCATAAGGTTTTGAGAGTTAACAAAACTATAGCAACCAACTATCTTACCAAACACAACTAACACATAGATTCATCATAAAAGTTGAGAAAAAGAATCTAGTCAAACTTGTAGACATCCTGACTTGTTTCTACATTGGTAACTTTAAATTTGCAGCCATATGCAATAAAAATTAGTAGATGCAACAACCGATCCACATTAAAAAATATTGTATAAAAATAAAGAACATATTTAGCCATGTATTATCTTTTTAAAAAAAATTTAGCCATTTAATTTCTTAAAATTATTTTCTATGACGTGCCAGATCCAACATTTTTTTGTTTATATTCATATTATTTTATTACTAAAAGACGCATTAGAGAACTTAAAAGGAGTATTTAAAGAGAAATGTATATTAACTCATTTAATCCATTTCGTATCAAAATTTTAGAGTTTTCAAATTAAAATATAAAAAATTGGAATGTTTATCAATTCTTTTTTTACCTAATCCTATCACTTATAATAGTGGAATATACGATGATAATAATCATTAAGAACATGTTATCATGCAAGAATATGGTATTCCAAACTACAGTGGATCCTATAAAATTAATAACAGTATGAAGAATATGTTGTCATACAAATAGCATATTTCAATAACTCAAATATGAACATATATAGGATCACGTACTTGCCACGAACTCAAATTATATTTAAAAGCAGAATCTTATGATTTAACGATTCTTATGCATTTACAAGTTTCTAAAGAGCTCTAGTTTAACGATAGCTTTATTACAATAATATGTTTGTATTCAAAATTTGGAATTAAATTTTATGAGTTTCAATATACCGATATTTTTGCATTGAAATCTATATACATGCACAATATTGCAAATTTGTAGCATACGTATCAACATGCAAACATGAAATACAAAATTAAAGAAGGGTTGAGTTTCTAAAAAAAAATTAATGTACTTTAGCTATATTTCATTTATTCTAAAAGGTTATAGAATATAATTTGATAGAGAAGATGTAGTAGCTCTAAGGTAGTTTAGCTTTAATATGAATAGAGGCAGTAAGTTTTTATAGGAAATTTTTCAATATTCAGAAAGCATGTAGGAGTTCAAGAATGATTTTATAGGATTTTCTTAGGGATTTTTTTCCTTTGTTAAAAGTAAAGGTCAAAATAATTCTTAACTCTAATTAAAGAATATATTCCAATAAGGGAATTTCAGGGGAAGTGACTTGATATCCTAAAAAGAAGTAAAAGACACCTTTTTTTAACAACACTCTAACTCAGAATATGTATTTAATGAGAAAAAAATTAAGTGAAAAAATACCCACAATCACCACTATCGTCATGAAGACTTCAATTTTAAAAAGACATAATAAGATAAAAAAAAAAAAGATTAGTCAGTTAACCACAGTCAGAATTACATATACATTTAAAAAAATCTTAAAAACTTCAGTTTTACGATACCTTCAGGTTTACAGTAGTTTCAACGTACTAATTTACTTGTATTAAAATCTATATACATGTATAATAATTCAAATTTTGTAGTACACACATCAAAATACAAAATTAAAATTTTGAGTTTCTTACAAAATAATCAGTTTAGTTTAGGTATATTAGATTTCTCCTAAAATACTAAAAGAAATCTTTGTTCTCTGCAATTTGTTTTTGTTGATCAAATTCGATGGAAAAATGTAGTTGCTCTAAGGTAGGGCTTTTTTTTTTTTTTTGACATAGGTTTTGTTTGAAACTTTTTCAGTAATTAGAGAGCACACAGAAGTTTTAGTGTAGTTTTATAGGATTTTCATAGATCAATCATTAGATTCTAACAAAAGCATAAATTTCAATGAGGATATCTTATTGAAAAATTCTTGATATCATAAGAGAAGTCAAAATAACACTTTAATTCAATATGAGTACTTAATGGAAAACAGTTCTAATTGAAAAATATCCCTAATTAGCACTAATGACTAATCTCTTATGAAGATTTTAATTTAGAAAGAGCATCTTAAGATAAAAATAATAATTAGTCATTTAACTCCAGTCAGGATTACAAATACATTTAGAAAATCTTAAAAAATTCTAATTTTACGGTACATTCTTTACATCAATATGTCTATATTCAATATTTAGAATTGAACTTCAGGTTTTATAATAGCTTCAATATACCAATATGCTTGTATTGAAATCTATATACATAAACAATAATTTAAATATGTAGAATATGCGTCAATATACAATTGAAATGTAAATTTTTTAAAAGATTGAATTTCTGACAAAAAATTCAATTTAGTATAGGTATATTAGATTTTCCCAAAAGACTATAGAAAACTCTACTCTCCGTAAGTTTCTTTTTCGAATTTGATGGAAAGATGTAGTAGCTTCAAAGTAGTATAACTTTGTTGTGAATGGAGGTGGTAGGTTGTGATAGAAACATTGAAAAACCCCAATTTTACGAAAACTCTACTCTCAGCATTTTTTTATTTTTTTGACATTTGATGAAAAGATGTAATAGCTTTAAGCTAGTTTAGCTTTGATGTGGATGGATGTGCTAGGTTTTGATAGGAACATTTTAGTAATCAACGACACGCAAAACTGCAAGGTTCTTTTTTAAGGATTTTCATAAAGATTTTTTTTTCTTCATAAAAGTCAAAATAGCATTTATTTCTAATAAAAGCTTATATTGCAATATGGGTATTTTAAGAAAAGTGGCTTAATTTCCAAGAGAAGTTAAAAACACCCTTATTTTTTAGTAGTACCCTTATTGAAAAAAGGTATTTAATGAAAAAAAATTAAGTCAAAAGTCAAAACAACCATTAACTCTAACAAAAGTATATATATTATAATAAAGGTATTTTAAGTAAAGATTTTTTTATATCATGTGAGAAGTAAAAAATACCAGCATTTTTAATAGCTCTCTAATTGAAAAAGGGTATCTAATGAAAAAAAAAAGTTTTAAGTAAAGGACACCTCTAATTACTCCTAATCTCGTAAAAAGATTTTAACGTGCAAATGACATCTTAAGGAAAGAAAAATTAGTCATTTAAGTCATACCTTGTGATCGTCTCAGCACGATCGGGGACCTACAGTTACAAGGACCCATAGCTGAAATTGTGAACCAAATTTGTCACCCTTCGGTGTTCCTTCCTTCAAATCTCTGTAAGGTGACCTTAGTATCGTCAAAGTTTAAGCAAGACCCAATGCCTACACTGGGAAAGCTAAGAAACTTGAAGATACTTAGACTGGACTGGTTCTCTTACGTTGGGCGTCAAATGGTTTGCCTTGCCAATGGGTTCCCGCAACTTCAGATTCTTGAACTTTGTAACCTGCATCAACTTGAAGATTGGAGAGTGGAGGAAGGTGCAATGCACAAGCTTAAAGGTCTATGCATGTCTTCCTGCCATGAACTAAAGATGATTTCAGAGGGACTGAAGTCTCCTATAATCCTCCATGAACCAACTTTTGGAGATTTGAGTAAAGCATTATTAAGCAGGGTTCGTATGACGCAAGAGTTTTTGGAGATTTGAGTGAAGCATTGCTAAGCAGGGTTCGTGTGACGCTAGGGAAAGAAGGAGAGGATTTCTAGAAAGTGAAGCACATTCCTTCCATCACTTTCCTTCATAAGGTCTAGAACATCCTAGTAAGCATTGGCGCTGAAACCTTCGTCGATGCATTGCCCTACTTGTTCAGGGTGTGGTAGTCTCAATACTGCACTTTTTGTGTCGTGACAAAGGCCCGTAGTGTAATGTCCCAAGTGTCAAGGTTTTTAGAGCTTTTTTCTCACATGACGCATGGAGCAAAATTGATCTCAAGTGCTAAGAACCATTATACAATGTGACACCGACACATCTCTTTGATACTTGTGAATCCGGTGTCACATATGGATTTTAGGCTTTATCTGACTATACAACAAATGTTTTATCTCTTAGATGAATGTTTAGCTACCAAAGTTTGTAAATTCACCTCATATATACGGTAGCATGTAAAGTTAGAACACAATACATGATCACATAATAAAGTCCCAACGAAAGAGAATAAACGGATGTCAATTTTACAGATGATACACATAAAAATTATAATCATTTCAAAAACATAAGAAAAGTCGTGAACGAAAGGCAATGAATTAAAACTATTTATAAAAAAAGTACCTTTCACCTTTGGATTTACTGGACAATGGAGGTCAATAAAGTGATGAGCTTTTGATGGCTGTGGACATGAATGGAGGCAGAGTGAGCTAACAAGGGAGGCAATAACGTGAAGAGCTTTTGGTGGTGTGGACTCTATTAAAGTACCTTTCACCTTTGGATTTACTTAACAATAGAGGTCAATAAAGTGAGGAGCTTTTGGTGGCTGTGGATGTGTGGACATGAACGGAGGCAGAGTGAGCTAACAATGAAGGCAATAACGTGCAGAGCTTTTGGTGGCTGTGGACGTGAACGTGAACGGAGGCAGGTGAGCTAGGGTTGGAGGCCGTGCATTATATAGGGTCGGGTATTTTTTCTTTGAAAAAGTCTTAATAACCCTCACGTCTAATAATAAGACCATATACTCCAATAAGGGTAGTTTAGAAAAAATACTTGATATTGTATAAGAAGTCAAAAACACCCCTATATTTTATTAAGCCACAACTCCAAAAAAGGATACTTAATGGAAAAGAAATATCATAAGTAAAAAACGTCCTTACTCACGCTTGACCATTTATGAAAAAATTAATTAGACAAGAATAATTTAAGGAAAGAAAATTTAGTCATTTAAGTTCATACGTGCTTTTATATATGTATAGATATAGATGAGCTTCACTAATGCAGCTTATCCGGCAACATACCTTGAGGCTGTTTGTCTCGTGTTTCTTCTTTTTAGCCGAAATAATGAGTACTTATTCATGTTTCAGTTCACACGCGGCCAAATAGAGGCGGCTAATTCCTAAAAGAACAAGCATAAGCACAAAGGGCTGTTTTCGAGGGTGGTTTTGGTGAAGCCAGAGAAAAGGTACAACAAAGGGCCTTCTTCCTGTGGTTGCAATACCTTGCTGGTGGAAAATGAGTTTAAGTGGTTAAAGGGTCGTAGCTTCTCCAGCTGGTTAATTAGGCTTGGATTTGGGGAACACGGGCCCCTGGGAAAAAGGTCTAGACAAGGGCTCTTTGGTGGCAAGAGAGTGGCAGAGTGGTTTTCCGTCGAACATATTGGTGCTGCTTGGTTCAGATTAGGCATATCTGTAGAGACAAGGTGGCGGTGGAGTGATGGTGGGCCAAGCGGAGCTACCGGAGGAGACATATTGGCCACTTGGGTCTCAAAGCAGAAAGCAATGGCTACTTTAGAGGGATGATTTTCTTAGGCACCAAGAGAGAGGAATGACACGTGAGGTTCCCTCGGGCACCAAGATGAAGATTAAAGATACATAGTTACCGACTTTCCGCTTAATTACCTAGGTTAGTTTTGATGGAATAAATAACCTCAATTTAGTCTCACTAAAATGTCCCAAAAGTGTCACTAAAGAAAAATGAGTACAAAATATGTTCATTCACCACTATCCAACATTTTTGTGAGGGCAACCTTGCAAAGACAGTTTTTCATAGCCTTGCATACCTATTTTTATTTGTTTTTGCACGTGATAAGATGATTTTAATTAAGAGAGCAAACATCGGTTCAATTTTATAAAAGAAGTGTGTATCCACTTCTTTAACCATGGTTACAGCAGGAAATTCATATGCTGGACGCAAAAAACTGTGGACGAAGCCACTGCAAAGACTGAAATTTGCATCACATGAAGCCAGATAGAAGATGATGCGCAACAACAATTGTCAGCAAAATATTTTCGCTCAACAAAATCCTTCCCCCAGTCCCCCGTCAACCCCCGCCAAACAACCAAAAAATGAAGAACACCACACTCCCTAAACAGCATGGAAACGACTAGAGATAGCAAACATACCTACATGCAACTGATGGTGACTTTCAGTTGTCAAATCACGTCTCATTTGCAGCCAAAAACAGGACACACATGCTCAAGCGTACATGGCAAAACGACTCTGCTCTATTAGGTCAAATCTCACAACTCCACACGAGATCAAGGAACAGGAACATCTAGAAAGAGTCACGGTGATCATTTAATGGCACCATAACTAGTCACAACATCACAACTACACGTGTGCGACAATAGGGGCAGTCCCCACAAGTCCGAATCCAGGGATCCAAGCAGCAGGAATGAAATCTATGCCCACAAGGCAAACAGACTAGCTCATCTCCCTTCATGAAACTCTCCAGACATATACTGCAATCCTCGGATGTTGTTGATATTGCCCTTTGATCACCTTCAATGCGGAAAACCTCACTATGCAAACAGTCTAAGGCCTCTTGAGTAAGTCCAGGTGGACGCTTTCTTGTTTCTTGCAAACCTAGCGACAGGTCTGTTTCAGTATTCAGGTCGGAGGAGAGGCTCAATCCAGCCAGCCAGTCCCTCGAAATATCAATCTCCCAGTCTTCAGGATCACCACCCCTTGTGTGGTCACCAACCACAAAGTCAACCAGATGGATGCCTGGCGAAGCCCTGTGCTCCAAATAAAACCAAATAGAAAATGAGTCTCCCATACTAAAGATCTATTCCTACCAAAAAAAAATACAGTCCTCCTGGATGTGCACGGTAATAAAGGTGCTGCATATGTAAGCAATATGTGCATTTAATGTCACTGTAAAATTTGGTTTTAGGACATCAAGCAAGAAACAACCCAAGTTTAATTCAGCTCATGCGACAATATGTCCAACTACGAGTACTACTATAATTAGTAAAAAATTCTATAAAGAGTACAAAATTAGAATGATGAGTAGTTACAACCAAATAGAATTTATTAAAGGCTGGGGACTTGTTGACTAATCAAACTATTGAAGGAGGGGGACATGATGATAAGTCGTCAGTTTAAATTGTTACAGGGAAAAAACTAATGATGCATGACTTTTCTTCAAAATTCTCAAATAAAATCACAAAATCTCTGTCGTATACTTACTGAATATATGTTGCAATTTCAATTCCTAGTGTTTTAGTCAACATTCAACATCACCAGTTCATGACCAAAACGAGTTTAACTCGTGAGCTGGAGTTAATAATTTTAAACCTCATCATAAACAACATAGGAAATCTTACTGAATATTGCATGAAAACCGTAGATGAAAACACGGCATTTTAATAAGATGGAAAAGTAACTAAGACTAGAAAAGGAACCACCTAATGCCATGTGTGACAGCAAATTTCCTTTTCTCTTACATTTCTTATAAGTCACTTTCCATTAGTCGGTCCTTATCAAGCAAAGGGCCCGAACTTTATAGAATTCTCACTTCGGTAAAAGGAAGTCAGTCAGAACCCGTTAATATAGAAGCAAACATATTTCCAAGATCAGGGACCCACCACTCAAGCACCCACGCACTAGATCCAGGTTCAAGAGAAGCAGACATTTACGAAAAGCTGATCACCATCAGAGAATCAATTTCCTGAGTTCAAAAATTGTTCGTTTGGCATCTGAAAATACCGGGTGCTTGTCCAAATATGGTTTCATATCTTCATGGTACAACTTAGATCACTTCAGATTGGAAAGAACAAAATTTATCAAATTGCATTATACATAAACCAACCTGTCACCAGATGGAGAAACGCCTGTCAGTCTCTCAACAAGCCTTTCCCTCGCACGTAATACTGCTCCCGGAAGCCTATCATTATTTGTGAATCTCTGGCTACTTTGTATACTTCTATGATTTCCGGAATTGATAACATTCAGTGAAGAATATTGGCTGCTCGCTTGGTTGAGTTGAATAAATTCACGCTCCTGAGCATGCCAAAGAAAAACACAAAAACATGTATAGAATATCAGGCATTTTATCTATACACAAGGGACAGAAGTGCTGTTACCCTAAGAAAGTAAATACTCAACGCAAATGAGCAATAATTCGAGTAAACTAGGACAAACGTAAGTAAACTAGGGTCATTAGACATTTTCAAATAAATATTTCCATCACTTACCATTATTCTAGAGTCCAATGGGGACACAATATAGACACCTCACTTTGATTCTAGAGAAGAGGCCAAATAAAGGGATCAGTTGCATGTTGCAAAAATAGCGTAGGTGTCTCAGTTCACTGCAAACGCTGAAGTGATCAGTGGTTTTGTCCTCCAGCAGACAAAATACATAGCAATTTACTACACTCCTACTTTAGATATTGGGAAAATTACAGCAAAGTCCCTGAGGTTAAGGTGAAATTACAGTCAAGGACAATAAGTTTCAAAAGGTATCAGTCGTGTCCTTCCATCGTTAATCTATTAAAAAATCGTACCCTTATTTGGTATATACATAATATATATTGTTATATACAGATTTAGACCCAATTTTTGTTCAAATTAGGGTTTGAAACCCTAATTATCTCTCCCAACTCCATATCAATCTTTCTTCTCATAGAGATATCTCAGATTTTTTTCAAAACCAGTAGCAGCTTACCATCTTCAACTCACCAATCGGAAAGCAACTAGTAGCAGCTTACCGTCTTCAACTCTCAATTGGAAAGCCCAACCCGTCACAGCCCCGACCCTCCCCCAACAATACCTGCCCGCCTCCACCCTCGACCTCGTACTTGCCCGCCTCCATCCTCCCCCTTCCCTGCCCCCACCCTGTGGCCGCCACCCACCCTCCCCCGACCCCGTGGCCGCCCCCACCAGTCCCTCCACTACGGTTGCCGCCCCCAACCCTTCTTCCACCCCGGTCGCCGTCCCACCCTCCCCCTACCCTGCCGCCACTGTGGTGGGCTCCGCAACCAATCAAATAGCGACGAGGGGCAAGATTCTTGCCTTCCACCCCTGTCGCCGCCCCACCCTCCCCCACCCAGCCACCGCCGTGGTGGGCTCGGCAACCGATCAAATAGCGACGAGGGGGCAGATTCCCTTTTTTTGGGGGGGATTTCAGTTGTAAATTTAATTTATTAAATAATAAAATATTAAGGGTTGATGCATTTTAGTTGGTATTAGCAATTGGTTGTTGTGGGTTTTGGCTTTGGTAGATGGTGGTGTTGGCGGCATTGGCTTTGGTGGATAGTGGTGACTGTGGCAGTGGTGGAGGTGAAGGGTAAGGTGGTCTTTGTCGGTTCGACTGTTTTGGTTGTGGCGGTGGGTTTTGTAGGCTAGTGGCGATAGTGTCGCCGACGAGGTGATGGTTGTGGTTGGAGTTGCAGGGGAAAAAGGTAGAGACTGGAGTTGTAGGGGGAAATGATAGAGATTAGGGAAGAGAGGAATGCATGGCATTTGAAAAATTAGATTCCAAAGTCATGGGCAATTTGGTCTTTTCGTTTCAAACTGTTATGTATAACGGTATTCCGTTCGGCCAATCGATATAAGTGTTATTTGTCCAAACTAATAGACACGCGTGTAATTTTGCCCTAACCTCAGGGACATAGCTGTAATTATCCCTTAGATATTTACTCTCATTTAGGTTCAAAAATTCCACTACCAAAAAGCTAGTACAAGTTTGTTTGCTCAAATAGTCAAGGTTAACCATCAGAATTAGTGCACAATGACACTTGGTAGATGCTGATGTTGTGCTTAAAATTACGGTTTTGGAATATATGAGAAGTATAGACACTTTAGATCAAGGTTCAACGTTATTAGGGCAAACCCAACCACCCATGCGTAGAGTTACTTATCAAGGTTGAGGTAATTTTGGGACTAATATTGAGCCTAACAAGAGAAGAACAATGGGGTGTGAAGAGAAGCTATATCTAGTATGTTGCAAGATTTGTTCACGAAAAAACTCTTGCGCATATATAACCACATTATCTGCAGTTTATGATGTTACAGTCAAATTTTGCCAAAGGATCCTGCCATGACGAGAAACAGGCAGTTTGCCCAAATTGAGGAGAATTGAACTTCCGAGGAGCACTATACTCAACTCTACTTATTTAACTCCAATATCTGGCTCTATCTTCTGCTGCAGTATTTTCTCTAGTACACAATCAAATTTCTCAAGGATGCTCCCGCGGCCCCTCCATAATCAAAACGAGGAGATCATAGCCAATATCTGAGCTTGTGCAAACGCGTGAACCTCATCTAGGAAGATGTAAAATTTAGAGATATTGGGGATGATAATATTTCCTAACCATACAAAAACATAAAGAGTCATAAAAGAGCGCATTCGGATTTCTGTCCCTTCAACACAGTTACCAGTGATATTACTTTGTCCGAGAAAAAGGGTAAATTCGGTTTCCATTTGAACTGCATCTCTGTTCTGTTTTGTATAGCATCCTTCAAGAGCCATCCAGATAACGAGAGACTGCCTAATACAACACAGATGCTACAATTCTTAATCACTACACTATGTCCTAAATGACCTCTTAGATGGTTAATCCACTAACCCATGCTTTTAGCAAATCTTCCTTCTTCCTCAAAGAGAATGTAGACAGTACAATTGCACCTATAAGATTAGCAACAAAATATACCCATTATTAGTGACTACATCTGCACGTGTTTTATTGTAGTTTACATTTGAAGTCTCCCATGTTTATAGCATTCTGCTACATCAGAATCCTGGACATCTTATCTCTCTCAGATTAGGATAGTATCTGATTAGTCTTATCTCCATTTCAAACTTGTAGCAAACTTGTACTCTACACGTACATGAAATATTAAGCAGCTCAACGCAACTGTGTATGAGAATCTTAACTCAATTGTCCTCTGTACGGTTTCAGAGCTCAACCCTCATAATCTCAACGGCCTCCATCTAAAACCCATCACATGGTCACAAACCCAAAACTGCAAACCCCTATTCATACAAAACATCCTCTTGCTTTACTGCCGCTAACAAAGCTCCATAGTGGCGTCAAGCTATGACTGATGGGATCAATGCACTCCTCAAAATTGGCACCTGGACCCTAGTTCCTCCTACTTCTGCAATTATGTTATCAAGTGCAAGTGGGTGTTTCACATCACACGCAAGGCCGACGGCTCTTTCGATCAGTACAAGGCGCAATTAGTTGCCAAAGGGTAAAACCAACAAGAAGGTGCCGATTATCACGAGCTTTTCAGCCCCGTTATCAAACCCACTACAATCCGATGTTCTCTTATTTGCTTTGACTCATCGATGGTTGATTTGCCAGTTAGATGTCACTGACACCTTTCTTCTCGGGCACTAGGAAGAGGACGTGGTTATGTCGCAACCCCCAGGGTTTCGTGATTCGCTCTGATTAAGTGTGCAAGCTCCACAAATCCTTATACAGGCTCAAACAAGCACCCCGGACTTGGCTTCACCGTCTCAGCTCCTATCTTCTCCAACTTGATTTCAAGGTTACAAGACTGATCATCTCTCTTTATGACTTGTCAAGGCCCCACTGTCATCTACATGCTTACTTACGTCGGCAACATAATATACAGGTAATAATTCCTCCAAGATTGAATTTCTTTCGCATTCCCGTAGCAAGGAATTCTCAATCAAGGACCTCCTACAACATAGTCACATGGACCAAGCCAACCAGTGGCTACACCTCTTCCGTCCTCCCTAAAGTTGTCAAAATCCAGTAGCAAACCGCACCTAGACACTCAAGAATATTGGTGTGATGCTGGTGCAAATCAGTATGCTACCCTCACACGAACCGAACTAGCTCTTTTTCGGTCAATAAAGTCTGCCAATTTATGCATTCACCCACAGATGCACACTGGTCTGCGTTAAATAAATTTTGCAGTACCTTAAAAGCACAGTCTCACTTGTACTCATGTCAAACCAGCCTCGTTCAACTATTCAAGCCTATTCGGATGCTGATTGGGCAGCTTTGTCTGGATGTGGGAGTTCCACCGGTGGTCATGCAATCTATCTTGGTAACAGCTTAGTCTCGTGGTCTGCTCGAAAAGGACCCATGGTTGCTCACTCCTCTACTGAACCAGAATACAAGGCACTAGCGAATACAACAAGCAGGCTAGTTTGGTTATGGTCACTCTTAGATGAACTTGGTTTTCCTTTATCCTCTCCTCCTCGACTTGGGTGTGACAATCTTGGTACTACCTACTTAACAGCCAATCAATTGTCCATGAGTATGACCTTATCTCTAAAGATAAGTAAGCAAGATGTCCTTGTTAGACCTTTATATGCATTATTACTGGGTGCATGCCAATTCTGTCACTAATATATCTTTGAGTTTCTTTTAGTCGACTCCACATCTTATTACTCCTTAAGTCATGCCAGACCGGTTTCATACTTTCCAGCTGCATCCTCCATTCTTATCTGATAAAGCGAAGCGCGATCTACCACGCACGAAGCATATCGAAATTGAGCAGTTCGTGCAGCAAAAGGAAATCTTGACGTTCGTTTCATTTCCACCAAAGATCAGATACTGATATCATGATAAAAAGTTTATGAATGTACAGGTTTCTTCATCTTAGACACAAGCACAATATTCGCGACATGGGCACCTTGAGCTTGTGGGGGAGTTAACTAACATCTGTGCGGTTCTATATTTGTAGTTTACATTTTAAGTCTCCCATGTTTATAGCATTCTGTTAGATTAGAATCCTGGGCATCTTATCTCTCTCAGATTAGGATTGTATTTTTTATTACTCTAATCTCCTTTTCAAAATTGTAACAAACTTGTAGCTGTACTCTACACGTAAGCTCAACACAATTGTGTATAAGAATCTTATCTCAGTTGTCCTTTATACCCATCAACAACTACAAAAACACACACACACATGTTTGTGCGTGGAAAAATGCACACCCTCGCGTTCTTGAAAGTCTTACCACTAAAGCAAATAATGCACATTAATTACTAAAGTCCCAAAATTATCTGAAAACAGCAATCAGGGATATTTATTACTTAATACTATACTACAGTTTGAAACATTCTAGTATGCGGTTATGCAACAGAAAAGTTCTCTACGGCGTGACCTAGTCGACGTGGTTTTGACTTAACCACTAATAGAACTTTTTCATTAGTATAAAGGTAGTACCGTCATCTCGCACAGAAATTTTACTTCAACCGAGTCGTTTCAGAGCCACGCCATTAGAATACGCCCTAGCAACGAATTATGCGTGGATCTTGTTACTAAAACTATAAAATCACTAGTAGCAGGCGTAAAAGAGCGAAACACGGATGTCAGACGTTACCGGGAAGGCCGAGCGATGCACGGGGATGGAGGACCGCCGGGAAGGAGGACAGCAGGCATCCACGTCGTGCCGATCCCGGTGAGTGTGGAAATTGTGGCTATGTAGGTGGTCGCGGTGGGGGTATCGAGCACGCCTGCCGCGATTATGGACAGAATTCCGATGGAGAGAAGAGTCGAGCCCTAATTCGGCGGGGTTCCGGCCAAAGCGAGACCTCCTGGTGTAGAATAGCTCCGAAACGCTCGTCATGCAACGCAAACACCGCCTTCAAACACCAAATATCATACAG
Organism: Escallonia herrerae; assembly: GCA_033070095.1. Taxonomy (NCBI): domain Eukaryota; kingdom Viridiplantae; phylum Streptophyta; class Magnoliopsida; order Escalloniales; family Escalloniaceae; genus Escallonia; species Escallonia herrerae. Next base: position 441,813 of record JAVXUP010000167.1, on the reverse strand, counting down.
AAGATAAGGAATGGATAGAGCTGAATAAAAGGAGCAAGTGGTGCTTTGTTACCTTCAGCGAAAAGAGCGACCTCTTGGGACAGAGAGGAAGTTAACTTGTATCTTCACCGAAAAGGATCGGATTGAGAGAGAGACGGACACGGACAGCAGAGAGATGTCAATGGCCCGGGCTTGGCGGCCCAGCCGGGGCCCAGAGGGCGAGAAGAGGGCCCCGGCCAAATCGGGCTTCGGGCCTTGCAAACTGGGCCGGGCCCAGTGTGAGAATATCCTGGTTCGGTCCAAGCCCAAGCCCTAGGCTCTAACTTTAGGGTCGGGCTAGGACCAGGCCCGGGCCGGGCTGGAATAAAATTTTATTTAAAAAAAAATCTTTTTATTCATGTTTTATGTTATGAAAAAATTAAATTTAAGATAAATTTGTTCATAAGTTCTCACTCTTTTTATCTTTATAAGCTTTTTATCAACTAATTTTTAAAAGGAAATTGTTCTATTATTATTTTTATAAAAGATATTAAACGGATTTTTGTCATTTTATATTCACAGGGTCGACAGAACACCGAAGTATTGAGTTTGTTCAGTTGTAAGTCTCTGTCCCCTTTTCTTTCCAATTTAGATTCTCAAAATAATTTCTTACTGCAATGAAACCTTTCTTTAGTTTTTGGACAACTTAATTCTGTATAGCTAGCTGAGTAGATATTTTTGTGAACATGGGTGTCACCCCTCCGGTGTTCCTTATTAATACATATTATTACTTACTAAAAAAAAGTAAATCAGTTGTGCACTCATGAGTTGCCCTATGATTGATTACCCATTTCTATTTTCTTTTTTCATTTTAGTTCGCTATTCAGTCATAACAAAAAAGGGAATACCAAAGATTAATACAAGTATAAGTCCAAGATTGTCTACCCTTGCTTCTGTTCCTCAATTTATTTATGTTTGGAATCAGGTGCGAAAAGTGTTAGTAACGTGGGTAGAGTGAAAATCATTGCATGCTTATCTTAAATTTCTTACCCATTCGAAATGATTTTATATTCTTAGTGTACACTGCTTTTAGCGTTCATCTAATTGAGAATTTCTTGTTAAAGTTCATAGGTAAAATACCTAAGAGAATTGGGCCAAAAACGGGCCAGGCAAAAAACGGGCTATTTTAGGGACGGGCTGGGCCCATTTCTCAAATTATTCTGCCTGGCCCAAGCCCTAAGGGTTAGGGCCAGTCTGGGACCAAAAAAGGGCAAGGCCAGGCCGGGCCGCCCCGCCCTTTTGACATATTTACGGACGGGGACAAGTTTGGGAGTTAGAGGACTGTCAGACAAGGATGTGAAGAAGATGGGGTGCAACTGGTATATGAACCAAAATATGAGGTCTTCTCTCGTGAATAGTGATGAAGACAATATCTCAAAAGTCGTGCAAATATGGGTCAAATATTACGTAATATCAAACCATTTTACAAACGGTTGCTAAGACAAAATTGTTAAATGATATTGACGGTCCTAAATGATCAAAATCATATGCCATACTCCGGGTTTGATTCCCGCTTATCACAACAACAATGTCCTCTTCTTTGATCCGGAGTTTATGGCCTTTCTTTATTCGTTAATTTTTATTTTGTAAATTTTGTTTTATGCCTTTTAAAACTCTAATTTATAACTACAAAATGAAATTGTATTATTATTGTATTCTCTTAGCTTGATTAACAATAATAGGGTTGCGCTGCTTGAGTAGCGAAATACTGAGGACCCTCGAATGAAGAATGTTTTTTTATATAATTTATGGTAATTATGACTAATTGTAGTTCATTTTTCACTACTTGCGCCACCATTATTCTTATCGATCCTCGTTGGAGACACTTTATAAAGTATTTTTTTTCTATAGTCGGCGACAAAAGTTTAATGCATGCTAAAAAAAGACGGGCCTACACAGTTATCAATACTGTACCGGCCGGTACGTACCACTTTTGTCTTTAACTGGTACGGTATCCTTTACATTTTGTACCGGTAAAATATCGCTCTGCACCAGTTGTACCGGCAGGTACAGGTAATATCGCCTGAAAACTATGTACCGACCAAGATATTGTGTTTTGTATCTGTTCCTTAAAAAATGTAAAAAGAACAAATTTTGTTAGAAGATTTTGTAAATTGACCATATAAAGACTAAATAAAAAAACACTCTAAGTTCTATTGTACCACTCTAAACATTTATAACTTCTTGCTCATAATATTCATTACAATTTGTGAAATCTTCCTGATAAGTTAAGTTTTCAATCATTCACTTGACTTTGATTTACTTCATATCTGTAAGCTTTTATCATATTCTTTCATCTATATGATGAACTGCTTTACACAAATGCAAGCTTGCATACACGAACACACACAAAAACGGCTTTCTTGAACCCAAACGCGTTATTATTCAACAAAAAAATTATTCTTACATAAGAATTTGTGAATGAGATCGTTGAAAAGGGAGATATTCTAGAGGAGGTAATTCAGTTGAATAAGTTATTTGTTTCTAATGTCACTATATGCGTGAATATTAGAAATGTATATTATTGATCAAACATTTAAAACGATACTGAGACGGTCCCGGTATGTATCATTTTACTGAAAAAACAGTACAATATTCGGTACAATATTCATAACTATGCCATATCCATTTGGTCATCATGTTATTTGTGAAAATATGAAAACACTTAAAAAAAAGTTGAGATAATAGAATAACATTTACTAACTTGTTTGGATATAATTTTTAGAACTACAAAAAACTATAAACTTAAATAACATTATATCAATTTTCACACATCTATACTATATATAGTAGGATTCGATTGGCATCTTCTTAACCTTCCAAACTCCAAATCCTATTTTATTGATTGGCTACAAAATAATTTATAACCCCATGAACTCTAACCATCCATCACATGACCTCCATTCTTCTATTTCATAATTAATTAATATCATCTCTATACATAACACGAGATTTTAACTAACATGTTTCTGCACGGGATTTAGCTAGTTTTTCATAAAATTGGATGCGTAAAAGATGTTGGGGAATAGTGTTTATCTAAAAACAACAACAACAAACATAAAAATAGTGTCAATCGACGTGTCCGTCCAATGGAACAGTTCAAGAAACACGCATGGCACACACTGATCCACCGGATAATAAAATAGTACTCCGTAATAGGAAGGAAAAAAGAACCGTTGAAAGGCGAAATAGTTGCTTGTAACGGATAGTTTCCATTTGAAAAATACAAATAAACACCTACCTTCTTCTTCTTCTTCTTCTTCTTCTCTCTCAAGAACAAAATTGCCCCCTTCTATTTCTCTCTCTTGCTTGTAATTCTTGATTCGTAAGTCCACAATCTTCAACGAATCGGTCAAGTTTGATTCTTTTTGGCGCATTCAACACATAGATACTGTGGGTTGGTGCTAGCGATGGATCTGGGTTGCTTGGACATGGGTTGCGTTGAAAAGCAGAGGAATGAGACCTTTCTTGATTCACAAAACAATACCAAGGACTCTGCCATGTCGTCTTCCAAGGTTTTAAAGGTACCCTTTATCTTCACATTATGTGTGTTTTTGTTTCTTGAAGTAATTTTTTGTTCAGGTTGTAACTCGTTTTGAGTTTTTGTTATGTTGATTTTCAGTATGCAAACCTTAATTTATCTTAATCCTAAAATATGACCCTTGTTACTGTTGCCTTTTTGTTAAGGTGATTTGATTAGGTTTTGATGAGTTTAAAACCCAAAACCCTGTCAATTACAACACAAACTTACCATGTTGAGTTGAGTCGCAGCTGTGCAAAAACTGGGGATTTTTATTGTAACTTAATGTGTTCATTATGTAGATCTTTGCATTCAAATTGTGCACTTTAGAGCCAAAGATTTGGCGAATGACTCGAAGGAACCAATACAGTCCGATACAAAGACCTGAATAATAGCAGAGCACTCGAACATTTATTCGGGAAACTTGAAGAAAAGTGGTATTTGTACTCGCATACTTGGGAATATCTCACCAGTCACCGTGTTAAGTATCTCCTTAAATTACCATATCATGTAAAGTTGATCATCGTTAGACTATCAAGGCTAATGTTACTGAATTCCACTTGCTTTCTGAGGTAAAGTCTACTCACGTCATTCCAATTGTGCGCTTTAGAGCCAAAGATGTTTCGGCAAACTGACTTGCAGGCACCAACATTATCCGATGCAAAGATTTGAATAATAGATCACTCAAACATTTACTTAAGAAACTTGGAGGAAAATGGTATTCGAAGTTGCTTACTTTTACCATGTTATGTAACTTCACATTACCATATGATGTAAAGTTAATCATCTTTAGACTACCTTAAGGATAATTTTACAGAAAATAAAAGGATAATCTTAATGAGGAAAAGTCTAGTCATGGCATATTTTTGTAACGGATCGAGAAAATAGAAGGATAATCTTATAGAAGAAAACTTTCAGTAAGCAGTAAATATGAAAGCGTTGAAAGCATCAATTGTTGGGTTTGAAGGAGTTTCTGTACATTTTGGATTCAATGTCGTTCTTTGGTACTAAGATTATGATATATATATATATATATATATATATATATATATATATGGTTTAAAGATGCTGCTGCCATTATGAGTTAGGCTTCCTTTTGTGGGCTACGCGCAATACAAAATTTTGAAACTTCTTATGACTGCAGTTGTTAATGCATCACAACATAGAAAATGATAAAACTATGCATTCACTGGCCCCGAGTCCTTATCTTCTTCTTGTTTCCCTTTTTCTGGATTGTGCAGAATAAGACAGCAAAAGAGGCTAGTCAGTCAAGCACAAATTTGCTAAGCAAATTTACATCACAAATTAAAAAGCCGCCTCATCGAAAAACTTCACCTCTCAACTGGTTCCCACGCAAGAAGGTGGATTCTTACTTGAAGAGGAAAATAAAATTGCTACAGGTAGTATCATGTATCCCATTCTTCTTGCCTACTAAATTTGTTTTGGTAACTATATACGTTTATTGTTACAGGAAGTAGGTGGTATGAACTCAACTCTTGACGAGACCCTAGGTGATTCAAATCCCCACTACTCCAGGGTTTTGAGAGAAAAAATTGCAGTTAGAGAGGCTGCACACCAGGCACTGGAGGCTCGAAAGGCTGCACTGGTGGAAGCATCTTGGTGTCGAATACTTCGGGCAGCCAGGTAAGAGTCTCAGCATGTACTCAAGGTTAGATTTAAATAAAATATCACTTGGTTTTTTTCTTCACCGACATTACTTTTCATTTATAGGATTATATGTAAAGAAGCCGAAGGTTTGCTCTTGAAAGCAGAGAAGAGTGCAGCTGAAGCTTTTGAAGCAGCAACAGCTATTGGAGTAATCATGTATGACACAACTGATGGCCCTCGGAAGCATCATGTAATAGAATCCTCTGCTGTTAATGGAGAAGAATCTACTACACATACTGTTACAGCGTCATTTGAAACTGCATTTGAGGTAGATAAGCAAGTAGCTGCAGCAGTCAAAGCTGCATTTATTAGGCTTGCAAGTTTGCCTTCTATGAACAAAGATGAGTTCAAAGAACTGCTGCGGAAAATCAGTCAGAATCCAGAGACAAATGAAAGTAACCAGGAGATGTCAGAGTTCTCTTCAGAATATGAATCAGATACTGCGTCAGAATTTGAAGCTGGATCACACATCGAATATTTTAGCTCTCAAGAGTTGGATGAGGGGGAAGTTGCCAAAGCAAGACAAAAAAACTTTACAATGAAGCATCTTTCTGAAAAGTGTAATATGACAAAACTGGTAGACGTGATGTTAGAAAGGCTGAGATGCCTGCAAGAAGATGAACTTGCTTCTTTGGCCACTATAGTTGCCACTTGTGGCTTGAATGCTGCTCTAGCTGAAGATGTGAATAGCAAGCAGCATGCTTCAGGCTCTACTGCTGATTTTAACCTGGCTTCAGCTGTTAATTTCCCAAGGAGAATGTCCACCTTTGGATCAGGACCAGCAAGGAACACTACTACAGATGGGCAAGTGAGGAAGAACCAGGTTATGCCAGAAGTTCCGAGTCTAGACAAGTTTTTGGTGAAGCGCCTTACAAGACTTGAAAGAGAGGTGCAAGAAGCCAAAAATGCCAGAAGGAATGAGGAGAAGCCACTTAAATCTGATGATGAAAAAGACCGTTCACTTAATAATATAAAGTCAGCAATGAGTACAGATTTGGGAAGTTCTCTTGTGAAGCATTCATCAAAATTTGAGAAGGAAATTGAAGAGGCGAAGGAGCATTCAAGGGAGTTACCCGAAAAGGATCACAAGAATGCAGACAAGGATACAGAATTAACTGTGGTGGTTCCGGAGTTTGCAAGTACTTTAACAAAGCATTCTTCGAAGCTTAAGAAAGAGATTGAAGAGGCCAAGAGGAATCCTCGAAGGTCATATGAATTGATAGGTAAGGAAACAGGAACAATGAAAGACGATCTCGCAGAGGTTCCAAGCCTTGATAAGTATCTGGTGAAGCGTGTCTCAAAACTTGAAAGAGAGGTCCAGGAAGCAAAAGATAAAAGGAAAAGTGAGCAGAGGGAAAGAGGTAAAGTGAGTGACATCAAGAAAGCTACTTCAAAATCTCAAGTCACTAAACCAGAGGAAAGTTCATTGTGTTCAGAGAGAGACCATCTAGAAAAAGAAAATATTGACCTGAACAAGAATGGGAATAGAGAAGCTGATGTAAAGCAAAATGGTTATTCAGACATAATAACAATCCCGGAGGCAGCCCCTGAAGAGACAGGAACTAGCCTAGACAAGATAATGGTGAAAAAAGTCCATCGATTGGAAAGAGAGAAAATGGAAGCATCATCTCTGGGGATTGACTATGGAATTCAGCGGCCTAAAGAGAAACATGGAGGAAGCGGTGACACAGATAGTGAAAGCTTGGACAAAATTCTAGTAAAGCATGTGTCAAGACTAGAGAAAGAAAAAATGGAGCTTGGTACAAAGGAAGATGTGATGAAGGTGAAGAGAAGAGACCCAAACACACAGCCGGAGAATACCGAAGGAAGTTTGGATCAGGTTTTAGTTAAACACAAGTCAAGGCTTGAGAGGGAAAAGATGACTGCTGCTCAGCAACCAGATGACCAGATCAAACATTCAGTATCTCGCCAACAAATGAGGGAAAGAGAGTTGCAAGAAGCATGGGGAGGCTTGAGTTTAGGGAACTTTCGTCCACACCAATCCAGACTTCAAAGAGACAAGGCAAGTTTCTCAATTAACTTCTGCACAATGCCGTATCATTTCAGTTATTTCCTAGAGAGTTTGGGATTATTTTTCGTTGTTTCAGCTCACTGACATATAGTAGTGGTTGTCGTATATTTCTAATGGGTGTTTCATTTTGCATTTTCCTTAGGCTGCTTGGCTTAAAGCTGAAGAAGAGGAGAGGAAAGCTATGGAGGTGTGAAGTAGTGCACCATTTTATTTCTTGTTTATGGTGTCCGTTGTATAGACCTCGTAAAAAGCTTCTGTCATAGTTTTCCATGGTGAATTCGTCGATAAATTCACTAGAGATACTCGTTCTTGCCTTTCTGCAATCATCATAATCGTAAGAAACGAGGGATATAAAAGGATGAAAGCATGGTGCTTGGGTTTATTTCAAGAACAAAAGTACAAGAAGAGCTAAGGGCTATTTCTGCTCGGGTTAGTTGTTACCCTTGGTTGAATTTTACAACAAAAGAAAGGGGGGGATAAAACTAGATTTTTGTTAGGACCCCCTACACCTTTCAACCAATGCCAATTTACAAACTGAAGTTTTACAGTCAGTATAGATTTGCAGGTGTGGGTAACAATTTGAGTGGGATCACCGAGAAGAGCCCTAAACACGAAATTTTACTTAATTCCACACTTTAGTCTCACTATGGAAGGATCTTTTCTATTTTCTGTAGTAGAAAAGTCCAAGAACTTCAAAGTTAATGTGGGAATGTTTACTTAATCGGGCATCAGTTTACTTAAAAGTAATGGTGTGCAAAGCCACAATGTTCTTTACTCACACGTAGACCATCAAACTTAAAAACTGTATTACCACTTTATGTTCATACCTTTGTAATCGGTGGCGTTGTTATGACTAGAGCATAAGATGATCACAATGAAAATAACCTACAAAATCCCCCCCAAAACGAGGTGGTCAAAATTCACTGTAATTTTTAATTTTTTAAAAGAAATAATTAGACAACATAATAATAAAATAACTGTCGCTATTCGTGATGACTTTAGACGGTAAAAGATTTCTCTAAACATTATATCATAATAATGAAGAGAGTTCCACTGATGGTAGCCATTAGTGTCATAACCTCATATATCCCTAAGTACCAACTAATAAAACCTCGTATCCTTTAACATCAACAATCATTTTGTAATTTTTAATGACACTTAAAAATAATATTGTTGTACATAAACAGTGTTTAGTGTCAAGATAACGGAGGACCACATTGTTCAAAGTGGAGGAAGCTTCGTGCTGGACCCCGCAGCTCCCAACTCAAAAGAAACATAAAGTCCAAGTCATTCCGTGGACACCACTTGACACGCTCACAAACCCCATCTAGAAATACATCCTGATTCCAATGTCAGAGTAATTATTATGGAGTAAACCAAAAGTTTTAACTAATAATAATAATAATAATAAAGTAATGCGTCCAAATTTAAAATCTAATGAAATTAATTTTAAACTTACAAAATCATTAATGATTTTGTTCTGTATAAGAAAATAAAAAATATTTTTATTATTAAAATAGCGAAAAAGGGAACAAGGTCTAAGCAGATGAAATAAAAGAAAAATCACTAATTTAACTTTTTTTTTAATTTCATTAAATTTCACTCGTATCCGCGACTTATTAATACCGACTTTAGACTGAAGATGTTTTTTTGAATTTTGAGGTGACCCCCACCAAAACTTACTCGACTTCTTCTCAGGAACTGAAGTCATTATGTTGACTTTGACTCACTCGCCCACTCCACCTGACTCTCCCTCTTCCCTAGTAGACAACACAATTTCTCGTGCTCCCTCATTCTCTCTCTCTCTCTCTCTCTCTCTCTGTTTTGCAATGGAGGCTTTCACCTGTTTTCTCTCCTTCATCCTCCCAATCCTCCTCTCTCCCACTCTCACCATTTCCACCAACTACGAGGGTAACTGAACCAATTTAACCACTCGATCATCAACTTGTTCTTCTTGTTTGCTTGCTTTGATTTTTTTTTTCCTTTTTTTTCTAGGGTTTACGCTTCAATTTCGCACAACCCCATCTCACCCATCTCCTGGTGTTTTGCTTTCAGGAAATGCTTTACATGCTTTGAGAAGCAGACTCTCTGATCCCAACCATGTCTTGCAGAGCTGGGACGCTACTCTTGTCAATTCTTGCACCTGGTTCCATGTTACTTGCGACTCCAACAACCATGTCATTCGCCTGTAACATTCATTCTCCATCGCTCTTGTTATTAATCCATGTTAGCTTCTTTGATCCATTTGAAGTAAGTTGGCTAAATTTGGCAGGGACTTGGGCAACTCTAACATTTCTGGGTCTTTGGGTCCGGAGCTTGGTCAACTCAAGCACCTGCAATACTTGTATTCTCTCGACTCCTTTGTACTTTTTGTATGTTAATCTTTAGGTTTTTTTTTGGTTTATGAATCAAGTAAAGCAACAGCAGAAGGGAAAATTTAGAATCTTTTTGCTTCTTTTCCCTGTTCTTTTTGGCATCTTTTTGTTTTGGCCATAAATCAAGGTTGGATATCAAGTTGATGCAAGTCGTTATTGTGACAAATTTCTCGATGGTTTGCAGGGAACTCTACCATAATAATATAGGAGGGAAACTCCCAAAGGAGTTGGGCAAATTGAAAAGCCTTGTCAGCATGGATTTGTATGGCAACAGATTTCAGGGGAAAATTCCAAAGTCTTTCGCTAATTTGAAGTCTCTCAGATTTCTGTAAGCATATTCAACCCGGATCCCGTAAATTGATTGACTAATCCCGCTTGAGATGATTAAATCCGTAATTTAATTTGTAACAGACGATTGAACGACAACAAGCTATCAGGATCTATTCCAAGGGAACTCACTACTCTCTCAAACCTCAAAGTCTTGTAAGCAAAATACATAAACACAGAATTTCCCGTTTAGTTCTATTATCTAACGTAAGATGGATCTGACTTGTCTACTCTTGAAACTTAAATGTTGCAGCGACGTCTCCAACAATGATCTATGCGGAACAATTCCTGTTGATGGCCCTTTTGGGAGTTTTTCCATGGAAAGGTAAATTTCCACTCCTTCAATTACTGATTAAAACGAGTTTTATTGACTTTTTTGGGCCTGATGACCCCTATATGAACCAGTCACAAGTCGATTTTTGATGTCATTATCACTTTTTAGAAAAAGCGATGGAGAGAGTTACTTCTTATTGAGCTCTCTTGAGGAACAATCTAAGTTTGGAACTGAAAGTACCATTAGGGTTGAAATCCGTGTAACGGAAATGTAGAGTTCAATTACCTTATTTGCTGGAGTACTTTTTTGATGTTGAATTGAATAGAATACACCTTTGTAATAATAGTTCATAGAATCATTTCCTTTTCACCTATCTAGGCTTTAATCTTCCGGCTTCTTCTTAGTTTAAAATTGGACCTTGCTGAATTTATAGACACATCTATTGCCAATCTAAAGTCATACATACCCCCTGGTTTTCATTTCAGTTTTGAGAACAACAGACTCAATGGACCGGAGCTGAAAGGGCTGGTACCTTACGACTTCGGATGCTAAGAAGCACAGAGTCGATTTAATATGAAGACTATCATGGGCAGCAATGTTACATATGTATCCTTGATTGTGTAATCTCACAGAAGTAACTCTAGGAATTTAATGCTGGCAACTTTGAATTCTATGTATCAAGCAGGTGGATTGTACCCTTCAAAAACATGGATCAGGCCTTGTAAAATTCTGTTGTACTACACATTTCTTTTAAGTTTCAGAGATCAGCAAAGGAGGAGCCTATTCTTGTAATGGACTTGTCCCATTTATTTCCTGTTCTTTGAAGATATACAGATTGTATACATGAAAAGATAGGTGTTAAATGCTATATGTTGAAATAGAATTGAAAAGGCGATAAGAAGGTACTCAGCTGATCAAAGCAATAGAGCTTCAGGAACCCATCCAACATCTTTTCATATCCCCCTCCAATCTCTGTAAGGTATTCAATGACTTCGACATACTGAAAATCGACAAATATTGACTGATCATGAAATCCCCACCCCACAACCACCATAATGCAAAAGCAAAACAAATAGAACAAAGAGCCTTGATGAGTGGACTCCAAATTAGTCATCAAGAACCTTGATGACCCGCTTTCTGTACTTGTAAAGGAAATACCTCTTCAGCTTGTTGTTTCACCTGGTCCTGACCTTTTCGGCTCAATGATACTATCTGATGCTGGACATTTGATGAAACAATTGTCTGGTGTCTTGTCTTTTCAAAGTCAACCCTCTACAACAGGTACATGAAATAAGCAGAAAATGGAGATACGGCTAATTATAGTTAAAAGATCAAAAGATACACCAACCTGTCTTGACACCCTTATCAAGTTTATTATCAGTCTATGCATCCTCTCATCTAAACTCTGTTGATGCAGTAGCATAAGACCTTGGCTAAAATAGCAGATTTAAGAAGAAGAAAGTATGAGCAATAGTCTTACCAATGACAAGCAATGTTCCACATCTTTACTCATACTTTTGATACCACATTCGGACACTGTCACAGGCACCACAAATCATGACACAAAAGTCACAGAACCGTCTAACTTTACCTTGAAAACTCAAATTCTCAAATGCGACCTAATAAGAATTGCTGAAGAAGAAGTGAATGATGAGTAACTGATTCGTTTCAGCTTCCACTGTAAAGGAGTTCTCTGCAAAATCAGTGATTCTTTGTCGTCTGGTTGTACGGCCCTTTGAGATGGTTTTAATAAATCTCGCATAGGCCCAGAAAGCTGGTCTTGCTCTTCCTGACTTTTTGAAAATCCGGTTTAGGCTGGAAATGTATGCTCAACTTCTAAAGGAGAACCGTCTAAAATCTGAATACCATACCATCATGTCGATCCCACTGACAGCTTTAACAGCATTAAGCTGTTCAATGCTCTGATCAGGGATCCTAGCAGCTGACTCCTGCCTTTTACTGCAAGGATCGTGCAAAGGGACAATCAAGGTCAAAAAGAACGAGAAAAAACAAAAATGACTCAGGTGTGCTCGGTGCGTGGAGGTGACTAAAAGAGACCTTTTCCGTGGTCGTGAAATTCTACATTCCTTTACTGGTTTTTCCAGACTGAGCTGTTTCTTCGATACCATCTTGGAATTGGCTCCAGGCCAAATCGAAGCGATTGCAAAGAGACCTGAATGATGTTAAGGTAAGACAAGAAAAAAATTTAGCACGTACATAATAGATATTGATAACTGATTGTGATGACAAATGCAAACAAACATTTCTTATGGCAGAAAACATCTCAAACCAGAACATACGCAATGCAGTCTGCAAATCATCTCAGTAGGTAAAACATGCTTGGTACCAGAAAAGGATATCGAGATAACCAACAAAGTGATGTAGAGATAATTCTTAATCTAATTCTCAGATCCTTCTTTCCTTGGCTCTGAATCATTATATCAGCAGTTCACGGTATTCAACGAGAGAAAACATTATGCACTGATAAATGTAGCCACCAATTCAAATCATGAAGTCATACTCAGGAACTCTCTCCCTCTCTCCTCTCTCTCTCTCTCTCTCTCTGCACAAAAGAAAGCTCTGCTAATTAGTGCATAAATCAGCCAAAAATAGAAATGGTTGTATTGCATGGAAATAACGGTTCGATGTACCTAACTCTGCATTTTCAGTACAGTCTCTCTGAACAACTGATCGCCCACAGTATCAATTATGGAGGAGAGAAATCTCTCTCTGGTGATTTCCTTTTTCTAGGAGTAAATGCGTTGCAGTCAATTTTTAGGTCAATAAATAACAAGTGGAATCCAGAGAGGTAACAGCAAATTGAATAACGATATTTGCTACTAATGCACCATGAAGTTGTAAAGCAATTTTAGAAGCCGTGTAGCTCTATCCTTATCTACTCGGGACAGAATAGACTGAAACAATAAAGCACAATTCACATTAGCTTGTTTCCATGCTTCACTACCTGGGTTTGTCTTTGTCCGTTGACTATGCAACTTTTGTAAGTTTATGAGTTGGGGTTACTTATCATCAATTTGTACTTCAGCACTTAAAAAATTGATAGAATCGTTTTCAGAGACCTGAATAGGGGTCGCTTGGAAGAACTCAAAAGGATTTTGGTCCTCCTGGCCTTGTTGCTGAGTATCAAGGGACTGTTCTGTTGCAATGGTAATTGAATGCCTTCAATTGAGCTCCCAGATCATTACTGCACAAAATGTCATCTTTTATTAGGTTCACACTTCATGATTCTGCTTTCACAACCTAAGAACATTTGTCGTCTCAGGCTGTTCGTCCTTCGACATGAAATGTGCTTACTCTGAGTCAGGTAGCCGGGGGTAGACTACAACTCCACATCAAAATGAGACAAGGTTGTTCTATATCAAGCCCATTTAGATATTTTGGGTTTAGCACCAGTTTACTGAAATAGTGGTGCTATTTAATCAGCTTTATTAATAACGACTCAAGGAAGGCACAAGTTAACTAAGCATCAATTAAGTTAATTAGGATTTTCACTCAATGAAAGGCTGGTTGAAATAAGAAGTAAAAGTTGAGGTATGTCACCGTTGCAAAGGGACGATCACCTCTTAAAAGGGACGTTAAAGGATGGCCCTCATCGCTTCTTTAATGCAACTAGACACAAACAAACAAAGCGATCAAAGTTTCTCTAAAGCAGTTTCGTGTATAAAGTGTGAACCAATAAAGTGGTGACAGTTACACAACAAACCAATTTCTGGAGAACGAGTAAACAGGAAAGCAGACTGCATTAGTGGGTTTCCACTAGTATTGAAAAACTGCTCTTCACCAAATACATCACTACTTTGGCCAGCAATGAAGAAAGACATCACAATTTGGACCAAAAGTGTGAGGTCTGTCAAGCCAACAAGGTGGAGTACACACCGTCTAGAGTTACTCCAACCATTACACATTCCATCTCAATGTGGATGTGGAGGTTTGCCTAATGCCGGGGGATATGAAATCATATTGGTGGTGGTGGACAGGTTGGGTAAAATATCCAATTTCATACCTCTCAAGCATCCTACACAGCATCAGAGGTAGCTCAGTGATACTTGGATTTTATTTTTGACTACCACAGGCCATAGTCACATATAAAGGAAGTGTATTACTTATCCAAGTTTGGACTAAGTCACCATTCCACAGCCTGTCAACTTGAGACTTGAGAGTGATGAACAGAGAGAGAGAGAGAACCAATGCCTTGAAGCCTATTTGAAATGCTTATGTGGAGATAAACTCAAGACTTGGTCTAAGTGGCTATCTTTGGCTAAGTCTGGTAAAATACCAGTTATCACAACTAACTAAACATGTCACCTTTCCAAGCTGTATATGGTTATGGGGTTTTGGCCATCGACATCTCTGAGTCATCCAAATTCCAAATTAGCGGACTCCTATATACAATTTAGGCAGCTGGTTCACTCTCCTTAAAGATAACTCAGCAGAGTCCAGAATGAAGCCTTTTGCAGACAACCACGAGACTAAGAGGGATTTTCAAATAGGTGATTGGGTATATCTCAGGCTTCAGCCCCACAGACAGACTAGCCTATCTCTCAGGCACAATACGAAGCTAGCTCCCAAATTATATGGTCCCTTTGAATTCCTAGAAAGGTTTGGGTCAGTAGCTTACAAGCTCAACTTGGCTCCTCCTGCCCAGATTCACCTGGTGTTCCATATCCCTTCTTATGCTCAAGCTCGGAGATCATACCACCGCACATACTTACCTACCAACGGCTGGAACTGAACGTCAACTGCTCGTGAGACTTCCCTAAATCCTTAATCATAGAATGGTCAAACAACATTATCAAGCTGTGGCACAAGTTCGGATACAGTGGCCTAATTTACCCAAGGAAGCAGCAACTTGAGAGGACTCATCTACTGGTTGACCACCGCTTCCCTCATTTTTCCCATCACCCAAGCCCAATCTTGAAGGGGGACAGAAAGTCAGGACCACAATCAAGGCGAGGATCAAGACTGAAGGTGCAAAAGATGCTCAGTGAAGAAGATGAAGGCGCAAGTGGCAAGCACATGTTTTATTTCAAAAGTTTGTTATGTATTTTAATTTCAAGGTTGGTTAGTTTTTCCCGCACTTTTCTTTGCAAATTTCAGCTGTAATTTGAATTCAAATCGGTTAGTTTTTCCCCCACTTTTCTTTGCAAATTTCAATTGTAATTTGAATTCACATTGCCTCATATATAAACGCAACAGGACATAAAATGTGATCATGCCATGCAATTGAAAGAAAAATCCCTTCCTTTTCACTTCTTCTCTCCGAAACTTAGTTGCACAAAGCGGGGGCGGAGGCAGGGGCGGGAACGGGGGCGGGGAAGCATAAGCACCAGGAAGAATTTGATTGGGAGCGGCTTGAATAAATAAATACGTAAAGAGTATTATCATTTGTTAAGTATAGTTTACATAGACATCAACAACAGACAAGGAGGCTTTAAGGACTTGAAGGAAGAGAGAAACAAGAAATTGAGTTGAAAAGAGCTTGATTTTCATGTATTCTCTCACTTGTTCCATGCATCTCTATCCAGCTAGTGAGATCGAGTTCTCATCTTAGCTTGGGACGAGATCCCATGGAGCTTCTAACTTGGAATCACAAAAGCGAGTTTCCGAGAGAGAAATGTCACCATATTAGGAGTTTCCTGCAACTAAGCTCCGAAACTTCTCTGTTTTCCCCCCAATTTCTTCTTCCTTGTTCAAACCTTGCAAACATCGCATATTCCTAAACCGATTACGCAATATTGAAAAATTAGACCAGTCATAACTATTGTGGATTGTAATCCACATCGCATACTAAATTACTAATTAATTTCCAGTTTTCCAACCTAATACAATGTGAATTGGAAATTGACAGCAAAATCACTTTATCAATCCAATCATAACAAAGAAATTAAAGCGAAGCATTATTGGACGAGGTCAATTACAGTTCACCCGGCCGGCGGCTCTTTCCGTAATTCTTGACCGCTACGTAGAAAATAACTTAAAGATCGGTTGCGTACTTTCAATTAATAAGAAAAATAGACCGAATATATTATCAAAATAGAATTGTCCATATAATGCGAGAGAAACTTAATGTAATATCAAGAAAACAGAACTCCTAATTGGTGTGAAGAACAATTCAAGCACGAACGGAGGGACGGCTAAATTTTCTTGGTAACCAAACTAAGGACGGAGAGAATGAAGAACCTGTTCTTCGGTGGAGGTCGGTGAGATGCCGGCGTCAGATTTCCAAAGCCTGAATGCCGGAAGTAGGAATCCGTTGTGGGCAGTGACGGTGCTTTTCGTATAGAGGAATGGGAGGGACTTTTGGTCGGTGATTCTGTTAGCGGGCAGGGGCTGTGCTTGTTGCGTTATAAGTCGGTAGAAAATCTTGAATGGTCTCGGTTGGTTGATAAAAAAATTGAACGGTCTCGGATCATAATAACATAGAATATTTTATAATTTATTTGAGTGTACTTATTTTTATGTATTATTATTACAAATCATCGTGATGCATGTGTAAAAATAATATTAATATAATATGTTTTATAATATTAAAAAAAATTACGTATACTTTGTCTTATTCAATAAAGTGAATCCTAAATTACGGAAAAATAAGTTAGTCATGCATGTCCAAACGTAAGTTAGCAAAATATTATTATCATATCAAACTTGACCTTTAAATCTTACTTTAACTCTATTTTTTTGATGAATTTTAATTTATAAAAACTAAACATAATTTTATAGGTAGTTACTTACTCGTTAAGATTCTTATTTTGTATCACTTTTTAAAAATTTTAATGTAATGCCACGTGTCATCATTGTAGGTTGATAGTTATGTAACAGCAAAGCGGTGTTACACCAAACCAAGTGTTAGAATCAAGCACTTATCACTGCACCAAAAGCAATTGTTGTTAGTAAGGACGCAACTTTATATCCTTATAATCTCGGCACAACAGCCAGCACACACGGTCGAGTACACAAGGGAGTAGATGGAAGCAGCCAACCTCCGATCTGCCAACAATCTCTTCCCCAGATACACCCCGGGGGACTCGAATCCGCTACCTGCTCTGATACCAATTGTTAAGATCAAGTGCTTACCACTGCATCAAAAGTTATTGTTATTAGTAAGGGCACAACTTTATTTCCTTATCATCTTGGCACAACAGCTAGCGCAAACAGTCGAGTACACAAAAGGAGTAGATGGACGCGGCCAACCTCCGATTTGCCAACACCAAGTTTTTTGGTTAATTAGCAATACAAGTCAGTGAGGTACACGCGAAGCGTGTGCAAAAATAAAATCGATAATATCAATTTTGTTTAAAAAAACAAGTATCACGTATAAGTGTTCATTGTCACATGCGGTATAATGAATCTTAAATTACAGAAAAATAAGTGATTCATGTGTGTGGTAAAATTAGTTAGCACAATATTATCATCATACGAAACTTAGATTTAATTTTAATTGTAGTTCTTTAATGAATTTAAAATTGTTAAAACAAAAATGTGCAAAGATAAAGTTAACAATATGATATTTTCTTAATATCAAGTTTGGGCTTTGTAATATAATTTTTGCTAAAGCTTAAATTAAGAAAACCAAACATATCTTTATAATAGTTATTTATGAAATGTTACTTGTCACCGTTATAGATAGATAATTGATAACACCAAATAGATGTGATGCCGAAAGAAGTTTTCCCTTTATATATAGTATATATATAAATAGATAGATTCATAACTATCAAATTTTAATTTATCAATACGTAATTTATTTAATTGTATTAAGTAGGTTCATCATTGTTCATACAATTTAAACTTAAATTCTCTTTCTTCTTACTCTAATAATATACTCCGTAAGACATTACACGACAAGTTACTAGTTTTGATTTTTCTAACAACTTATAAAGTATTTTGATTATTTTGTTCTTTACATGCTATATCAGATTAATAGTCAGTGTGTGAATGAAAGTTAGCTCTGATTCATTTTCAATAATTCGATTGCGTGTTTTTATTTCTCAATACCATACAGTCTCAAGTCAGCTCGATACAGCATTAAGGTTCTTAGAGCGATGCAACGGAGCTGAACGAGCGTAAACTTGGTGCAAATATTATAGACTTTTGAGGCATGTTATGAAGGAAAATTGAAAAATTTTCCTTGAACTGATTTTTTTAACCTTCAAGTTCCTTTCAAAAGGGTAGAGGTGTCAAATGGGTCGGGCGGCCGGGGGCCCGCGGGCTGGCCCGACCCTGTTCATGAACAGTGCTGGCCCGACCTTTTAGGGCTTAGGGCCTGGGCCAGACCTGCATTTTCCAGAAAAAAGCCCAGTTCAGGCCCGGAAAAAGCTCGGTTTTGGCCCGGGTCAGGCCCGGTTTAGGCCCCCCTATTTACTTTTGAAATTTCACTTTTCCCCTCTTTCCCCCAACGGATTTATTCCCATTTCCCTCCTAAATTTCACTTTTACCCCCCCAACAGCAAAATAGCGGCTAGTTTGAGGGGTATTTTGGTCCAAGTTTATTTTTTAAATCTTTTTAAGGTTTTTACATTATTACCCTCCCCAACAACTATAAACGGATAGTTTTTAGGGGTATTTTGGTCTTTTGTGAAGTTAAAAAAATCTATAAATTCACACTATTTCTCTCTAATTTTTTACACAATCTTCTTACTCTCTCTTATATAAACATTCTACATTTCTACAAGCTTTACTACTCTTGCTAATTACTACTCTTATTTACTAATTATTACTCTTGTTTACTAATTACTACTTTTGCTAAATTTTAATTACTAACCACTCTCTTATTAATTTGTTACTCTTACTAATTACTGCTTTTACAAAGTTTATATATATATATATATATATATATATATATATATAATATAATAAGTTTTTACAAGTAAGATATATATTTTTCTGTATATATAAAAAAAAGGTAACTTTACTTGTTTGTTTACAAGTAGCCGGTCCCAAACCCGGATAAAAGGAGGAGGGCCTATAAACACATTTATCTTCAATGTATATGATTTATAATGAAATAAAATGATAAAGATTAAGTTCGTTAAATTGTGAATATTGGACATGCCTAGAGTACAATTTGCTTAAACAATAACAATAAATTACCATAATTAAAACCTTTACCTTGAATAACAAGAAAATGCAAACAAAAAAAAAAAAATAGGCCCGGACCCGGCCCTAAATGTTGGGCCTAGGGCCTGGGCTTGGACTGGGCCCAGATATCTCCAGAATCAGACCTGGCTCGGTTGGCAGCCCCCTTGGCCGGCCCAATTTGCTGAAGGCCCGATAGGCATTTGCTGGGCCGGCCCAAGCCCGGCCCATTTGACACCTTGAAAAGGGTCATGCATGATGTAATTAAGACACGAGGCATCATATTAATATTTTGAGACATTTTTTACAACTCATTGTCAAACAAGTATATTACTGTATACATTTCAGTAAATAGCACACAATTATTGAGAACAACTATTCTTTATTTTTTTATTTGTTGCTTAATGAGAACACCTTGCCGGTGTTTGTGGTTTGAAACTGTTGAAATGTTTTACTAGTTTTCAATTATCTTTCTCTGTTAAAAAACATCAAATATATATTTTACGATTCATGCGGTATGGCAAACTATAATATGACATGGATCATATAACACAGAAAATGAATGAGACATCAATGTGAACCTATCAAAATTTGTTGCAACAACACTTCCAAAAATTTCTTATACCCATAACCTAGGGAAGCTAATATTTTCTCTTTAGTCATGGTAGACCAGCACAATTATTTGAGCATCAAGTGTCACAGTCAAAAGCTCTTTCTATTTGTTAAAAAATTAAAGGTGAAAGAGAGAAATTTATAACATTCTCTAGCATAATTTGAATTCCAAATAAGAAAAAATTAGAGATACGAGCATAACAATATAAAAATAATAGGAAACTATTATAATTTTTGTATATTATACTGTATTAAAACTTAATTGCCAATCTACTATATTTTGAAACTTATTTATCCGCATACCACACTTTTAGAAATCGCTATTTGAAATCACGTCTTTAAAGTAGAAATCGCTGTTTGAAACCACGACTTTAAACCATGATTTTTATTTTAAGTAGAAAACGTGATTTCAAACTGCGATTTTCATTTTAAAGTTAAGGTTTCAATCCGTGATTTTTAAAAGTGTGGTATGCTGATAAATAAATTTTACAATAGAGTAGATTGGTAATTACCTATGTTTGGATATGAGATTTTGAAATACTGTGTATTTCTAAATGCCCTCATTTCGAAATTCCCTGATTTAAAAATTCTATCATTTTGAAATATCTTATTTGGAAAAAAGGAAGTAAAAGATTGTTAAAAAAGGTGAGAGTCAAGATTTCTAAAAAACAGGAAACTAGTTATTGTGGATTTATACATTATTAGAGTGAATTTGACGAATAACTAGTTCAAATCACTCCAAAATTTTAAAAATTTCCTTTTGAACTATCCAAACAAGATATTTTATCCAAATAATTTATAAATATCCTACCAAAATTAAATAACTAATTAAATCCTATGTCCAAACACGCCTACCTCACACGTTTGTGGAATTAATTTGGAATTAATTTAATAGCGAGTTATGTGCAACGTGTAAAAGAGTAGACACGTGGTAGAGGAGGGTGTACACATGTCACGAAGCTTGTGGCTCAGCAGAGTATTTGAAAAGTATTCAACTCTCTGCCCCCGTTCAGAAGAGACGTCCAATCTAGAGTCTTCGGCTCTCGTGTTTCATTTTATTTTCTCATATTTTGATTTGATTTGGTTTGACAGAGTTGTACTAGTGTCTACTCGCGGAAGACACCGGGGTGGGGGCGTGGTGTGACACGCCTACATCATGAATTTCTTGCTATTTAAGTTTTAAAAAAAAACTCAAAGAGACTTTACCGTTAAATAAAAAGGTATGACTCCAGCCCTATTCACTCGAAAATTTATTCACCTCACGTTATTGAGTATAATTACAATTTGTTTACTAACAATACGCAAAAAAACACTTATAAGAGCATGAAAACAAATGCAAAATTAATTAACTGAACGGTCTTGTCACGACAAGTACTTACACTTGACCTATGCATGCCTTATTGTCAAATGACGTATTCTAAATATAGCATAATATTACTAGTTATAATAAAGAGAAATGAATTACGGTACTATAGAATTCAACGTTTTGAGCAATTGGTGGTGAATTTGATTGGTACGGCGCGTCCAAAATGATACTCTCGTGTTCAACTACATGTATAGATTGCACAATTGTTATATCTAAATGTGTTAAACACAATTTTTTTGGGGGTGAGCGTGAGACCTTAAGAAGCTGTTTAGAGTTGATTTTAACATGGTATAATCTTATTTAATCTATATTAAATCAGGTACGTTGATGTTTGACCAAAAAGGATTAAGAGAGTTGATTTGTCTCAACAACTCAAAAACCGATTTAATCTATAATCGTGAATAGTCATAACCATGTTTGAACTTTTAATTGAACATATTATCCTCATATTTCTCACAAAAGAATATCGTTTTAACTAATTTGGGAAAGTCATCGTACTAAAAGCATCTATCTGAAATTGTGGTACTTTTAATTTGAAAATGGGAAACAACAACTTTCGTAGGCGGGCGATAATAGTTCTTTTGATAATTTATTTGTATATCTAGTTATTTATGAGTTAAAGTTATGTCAATATTATTTCACTAAATAGATATGATAAATTTATAGTAAAATTTGATTCAAACACTTTTTATCTGAAAAATGTTTATAGCTTTGATGAGTCTATTTACAGTTACTTTCACAAAATATCAAACTAATTTTAAAAATGGATTAAAAATTAAATTAGAACTTACTTTTTAAAATCAGCCTAAATTCAACTAAGGATGGCGGGTCAAAAGAAAAAGCGAGAGAGTTTCTCAAAAGTGCTGGCCACGCGCCATACATGGGAGAAGGAAGAAGCGAGTGCCACAGTTCCAGAAATCCAGCAAACCAGCACACACACTATTTAAAGAAGGCCAAAATTTCCCCCCAGCGTCCCTCTCGTCTGCACATCTCCCGTGTCCTCCTAAACTCTCCCCCAAAAGTCTCCCCTTTGTTAAAACCCCCAGAAAAGCGAGACAGAGAGGGGAAACATTAGGTTAGACACCACCAAAAGTATGAGCGGCGGCTTCCTCAGAAATGGCGTCAAAAGCCACTATTCTCTGTGGAGGAGACACTCGATTGCCGACCAAATAGGTGCGCCGACTATCAGAAGTCATTACCCGCAGCAGCAATCGAAAGCTTATGCCCGATTCCCTCATTCTTTTTACAGAAAGTCCAAGGACCTCGATTTGTCTCTTCCCAGTGTACCGATTTCGCCATTTTCCTCGTCGTCGTCGTCGGCCGAGCGCTTCAAGGATTCCGTTAGTCGGGTGGTACCTGGGGCTGATCAAGACTAAGCCCATTCTCACTAAGAGCATCACTTCCGCCCTTATTTACACTGCCGCCGATTTGTCCTCTCAGGTACCTTAAAACCCTAGTCTTTTATTTTTTTTTTTAGATTTTCTTTCTTGGTGTTTTGTGCCAAAAAAGTTATTTCTTAAATTATCTTTTGTTATTTCCTATTTTGGGTCTCTTCAGAATAAAGAACATATTTGATACCTTGTTTTTGAAAATTGACCTTCTTTAGTTTACCAGAACGAAAACGACTTTTCCTTTGGGATGTCCCATATTAAAGAATACAATATTTTTCTTCTGACACTCAAGAAAGCAAGAGTACGAGGCAATGATGTGTGCATGCTGGAACTTGTTCTGTGCAGTGTGCACCATGGATTCAAAGTGTTAAACACTTGGCTGTTGGACTGAAATGTGAACGAGAACGACTGGTGATTTACCAATGCACATTGTGGACCCTTATCGGTGGTGGATTCTATTAGGATTGTGGTGGCTGAAGGTCTCTGCAATATTTTTAGTTTGAATTTGCTGGAGTTTCTATTGGTCAGTCTGAACGAGTCACGGTCTGTCGAGGTTTTAGCCTTCTGATTTGCCATTACTGCCATTTTACACGCGGTGTCACTCTGATCGTACATGCATCCTCCCTATTGTTGATTCTAGCATAGAGTTGGCCTCACATGCACACGCGGTTGTTTTACACATTTTCACTCTGGATAGTACACGCATCCTCCTCAGTGTTGATTCTAGCATGGCCCTCACAGGGGTGTTGATTCTAGCATAGAGTTAGCCAATGCTTTTACCCCACAAGCAGTTGTAGTTATCACGCAAGTTTCGTGATGTGGTTTGCAATTTGCTTTGCGATGGAGCGCAATAACCAGCATGTTTCCCTTCTCTGGTAAGTACGGCTTTTACTAAGACTCTAAGTTGCTAGATGTTGGACTTTATGCCACACTAGTGTTGCTAGATGCTAAGGTTTCCAGAGGTATTGAATGGGGATGCGTCCTTTCTACAGTCACTTCAACCCAATAGTTGATGCATTTTGTCCATGAGTTTTCTGAAGCAACATTTTTTTAACATCAAGGCTACATTTAAGCTCAAGGATGAGTGGGTTTGAGTGAATTTGAAAAAACTTAAAAGGAGGGATTTGAAATGTTTTGCCTCGACAGTACCAATTTGGTCCTCATTTTGCTAAGGGCGTATCATATAGTGGAGTGAAATGTTTTGCCTCGACAGTACCAATTCAGTCCTAATTTTGCTAATTTTCGAATACAATTCATCCTGTTATTGCATCACTAACCCTTATATGTGTTTTATTCGGTATCTATCAAATTGAGTTAATCTAAGTTTGTTGGAGCAAAGAGTAAAATCCCAAGGAAGCTTTCTACCATCTAAACACAAATCTGCACGTACAATAGTACTAAGAAACCTTACAAGTCTCAATTTAGGCTGCGCAGTAATTACCTTTGAATAAGAAATCATCCATTGGGATTTAAGTTCAAAAGTAATTTAGGTAACACAAGTATTTGCATTTTGTTTGTCAATGGATAGAATCAACTTATTTGGGCCCGCAGTCCTGTAAGTAATTCAATAAATGGGTAAGCGAATAAAATGATATTTGACCATGTCCACTTAAAAGTATCGGATATAAATCGTATCTGGACCAAAATTTGATCCTTTGGCAGGCCTTAACTAAAGGCATTCCAATCCTCTCCGAACCACAAGAGAGAGTTTCCAGTCATACGACTCACCAAAATCTCCAGTTGGCTTTGCTCTCGAACGAGAAAAGTCCCAGGGGTCTGGTCAATACCTTCGCCTATATTTGTAATAAAACAATCTGTTTTATCTTGTAATATTAGAGGTTTACTTAATTGGTCCTCTTGGATCTACCGGATACTTTTAGGTGCTCTGACTTATCCACCATTATAGTCCTACAGTTCCTGTTGAATCATTCATTAACCCTAATGGTTCACTGACATTATATCATTGGTTCATATGTGGCTAGTTGCCACTTCAAGGTTACCAAGCATTGGAATATTTCTTTATTACGTGTCTCCATAGTTATATTATGCCCCGCTACATTATGCTACATAGGGATTGGTTTTCCTTTAGGCGGACAGGCCATCTCTGCTTCTTGTCTAATACTTGTTAATAACTTTTTGTCATTGACTCGTAAGTGTATTCAATGCATCGAGGGTCCAACTTTGAATCGTTACAAAATGTAGTTATTGTGTTCTTTGATCTGGCCAACATGGCGATAAACAGGCTTATTAACTTTTTCTTTTTGTTAATGCACCATATTGACTATTAAAACATGTTTGTTTAAATTCTAATATCATAGCAGAACTCTTGGCCTGTATGGTTTTGTGTGTCTGTCTTTTGAGATATTATTGAGCTCAATCCGGACTATCATATCTTTGTTGTTATTGTTCAACTTTTTCTTCAGACAATTGCATCTTCAGAGCCTTACGATCTGGTAAGGACATTGCGGATGGCTGGATATGGAATGATGATTGTAGGACCATCGCTGCATTTATGGTTCAACTTTATGGCAAAGGTCCTCCCAAAGCGCGACCTCATCACAACTTTGAAAAAAATTGCTTTGGGCCAGACGGTATATGGACCTACACTTACTGTCGTATTCTTCTCCTTGAATGCAGGTCTACAAGGTAATTGTTCATCTTGCTTATGTAGGTTTGGTTTTTGTTATTTTAATGTCTTTTTGGCTGTTGGGCAAGTTCTTGTGTCAGAAATCCAGCGTACCTGCTCTTCAGATAGAGTTTTGACTTGCTTGGGAGACTTCAAGTCTTTTATAATTTGATTGATGGTTGTTTGCCTTTGTGAGCATGGCTCTGCACAATACTCTGCAGTGTATTATGAGAAACAACAGACCTTTTTACGACAGAGATGCACGTCTCATTGGCAACCAAAGGCACTAACAAAAATTAATATGACGAAGCACCCATGGTGCTAGCATAGCAGATAATGTATAAACATATATAGTCCTGCACAGAATCAAAACGAGGGATTCATAGCTTAAACGTACAGGGAGTGGCCGGACAGCCCCACTACATCTTAGCTTCCCAGTCCTCGTACCTTCGAGAGTTCAGTCAACAGTTCTGAGCCATATCTCATGTTAAGAAAAATGTAACCAATGGTTTTCAATCCAAAAATGATATCCTGCAAAGGCTAGGCTACTTCCAAGTTTTCCTCATTTTTCAATTTCCCCTTGGTCATTTTCTTTTCAGGACTCGCTATTCTTTCTGCTTCTCTCTGTCGATCTAGTCACTGTAACCCTGTTGTCTATAATATTAATCGCATATAAGGTACTCTGCCTGTCATTATCGTTCAATGTATCTGGCCTATTAGAAGGTTGAGATGGAGGTTTTACCCCATCGGGTTCTTGTTGCTGGGTAATTTTCTTGAATTAGGAATCGATTTGTGTCATTTATATATCCTCTAATTATTGTCAGAGCCCTATTCAAATCCAAACACTTTTTAGCTTTGTGCAGCTTCAAAGTTAGGAGGTAGATTGAGTGGTTTTTGATCCACAGATTTTGGTCATAATCTCGCTTACTCCTATATTCGCTGTTCTTTTGATTGTATCTTGTATATGGGAAATTTTGACGGAGAATACTGTGAAAGTGTTTGCCAAGTTTGTGTGTGACTTAAACATGCTTAGTTATATTTTTTGGTAATCATGCTTGATTGTATATGGAGGCGGTTTCTTTCAATGTTGTGAACCATGAAATCCGGATTGTGCTCTCCTGTATCAATTAATTCTGACAGCCAATGGTTGCCAAACTCAGGTGAGAATGGTGCAGAGATCATTGCTCGATTGAAGCGAGACTTGCTCCCTACAATGACGAGTGGCGTTATGTACTGGCCTTTCTGCGATTTTGTGACGTTCAGATTCATCCCTGTACATTTGCAGGTACGCATTTTGGTCTTATCACTATAACTGTTAATACTATTATCACCATTAATGCAGAAGTGCTCAAAGGTTGGATGCCGAAGAATGATTCACAATATAAGGTGTCAGTATGTCAAACCCGGTAAATGTGTTTGGACTTGCTGAAAGCGAAGCGTGAGGTGGCCGCGGCGGTGGGGGTGTCTGACTTGATTATATGATGCAAACTTCTGTTCATTTTAACTGTTAATAAAAATTCATTCTCACGTATGATCCTTGTTCTTCGTTTTTCTGAAATGGCAGCCGTAAAATTCGTTCTTACATGTGATCCTTGTTCTTCGTTTTTCTGAAATTGCAGCCGCTTGTTAGCAATTCATTTTCGTATCTGTGGAGTGTTTACCTGACATATATGGCAAGCTTAGAGAAAGCAGACACCAAAGCCCTCCAGAGCTCCTAGAAACTCCAGGCAATACTCCTGACTGACGTTCCCAAGCTGGCAGTTGCCGTGGCCCTGAATACAAGATTTGAGCTAATGGCGGAGGGAAAGATGAAACAGAATCAGAGAACCTGTATCTGTTTCATTTAGATTAAGTAGCAGCCGTAATAGTATTGCTTTGCAATTGTACTTCATTGTTTTATGACTTCATTGAAATGCGTTCACAGACAGGATCAACTTCCATTTATTTTGTAGAGGAGCAATCTATTTAACTTCCACTCTCTCTCTCCGATCCATAGAAATTCAATAACGTGGGGTTAAAATTTGTAGTGAGGCAAGGTTCTAGAGCTCAATGAGCTACTTAACGTATATTAGTAAATAGTTTCCTTTCAAAACACCTTCCAGATTTGCATGTCCTATCGTGTACAATGTTGATTGAAAAGAACATTCTTAATACTTCTTCTTTCCGTCTTATATAATTTGATTAACTTTTTTTTTATCATTTCACAAAAAATATTTATTTTTAAATTAAGAAAAGTTTTGTATGTACTTTTACATATTTATTTTTTTCACACTTTTTTTTTATCTCTTTTCACACTTAAATTTTCATCAATTCATTTTCTTTTTCGTGGTCCATTTTCTTATTATTTATTATTCATTTCTCTCTGCACATTTAATAATTCACTAACTCATTTTCTCTCTCCTACCCACTTTTTTCAACTCTCTAGATGGTAGAATGGGAATCACATAATACATCACCTAAATCTTTAGTCTGTATGCAAAAAAAAGTTGATCAAATTATGTGAGATGGAGAGAATATCTTTTTAATCGTTGAATAACAAGTGACTCAATCCTAACAATTGGTTGTTGCACCTCAATTTCAACCTATTCTTTAAACACGCGTATAAGAGCCAGCATTAGTAGGTTCTATGCACGCAGTCAAGGTCATGTAAAAACCCAACAACTGAGAGCTCGTACATTTACAATATTCGTTTTCTGTTTTCATTTTTACGCTTTTCATATTCAGTTTGAAAATCTGTTCCTGTACCTTTATCATTTTCACCAAAAAAATTTAGCTATTTTTTTTTCTTATAGTGGCTAAGTTTGGGTGAAAAAAGCTGAAAACACCTTGGAGGTGTTTTCAGTTTTCTGTTACTATATGAGTAATTTTATCCAAAACGAAAACTAAAAATGATAAAAGTACACAAAAAAAATAATTCTTTTTCATCATCATTGTAAAAAACAAAAAACAAATTTCGTAATCGTACAGGCTTGAGCTTCTACATGTTTTAAGAGTTACGTTTAGAATTCATATATACGATATGGCAGTGTCCATTTATTGGCAAGGTTAATATACTCGAGTTTCCCACAACCCCACAAACAGAGAAACAAAAACCACACCCACAATCTTCAGTGAATATATATGATTTCCTGCTATAACAAAACAATACATGATGATCCATGAGGCAATAACTCTCCTGGGAGAAGAGGATTGTCAAAAAGTCTCCACATACCAGTTGCATTCGTGGCGTAACAAGAAGTAGCTCCAGACAGAATAACACCGTTATGAATCAAAGATCAATTCTTACCATGGACCAGAAACCATTAATGTCATCCAAACCCAATTAAGCGTCCTACAATTGAAAATACGAGGCACTTTATGGGATAATTCTATTTCACAACCCAAAAGTGTTTTTTTTGCAATCAAGGTCCAACCTGTTTAAGGCATTTCCCTTCTGCAGTTGTTGAAAGATCAAAGAGCATCAATCATAACAATCATTTAAGTTAATGTTCTATGGTGGAGATAGAGAGGAAAACTGATGTTAGAAATAAATCTGGAACCACAGAGAGCCTAGCAAAAGCATACTGACCTGCTACAGTGTGCAGTCCACTTGAAATGACCGCTGACTGCAGATTTAACCATTGAGACTAATAGGAAGTCCTCAATCACAGATATACTATAATTCCAAACGAAAGATCAAGTGCTGTAGTAGTGGACCAGTATACATCTTAACGAGACAAATGCTGGGCATACGATTTCTCAAGAACCAAAGATGGGTGTGATGGAAACTGATACAGGATGGATAGAGCCTATGATCATTGCGGAGAATTAAGATAAATTGATAAAACAACAGTGATCAGAAAAATTAATTCCAGATCAAATCAGACAAAATTCTAGTTTACAACCCTAGCAACTTCGCTATTCGCATTAAAACGAAGCTTTATTTGATTCAAAACCTAACAAACAACAGGTATCAATTGAAGAATGATGTTGAAACTCTTCAGCGAGGTTCTGAGTATTATCAAACAGTATGAACTGACTATATGAACATCCTCCCGTTCCAATAAGCAACAATGCTAAAATTTCTTGAAACTAACTAACTAACCCAAAACTTCCAACAGCATTCACAGAGCACCCTTTCTGGCAATGCTTCTGGATAATTCATAAAATGAATGTCAAGATGTATCTTCAATATAATAAATTTTGTAATCATGACCTCGGATTCCAGCAATCCTATATTGTTGACAGCTTTCAGCAATCCTATATTGTTAATTATATTCACTAATTAGATCCTTTTCATTCCTCACATGCTCGAGAGCAGATCTTCTCAAGTTGTACTGCCCAATCTCCTCCAAGTATCTGAGGATTTGACTCCATTGCAACACGAAAATCCAACATGGATGCATAAATGAAGTTGGTTGGCCTTTGCACACATCTCCCAGGTAACATTTCATTCAGAACAGGTAGAGTTTGATTGTTTAGGTGTCTGAGGTGCTCTTTCCGAAATTTTGACCCAGCTAGTCCAATACAAGGCTCAACCAATCGTTTTAGAAAAGCTTCCAAACCATTATTTAGCAGATTAGCACAGTCTACCGAGATGCTAAGGCCCTCCATCTCCAACTTCCGCTCCAATCGATTCCTCAAAGATCTAGTATCAGGTAACTCGCAACTGGTTTGACAAGTCTCGGGACATATATTATTAACAGTTCCAACACAAAAAGCTTTACGAGCAGCGCCACCAACATTCATGGAAATACCCAAAGGAGCTGTAACAGGGCTTCTGCTTTGA
The DNA here is from genome assembly GCA_033070095.1 of Escallonia herrerae. NCBI lineage: Eukaryota > Viridiplantae > Streptophyta > Magnoliopsida > Escalloniales > Escalloniaceae > Escallonia > Escallonia herrerae. The sequence continues at coordinate 411,741 of JAVXUP010000167.1, read as the reverse complement.
ATACTCAGGCTTCCAGCAGCCTGTTCAACTTCTTCCCCATCTTCCACAGATGCAACTTCAACAGGTGGTCTGCTACCAAGAGAATGCAATTCCGTCGCACTTTGCTGCTCCTGCACCCTAGGGAACTCCTCTTCGGGAGTAACATTGTGGGCCTTACCAAGAGGCCCAAGTGGACTTGGACGGTCTCGAAACTTGTGATCCCTTGGAGACCTATTCTTGCGAGGAGATGGAGGAAATGCATCAGAATAGAATGATTGTCGACCGCTCTGGTAGCCATTGTCAATTCTAAGTGACCCTTCTACTTTTCTCACTCTCGAAGGGGGAACTTTAGCAAGGGAGGCATTCTTGAGGATGGAACGAATTAGCCGATTGTGAAGAGAGATATTCTCCCTCCCAATCGTCCGAATGCAGAACTTATCAAACTCATTTTTGCTAACCTTGACACTAAATAACGTTTTGAGCAGATCAAAATATTTGTCCGCTCTCTGATGCCCAATCTTTCGATATATAAGAGCTTTCAGCTCTAAGGTGTCAATTCGGGTATAATGCTGATTGATCACCATTTCGACTCCAAATACCTAACATTCACCAACATCAGACCCTATCAGTATTTCTGGGAGAAAAGGAAAGTATCAAGAAGCACCATTTTCAATCCGAAACTCAAGGCCCTAACTGGCAAACAATGCTAGACCAAAACCAGGAACTTACTACTTCCTAAAACTAAAAAGTGAAAAAGTTCAGATGGAATTCAGCTCAAAGAACATTAATACACAAACAATTATAAAATAGAACTTATCCGAAAGAAGAAAAGAAACGTTTTTTCAAGTATTATCAAAATTTTCAGAGAAGAAGCAACGGAGGCAATAATTAATGATGTCATCAAGTTACAATCATGCAATATAAAATGCAATTGGAACCCTTCTAGTTACCTGCATTAAGAAACAATACGAGAAAGCAGAATGTACAATTTAACCAGATCAAGCAAAAACAAAGCTAAAGAAACTAAAAAAGAAACCTAATTTGCGAGAATTAGACAGTAATTGCAACAAGTAAACGAAACCCTAGTGGGATTTCCTGATGATAAATGAAAACCCAACAAGCAAATTGAGCAACTGATAGAGAGAATTGACCTGAATTTCTAAAGGTGAGAGCTTTTGATTGCCCTTTAAGTTTAATGCGGCTGTTTGCCCCCAAATTCCCAATCGATCGATCGATGGCTTGTCTTTTTGTTGATTTATTCTATATGTGGAAAGTTGAAGATAGAGGAGATGAACATGAGCTTTCCGAACGTCTTTTTACTTCTTATACAAGTCAATACACACACACACACATGTGTCATGTCGCGTATGTTTGGTTGTATTTTTGGAACAAATGTTTGCACTACAATAATTAGTAACTTCTCTTTTAGGTAACTCCGAGGATTGAAGCTTTAAATAGTTAAGGGCCTTATGAAATTGTTGCCGGAGATCCAAGTTGGATTGGTAGGAGTCCTGTCAAGTCACACAAAGAGAAACAAGTTGGTGCCTTATGCCTCTTTACCGCTAAATTAAATATATTTGTTGTGGCTGTTTCATGGTTCAAAAAATAAAGATTCTAATTATGTCATCCAAACTAAAATTTGAAAGTATATTAAAAAATGTCTCTAACTTCGTTGCACACCGTGCCATACTCATAGTTGCGTTATCTCTCTTCCCTCGCTCCCCCTACAATGTTGGACTTATTATGCTTATTCATCTCAATTATTGTTCATCGCTTTTATGTTTTTTAATATCTATATAGAATATTTTATTCCTAAAGTAGTTCGTTCTAATTATTCATGTACTTCATTATATGCTCACTCTATTTTAACCAGGATAATGGTCCAAGTTCATCTTAAAACTAAAAAAAAGCATCAAATCATTATTTTTATTTTAAGCTTAAAAGAGCCTGTGATAATTTCCCCCCATTCACTCAAATGTTGAAAGAAATACTATTCGATGTCCTAAACAAAAACTAGTAGATGTCCTAAACTGATTCTCTAACTTTGGCAGGAATGAATTTGCCCTCTCCTCTTCAGCACCAAATCGAGCTTAAGGGAACATTTTTTTCTTAATAACCAAATTTAATGTCATAAATTCACAGTTAGAATCCTCTCAGTAAAGTTAGACACTGAACTATTTCATCTCAAAATCTATAAACTCTAAATGCTGATGAAGAGCGAGTTCTCATAAATTAAAACGAGTCAACCAGAGATCTGTACAAATAAATACCATATAGCTACAAATAAGTGGTTTTGATAGAGTACAACCGAGGTATTATTACATCCTCCTGTAGTATATCACAATCTGTATCTAGAATTGCTCGTGATGCCGTAATATGGAACAAGCAGTACGTTAACAACCGCCTACTCCAACTTTGAGACTCCTGAACATGCTATTTCAGACACTAGTTCTGTCTTCAAAGATGATACGTCTGAAAGAAGGCTGACCGAAGCTTCATCCGCAACTTCTTGGTGTTGTTCTAACACAATTGGATGGCCTTCCACATCATTATCCGAGTGCCCTACTGATTGTTCGGTAGTGAAGTGGGCCCACTTGCGATTCTTTGCATGAATAACGGTGGGGTACAAGAGAAACCCCAGAAGAATAACTGCGCCACTCACTAAAAATGTCTTCACAGATGCCAAACACATAACAAGAACAAGCAACAGAGTAGGAGGCAGGCAAAGCAATGTTACTCCAAATGTTTGCAAGGGAACCTTGTAAGGCCTGTGAAGATCTGGCTTCTTTATTCTAAGTCTTATAAAAGCTGCGAACTCAAGAAGCATTCCAAAAGAATAGAGGAAGTTAAGAAATTCCAAGATTTCCTGAAAAGTCATCCATGACAAAAAGATCACACCAGTTGCAGAGCACAAGATGCTGATGGTAGGTGTCCCAAACTTTGACCTGCAAGGTTCGTGTAAAGAGTGCTCACATCAGTAATTTCTACTTTCCACAAATAGAAGATAATGGTGCAGTTGACCAGGTGAAGGAATGAAAAGGGGTAAGATTTTGATAAGTAGTTTGCCCACTTCTGTAGTGCTTATGCATCACAGAATTTGTACAGTAGAAAGCTACTTCAAATTTGTCTGACTACTAACCAAATGGGTGGGGGTGGGTGTTGGCGGTAACAAAACAACCACTATATTCCTTTCCCTAAAGATTGCTGATATTAAATTTAATGTGAAGGGCATTTAGCAGACCCAGAAAAGATAGCTTTATCACCTAAGCGGTATTAAGGTTGAGGAAGAGGCTCAAGAAGAAGAGACGGTTGGTGAGACGCAATACAGATCATTTCATTGGGGAAGTAGAGAATGAGTATCTTGGAGAGGTTTTTTTACCCCTTGGGGCCAAGCAGGACGATTCCTTTCTATGGAAATTGATTTGGAAGTCAGGGGCTTCTCTGAAGGTTAGCCTCTATTGTGAGTGGCAGCAAAAAAAAAAAGAAATGCTATGCCTACTGGGGAAAATCTGCGGAAGAGAGGAATGGTGTATGTTAATTTGTGTTATATGTGTAAAGCCGATGGTGAGTCGGTTGACCATCTCCTTCTTCGTTGTTCAGTTGCTACAACGATGAGGGATAAGGGTATGGTATTCAACTATTCATTGTCCAGTTCCCTTGCTCGTAGAGGAGCTGTTGAGGAGTTGGTCACTTTTGAAGAGGAAAAGAAAGAGTAATAAGCTGTGAAATTGGATCCCTCCATGGCCTCTTTTGGTATATCTGGAGAATATTTGAGGGCGTGGAGCTGCCATTCACAGAGTTAAAGGCTTCTTTTTTCGTCTTCTACTCCTTGCTGCGCTGAGGAGGTGCTCTGCCTCCTGTGACACCCTTTCATCCTTTTTGTACATCTTCTCCCCGTGTTTACATAGTTGAGTTCGTATTTTCTCTAGGTAATGCCCCTCAGCACTAGTTTTAGGATAAACTTTTACTCATCAGACTAAAAAAAATACTAAGACTCTTGGTCTCTTCTTCTACCCACATCAGGTTCGTGTTATGAGTGGTTCCATCAACTAGCAATCGGGGATATGGTCATGAAGGTGAAGACTGCTCATGGGGAAGCAACAGATTGCTTAGTAGCAAATACAACCAAGGTTCTTGAGTAAGCTTTGAGAAAGCTGCCCATGGGACTTCACCAGGTCTTGAGTTAAGTCTTGATAGACTTGTGGTATTGTGCCAAACATGGCGAATCCTTCTGTTACATGTTTCTGGTTTATTCTCTTTATTTTTTCCATTAAATTGGTCGCGTACTAGCACATGACTTGGGGTATTCAACATGGAAGCATGTGGATATTAAAGCAGAGCTGAGAAGCTAATTGCCCATTTAACAATCTCGTACAAACTCGTGGCAGAGTACATTATTTCCAGGGCAAAATCGTCGATGACTACAAAAAGATGACGCTGTTTGGTAAACGACAAGATGCTAATGTTTTGTCGTTGTTTTCAATCTCAGGGGTTCTACGCCCAGATAATTGGCATGAAGTTCTTTCCAACCACAGATTTTCAACTATATATGTTCCTGACAATTCATGGCCCGTCTAGCTGCCAGATTATATTGGGAAACAGATATGGAAGAATTAAACTACTACAGAAAATTTGTAACCTCACAAGGTATGTATAACTTGTTAAATAACGCACAATTTGAAGACTTCAGCGTATCATACGAAGTAAAGATTCCTATTTGGATTTTTAATGTGCATGCTACCTTCTTATATGATTTCAAAGCCTATATCATAAGTATAAGAATTTTGGAAGAACTCTATAGGTCTTGAACGGCCTGTAACTTGAATTTACTACCTTGTATACGCCATAACAATATAACAAAGAGAACTCAGTAAATGCAAGTACTAACACCAACCTGGAAGCAAATATAGATGGGAGCATTCCCATCTCGCTCATCCCAAGAAGTTGGAACGCATCACTACTCATTTCTGCTTCAAACAACCCCATATTAGACATTGCAGCAGCAGCCTGGATCCACCACTTGAGCCAAACCCCTCCAATAAGCATACCAACTTCTGCGAAATACCCATCAGTCCACCGAGCAGGATCAGATTTCAAAGCACCCGTTCCTGCAAGAAGAGGGATCAAATATGACGAAACCACCAAAACAACCGCCCCAAGGAGCGCCTTTGGGAACGTCCTGCTTGGGTCCTCAATCTCCCCAGCAAGCGTACTCGCCTTATCCCAATAATTCAGATTCCAAAACATACTATTAAAATACCCCCTCCATTCGACTTTCTTAAAGTCCACAACTGCCCATTGTCCAGGCCTTATTCGAGGAATCGAAAGAGCAGCCATTACTAAAAATGGGAATAACGAAAAACAGGCAAGCAAAACAGCAGAAAAGCCCACAATATGTAACCCTCTGTAGTTCAAATATGTTAAAGAACCCGTAATAGTCAAAAGAGCTGGAATTCGAGCGATGGTTCGATTAAAGATAGGCAAAGAATGCTTCAGGTAATCAAGAAACAATACTGGATAAAGGGCATTGTCCATTACCCCACTAAACCATTTCCAAAACCCTTCTTGGAAACCCCAAAAAGGGCCAAAAGCTGATGATATCCAAAGGACATAGCCACCATTTTCAGGGAAACTAGTGGCAAGCTCAGCTGTGATTAAAGCTTCGGGTATGCTCCAAAATAGTGGGAAAATCAAGAAACCTAGCAAGGATAAAAGAGGGCCGCCTCCTGCCCTAACAGAATCTTCCACACCAAATGGACCACCAGATACCTCATAGAATATTAGAGCAATAAGAGGCAATAATGTCAATTTTGGGTTTGCTTTCGGACTTGCAGTGTTCTTGGCATCACTTGTCATTCCCTCTTCACCCATCCACAAATACGAGGGGGATGGGGGAACAGAGAAAAGCAATAAGAACGAGGAATTCAATTGTGTAGGTTTAACTTCAGGATTTTGCTCAAGATCAGAGATCTATTACCCCAATAGATCAAAGTATGTGAGTCTGTTTGAAACGCATACCTCCTACAATAGTTGGAGGACTGCTCTACTGGTCCAAGCATCCATGGCAATGCGATCTATCTTTCTCTCACCATAGAATTCAAGGCATTGATTTAACTTTTATACGGAGACTTTTGAACTGTGCGTTCTTGGCTGGCGTCTCCTTCCAGTTCCTTTTCACTACGTAGTTGCTCTTTTAGCACTTCTAGTTTTCTTATTGTCCGATTACAAAAACCAAAGAAGGAACTAAAGACATACTATTATTTTCAGTTATTTATGAAGTAAAACGTTTGATTGCGCATTATGATTTTGGTTGCGTAAAATAAGTAGCGATGGAAAAAAAAAAACACATGGCCAGCATATGCTTATTTCATGAAAAAATAAATTTATACTCGTTTTAAAAGTTACAGTCCAAACATCTCATAATCTTTTAATTAAAAAGTTAAATGATATCGACATTCAACTCCTTGAAATGCAAATATACGGGAAAATGTTGTGACTTTGTTGAGACACGTACAATTTAGATGTGGCCGTATTTCATTGATACTTGATAAGTTTTACGATTTGAATATACATGCCCATGTTTTTATCAAGAGAATTGGTTATCTATTTATTTTCATGATTGTTCAATTATTTTTTAGGAAGAAAGATGACACATACTACTTTACGGTTTTGGGATTATATAATAATTCCATAAATTTGTCCCAATCAACAGCGAGTGCAAGTTCTTGTAACTAGGCAAATGATATCAAGGCACTGCATTATGTCAAATCCATTGCCGAGTGCCACAGCCGAGCACAATGAATTGATGGTTAGAGTCCTTAGCCTGGGAGAAAATTGTCAATTTTGTTGCTCCATGAGCTAGATTCTTTCCTTGGTAGTAGTGAATGGCTGTTGCACAGGGTAACAGTGTCTTGAAGGGGGTTGTAAAATTGGTACCTTCTTCCCTGTTTGTCCGCGGCTTCTCACGAGATGCCTGAAAACCCGTTGCAGGCGATCTGCCAAACATTCGAACGAGTGTCAAAGTCGGTTCAAACGCAAGCGACCCAACTCCTCATTGGCCTTGCCCACCGCCCAGTATCGCCCACAAACCAACAACATGAACATCGGCTGTTTTCTCTATCTTCTTCACCTTCCTTGTACAACTCAAACAGCAGTGGCTCCACCCTTAACCAGTCCACCGGGATTCTCAACATGGTAACCCATTTCTCGTATCGTCGTCCACTTCCACTCCATCCGCAGCCCATTAGGATAATATGATTATGAGCCTTTTATTGTTTTATCTCTGATATGGGTAATGAGCCGAAGCTCATCATTTGTTCGATAAAAGTCCTGAACGAAGAGTACATTTGTTTTTAACTGCATGTGGAATAACAGACCAGATATTTTAGTAAATTTAGAATTGGTAAAACCTCTGGGATGATTGCAGTTCTGATATCTAAGACTCCTGCTAACACTTCTGCTAACTAAAGATTAAAGGAACGTTGAACATTGAGCCTATGTTCTGAAAACCACCCAGAAAGGGAAGTTAATTCCTTTTTGTTAACTTAGACTAATAATCCTCGTGCTGTAATGCATACTGGTTTTTATAATAATTATCTGGACTTAAATTCAGAGGAAACTTACCAAATGTCTTTTTGTGAGCTGTGACTCACCCTTGATCATCCAGTTGTGGTTCTGTGAAGGGATTCCTGTGAAGTAAATAATTGTGGATTTGGGCTGCAAGTTGACCAAATCTGTAGTACGTTCTTCGTAGAGTACCAGGATCTAGTCGTATGGGTTTTGCTTAGATTCGATGCTTGCTTATTTTATTTTCTTATTAGTATTGGCATTAAATGTCTTCTTGTTGCTTCATTGCTTGTTTTTCTTCAGGAAACATCTGCCACACCAGTGACCAAAGAAGAGCTTGGGAGGGCCACTTGGACTTTACTCCACACTCTTGCTGCTCAGGTCTCCTCATACGAATCACTTCGCTGGTTCCCTTTTACTTTCTATTTCCTGATATAGTAGTTTGATGTCTTTTTTGGTCCCCCCCCCCAAAAAAAAAAAACCCGAAAAGAAAATAAATGAAGTAGATCTTGAACGAATTGCAACTTTGTTTGAGGCAGGGGAAAGAAGAGATTTGATGATGAGATTATTTCATCTCCTTACATGAGTACTAATTTATCAATTTTCTTTAGGAGGTACGATATGCGTTGAGAAATCAACGTTGTCTTATAAGTTTTAGGCACTCAGCATCAGCTGCAAATGAGATGAAGTCATAACCAATCATGATAGCTGTGTTCGAGGTTTTTCCTGTTGGAAATTGATTGTTTTGATGTTTTCTAAGCTAGCCTACTCACTCGACTAAGCCTTTGCTCTGATATATCAAGTCCTTTTCGCCACTTCTATTCATGTAACTCTCGGTTTACCCGTTTATTTTCTTGCGTGAACATGAGCTGGGGCGGATCCTAGATGTCATGTCGCGACGTGGGGGGGGGGGGGCAAAAATTGCATGTAAAAATCTTGATATAATATGACTACATTTGGCGCAGCGAGCAACATGTAATAAACTTGAAGCATTTCTAGTCTTCAAATTCATAAAGTGCGCAAAAAGAATCGTATATCTATGTACATTAGTATGAGTATCACATATATACGGAGGTTAATAAATTTGCATACATTCATAGATTCTAGTCTGTCTTTCTTCTTTTCATACATACACATTATATCAAAAGTAATCTCATTAACTGCTTTTCAATCATACCTGTCTAGTATACACTTTTGAAAATTATATATATAAGATCGAGTAGAGCGAAGAACTATTAGTCAAACTTTCTGTTTATATGAGATCGAGCACGGAATATATAAGTTCACTCTAAATTTGATCTGCTAAACTCTAGATGGCTTTTAGTGGCTCTTGTTAATACTTAATACTACAACTTCAACTTTTTAGTGAGAAAAGTGGAGTTAGGGAGTTCAAATCTGGAGAAAATATCAATTTCCATAGTATATGCTAGGATTTTCTGGCTTTTTAACTTTAAGGGGGGTTTAACCAATTGGCATGTAGGTAATATGAAAAAATACCGGCAAATATGGGGGGAGACCATGGTCTCTCCACCCCCCACCCCCAACAACCCCTCTCCCTCCTTCCAGGGCCTTGCACAGTGTGGGCCGTGCCCATGAAGCTACCCCACCCATTATGTTAAACAAGACACTCTATGATGGTACGGAGACTCTTTTATACGACCAACAAACACTAAGACTAGGACATGAGCAAACCACAACAGAATGCCATCTCCCGTCACAGAAGGTTCACGATGTGGTTGTTAATGTCAGTTTTTAACAGAATTACAACTTCAATCCCTATAATACCTTTACACTAATTACTGTTTGTTCTCAACTTCAAATTTTTTTTCCCAGTATCCAGATAAACCAACTAGGCAACAAAAGAAGGATGTGAAAGAACTGGTATGATATTACCTTACATCTTTGGCTTGAATCTTATTGTCCTTTGAAGTTCGCAGGGTATTATGCTTAATAATAAAAGCAAAATCATCATTGCTATATGCAACATCAGATGTGCTGAGTCAAATTGACATTCTTAATGGCTATGATCTGTTTGAAAGTTTTGCTTTTGCCATGCAGATGGGAATATTATCTCGCATTTACCCTTGCAAGGAATGTGCAGATCACTTCAAAGAAGTGCTAAGGTATTGATTTCTTTTCCGCTCAAGTTAATTTGAAATGCTAGCCTTTCTAGCTAGGAGCTGTACTTACGAGACCATAAATCTGTCATACTCTTTTCCCAGCAACGTGTTATCGAGTGTCACATATGCTATCAGATCCTATGGAAGAATTTAGGAGTAGATTCATTCGTTAGCTGAGTCAAATTACTAGAAGTGTTTATCAGCTTTCAAAGGCGTAATGACAAAACCATCCCCTGAAATATACATGATTTTGCAAGTAACTCCCTCTATTTTCAAAAGTTGCAATTATATCCCTCCACATTGCTAATGTCATTACAGAACCATTCATGAACGTAAGTTCCTTCCTAAAATTCCCCTTCAAGTAAGCATGTACTGTGCATGTGCCTAAGTTAAGGATAAGAATGTCATTTAGGTACATATATTAAATGAAATGAAACTCTCTTTTTTGTCCATTTAAACAAACACACTTCAAAACTCCTTGAAAACCCCCCCAACCCCCTCCTTCAAATGTTTCTCTCATCTCACCACTCCAAAACTCCACACTCAAAACCCCGCTTCATATTACCGATTTCCAAACATTCCGAGAAAAAATTCCCACCCATTTCCAAGCACAAGCGCACACACATATCCCTGTACAGACTGTACGGTGTGTAACCCCAACACCCATCTTTCAAAACCCGCCTTATTTAAACCATTCTCAAACAAACCCAAAAAAAACCACCCACTTCCAAGTACACTTGGCCTGCACTGTATGTAACCCCAAAACCGACCTCCTTTCACGCATTTCCTATCAAACCCAGGAAAAAACCTACATACCCAATCCTTCTCCAAACAAGAAAAAAGCACGCACACACACATATCCAGTTTGTTCAGCTCAAGGCCACTCTCAAGTTTATTAAGCTCTCTGCTTTTTCTAATTTAAGGAGTTGGGCGGTGGTGGTGGTTCATGGCAGTTATTGGGGCTAGAATGTGGTGGTAAATAAATGGAATTGAGTGGTCAGCATTGAGGAGGTCCTTAATGATGCAGTGGGTGTTGAGGATCGAGGGCTTGAGGCGGTTGAGATAGATATCGTCGGGCTGTTGGAGCTGGTGTTTGTGGTGGGTGGAGATGGAGGAGGGGCAGAGCCGAAGTTGCCATTGTTGATGGCGGTTGAGGGGTGATGGTGGGAGAATCTGAGAGGAGTTCGGAGGGGTTGATGGAAATGGGCTTGAGCTTTTTGGAGGGGTGGGGTGTTGCAGGTGGTGGAGTCACCTTTTTGTGGGGGTGGTGGTGGGAGGCCATGGATAAATCGGTGGTGGTGGTTCATGTGCACATTGGGTTAAAAAGAAAGAAATGGAGAAAAGAAAAATGAAAACCAGAAATATCTCTTATGGAGGAAAAAGAAAGTTTTTATTGAATTCTAACATATGTACCTAGAATAACATTATTATCCTTATTTTAGGCACAGCACATGCTTACTTAAAGGGGCATTTTAGGACGAAACTTACGCATAGAAACAGTTTTCTAATGATATTAGTAATGAAGAGGGACGGTATTGCAACTCTTAAAAACAGAGGGAGTTGCTTGAAAAATCATGTATACTTCAAGGATATTTTTGTCATCACCTCATTTTCAAATTGTGACAGTATTTCCGACTTTCCGTTATGCTCGCAGCTTAAGTTCTCGACTCTCGTATTTTAGATTTTGTGAAGATGAAAGACTAGGTTCATTTGCTGCATGAAAAAGTAAATTTTAGGGTCAAATACACGTAGGTACCTTAAAACTATCGCAAAGTCTCACTTGAAGGTTTCAAAATTTAATTTTTATACATAAGGATCTGCAACTACAAATTTGCAATAAATAAGGACTTCCGTCCAAATTTCTAACGTTTTAGGCAAATCCGTCAAGGGCAATTTTGTCCCGACAGGTTAAATTGTTTATCTTCTCTTTTTTCAATTTTGCACTTCTTCTTCTTCACAGACCCATCGCCCCTTCACCCCCACAACCCCTTCACCCATCACCACCGTGGCTCACATAAAACCACCAGCAGATCGACCTCACCACCACACCACCAAATCATAACCACCGGTCGGCATCACTGCTGCATCATAGCAGTGCCACCCTGGGAGATCTCGTCCGCTCCTCCAGCTTCCCCACCATCTGCCTCCGCACACTCTCCACCTACGCCGGCCCAGCCCAGACCCCTGCCGAGCTAGCCCAAGCCTCTGTGAAAGTCAGCCTGTCGCGAGCCAACAAGGCCTCCAGCTACCTCTCCACCCTCCGCACGAGCAGCAAGCGCAAGGCGGGCGCACTGAGTGACTGCCTGAGCCAGATATTCAACACGGTGGACGAACTCGGGAGGACTCTGTCGGAGCTGAAGCACCTGAGAAGTGGGACCTTCAGGCCACTGGCAAATATATCAGAGTCATCGGTGGCCTATCAATTAACCAATCGATCACTAACACCAATGCCATCGCCTGCGATCTCTCTCAAAACCAAGAACAAGGTGTCGCCGGCGCACCCTAGCACCACCACCATTGCATTAAAACTAAAATCAGCCGGATCTCCACCGACGTAGACCCGTCATCGGCCAACACCAAGGACAGATCTGACATATTTGGCTGCTCCGATCCTCTGTAGTCCATCCCTTCGGCTTTCAGTACTGGAACAACCGGTCAACAAGTCAATAAATGTCTTCCCGTCTTTCTTTTCCCCAAACCACCCAACAGTGAAATTCCATCACCTCCTCTGACTTGAGCTCTCTTTTGCCGATTGACACAACAAAAGGTGGGTATGTGAAGGGTAACTTACCAGCGGCGTGAGTGGGCAACTACAAGGAAATTTGCCAACATGGTTTGCAGGAGGCATTTGTCGGCGTTGTCGCTTGAGTGTGCTGCCGGAGGGTGTCGACAGTAGTTAAGGCTCCATTTTTGGTTAGATGAAAAGGTTTTGGCAGTTAAAGGCTCCATTTTTGTACGGATTTTGAATCCCAAAATATGGAATCCCAAAAATGCCCCTGACGGAAAGGGCTGAACCGTTAGGAATTTAGACGGATGCCCTTACTTGTTGCAAATTTGGAGTTACAGGCCCTTATGTGTAAAAATTAAACTTTGAGAGCCTCAAGTGAGACTTTGTGGTAGTTTCAGGGTACCTACGTGTATTTGACCCTAAATTTTAAAATTGATCTCAAGATGCTCAGAGTAGGACCTAGTCTATTGGCACAACACCAGATGTGAGAATAATATGATGATGTACTGAAACATGTCCTCACTTATAGAGAAACCGTAAATCTATCATACTCGCTGTCCCGGTTGTTGGCTCGGACATATCCTCCCAGATTCCTTGGCAGGACGAAAGACAGGAAATGAAGGACGTCAAATAAATCTTCACAGCCAAAAAACTATATAGAGAAAAGAACTTGTGTACCCAGTAATGGGATAATGCAACGAATACCTCGCCTCCCATGCTAAAAATAACAGACTAGAGTACTTGGAAAAGCGCTAGGAATTTACTCGATATTCTCATTAATATTGAAAGGATCCTAATTTATTTCAGTGCCCCAAAAGTTGGTATTTCCTAGGATCGTACAAACAGAAGTCATTTCAAGCACTTGCCCTTAAGCCTTCAAATACTGACCAAAATGAAACACAGTCACTCTCTGTTCATATGGCTATTAAAGACCATTGAAATGTTATTTTTTTTCCTTCTGATGGATACTTCTTTTCTGCGTGCTTGACAGAGCAAATCCTGTACAGGCTGGATCTCAGGGCGATTTCTCACAATGGTTATGCCATGTGCATAATATTGTTAACAGAAGGTAAACTTACGAGCTTTGAGCTGTAAATCCAAATATTTATTGTTGCATCAAAGATAATCTCGGCTTAGATCATGAAGAATGACAATTCATTTGGCTCCACGTTTACACATTGGTTAATAGATAGGTCCCATGACTTCACTGATTGCCTAAAAACCAATTTGACACTGAGGCTTCTCTAGACTACGGACTTGCTGGTGGCTGCTGACATTTGAGATTTGAGCCTCACCTTAACAAAAGACCTTTTTATCTGCCTTCATATGGTGACTTCTTATCTGAGTAAACATCTTTGTTCTTATTTTGACAGCCTTGGTAAGCTGGTGTTTCCTTGTGAGCGAGTTGACGCACGGTGGGGCAAGCTAGAGTGTGAACAGCGTGCATGTGATCTGCAAGGAATTACAACAAACTTTGGCAAGGAAATACGCTAGTACGGTTATTTAGCTATTAGTTTCATATACCTACAGGAACTATAATATTAAAATCGTTGCATATCAGTGACATTATTAGCCAACACAAATACCAAACCAGCTTGCAATTGGATTTTTTTTATTTGATTTTCCCTCTTTTCCAGTAGATTCTCAAAATTTTATCACGATTTTAGATGCTCAGGCACCATTTGTTGCCATAAGATTGATATTTTTTTGTCAATAGTGCTATTTCAGTGACAAATGAGTTGTAGTGAGTATAATACCATGGGTATTAGGCATGTCGTTATCAAAATTGTAACTATTAAGTTGCATTAAACAAAACACCTTTGCATTGAACTTTAAAATGGTGTTGTAAAATTTCATAACCGATATGTCCACATTATTGATAGGGATAATTCCATTTTACTTCCTCGTACTTTATTCCTTTTTTTTTTATTTATTTATTTTGATCCCTATGTTTGAAAATCGTTGAAAATGTACTATTCATCGTCATCAAATAACTCCCTCTATTAGTTTTTTCCGTCTAAAAAAAATGGGCACGTGACAAGCATTTGGTCACTTTTTTTGGGGGTATTCTTGTCCAATTCTTTGTAGCAAATAATTTGTCCAATTTGTCTCTGTAAATATCTGTCATCTCCCTTTTCTCTCTTTCGCCGCAACCAGCAAAATCCTTTACACTCAACCACCAAAAATACTCCTGCATGCTATCAGACCACCCACTGCGCCAACCTCGCCGTCGCCACCCCTAACGTCCCACCAACCCCACCGTTAACCACCTCCCAACATCATTGTTTCACCAATCACTCTGTCCTTTCTCCCTTTTCTTTATTCATTACCATAACACAGGATCACGATACCCTTACAGCCTTAATTACAACGCCCTGGCCAACCTCGTTGCCGCCACCTCGAACGTCAACGCCATCACTAACCTCGCCAACCCCTCACCACCATCACTAATTTGGCGCCGCCATCAGATTTGACAGCCAAATCAAGCACCACCTAGGTCAACATTATACAATTTGGGCACTCAAATTCCTTAAAAACAAAGGAAAAATAAGACTGAAAAGCAAACAAAGTAAAGCCTAACAGTGGAAGCCCATCACTGATCGATCAGTCACAGGAATGGCCACTCTGCAGTAAAGCTTAGCTTCAACATCGTGGGTAAAGAAGTGAGCAATCTGACCAGGCTGCCATGTCTGTCCTCGACTCGATCTCCACGATGGGTCCGATCCAAAGTCCTTCAAGCCCATCGGTAATAGAAATAGTGACAGTGAGAAATTGTTGTGATGCCAGATTTGGTACTGGTGGGTATGGATATGTAGTCACGGTAGAAATTGTTACCTGTTGGTGGAAATGGTGGTTGGATTGGACGAGCGACGGCGGAGGTAGGACCTGAGAACGACGATGCAGTGGAGGAGGGACAAGACATTGGAGCCTGTTCCATCTTCTTGGTATTGTGGACAGTGGTGGTGTTCTTTTGACTTCTGCATTTATTCGGTATAAGTCGCCCGTGGCACAAGCGATGCGTGTGCAAAATTGAAGTTAACAGTATAAAATCTTGTATCATATGTATAAGGTGCATTTGATAAAATGAATTGTACATTATAAAAATTAACAGTAATTATTCACTATTTAAACTTTTATTATGTGAAATTTTAAACACAAAAATATAAATGTCACTTGCTACTATTCTAAATTAGTAGTTATGTAACACTAAAAAGGTATTATACCAAATCAAACTATGTTTTCCCTTTATATATAATATAGATGACTTGATAGAAACACCCTCAAAAGAGTGGTCATGTGCTTATTACGTGGTCATTTTAGACCGAAAAAAAAACTAACAAAGAGACTTATTTGATGACGATGAATAGTACATGAACTGTTTTTAATGATTTTAAAATACAGGGATCAAAATTAAAAAAAAAAAGAATAAAGTACGAGAGACTAAAATGAAATTATCCCTTATTGATATGTTGACCCTTGCACTAGAATTTATGTGGGATTATGACCCATTGGAGCGCCTCATGACATGTTATCAATCCATGCTTGGCACCGCAACTTAGCACGTTTACTTTGTATCAAAAAAAAAAAAAATCTATCAAAACTGAGCACGTTTACTGTCAAAACACAACCCGAAAATTTTCTCGGTTATTATATTGCTGTCCTTTTAGCTCCTCTGGACTTAGAGACGTGAGTATAACTGAATAAGCCTTAACCGAGTAACGCTATATGCCAACTCCAAGTTTCCCTCTCATATGACATGTACAGATTTACAAGTTTAAAGCATCATGTATGTTGTATTCTGTCCTTTTTTTATTGAAGGCTCAGCTTTTATTTGGGTTAAGGTCAATTGTCCAGTATTAACAAATAATTTAGGGGTGATCTATTCCAACAGCAAACCAAGAGTTAAATTGTTGGATCAAGGATAGCCCTTATCATTGCAAGAATTATCGACTTTCTAATCAAAGCCCACATAGAATTTTCTTTTCCTAGTGAAGCACTTCTCTTAGATGGTCCACCACAAGTGCAGGAGGAAGAGACTATGCAAAGGACGATGAACCAATCAATCAACCAACTAAAGAGTGATATCTCAAAGCTTTCTCCATTTGCATATACAGAGTTAGAAAAGGAAGAGAGAGCACTTTTCTTTCTTATGCCATGCATTTGAATGAGTGAATGTAAGCCTCATCCCTCTCCCTACATCTCTCTTAATCAAACTAGAGCATGGAGGGGGGAGCATTTCATGAATGTGGAAATAAGTTGCCCTCCCCATCTGCTGATCTAGACAAATTATCCAGCAAAATTTCTGCTCCATAATATTTTATCTGAATTTACATTCTTTTAAGTCACATGTACTGTTAACTACTCCATGTCACCTCCACTCCCAAAAAAGGGGACATGGTACAGCGGCAAGAAAAGGAACTTATTTCCCTTGGGCTGAGGACTCAGCCTGGTTACCTCCTTGGCGAAGGTATTCAACCGTCCGATGTGGTGGAGCTTCACCAAATTTCAGAATGTAAGCAATTTCATAAACAGGCCGGAGGGGCAAAATGACTTGCGCATCTAGATAGGCCTCGCAGGAGAAACACCAAACTGATAGATCACTGTTTCCAGAACGTTAAAACAGGACATGAACATAAACCCTGAGAAAAGATTCAGACACAGAAAATAGACAGCCCAGCCACGTGAAAATGAGGAAGAAACTTCCTAATACATACCTGTAGCTAAGTGCCAAAAAATGATTTCTCTCTAGATGGTGTTCTAGCATATGCTTGTTCACAAAACGACTGCAAAGAACATCCTTACAGCCCAAGCACAACCAATTCTCGTCAGGATGGTGGCACCTTCAGACACAGTCGTTGCATATAGTTATCAAATGCATCATGTAGTAGGTAATGCAAGCAAAGGGATACCCATTCATGTAACCTTATTCAAAGTTCAAGTGCCTTAACTAAAAGAGCTGTCGTTAACATAATTTAATTATCTCGTAAACGAAACTTTTCAAGGCTAGTGAATTTTGATGTTGTATTCAACAACGCTGACTATGGCAAGATAGCAATTTGAACCAACTTGGACACTCACACATGTTAAGTTACCATCTACTTAAGCTCTTAAAGAATGGGCTCATGCTTAACAATATAGCATTCATGCAAATCAAATGCACTACTCCAAACTGTGATTCAAAGTCATTCCTTTTCATCACCGACATCCGTACCCAGTTTTGGGTCGTTTCAAGCATCAATTTAAGGTTTTCATCATACCAATACCTTATTTTCCTTAGTCCGGGTATCAATTAGGGCTTACATCTTCAAGCATACATATGAATATGTGTGCATATACTTAATATCAAAAGACCAATGCCCCACATCAGAGGTTAATTTAATTAGTCCTGGTATCAGTACGAGGGTTGTCTTCTTGAAGAATGTCACATGAATTATGGGACATAAAATTGGGGATAAGGGTTTATAAGAAAGAGATAGACCTGTTGCAAGGAGTGTCGGGAGTGGGGATATGGGTCAGATCCGAAGATAAAGAATCCAGGTGGTCGCAGTGTGTCCGGGCTGCGACCCAACCCGATTCAGATCCACATAGCAGTAAATCTTCTTCAACTTCTGCTATCGGCACTGACGACGAAGATGAAGGAGCTTCATTCGCCATTTTGATAGATCTTAGGGTTACTAAATGCTAAAACTCTTACGTTTTGATAGCCCCCTTCTTTATCTCAACTTCAAACCGACTCGCGCGAGTTTCCTTCTTTTTTTTTCCTGATAAAATTAATTATATTATATTTATTTAAAGAAAAGTGAGTATAAAAACTCATATATATTTAACTACGTAACTCTCTCTCTCTCTCTCTCTCTCTCTCTCTCTCTCATCAACAGAGACAGAGATGACACCTCTTAATTATGCATTGCCTCTTAAGATATGAAATACCTTTGACACGCGAAAAAATGTCCTCTAAAATATTTTACATTAACTTTTGTTCTCACCAAAATGCTTCTAGCCCTCCGCTTTGAAAGCCTTTCTTAGTGGGATACGTGATTACAATAGTCTCGAACTAGACATCTTTTGCAAAATGCTTGAAAACAATTAAGAGTAATAAAATGGTGAAAATATGAGACTAGTTTCTTTTTTTTATTTTTTATTTTTTATGGACAGTAAAACTAAAACATAACAAGAAAAGCATGTAGTATTCAATTATAGTATTCTATAGAGTAGAAGATAAAAATTCCAAAAAGCTAGTTATTTACGGTTGTTGAAAAATATAAAATATAAAAAAGTACATTAAAGAGTTATTGGAATGAGGTTGGAAAAATACACCGTTTAAACTAGTTGTAGTATATAAATTAGGGGGTAAATAGGTCAAATAATGTCTTATGGTCATTGGGTGGAAGGGGTAAAAATCTATGTAAAAGTTAACGGTCTTTAAGGGTTGGATCGGGCCGGGCCTGACTTGAGCTGGATACGAGATGGGTCGAGTTGGAATTTAGAAAGCTCTGGGCCAGATCAGGCTTTCATCAGGAAAATGGAGGTCCAGCCCAACTCATGGCCCTACCTTGTAGCCCGGGTTTGACTAATCATCGTGAGAGTTAGGCCAGGCCGGGCTTTTTTCAGACCGGCTCGTAGGGCCATGGCCGATTTGACACGTCTACGAGCAACCCTTTACTTTTATTTTCACTTTAATTCGTACAATTATTATTTTTTTTATAAGCTCTAATATGTACGTTTTGCCAGGGCAATGACTTTACCTCTACGGTGTATTACACTCAAAACATCCACCAACAATTGTTTTCTACAAATGAACGAGTAAAAGTAAGAAACAACCAATAAGGAATTGGTTCAATAAATCTCAGAATCTCAATCCAGACATACTACATGAGTCCCTTACCTGTCGTTTCTTGTTGGAGACAAATATACGTCATTCACTCTGCATGTACTCCATACGTAAGTTTTTCGTGCGCTTCAACCCCGACATAGGTGCAGGAGTCGGGAGTTATGTGGTGATCTTATTGTCCCTAACGCGCAATATTCCCTACCATTTGAATTAAAACCGTAATAAAAGGTAAAAGCAAGAAACATTTCGTTAGTCTACCTGTAGAAGCATTTACGTCTCTATAGGTTTATCGAATAAGGAAGAAGTCTGTAATCTGAAGGCACGTCCATTTCCTATGACTAGTGAGGGCACTTCTAACTAATGGACTAATGATAACATACCATGTCAACCGCCACTCCGAAGTCCAAATTACTTCCTAACTTTTGCAAGTTTAGCCCAATGCTATATCCAAGAACCCATAATCATTATGTCACTTAACTAATGGATTTCAGTATTTATACTACTTATAAAAGTATGAATTTTTTAAATTATTTTATTTTATTTTTGTCCTTCGTTAATCACTCCAATAGCAATTCAACCATCTCATAAATACTATTATTGTCTTACCCTTTCATAAATACTATTATTAAATTAATTTTGTAATCATTTCTAATTTTGTCCTCCGATAGTTATTCCAATAACAACTCTACCCTTCCCTAATTAGTTTTTTTTAATGTGTTTAATGAATATTAGGTCATAAATTTAATCTAAATCTATATTTACGCATTGGAAAACAAAATGTGTGGTATATATATGTGTGTGTGTGGGCGCACGCTACCTATAAAAGTATGATTGTTGTAAAAAAAATTGGCGATTATGTCATGTCATTCGTTAATTACGTCAATTATATTTTTACCCTTATTTTATTACTCCCTTTTAAATATGATAAAATTAAAAGAATATTGGGTAGTAAATCTTATTATATACATTGAAAAATGAAAAGTGAATGATGAGAAAGAAAAACAAAACAAAGAAATTTCTTTATTATACGTGATAGAAAAATTAATTAATGAATAGAAAAATTAATTAAGAAACAAAAAATTGTTGGAAAACAAAAATAGAAAAAAAAATATATGCATAAAAAATAAGGCTTAAATATGGTGCCAGTTTGAACTGAAAATATATTCAGTTATTACAGTTGAAGACCAAATATTTTGTATTGTGCAACGCACGTGCTCCACACTAGTTACAGTAAAAGGCCATATATGAAGTGGCTAAAGATGTCGCAAATTAAGCCTCTCCAGCCCTCGCAAGAACAGGGTTAACGTTTATATCATATATGTGTTAACTTGGCCGAGGATTTTTACCCCAAAATTTTGAGTTCCTTCTTTTTGGAAGGTTGGAATTACCGTGTGCTATAATATGAGGCTCCATGTTTTCATACTTTAATTGTTCAATATGACCTTATTGGACCTGTCTAAATTCCGGTGACAAACAGAGGTGGAAGGACAGATGAAATATAAGTTCCGAAACTGTAAAAGACGCCAATGTTGTTCATAATCCTACAATCAAACTCAGCAGGGGTGAATCAAAATACATCTCTAGTGAAAGGGGTTAAAAAATGTCTCAAAAAAAATATGAATTTGGTGTTCATAAAATCACAAATTCAAAAATGATAAACAATTTTCATTTTCCCAACAAAGCAAAACAAAAACTAGTAAAATGCTACTCAAAACATAGCCTAACGGAAATATATGGGACAATGGACATCTCCTTGCTTCCACGATTGTTTTCGCGAAAATAAGTAAACTTGTATGGTGTAATTCTTCTTTTATGACAATGCCCATAAAAACTCCTATCCTTATTTCTATGAAGAAAAAGAAGCCCCAGAATCAGTCATTTACTGCGTTCTAACTTAAGCTTTATTATCGCAATCAGATAAATTTGATGAGAACGGATTATAGAGTGGCAGTCAATAAACACGATATTATTAAAAACCCAACTCCCTGTAGCGGTATAATAATGTGCACATATCGTGCCTCAACTTCGATATTATTATTACAATGAACATTTCCTCATAATAACCTTGTCGCCAAAAAATCGCGGTTGGGTAAAATAACGTAAAAGAACAAGTAATTTCAGGCAGTCCTCCTCCCCCGTATATAAAAACTTACGCAGCAGAAGTAAGCCTTGTCTGCACGGCGATTAGGGTTTAAGTTGTCTTCCATTTGCGGCGATTTAGGGTTTTGAAGGTGCAAAGAAAGACGGTCATGCAAACGTGTGGAACTCGCATCCCAAGAGCTATGGCCCCGGTTCCCGCCTCTGGTAACAGCATATCCGTACAATCCTTCTATAATTACCTTTGCCGTTTTGTCACTGCGAAAATTGTAAATTCTAGCTTTGGGCTGATTCTCTCAAGTATGCTTGTATCTTGCTATGTATTCTTTTGGAGCCATGTGTTTCGTGTTACGCCTCATTGACATGATTTGCATTGTTTGATTTGAGACGATTGGCTGCTAAAAATTAATCGAACAGTAAGCTTTATGATGATTGCGTATCATGAGGTTCTGCTGTCCTCTGCCTGAGGGAGACAAAAAGATTGCAATGGTTGATGATTACTATATGTTCACTCGTGATCTGTGAATAATATTAGGTATTGTCTCGTTTTCAAATCGTCGGGAACGGAGTATATAGGGCATGAGGAAATCAAGGAAATGAAAACAAGGAGTCCTAAGAAAGAGGAATAGAATAGGATAGAACAGAAAATTCCCGTTGTTTTCACTATTGGTTACTGGTAATACATGGTGTACAGGCATACTGCATATACTTGACTTACACAGGTACTCTTACTAAACAATTTCAGTTACTTGTTTCTTACAAGAGTCTTCATCCCTAGCTTGAAAGTATTTCAATGTTGTTGATGGTGACAAGATATCCTCTGGACTCCCCTTTTGTTTCCCTCAAGTGAAAAGGTGTCGTGTTCATTTTGTCGTCCTTAAAAATCTTTTATCTACGTAGGTCAATTTGACGCTGCTGGCCTGCAAAATGTTTGCGCACAACGATTTAATTTAAACTCTAGGAGGCTTTGTTTGCACTCTTTGAATTGTTTGATAAATCCTCGCAGGAGTTATGTGTAAGTTGAGATATTGTAGCTGTATATCGTGTTGCAGCCATTATATTGTAGATTTGCTTCTTTCAAGTTGTTGGTAGATGATATTACAAGAATTCTCCTTATAAATTTGTTGTTTTTGGCAGTCGGGTGTGCGGGAATTCGCATGGTATGATCAGAAAGTATGGGCTCATGTGCTTCAGGCAGTGTTTCCGCAGTAACGCCAAGAACATTGGCTTCATTAAGGTAGATAACCAACTTCTTGAACTATCATTTTTTTTCTTCTCAAACTGTGTATAGATAGGACGTGAGTTGTTGCAGTGATTGTATTTTGCTGTTCTTTATTGTTTCCATGTTCATGTACCTTTGAGGTGGTTGTGTTTTTTAATCTCATTTACTTTGTGTATGGCAGTATCGCTGAAGAATTCATGCCGAAATTTTCCTATGAGAAGATGATTTTGCCCAAGTGTAATACAAGTAGCAGTTACGCAAAACTCAGAGTTTGGAGGATAAGTGATGTAGTTGGATGTCACCGCTCATTCTAGTACATCATTTATGAGACACATTGGCTTTGTGGATGCTAATTTTAGTTCTATCACTTGCTTTTTAAAGTATAACGAGTCAAGGTAGCATACGCGATGCGTGTGCAAATATGAAATTAATGATACGAGTTTTATTTAAAAATTCAAACATTACGTATAAGTATTTATTATTACATTCGGTAAAATAAATTTTAAATTATGAAAACAAAACATGTCCTTATAAGTAGTTATTTATCATTTAATTTTTTTTCCTAAAAAAAAAACACCTATAAGATGTCAAGTGTCAACATTTTATATAGGTAGTTATCGTGGAACACGCAGTGTGTGTGCGCACATATGAAGTTAGTATAAAAGCAAGCTTGACCTTTAGAATATATTTTGCTTATATATTTTTTAATGAATTTTAAATGGTCCATGTGCAACATCAAAAGTTGTTTGAATTTTTTTAAAAAATCAAGCACCATATATAAGTGTTTTAAAATTAGAAAATCAAACATGTCCTTAAGGAAATTATTTAATATTTAATATTTTTAATTTGTGTCTTTTATAAGAAATTATTTAATATTTAATATTTTTAATTTGTGTCCTTAAAAATCTTTTATCTACGTAGTTATAGATATGTCCATATGCTGTCTACGCCCTTTTTTCTTGCTTGGTAATGAAACCATTGCTCGCAGAAGCTGATTATGCAAACCCACTATCTTTTTGCTCTCAGGAAGGGAGAAAAACACAAGAACGTCTGTTATCCTTATGACATATACACTATGGACGACATCCAGCCCCGTTCTTAATTTGATACGTGCATTTTTCTTAGTAGACTACAATATGAGAAAAACAACCGGACCAATTTCTAAAATCGGGAGGTGGGGGTAAGGTTTAGGTGTAAACATAAGGTCCCATGAAATCGCTCTAGCTGCTTGCTGAAGGTGACTAATTGTATCCCTTGGAGCATGGCATGGGATTTTACTTCTAAGCTATATATCCATGTCATTTCATAGAAAATATTGGGCAGTTCGGGATCAATGTTTTTGGCCATCTAAAATCGTTGGATGTATTATAAAATAATTATATGTACCTCTCGTGGTTCCTTTTTATATATCGCATCTGATCAATGGTCCTAGATGCAACAACCAATGCAATATTCACTCGTCAGACCTCTATGGCCTCATTGGTCCTCACCTTTCACGCCTCCATCGGCACCGATTTTCAGTGCACCCTTCCCTCCGTGATATCAACTCGTGTTGTTTTGAAATACACTGACTTGCCTCCCTTAGCAAAAGCCCAGTCCACTTCCTTGGCAAAGGTTGTGCTGCTTCTCCAAGCAACTTTCTGTGTCTCGGTGAAGCAATTGGCAGGGTCTCGTCCTTTAATATACTTGTTCGTATCTTTGCATAGTCACATAAATCTGTATGCGCTGTTAATAAACGACCATTATCTATAATTTAATATTACTCTTTGGCACCATTTATTATATTTTCACTGGAGTGGGTTGGTTCAATTATGGAATGAGATTTTGAAGACTTCCGCGGTGAGACATTCGAGAGCAAGAGGCGGCAAATTTTATGTAGTTGGTCCTTCCAGCAAAAGAATTCTTTTGTTAAATGTTAAAAACCAACATATGTATATATTCGAAAAGCCTATTTCATATTCGGTCCATTTAAATTTTAGCTGCGAAATTGTGTCTCTAAATTTTCTAATAAGATTCAGAACTGCATCCTCGGAGACAAGTAGTGAACTTGGATTTTGTTATGACACAATGTTAAATTAAAAGAGAAGGCAACAATTAGGAAAAAGGCTAGAAGTGTTGAAACACAACCATTCTTTCAAGTTTGTGATCATTTGGAAAGCAGGCAATCTAATTCTATTGGTTATCAAACATCACTTTAGTTCTCTGTGCGTGGATGTGTTACGTTTAAACCAATTATCCCATCGAGTGTACCTTAATTCACACGGCCTCCAAATTTCGTCATCATTTCTTGATAGAACTTAGCTGAACTCCGAGTACTTTTTAACCACTTCTTGGACATAATTAATTGCTGAATCAGTTTGGGTTTACGTTAAATCCTAGCCTTGTTGTCAGTTAGGTTGTCAAATGAATCATTTTTTTGGGTCATTGATGATTGATCACTGTTCTGCTCCGTGGGTGTCTCCCAATTACGGAGTATTTTACAAGGAACAACAGAAAACAACATTCAAAGTGATTCCTCTGCATATTTCATATGGCAACCTAAAACTAAATTGTTTCTATAGATTCAACTTTTCTGTGCAAACTAAGTTCATTTCTAGAATTCACTGAATCTATTACTATTGTTCTTCGCATGAATATAATGTGTCTATCGATTCTAATTTTCCATGAATCTGAAACTGAGAGTTTCTTAAGTTTGTATTAAAGCTCTTAAACTCAATGTTAGATCTTGGCACAACACGATCTACGAAAGGTCAATATACTATTGTCATATAAGCCAAAGTTGATTTAGGCCGCTCTCAATCTCAGCTCGTCATTCGGAAATAACGGTAATAGAGATAACGCGATATGATTAAAGGGTGAGATTTAACAACATAATTTTTTTAAAAAAATAATACAGCAAGAGATTAAAACTTACTATTATTTTCTCGTCCCATCTATTATCGTTAGCATCATCACCGTCAAAGTTAACAAAAAAAATTCCCATTATTGACTCCATCTTTAAGGCGGAGTCTCACTTCCAAATCCTTGGGATGTGTAATTAGAAGCCACAGAAAAATATGGATATTTGGCAATTGCCAATACGAGTACATGCCAATGCATTACGAATGAAATGTAGTCATTTGCACCCTGTCAAAGCATAAAGGTGCAGAGTTTCCATGAACAGGCCAGACTAAGCAGCAGTAGTGAAGAGGAATCACGGGACAACACAAGCTGTATTTAAACAAACGTGGTCCAAAGGGAAGATATCTATGTTCTCTCATGTGAATTCTCATAACCAGATCCGTGTGTAAGTTCTTCAACACCCCCCCCCCCCTCTCTCTCTCTCTCTCTCCCCGCTTTCACACACACAAACACACATAGCATATTCAGTCTCCGTTCGGTACCTGATGCTGCTAAAAACATGCTCCGCGTACATTGCGGAACCCCAGCCTAGACCGATGACCTGCAAGACAGAAAACGACTGACCGCCAGGTGGGGTTCCCGGCGGAGAACTCTCCGATACTTAAGTCAGAGCGCAACTACATGATAGTAACTCTGAAAAAGCATGAATTGTGTAGTTGTCCCATACCTGGAGGGGTAGACCCCTTTATATAGCTGTAGGAGAAGACTCCTAGTAGGACTGGGTCGTGGGCCAAATGTGTTAGGATCGCGTTAGGATCCTCGAGGATCACGTCACAATCCAAATAAGATAATCATTGATCTCCCAGTTTGACTAGGATTGCCGGGTATTCCCCAATTATTGGAAGTTATATTTGAGTTATATCATAAGCCCCCCACTTCCTTAGCTAAAATGTTTGGCTGAGGAAGTTTATACCCGGTGTCTCGAGACATGCGTCAGATTTGTAAGTGATTCTCATCCACTTTGTAGGGGTAACAATATTTCTCTCTTCCATGTGCTCCGACCTAAGCGGGAGCTTAAGACTTAGAACTTTGGCCAAGTAGGGCGCTAGAACCCTAGCTCTTGAGAGCTAAGTCTTAGAATGTCGCCTGAGTAGGCCATTCGGAATCATCTTTAGAAAGACTAATCATGGGATCTTGAGATCCTTTAGAGGCTGTGCCCCATGGTAGCCTCTCTCGGGAGAGGACACAAAGCTGTGCATGCAAATTGTTGCATGTGCTAAGTGTTTGAATGTCCCCTCAAGGGGTCACCTCTCCTTTTGAGGGTGTTCTTTTTGTGCAAGTGTGTGTTCTTGAGCTCGAGTTAACCACATCATGCTTGCGTTTTACTTTGTCGCGAACTCTTATTATCAGCTAAGAGCTGGCAAAGAAGCCTCGCACTCACGCTTGGCTGGGTTTTGAATTGACAAAGAATGGTGGGGGGATGAAGTCCCATAGTCCTTTGTCGTTTCACGGGTTAGAACTGTAGCTAAACCGTTCGGATAGAGCTCGAGCTCTATCCTATCACCCTCGGGGGTGTTCGTCCCTCGAGGGACTGATGGAGCGCGGAGCTCACGCAAATACCCTTGGGGGTTTGACGGAACTTAAGAGTTCTCGTCTTATGGGCCTTCCGAGGCAGATGGAGCCGGAGCTCATGCAATTACCCTCGAGGGTTCGACGGAATTTTAGGAGTGCTCGCCTTACACGCCCTCGGGGGTTTAACGGAACTTGGAGTTCTTGTCGTACGCGCCCTCGGGGGTTTAACAGAACTTTAGAGTCCTCGTTGTACACGCCTTTGGGGGTTTGACGGAACTTTAGAGTTTCTCGTTGTACGCTCCCTTGGGGGTTTGACGGAACTTAGAACTCTCGTCGTTTGTGCCCTCAGGGGTTTCTCGTCCTTGTTGTCGCGGTGCCAAATAAGAAGGCGCGGGTCATGGAGCCCATAATATGGTCGTTCTGGCGAGCCTCCCTGTCTGATGAGACACAAGGCATTAAGCATGTATAAGAATGATCTCATGAAATATAAAGCCCTCCGGCCTTTGAGAAGGCGTGGATATATAGAAGATAGCTTTTCAGCCTACATGTAAGGCCCGGTCACAAGAAGACCCGTGGGAGCAATATAGAAGACCATAATCCGTCTGATAGATTGGATGAGCATATAAAGCTTGAGGGCGCGTAGTTCGTTCGAGCAAGATGCCACTGATGATCAGTAGAGTAGCTGTCACAGTTCATCAATATACTGAGAAGCAATCAGATTCAGTTTACTGGTTGCATGCTTGAGCTTGAAATTGTACCAGGCATAGTTGTCGATGAGTTCTAATCCACCAGATACAGTGGCAACATGTGTGCTTCCATCATTGTTGACCTAGCTTCTCAACAAGCAGCGATGTGAATATGCCATAGATAGAGGCCATGACCATGAAACAATATATAATGCCTGTGATGGCAAGATACTGCAGCAGAAATCCTAGGCGTGACTTTTAAATCACTGGGTGCTGTGAATTTATTCCTTGCTTAAGAAGTGGTTTATACGTCACTGTTGATGCTCGCAGGCATAGTTTAAACCCTTGCAAGAAATAAAAGTACATGACTGAAAAAACAGCCTTTGAAGCAATAAAGCATATGAAAATGCAACTACATTTAACACAGATATAAGAGCGGTGTTTAGACACTGTGGCCCCATTAGGGTCTTGTTGGTTAGCCGACAGGGGTGTGCTGCCCTGCGTGTCGCAGGTGAGCTTAATATGTCATAGCAGTCGGATGCCCCAACTTTTGACGTGCATGCGTTAATTGGCACAACTAGATAATGCTAGACCAAAAATTAAATAGGTATAGGTTAAAGAAACGCACAAGAAGTAGCCTTTAAGGAGGCTTGTTAGCGCCTAAAAGCGTAGTCACTTAATGTTTAGCGACAGATGCGTGACCAAATATGCGCCATTTAAAAAACGTGCAGCATACTTTTATCGAGAAAGACTCCGGGGTCTATAAATCTAAATAGGCTTTTTCACGGTTAAAAGCTAAATACTCTTAAGAGTGTGTGGCCTAAGTCGAATAAATAAGACCTTTTGGGTCCTAAGTGTAAATATGCCTTTTATGAGGAGTAAAACCTTAATGCTTTTATAAGGTGTGGTATATGTCTAATAAATATGACCCTGTGGGTCAAAATTATAAATATGCATAGTCAAGGGGTGAGTGCATAATTCTTTTAAAAAGGAAAGAGTGCACCTATGAATCTCTCTCTTTTCCACTTAACTGAAAGGCAGCCACTCTTGGAGACAGATCTGACCACCGGAAGGCGGCGTCGCCACGGTGAGAGAGGTCGCCCTTATCGGCGGTGGCACTGGAGGTTGGATGTTGCAATAGCAAGGCGTGACTTCAGGGGAGCTGATCGCGAGGCGGCATCTTCTCCATCTGATCACGGTGGCTGGCACGACGCAGAGGAAGACGGCTACCCGCGGTGACATCGCGGTGGCCATCGATGATGGCTGCCGGTGGCGGGCCTCCTTGACCTCCTGTATGTACTATCGCGGAGGCTGATGGAGATGGTGCCGCAGCAGTGGCCAATGGAGATCCCCGCTACGACGGCACGATGGATCGTACGGGACTGGCTTGGAGATGTGTAACGCCAAGGATATTGACCAAAGGGGAGGCGCTGATTTCCATATGCGCAATCATGCAATTGTTAGCGGAGTGGCTATCGGTCGTGAGGTCATTTGACTGGGCGGCGTGACATCGGTGTGTGGTGTCGGAGAAGGTGGTGGAACAGATCTAACAGTGGTGAGGTGGCGCCGTTATTGCTATGTGAAGCGTCGGCCTCTTTGCTGTCCATGGTGACGATGCCGCCTGTTGGCAGCTCAATTCCGATGGTCACTCCGTTTGGCACTGACGATGGCGGCGCTGTAGACGCCGACGACGATGTCGTTGTCCTGTCTTCATGTCTTGTTTTTCTTCTTTTTCTTTTTGAACGTTGTTCCCGCAGTTGTACGTCAATTGCAGGTTGTCATCGTTGTCGGCGGTGCTTTCCGATCAGGATGTTAGGGGTCGGAGGTATTGGCGTCGTGATGACTGATCTCAGAAGAAACTGACGCCGACGCGGCGGTCTGTGTGAGATGGGCTTGGTGACGGTGCCTAGTGTAACGTTGAGGGCGTTGATGGAAAGAGGCGGCGGTGGTCCGTTTGGGCTTGGACCCTGTGTGGCGGTGCCGTTACTGCTTCTTCTCTTTTTATTATTAATGTGATTGTTGTATCGGCTCCGACAACTTCACGCTGACGGTTTGTGACGCCGGAGATCGAAGTGGTTGCGCCGGTAGTTGCGCCTTGTGGTGGCTCTGCTACTGGTGCTCCTTTTCCTTTTACTGGAATTTTTTTCGGAGGTGCCGTCGGTGGCTCGCGGCACCTTGCTAGTTCTGAATTTTCTTCGAACAACGCGTGTTTGTATATTTTGCGACTGACGATAATTCAATCTGGAAATTTGTGGCGGCGGCGGTTCTGTCGGTGGTTCCGACACGTTGTCGCCGGCAATTTGGGATAAACTGTTGAATTTTCTTGAGGTCAAACGGCAAGGCTGACGGGTCCCACAGATGGCCCCAATTTGTTGCTGCTAAAAATATGCTTCGCGTACATTGCGGAACCCGAACCTGAACCGATAACCTGCAAGACAAAAAACGAGTGACAGCCGGGTGAGATTCCGGCGGAGAACTCTCCGATGCTTAAGTCAGAGCGCAGCTACAGGATAGTAACTCTGAAAAAGCATGAATTATGTAATCGTCCATACCTAGAGGGGTAGGTCCCTTTATATAGCTGTAGGAGAAGACTCCTAGTAAGACTGGGCCGTAGGCCAGATGTGTTAGGATCGCGTTAGGATTACGTCACAATTCCTAATAAGGTAATCATTGATCTCTCGATTTGACTAGGATTGCCGGGTATTCTCTAATTATTGGGAGTTATATTTGAGTTATATCAGTACCCTTCGACGTATTAAGGAGAAAATAAAGAAGAAAAAAAAACAAAACACCTCATTTTACAGATAATGCAACCTTATAGATAAAATTACGTGCCGTTAACTTCACGAACGTCCATTTAAACTTTTCGAGACAATGGTTGCACATTGGAGAAAGGTCGTAGGTTGTCATGTTCGTGAAAGAAGGTCCGATCGAAGAAAATACAAAAACCAGGTGGCCTAAGTTTTTGGCCTTTTTAAGTTGCATTTAGCAAGTAAGCAAGAAATTCTAATGTTTGGGAATGGGGCAGGCGGAGCACGCAAGAGAAACAAAGAAAAGGTGATGGAATTGCGTTACAAGCAAGGGAATTGAAAGATACCAATTGATGGGATGGGGCATCCTATATTCGCTGTAATTAGATTACCAAAACTTGGTTGTAGCTTAGCTTGCAATTATTACAAGGTAATGCTGTCTTTAGGTTATGCGACTGTCTCATGGAGAAGCCAGGGTTCATTGCCTTCCGCCCCCAGGTAGCTTCTTTTCCATCAATGGCTTCAAACGTAACCCATACATATTTCTATCTTCACTTTTTCTTCTCTCTGGTTAAGAGTCCTTTTCTTCTTCTTTTTGTGTGCTTGTGTGTGTCCATGTCTTAGGGGAGTTTGCTCGCGCTTACGTTCTTAATTGATCTTTGTTCCTTTATCTATTTATGAAGCAGGAAATACATCACTTTCTCCTTTTTTTATTTTCACCAAATGTCATGTTTTGCAAGAGCACACGTAATCAGATAATGAAGCGAGTATTTTCACAACGACTCGGTACTTGAATAATTGTTTCTCAAATCTTTCATCAATTTAGTTTCGTGTTATGCAATCGTTGGAGGGAATCCGGGTCTTTGCCATTGAGCTATCAGAAATTTTCTACCTAGTTGAACAGAATTTGTGCTCATTTCTAATGAATCCAAACAAAGAATAAGTGGTCGAGCAAAGAGCAAATATTACTTAGTGTTGGACCATTGGCCATGATTATATAAAGACTATTGAAGCTAGTAGAACTGGAATGATGAAAAGAGAGGTTAAAGAATGTAAGGAATTAATTATAAGATATCTAGCCGATAAGAGAAAATAATTTAAGGACTATTCCATAGTGGCATGATCCTGGCTACTACAAGTTAATCTTGAGGCACGAGCACTTTTTTGTTTTGCCCCAAAGAGGTCTAAGTATTACTTTTCAATTGACACAAGTCATAGTATTCCAAAATTTCCTTGATGCTAGTAAATACAAGTTGTAAAATTCTTAGAAGGCTCTGGAGCAAACAACTTTCTTGACCCCATAAAACGACACAATCATATGGGATTAGAGTTATAAAAATGTGTGCATTTTTGTTAAACCTAATTACACTCACATGTTTAAGTAATCTTTTTAAACTCGTACTAGGCATCTATGCCCTCAAAACACTATCACGAGTCTGAGCGAATTTTCAAAACTCTTTTTACAATGTTTGTTTTCCAAGTAGTTGTGATTATTATTAATATTTTTGGAGAGAATCATAACAGATGGATCTGCATTCCAAATTGAATCGGCTCCTCCGTACGTCTTTAGGTCATAAAACTATTACTACATTTTAGAGTTTCTTGCCAATGTATATTTAACCATATTTTCGATTCTTTTAGTCCAACTAAAGTGGCAAGATATTAAACTTGAGGCATGAGCCGTTCAACATTATCGATGATTCGACTGCCTATAACATAACAGATTGATTTGTGACTTCTTCGTGCGAAGCTTTGATCACATTATTTAAATCTACTTCCAGCATTACGTCTCTTTACAATGCTCTAATAAAGGAAACAAGCAACCTACACCTGTGAAAGCACTAGATTAAGAAGACAAGCAAGCAGCGCACACCCAAATGGTTCACGTAAGTTGTGGTCAAAGAAAGTCAACAGAGCCCTCCCAGGAAGAAAAAATAATAAAAATACGCAATTGACCCATAACTCACCACGACTATATATATAAGTTATGAAAAACTCTAATTTGGTAAGCGTAACGTCTCTCCAAAGATTCACAAAACCCCAAACACACCTCAAAGATTGTTGTACGAACACCATTTTTGCTATTTGCTTCCAAATCTCACCTCTCCACCAACCCTCCCTCCTCCCTGCGCTGTCACCTCCTCTCTATTCTCGCCGGAGAAAATAGGCACTCCGTCACTTCTTTTAACGCATTATTTCAAAAAATGTGGAATCTTTCAAACACCATTATGAAGTTTTGAGCTACACTGCGATTTCTTGATCTCTTTGCAGGGTCTGGCAAATCAGAGGCCCAGTGAGTTTTCTGGGTAGCTCTGTGCTTCAACATACAATGTGAGGTTGAGGCCCTCAATTTTGTGATGATGGTGGCCGCTCTTTCCGCTGAAACCCCACAAAACCCAGTTAGAAGACCACCATTGTTGCCCGCAGAGAAAGACAATGGGCCCAAATCAAGACCCAAATCGAGGCAGGTCTCGTCAAGGTACTTGTCTCCTTCACCTTCCACTTCCACTTCCAATTCCAACTCCAATTCAACCTCATCATCTTCTTCCTCAAGAAGATGCCCATCTCCTTTAGTTTCAAGAAACTCAACACCCATTTCAAATGCCCCAAATTCACTCCCAAAACGGTCCGTATCCGTCGACCGGAGGCGGCCCGTGGGTTCAAAAACCCTAAATCCGGATCTTGGCTTGAAACCTGGCAGTGCCGGTGAGGTTTCAGCTGCCACGAGGCTTCTGGTCACCTCTACTAGGAGTTTATCAGTATCATTTCAAGGGGAAGCATTTTCACTTCCGATTAGCAAGACTAAAGTGGCGCCGCCTCCGCCGTCACCTAATTTGAGTAATGCGAGGAAGGGTACACCCGAGAGGAGGAGGAATGGGACCCCATCGCGAGGTGGGGGAGATCAGGTGGAGAATTCGAAGCCGATTGATCAGCACAGATGGCCCGGTAGGACCAGGCAAGCGAATACACTTTGTAGGAGTTTAGATTGCACTGGTGACAGGAATAAGTTGATTGGATCTGGGAATGTGATTAGGGCTTTGCAGCAGTCTATGAATGCTGAGAGTAGGCGGGCGTCGCTTGATGGTAGGTTGAGTCTTGATTTGGGCAATGCTGAGCGGTTGAAGGCTACTCAACATGCCCCAGACGGGAATTCAGTTAATGAGTCGTCCGTGCCTTCTGATCTCACTGCATCAGATACAGATAGTGTTTCTTCTGGGAGTAGCACTTCTGGGGTGCAAGAATGCGGTGGGGCAGCTCACACGCGAAATGTGCCACGTGGCATTGTTGTTTCTGCAAGGTTTTGGCAAGAAACAAATAGCCGGTTGAGGAGGTTGCAGGATCCGGGTTCAACGTTGTCTACGAGTCCTGGGTCGAAAATGATAGTACCACCCAAGTTTGGTCAGCCAAAAAAGTTTGCAAGTGATGGTCCGTTATCATCGCCACAGACAATGTCATCGCCTGTTAGGGGAGGCGTTAGGCCTGCATCGCCCAGTAAGCTCATGACTTCCATGGCATCATTGCCTTCAAGGGGAATGCCTAGTCCATCTCGGGTCAGGAATTCAGTTACTGGCACGATAGCTAGTAACTTCAGTGAGACACCTTCAGTTCTTAGTTTTGCTGTTGACGTTCGAAGGGGCAAGGTGGGGGAAAACCGTATTGTCGATGCACATTTGTTGAGGCTTCTGTATAACCGCCATTTGCAGTGGCGTTTTGTCAATGCCAGATCAGAAGCGGCCTTGTTGGTTCAGAAACGCAGTGCAGAGGTATGATATGTAAACTTAATGCTCTATCGTTTTATATGTTGATAATATTTTAGGCTACGTAGACTTCTATCGTTTGGTTGGTATGCAACTAATTAGTTCCGTCACCTCGGATGGTGCTTATTTTAGGTTTGTGCTGAAGGCTAAAGATAATAGCTAGTGATCACGGAACTGTCAAAAAGATCTTTCATCTTCTGTTGAGGTGTAATCCGGCATACGAAAATTTCGTATATTGACAAATTTCAGACCTCGGTATAATTTGTGCAAGTGGAGGTTTCTGAGTTGTACTTTACGTAAATGTTAGTTTGGTTTGGATTAGTGGAAAGGTAGAGTCTTTGAGATAATGGAAGAGCTGAGCTAATAGCTAGCACAAGAGCTTGAATCCTTGTCGGCTTTAGTGATAGTCCACTTTTCACAGGAAAAGTTTGATTTATAAGATCAAATGGATTGAGGCTCTCTATCCAGAACGTATCTCCAAGGAATTTTAGAGCACACTATCAGAATTAAACTTCATTAAAAGCATTACTTGATAGGAGGGACTTTTGGTCCTTTTTTCTGTTTTCTCTCTGTGTTGTGGGTATTAGATAGATTTGTAGTCTATAGGCAATGAGCCCATATTTACATTACCGACAGTGGTGAAGAGGAAATCATGATACTTGGAATTAAGATTTCTTGTTTTTCATGGGGTTGGGTTCAAACATACAGTTTTAACACCATGATATTCCTAAGCATGTAGTGTGTGTTCTCTGAACTAGATAGGGGTTTAAATGTATTGGCCTATATTACATGTTTGAAGTTGAATAGAGTCGCTGCCCCCCCCCCCCCCCCCCCTCTCTCTAGCGTCCCTACTAGGTTTATCAGCATATTTTGACCTTCTTCGGATTTTTCTCCATTCTTTAACCTGTTTACCCCTCATAAAGTCTGCCATAAGATCTCTGGTTGCACACAGTAGACGGCGTTGGGTTAAATTTTTGTTGACAAGGTGGTGCATATAAATATCGCATATGTGTCTTCCGTAAGAGAGCTAAATGTTTCCTTTGTACCAGAAAAATCTGTGGAATGCATGGATAACAATCTCAGATCTACGCGATTCAGTCACCAAAAAAAGACACAGGTTACAATTGCTGAAGCAAAAGTTGAAGCTAGCCTCCATTCTTAAGGGACAAGTAAGATTTATTGATGGACCTTTTGTGTGGAAATTCTTCTATTTAGCTCCATTAAAAATTTGCCCTCCTATACAAACACGTATAAGCAGCTTTCTATACCAGAACACTTAAAACTTATCAGCTCGCTCACTGTCATAGAGACGTAGACCACCGCTTTTTAAAGAAAGTCGCTTCCTTTCAATTTGTGAGATAACTCATTTGCATAAAAACTTCTTTAGTACTTCAAATTGTATATAGGTTGTGCCTTAAGTAGTAGGATGTTATAGTATATAAAAGTTGTTTCCAGAGAAAAGTTTAATCGCAAAATGATTCAGTTTCTATACTGCCAAAAACTTATACGGCGCATACAATTACAGTTAAATATATAATTCTGGTGACAAGTTTAACGGCCAAAATGCTTCAGCATTTGTAGATTGAACTAAGTCATGTAACTAGGCGTATCAATATCCAAATAAAGCACATGTACCTGGAATATCATAGCTTGGTTGCTATTATAGTGTGAATATGTATTTTACTGATTTGATGGAGTGATAATATCATGATATATGTAAGGCTTTCTTTTCTTTCGGCAAATTAAGGGTGGACCAGATCCTTATTCAAGTTTATCTTGGAAGTTG
The DNA here is from genome assembly GCA_033070095.1 of Escallonia herrerae. Lineage (NCBI taxonomy): Eukaryota > Viridiplantae > Streptophyta > Magnoliopsida > Escalloniales > Escalloniaceae > Escallonia > Escallonia herrerae. Next base: position 375,804 of record JAVXUP010000167.1, on the reverse strand, counting down.
GAAATTGTATCTACTTAGGAGGTATCCAGCTTGAGTTTACTTTGATAAGTGAAGTTCCAATATTAGTTTGAAACCAACAATCAATAAACAGTTTAGGTGGAAATACTTTGCAGGTGCTACTTGAAAATCATCTAACCATCTAAAATGCTTTGCTGTGTACATCCTCATGAAGTACTGTGCTTTTCACAAAGATTCAAATTCATAAAGTTGACAAGTCATGTAATTATGAACTTCTTCAATATACAAAATTAATCGGCGATCCATCTATTTGCTTTTGTATCAACTCACCGATTATATATTGTGTCTATATATGGCTACCAAAGGTACTATAAGACCCCTTTGATTCTTTATTGTTTCAAAAAGAGGCATGTCTTAGGTCCAAAATAAAAAGGAAGATTAAACATCTGAAGAAAAGGAAAGGAAAAAGATGAGACAAAGGGCAACAAGGGAACAAATTTGTTGAAGAAACAATGAGCTGTCAAAGTATAAAAGAATACTCAAGGCTGCATATACTGCTGAGTAGACTCCACTCTACAGGATGTTTGTCCTGTATGTATGATATACGAAGCCGTTTAGATTTAATTGGTGGGATTCTTATGATAATACTATTTGGCAGGACTTCAAATTCCCTTTTCGCACAATTCTGCAATTAGAAGCTAGGAATCCTGAGATGTGGACGTAATATGATATGTTTAATCTCATAATTGAAGTTTTGCCCAAAGGACACACCCTTAAACATATTATACCGCTGTAGCTTGCAACTATACCAAGCTTTTCTGCAATTACATCACCATGCTCATAAAGAAGAATGGTTAGAGTCATTATATGCTTACTCTACCATTCGAGCTTGTTGTGAAAGCACACGGGCCGTACAATTCTATACTTTTGTTAGAAATCTGCTGAAGTTATTTTTCTCCAATGAAACTTGGGCCTGCTCAAAAAGAATTAATTGATTTGAGTCGTTGCTGGACTCGCTGGTGGATGGATGCCGGTTATGATTGGATGATGGCCTAACACAGCGGGATTTAATTGTTGTAGGGAAAATCTTTAACAGGATTCTATGAGGGAAAAATTATCGGGAAAGGGATGGTAGGTTGAATCTCTATGTGGCTTCCCCGGTAACATTACTGATGATGTATACGTTGATTTTCTCCACGTGTCTTGGGGTTTGTTTTTAGGAATTGCCATGTCGTACACCTCATTTGGCTCTTTACACCGCGACATTGTTCACAACCGTTTAGTCTAAAAGTGTTGTCCGTACTCCATGGTTGCCTGTATTGTTTTAGGTTGTGGAACTTGAGGTACTCAAGTGTTTTCCTTTTGGGTGTGTATGTAAGTTACTTCGGCTACCAATCCAAGTAGATTGTGGTTTTGATCATTTCAGGTGGTCCTTGATGTCTCTAGAGTAGCTTGGGAGCCAAATGGTCAGATGTTTACCTTCTCCTAGTAGAATTATGACTTATGAGAGATATAGCATCTTGTGTGTAATTTCCTCACTAAATGAAGTGCTGGGGGCCCTGAGGGGAGCTTTGTGTTTTGTGTGATGCAAAATATCCTTGGATCCTCAAAGTTACAAGTGAAATTCTAGTACTTTTCTTCTCTCTCCACATCTTTACTCTTCTGTTGACACTTTCTTTTGCAATTTCTCGTCAACTCCTATTTTACCGCTAAAACTCTACTTTTGTTAAGCTCCATTCCTTCTCTATCAGAAGTCTTTCTTAGCACCTTGATTACCCTCTAGATACCCTAGGTTATGTTTGGCACGCGGGATAAGACCCCGGATAGGATAAAAATAATCATATCCGGCGTTTGGACACGCACTTAGTCCCTGGATAAGGTATCCTTTGGACTTGTTTTATCCCACTGGAGTGGGATAACACAATACCTGGGGGGGGGGTGTATAGAATTAATCCTGATGGGTTTGGACTAAAATGAATGGGACCCACCCCACTTTTCTTCCTCTTTTCCTTCAACTCCATATATACATATACATTGTATACATGTATATGTACATATACATATATATATATATATATATGCACACACACACACATATATATGTGTATATATGTATATATATACACATATATTGGGTGTGTGTGTGTGTATACACACATATATGTATACATATATACATACATGTATGTACATATGTATATATACATACATATATACATATATATATACACATACATATATATATATATATATACATGTATGTATGTACATGTGTACACACATGTCTGCATGTACATATACACACACACACACACACATACATAGATATATATTACTTTGTAAATTACATATCTGACTTATAATCCGGACTTGGTCCAACGCTGGATATGATTTTTTACTTATCTGGTCTTATCCGATAGTATAGCTTGTTCGGCCTTATCCGCCCTTATCCTGTCCTATCCCCAATTCTTATCCCTGTCGCCAAACACAGCCTAGAGGTTTATGGTCCAGCATTCCATCAGCATAATCCTTTAACTATTGATTGGATCTTTAAAACCTCGACAGGTTACGATTCCATTCTCAAAGAAGCAAGCTCTCGGCCCTTATGAAACAAAGATTCCCATTAATTGTAGGAGCTGGGCTTCTGGGAGCGTGTTCCCTAGATATTTTAGCACTGTAATGTAATCTTGAGTCAAATAATGAAATAATTAGAGGAATTCAGACCATTGGATTTTTCTGTCAATATTAGTTCGTATTATCAGCTGTTTATCGGCTTTTAAAGAGTTTCAATGTATAATTTCTTTTCTCTGAAAAGTTTTTGTGTTGAATCAATCGCATTTTAAAATTTTGTTCTGTTGGCAAATGTATAGATGACCTGTTTGGAAGGTTGGGCTTCTTTTGATCAAGACCACTCCATCTCGTTGCTTGGAGCAATAGAAGCTTTAAAGGCTAGCACTCTTCGGCTACCCGTTGGCGGAGGAGCAATTGTACGTGTGTTTGGGAGATTATCTTATGTTTCTTGGACTTGTCTCAAGTGCTCAACTGATTATCACAAAGGAATTTGTCTTAGTGACATTGATTTGATCTTAACAGGCTGACATCCAAAGTATGAAGGAAGCTATTAGCTCAGCACTTGATGTCATGCAATCAATGGCCTCCTCGATTTATTTACATTTGTCGAAGGTATTCCTATTGCTTAGTCTAGGGCCTTGTTACTCGTTATGGTTTACTAATCTGCACTGTGAACTTTGTACATTTTTGTGCTGGCAAACTATAGACTCTCATTCTACTACCATGGTACCTGCATTGGTTTTTAATATTATGTATGTATATGCTTGTTAGATTTCTTTGACACATTTGCGGCATTAGTGACTCATCTTATAGTCTGTGTATTACAACCAAGTAGTCAGATCTACATAGTACCGTGTTGTTCAGCTGGTCCGTTGGCAAGACTATAAGCTTCTTCACAAAGAATGATCAGACTTGTGTCATGGAAACAGTTGTTTGACATGACTGACTAGAGGTTCTTGAAGTAGTAGTTAGCGAGTTTGTGAGGTTCCTGGATTTTTTCAGATTCTTGCACATGTATTGCATGCATAGTAACATAGCGTAGGGGGCGCTTCACTCCTTTACGGGTGCCGGGCGTATGGTGGGGTGGGTTGGGTTGGGGTGGAGGGGCCCTTCTTTCTCCCTGACTTACATAGAGTTTGATTGCACGAGCAGTCGCCAGTCGGTAAGTTGACAACCAAATCCAATTTTTGGATGCTGCACCTTTGCGTTGAAGGCCATCACAGTACCATCTATCAATCAAGCCTGTATATAATGGCCTGACCTTTCTTCGTATTCAATCTTGCAAAATCAATGCTGGGAATTCTATTTTGCTGTTACCAAGTGTTTAAACCCTTATACAAGCACAATTACCCCTGGCCAAGAAGCCAGTGAAGTCGAAATACACTCTAGGTTGCTGAACTCCTAGGGAATCTTGTAAAATTGGTGTTGCTCTTGTCTCATGATGTTGTGTTGCAACTTGCAACAGTGAAGGAAATCACTTGAGGGTATTAGGTCACGAACTGTATGGGCTTCATATGCAGCGTCCTGGTCATTCTTCGAGGCACAACCAGTGGGGGCCGCTGGGGCAATGCTTTTTATGTCGTTCTGCTTTGCCCCCTTCATTATGCAACTTCTGATTTCACTCACATAAACTCCCTAGTCTTCTTGCTACGTTTTGGTTTGGCGTCTCCCCAACTACCTCATCAGAAAGTCGTATCTGCTTGCACCTGCAACAATTCTAAGAATGTCTAGAGCTTATAATTTCACTTAATTTTCTTCTAATTTTTGGGTTTCACAAGGGAATTGGAGCTTATAATTTTCATTAAACACTGAACGTATCTTGTTTCTAACGCTGCTTGTAATTTTTAGGTGGAGGAAGTAAACTCTTTGGTGGCGGAACTGGCAAAAGTTGCTTCTAAAGAGCGGGGATCACTTGAACATTGCAAAGAAATCTTATCCCTGTTAGCAGCCATGCAGGTAAGTGCTGCCAATCCGGTTTATCTTCCTACAAACTATATCCCACTTCATCCACTGATCATATGTGCCCCCCTCTCCCCGGTTACCCTTCCTGTTTCCATTTCTTTGCCAGGTTAAGGACTGTAGTTTGAGAACGCATACGTTACAACTTAATCGCATTCCATCAACCTGACAACACGTGCGTACAACTGATCTTGTCTGACAATCCACACGATAATGCTAACAATACATCAATCTTTTCAACCTAACGAAGGCGCCACCAGAGGCAATAAGAATGGACAGAAGGGCTGAGTTTTGGCTTCCCATATGGCATTTTTGGAAACCCAATGGTCTTATCTATCGGTATCTTTGTATCCAAAGGTTACCGGAAAATGGTCTTCATTCTCTTGCTAATTAGTTGCCTACGTGCACTTCTTTCCTATCTTCGAGGAAAAAGCAAGTCTGATGTATCTGTATATATGTAATATTCTACTGTTATCAAGATGTTCTTGGAAATTTTCCTGGTTTCATAGTAGCAATCCACGCCGTATTCAATCGTCCATTTAAGGAACGGTCCCAAGTTCACTCCCATAAACTTGCGGATCAATTGTTGTAAAAATGTTTACCAGCACTATCCACTAAAACTTTAATTCTAGGTATAGCTGATACAGTTTCATGGCAGTATGAGACATTCAGTCCTATTTATGTGGACCCATTGTTTCCATTTTAAATTTCTCATCAATGCCATTCTCAGTTTTTAACTATTTGCATCTTTTTTTAGCATTTCAGAAATTTTAAAAAGCTATGGACCCGACTTTTTGGGAGAGAATTTTTTGGTGTATTATGTGGAGCTGAGAGATAAGTATTTCTCGCACAAGCTTTACTTCTTAAAAAAAGTAAGGATTAATTAAATTCGGCATTACCAAAGTTTGTTCTTATTAGGGTGACCTATAACTAAGTTCAAAAATAAGACCGAGTACAATAAGAACAAACTTTAGTAGTATCGAGTGTAATTAATCCTAGAATGAATTGAAATCATCTGAATGTAACCAAAATTATATGCTAAAGTCCAAAGGCAACTCCCTCAATTCATCTTGTGGGTAAAGAACCAAAGCATTTAGGTTACAATGCCCACTCTTGGAAAAGTTTAAGGCAGTATGGAGAAACTTAACTAGAAAAGCCTGAGTCGAATGCATTGCACTATTTCCTTAAAACAGTATTTGCTCCCTTATAATTTGCTTAAGGTAGTAGCAAATCTGCCTCCCAAGATAAAACAGGCGAAAGCAGGAGAGATTCGAAGTACATAAATGATCTGACCATCGCCCTATTTATAGACACCAAAGGGTGCATAGAACAGGTGCAAACAGTTGTGACAGTTAAGTGATTCTGCAGATGTCACTTAACAGTCACAATCTGCAGACACACTGAACAGCAGGTGTCATTTCGAAGCGAAGTGCAAAGTGCGCCTAAAAGCGTCAATAGCACCTTTATGCCGCCGGCGCGCGCGTGCGGTGCACCGCACATGTGCGAGTGCATGGCCATGCATACCATGTATTTCTAGAACAATATGGTATGTCACATGTCCATTTAAATACTCTTAACTTTTTCATTTTCCAAGCTATGTGGGAACCCACATCATGATTATTTTCAACCTTATTAAATGTCCATGTTTGAGAGTTAATATCTCTCAAATCAATCAATCAATTTGGTTGATTCTTTTTGCAAAATATTCATTGTAGTATAAACTTTAATAAGGTAAGTAACAATATTGGAAAATTCCCAACACCCACATGACATGTCTATTTGTCAAGCAGATACTACTCTATAATACTATGAACTGTTGGGAAACACACAAAGTCAACAGTATTAGGCGCCTCATAACTCGAATGATGAACATTGTCGCACTAGTTGATCTTGTTGACAACTGCAGTTTAAGCCCAGCTTATGTTTCTAGATTCGACAATAGGCAAATGCTTCCACAACTTCCAATCCTCGGTGAAAACCAAAACAATATCTATATATTTTTTCTCCCAGGATTCTAAAAGTATACATCACATAGGGTTCTAAGAATGTATACCATGTAAAGGTTAAAGTAGAGGATTGAGGATCAACATCGCTCGCCTCACGTTAGCGGGAATAAACACACTACAACCTTAATTTAAGGCCGGAAGGCACCAAAATGCATCAGTCTACAAATAAAAAGCAAAAAGTGAAAAAACTAGAACCCAACATTTCTGGCCATCGACAACAAAATAAAGTAGGGCTAATACCCTGCTCCATAGGAAGGAGCCCAACACACTCAAAAAGGACACAAAGAAAACCCCGAATTCAGAAAGCCACCTGATCCACATACCTGCCAACCCCCACAGATGGCTGGACTCAAACTACAAAGATCGGATAATTGGGAAAAAAGTCCAATTGAACCTTATTCGATAAGGACGTAATTGACCTATGTAGTTATCGCGGTACCATAAAAACGCGTTTCTTCTACCCGTCTCGATGAAACTCTACATTTTACATAACAAGTTCAAAGTAGAGTATTAATGTCAATTTAACAGCTTCTTTTTTCTTTTTTTTATAGAAGGTACTCCACCCTCCCTCCGCCTTAAGAAAATATATCATATATTTTTTTGGGCTGTCCACAAAAAAAAAAAAAAGCTTTCAGAAAAATTCTACTCCATCTTCTTACATTTAATCCTCGACAGATCTATTATCTCTCTCTCTCTCTGTGGGTGAAATCAAAAAATATATTTTAAATAAACATAGTCCGATCAAATAATTTAAGAGGGAGATTTCAAATTTGTGTACGTCATGCAGCTGTTTGAAGATATTTGGGGGAGAGGAATTAAAACTTGAGAAGACAAAGAGCACTTGGCAAGTGGGGGCGAGGCCAAAGGAGCGGGCGAGGTGCATACGCAGCGACGCACAGCAGTTTGGAACTTGGAATCGGGCAAAAGAGTGGGCCCCGCCTCCCTCTTCCACAACTTGATCAAATTGAATATGAGGAAGAAAATAGAGTCGCCTCATTGGCTCTTTTTGGTGGGGGCCTTCTGGGTTGCAAAGGCACGAAGAGAAGAGAGGAGAGGAGTCAAAAGGGAGGAGAGGGCAGAGAAAAGGCCAAACAAAAACATTAGCGGGGCAATCAAGAGATATTTTATGCTGATCGCTGCAATAAGCCACGCCCACCATCCACCACCTTCGGATGAATGGATAATGCTTTACCTTGGGCCCGCCACCTACTCTCCCTCCCGTCCGTCTTTCTTTTTCCGATGCCTCGGAGCGATATGACACGACACAACGGACGAAAGTGCGAGTTATCAGTTTCACGGGAACGAGAACGAAAAAAAGGAGCCGTATGTTTTCGTTTTTCAGTTTTCATATCTGTAATGATGATGAAAAATATGCTTTTTTTGTGTATGTTTACATTTTTTTCGGTTCCGTTTTGGATAAAATTTTCAAATAGTATCAAAAAAGCTGAAAACACCCAAACGATGTTTTCACCTTTTTCCTTGAACTGTATTCTCCTTGTCAAGAACACCATTTCTTTTCCCTCATATCTACCACCCTATTTCAACAAACACTCACCAAACTAGACCACCCATTTCACTGGGTCTTCTTAGAAATGGAAATAGTGGAGTCCATTAATGAATTGGTTCAGAAAAAAGTTGGTGAAAACGAAAATAAAAATGATAAACGTACAGAAAAAATTGAAAAAGTAGATACGGAAAAAAGTCAAAGTACATAATACGATTTTAGAACTGAATACTAAATTCTGAAAATCAAAAACAGAATATAGAATACAGGAAAAAAAATCTCGTAAGCATACAGGTCCAAGGATCCCTTCATTTTATCATTTTCATTTTTTAACTTTATGCTCATTATTTTCTTGTCCAGTTAAGAAATATAATTGTCTTTTTTTTTATCAGTTTGGCTAAAAAAAATTCAGCTACTTTTCTATGATAATGGGTGAGCAACAAGTGTTTTTATATTCTCGTACTGTTTGTTTTGACATCTTTTCAAAGCAAAAGCAGAATATGATAAACGTAAACGTTCATCATTGCAAATATTAAAAATGAAAAATAGTAAAAGAACAATAAAGTATAGAATTTTACAGTTTTCATGTTTATGTATCGATTTTAACGTAAATATATGTCACCCTTCTATGCGATAAGTTTTGGAAACCGCAAAGGTTTTAATATTTTCTAAAGTAAGATGGATAGTGAATCCATATCTAAGCCGAAAGCTTATAGAATTATTGAACTTGGCGACTCTTTACGTACTCGAAGGCCAAATGTTCTTTATTCGGCAAGCCCATCACCATACACCATTACTCCTTGAGAGTCTCTTTCCATTCTCGAACTCTCATTTGCCATAATTCAGCTCTTTTCTTTGGTGGTGTTGTTTAATATTCTGAAGGGGACATAGTGCGTTTGAGGGAACAGAGTCATCATAGAGCTCAAGTACAAGTGCTTTTTTGGAAGACATTGCACAAAATAATGAATATCCCAAGTTCTTTTATAAATTTTGACTTTTTGACAGATTGCGAGAGCAAGACAAAATTAAAAAAAACTCCACCATTTGGGTCATAAATTATGCTACTGAACGTCAAATTTTATATGATATGATTGGCTTTTGTAATTTCACTGCAATTTAAATAATTTGTTGGTATGAAAATTGAAACTAACCAATTTATCTATCTCTGGGCATCCGATATTTCTCCCACGGTCGACGAAAGAAAATTACTCCTTTTATATTTATTGAAAGTCATAGTAATAACGTAGCTGATGACTTTCCTCCTCCCCCTCCCCCTCCCCCCTCCCGTCTCTCCCTCTCTGACCAAAAGTGAGAACTCCAGTGCCCCGGAAACTTCAAAAACTTCGCCGGCTGAGTTTCTATGGCGAAGTATCTCACATCAAAAAGGAAAAAAACTCGGATAAAATGAAAGGAAACATGAAAAAAGCTCTCTCTCTCTCTCATATCAAAAGAACAGTCTCAGAAGCTTTGTTTCGCCATGCCCTTGAAGGAAGCTCTGTTGACGCGCCGAACCGCTCTCCAGCGACGTCGTGTCGGATTCATCCGAGTTCATCGACGGCGTCGCCGCCCGCCGCTTCACTCTACCGCCGGCCGTCATTCTCCCCGGCAGACCGGAGGTTAGGCCCAGGTCGAGATCGTCCGGCTGTTCTCTCACCGCACGGGCCTTAGACCGTCGTGAATCCAGATCCTGCGATCCGAAGAAGTCCACGTGCGCCTCGTCAGATTCCGGCGCCGGAGATCCGCCTACGATCTCCGGCATCGCACGCACCATTCCGCCTCGGAGCACTGTCTCCACCGCCGATTGGCACACTGGCCAGTTCCCCGTCCCCAGCAGCCCGATGGCTCCGCTCACTGGATTCACCGTCCGTCCGCACGCTTCAAACAACAACGACTGAAACAAAGCTGCAGCACACAAATGACAAACCAAATCTCATCACAACGAAAGCCTTAAAGACGTTATATTACAATCACTTGCCAAAAGCAGAACACGGGCTCGAAGTGGCCGACGGAAGTAAATCGATAATCACCTGGTCGTTGGGACTCGGGGACGGCGGAGATGAAGGACATGAGGCCAGCCCGGCCGAAGAACTTGGCGACAAAGATGGTGGCATTAGCTTGGGCCTGAGGGCTCTCGATGCCCTGCAAACTCTGCCTGAGAACACAGTTGTCATTGCAGCCCTTTCGAAGAACTCGGCAGCCGTTGCAGCTCATATCCGGAGCATGTGACGTCAGATTCCGGCAAAGAATGACGATAAGGGCGAAGAGAAGACCGGTGTCGAAAGTGGAAACGAGGGCCGAGGAGGAGGAGGAGTCGTTGAAGAGAGAGAAGGGGGAGGTAAATATAGAGCGGGGGGATGCAAGTTGCCATGTGGTGGAATTAGTGTGGGGAATTATTGTTTGAAGTGAAGTAACCGTGGTTGAGTTGGAAAGCTTACTGCGGTGGTTAAGGGGGGGAGGTTTGCAGAGTAAGCTTTTGGTGGAAAGGACAAAAGTGGCATATTTTAGTGAGTGAATGGGTAGGGCCCGGGGTGTGCGTGTGTGTACAAGGGGAGGTTCCAAAGTGTTGGGCGAGAGCGGCTCCGTGTCTCCGCAAATTGGGTGGGCGTGGCGTGGGTTTGGGTTCTCCTCCACTGTCTTGGGATTCTTTTACTTTGTTGAAAAGTATCTTTCTGCCCATCCTTTGTTTTTTTGGACTCGGTCTTGCTCGTGACGCAGGCGCGTGGAAGCTCGACTTACCCGACGACATGCACCAATCATACGCCGCTTGTGTCTGGTTCACGTACCCACAAAAATATATAAATACGTACATTCATTGTTATCTTGCTTATGATGTTATACAAGACAGTTCAATATTTTTTCCGTACGTAAACATTATGTGTTGATAGTTTTGGACACGGTGTTACCGTTTGCCATTAGAATGCTTTTTCTATAACGATGTTTGTCTTCTCATACGAAAAGATTATATATTGAACCAGGTTTGAAAATCGAAAAAATTGTTGTATCCATGATCTTGGTCCCGAGAAGATTTTCATAACACGTAGAATTACAAGAGACTCAAATCCACCGTATTACGAGAGACATAGTGCATTGTATTAATCTTTTTAGTAAGAACATATCTAACGCAGAATTGCACGAAACACACGCCGAGTCAGTAGAGCGTCTTGGAGAGTAATTTCTCAAAGTTAACGCCTGCTAGAATAAGTACGGCCCCTGTACTCCAAAAGGTTTTCTGAACATTGTGATTGTTTATATGAATTGCCCTTCCGCGAGCATGTGAAGTTCTTCTTGTTTCGTGCCAACATTGAGGTGAGTCACTCTTTGAGTCGCTCTTTGCTTTGATAAAAGGGCCTTTCAACTCATACAAGCATATATAAACTAAAGTTGAAACTCCTCTTTGAATACAGTAGAAGGCAATGTAAGTTAAGGTAGGCCTGTAGTTAAATGAATCATCAATCATATGCAAAGCAAATGCAAAGATTGCATATAATAGACCCATAACTTTATAATATGCCTGGAACCTTTAAAAGAAACAAAAACCAAACTCGACACCCTCATGCATGACATAATGTGCGCATAAGGGAGCGTTGGCGAGTACAGCCAACACTCCGAGTAATTCTTAGAAAAGAAACACCATTACCTAATATATCTTTCTTAAAGCATGATATACCTTACATTATTAGGTTCATTCTTTAATAACTTACACTTTTAAAGTAATTAGCAACTTAGCATGATATCATATTTCTGTTCAGTAAGGTTTCGGGTTCGATTCTTTCTGCTTTCATACTTGTTCCCTCCCTCTCGTACTTGCACTATATTGGTATCATAGCTCTGATTTGATAAGGTTTTGGACTTGATTTTTTCTACTTTTCACACTTCTTCTCCTCCTCTTACAGAACCGCAATATATATATATATATATATATATATATATATATATATATATATATATATATATATATATAGGAGCTGATCTATTGATAGCGCTAGCAAAATAGGATAAGTTGCTAGCGCGATCTGGCCATCCACGAGCGATCTGTGGACGGTCCAGATCTTTTTTTTTTGTATTTTTTTAAGTTCGTCCGCTACATTATGTAGCAAACAATTTCTAGACAAAAATACCCTCCAACTCCGTCCGCTACATTGTGTAGCGGACGAGTTACTTTTTCTCTCATTCTCTCTCTTTTCAGTCATTATTTTTCTGACATGTTTGTCTCTCTCTCTCTATCAATTTTTTGACTCCCCTCTCTTTCTCTCTCCCCTTTCTCTTCCTCTCTCCTTTCTCTCACTTTCCTATCTCTCTATTTATCTTCTTTGCCGGCGATATTGTCTGTTGTAAGGAGAATCGAATCGGAGACCCGCAAGATCTGAGCCGAAGCGGAGTTTGAATCAGAGGAACATGTATTGAAAAACGTTTTTTGATTTACTAGCTTTTTTAAGTGATTGCTTTTTGTCGGAGTGGCGCGGTGGATCTATCTACTCATTTCAACATTTACGGCTAGAGTGGCGCGGTGGTTCTTCGGCGATGATGGCAGTTGTGCGTTTGTTGATGGCAAAAGACATTATTTTAGATCTGCATATTGCAAAGATAAAAGACATTGCGTGACTGAAAATATAGAGAACCCAGAACATCTAACACATCTAACACAAAACCCAGTTAATTTGGTTGTGACAATTCGTCCGCTACATAATGTAGCGGACACAATGAGCATTTATGACAGAAAGAGAAATGAGAGAGAAGGACACGAGCATTGATGACAAAAGAGAGAGAGAGACCGGGCATCTAACACATCTAACACAGAACCCAGTTAATTTGGTTGTGGCAATTCGTCTACTACATAATGTAGCGGACACAATGAGCAAATGAGAGAGAAGGACACGAGCATTGATGACAGAAAGGAGAGAGAGAGAGACAAACATGTCAAAAAAATAATGACTGAAAGGAGAGAGAATAAGAGAAAAAGTAACTCGTCCGCTACACAATGTAGCGGACGGAGTTGGAGGGTATTTTTGTCCAAAAATTGTCTACTACATAATGTAGCGGATGGACTTAAAAAAATGCAAAAAAAAAAGAAGATTTGGACCGTCCTGTGGACGGTCCAGATCGCGCTAGCAACTTATCCTATTTTGTTAGCACTATCAATGAATCAGCTCCCTATATATATATATATATATATATATATATATATATTATGACGCACCTTCATTTACTCTAGTGCAGAGACACAAAGTAAATGAAGGTGCACAGTATGCCCATTGAACAATTATAATTGCCAAAAAGATAAATGGTTGCATATATTGCTAATGCCACTTGTGAAAAACCTAAAGATTGCTCATTTTATGCTACTTCATAATTATATGGTCTTGTGTAAGTATTTTTTTTCCTTCTTCGCAAGTACTCCTTTTTTAATGAGTGGCATGAGGAATCGTAGATCAGAACATAATATGAATTACAATCATAGCGATGTTGCTTTGATGCACACCTCTTAATGAAAGCATGTCAACAAAATTTCAAAAGTTTTTGGAATATCATTTACTTGACACTAATTTTGAGAATAATGTGTAGCATATATATTCTTAACGCACAGTACAAGGTTTTCTTTAACGAGATTAACCATTTTTGTTATCTCCTCTTGTATTTAACTAGATCGAACAACTAAGAAACAAGACCAAGTAGAAATGTGGCTGAAAAAACGCGTGATCCACGAGGACGAAAGTTGAGGCAAGAGGATGGGGATGATGAAGATTCATTGAAGTTACAGTCTTAATTGTCTTTATCCAGTTTGGACCGCCAAACACATTCACTTACAAAGTTGATTAACCGAAGATGTGTGTGTAAATTACAATATCAGAGAGTAATTGGGTTCCACCCGTTACGAAAGTACTAATATTTAGAGTGTACGCGATGCGTGTGTAAGATAAGATAAATTGTCAAAATACTTACGTTAAAATTTGGCACATATTAACGATTGTAGATGGGAGAGTGGCGGATTTATGGAGTTTGTGAGTGAGAAATATAGGCGTGGATGGGAAAGTAGCTGAGATTAATATATTTATCTCAGCTATTCCAAACTCAACACGTGTAGGCGTCACACACCTCTGAAATAATCGCCCTACACAGAAAAGCTTTGTTCTTACCTCTCAAACGTGTCTCCAGTTAAGCATTGTAACCCTAATAATCAATCATCATTAACACAGACTAATTGCCGCGGCGCAGGTATGCGGATTACAATATTTACTCTTAATCATTGGAATCTATCTAATCACCAAGATTACGATTCTAACACCAATTAATTAACGCGACGTCATTGGATATGCGGGGACCAGACTTGCGACGATCAATTTGAAGCTTTCTTTATGGATTAATCCCCCCCCCCCACACACACAGTTTTTGTTTTGTTGGTGTTAATTATCCCACAAATTGTCATTATCAAAGTTCGGTAAAGGACGAAACGGCTACTCTCGCTTTGCTAACTGAGGACGGCTGCGTTATTTCTTACGCAATGCATGCATTTGCTTAGTAAGGAATCTAAAGAGGCCAATGAGGCACGGCAGAAATTTTTATTTTCTTCTTTTTACGTGTAGTTTTTCTTTCAGAAAAATCTAGTCGGGCGAGGGAAGCGATGTCTCGATCTTCTTTGGCAAAGATCAATTCGCCCCCCCCCCCCCCCCCCGCGCCGCGTCTCTTCCTCCCCTTCAATTCGCCAATAGCTCCTGATTGGTTTTTCTATCTTGTTGTATGACTTTGTTTTAATTTCTCAGGCATTGTGGTGGACGAGTTCAACGGCGTTTCTCATATATCTTTGTGCCACCTGATTATTTGTACCACAAAATACGCAACTGCGCTGTCCATCAATTTATTTATTTATTTTTATTTTATATAATTATAGAAAATATAAAGGGAGAGATAATTATATTAGTGAGCGTTATGAAACTGAGTACAATGAGGTCTTTATATAGGTAAGAAAAAACTATCATATCATATTAATACGTATCATCTAACACATAATGTGAGACCTCGTCTTTATATTACCTCCAAAAAAGGAAAGTTAAGAACATTTAGAACAAGAACATTGCGAAATGACTCAACTATCGTCAGCTCCATTCACCGATTCGCTAAACGGTATGGTTAGTTAAAAACATAAAATTGTATATTGAATTACAGCTTTGTAGTATGGAAGGGGTTAGAAAAGTTCCTCAACCAAGTGTGTCATTGTCACTTGTCGCAACATTTCGCCCTAGGACGCCTATCAAAGTTCTGAACGCCTCGGTGAAAACAGTAGAGTATCACAGGCCAGTATGAAGTCACTTCTCCTGGCGGGTATAAGGCAGGTGAAAAGTGGTTTACCAAATTCAGCCTTCCTTGGGCTTGATGATTTCGTTACATCCAGCCCAACTGACCCAACAAATGGTCCCCTGATCCACCTCGCCCAGCTCCTCCGCCTGTGCACGCTCGGTTGTGAGCTGTGACCTTTGGGCCACAGGTACCCAATAGGCCGAATAGAGGAAAATCCACAGCCTGTGGCCTTATATTGAAAAAGGCCCAAATAACTTGCTATCTGATCTGAATACTGAAGTACACTCGCACTATCATCTATTGTCATAAACGTTTTTCTTTTTTTTAATTGGTAAGCCAAAATGTAACATTCCGTGACAAAAAATGTTTCAAATGCCTCCGTTTCCATCCACTGTTCATCATTTTTGTATTTTAAAAATCCTCTGTACAATAAGAGCTAAGGGGGAGGCTGGTGGGTCTAATGTGTTGGGTGACGGGGAAGGGGGATCATGAAATAAAAAGTCTTTTTTTTTAATGAAGTAATGGCATTAAAAAAAATAAGGTTCTAACCCAGGGGCAATACAGTCTTTTCATTAAAACCGTTAAGATTTTTAGGGTTCCGTTTGTCGATAGACATAAGTGTTACATTTTGAAAAGTGAATCATAGGTGTAATTCCTTTTTTTAATTGGTAAGCCAATTTTGCGTCGATTCACAGCTAAATCCTCTCAAGAGCTATTGTCTAATGTTTGGTCATGAATCGGTAAAAAAATTCTCAATAACCCAGAAGTTCAGAAAAAGAACGAATCTCCTTCAACACCGACCTCCCTCTTGCAGCATTTTGCTTCTCTCTCTCCCCCCCCCCCCACCCCCCAACCCAGTTCTTACTCCAAAAAGCCAACGACCTCTCTTTAAAGTGCATTTATGATTGTGAGCAGAATGATACCATCATTGTGAAGCAAAGGGTCATGATTCCATCCACCCATACATGTACCATAAATAGACAAAAGTTTTGGCCCAAAGAAAGGTAACTTAGTGCTTTTCCTGCCCAGCAGTTCTAGACTTTTTCTACAAACTATAGGTGGTTCATTTTTTCGCTTAAACTAGAGATGACCACTAGTTACTTTTAACGTGCTAATGTCATTCAAAGAAGGGAGTCCCAGAAATCCTCACAAAAACTACATCCTGTAAATCTTCTTTGTTCTTTCCAACTAAGAAACTGAATGCCTGCCTTTTCTTGAAGGGGTGGATTTAGCTTCTTCCGGATTGGCTGAACCAAGACTTCCTGACGAATCGGAGCCACTATTCTCTCCTTGTTCACCTTTGCTTGACCAGATTTTTGAAAATACTCTCTTTGACATGAGCAGCCCTTTCATTTTGCTAACCGCGGCCTTGTCTGCACTGCCATTACTTCTATTGCCTCCACCAGCTGCCCCGTTCCCTAGTCTTAAGGCCGCAAGCTCCCCCTTCAAGGCCCTAAGCTCTTCGACTGTGGCCACAGCATCCCATTCCTCTTCCGTGTTAGTCGTTGCCGATCTTGAGCTCCCATGAGAGCCATAATTTAGGTCTTTAAAGGCTTTGGGGAGGTCAGGAGTGCTACTGCCGGACGATGCAGTGGCCCTGACTTGTTCAAAAAAGAGCACCTGTACAACTACACGCAAAGGGAGCCTCTCATTCTGCACTGCATGCATGCAAGCATCCACCGAGAGCTTCTTGCAGTCCATCAATTTGCATATCCTCTTCCTCTCACTCTTGCTTATTCCAGGGTGCGCCTGCAGCAAAAACATCATCTTCCTATTACAAATCTTTTTCAACCAACAGCTCCCTTACTAGCATGATAATCATCCTTGAGTTATTACGATCAAGAAGTGATAAAAAGAAAGTGGTTAGCTTTTGTTTTATTTCAACCTAAAACATTAATGTTGCAGACTATACATATTGTTACTGATTTCTAATGGAGCATATTGTGCCGATCAATAATACTGATAATCGTCACATATTAATGGAAAAAAAAAATCATGTTTAGCCACATGTTACAAGTTTCAAAACACGTTATATTTGAGACGCATTACAAGTTTTATATCCAGCACAACGAATCATCATTTAGTTGGACTTTATCGTGTGAAATAGTAAGAAAATAAACCATCCAAACATCAACCACCAAATAGCCTTTTACACAAATGAAGCAGGGAGAAGCCTTACCTTCAGATACATATCAATGGCCCGATAAAGCCCATCGTGAGCAGGGCGAGAGAACCCAGACACCATCTCTGCAAGATCCACAAATGCTGACAAAGGTAGATTAGGATCTTTTGCAATTTCAGTGAGATACCCGTCAACCAGCTTTACCACCATCAGCTTTGAAGCTTCTGATAAGATTCCTGTCCTTCTCACCTCGTGAATTACATAGCCATCTTCTACTTCAGTTTCAGGATTCCGATCTTGTCTCATAAACTCCTCCAGTATTTTGCAAATAGTACTAACATCATACAGGGTGGTTTCCCCCTCCTCAGAGCGTATCAGAAGATCCTGAACAGATGCTGCCTCCAATTGCTGCCCTATTCTTCTTACCAGCTCACCCTTTGTCATTTCTCCTGAACCAATTAACATAGCTGCTTTTAGCAATCTGAGCAAGAAACCACAGGAGACGCAGCCTTTCTCTGCAGGTAGCATCCACACAAATGTATCCACTACTGACCGAGTCTTCAAGGCTTCGCCAGACTGGATCATGCCCTTGCTAAATCCAGGTAACCTTCTCTGAGCAAAAGCTTGCAAAGCTTCTCCAATCACTTCACTGGATACTATCCCTTTGTTTTTTATATTAGCAATAATCCGCTTAAAATATTCCATTTCAAGCTCACACAAGTCCTGAACCCACCAATCACTGGGCACCATCCGGCTTCTGACACCATTCCAGTTAGCATCGTTACCATTTTCCCCTGGGAGTTTTTTCCGGTTATAGGTATAAGACCAGTCCACCTTGGAAACATCAACAGAGGCCTTGGAAGCTATTGAGTCAATGCAGTTGCTTACCAACTTCAGTTCTTCAGACAAAGGGGACAAAGACTTTGTAGTCTGAAGAACGATGATCGAGTCCTTCCAGCTTCTAAAAATACTGGAGTTAAGAAAAACATCAATCTTGTAGATGAGGTTCCCTTTCTCAATTGTCTCGTGCATCCCTAGGTACTCCGCCGCGCAACGTGCCACAACAACATTATAAGCATTCAGGGTTACAGTCATCCCATAACAAAACTTGGCACAAACTTCAAAGGCAGCTGGTCCACCTGGAATGTCATGAATGTCAACTTCATCACCATTTCCTTCATTTGCGGTTGCAACCAACTTTTGCAAGCTGGCACTCTTGGACAAAAGAGGAAACTGCAGAACCAGATTTTCAGTGCTCAGAATATAACGAAGTACAAAGTAAAAATACTGCTATAGACCAAATATGAAAAACAAGTAATAATGCCGCTAAGCAAGTTTTGCGGCTCTCATTGAGATTGGAAGAACTTGACAATATTCTCTAAAGGGAAAGTCTAGCTTGAACTTTCACTAGGATTCCATACAGCTTGTCCAGCCCTCATACACAGTTAATGTTTACCGCCTCTAGCACAATTAATTCCTTCAGTAAAGCTATACAATGTTGTTTTTGACAACTGGCACATTTCGTGCCTTCATTAGCCCCTGCTTACTGTATAGTCGAGTACATGGAGGGAATTCCTAGCAAATGTAATATGTTACAGGGTATGGCGCTCAGAGTTAAAGCAAGGCACAGTTGTTAAAGCATACTCCATGAACAGAGGTGTCAGTACGTCTAACAAGCCAGAAATTGCTGAAAGAACTTTAAATTACAATCTGTAAGAAGATCGCATACCTTATGTAGATAAAACTTCGCATCCCCTACATTAACAACAATGTCAGTTGTCAACTCAGTAGCCACATACCTGCACATTGAAACTTGCTTTAGCATATGCACCCCAAGAAACATATTTATTGAAGAGAAAAGCAATAACTCAATAGAAGGAATATAGAGAAGACAGGAAACAATTAGCGAGTACATAATGCTTGGATAAACAAGGCACCTATCCATATACCAGTGGAAAAAATAAATTCATAATCAAGCAAACATGAGGCTAACCTAATGCACACAGTCTAGAATAGTTTCTAATTGCCGCATAATACAATATACCAAAGCATCAAACTCTACCGAAAATGGTCCCTTGGACTGTCAAGCAATTGTAGCTGTAAATTAATACAAATGGAGTTCACAACAGGTAGCATGAGCGCTTTAAATTTATCATCCCCAAATCATAATCAATATGTTTTCACTTTTGACTTAAGATGGGGAACTGAAGAAACAGATCATGGCTTCAAGTTCCACCGTGTTAAAAATCTTCTAATCAGAACACCGACTATTAAGGCAATCAAATAACATGATACCGGATTTGCAGGGGAAAAAATCCTAGTGGAGAGAACTAACGATGTAATGCAGCCAAAATGAAAGAATGGCCCTGGCCCGCATAAGAGAGTTCCATGAAAGTAAGCATCAGCACTCAGCCAGTAGAAAAAAACTCCATAAACTCGTGCCCTCATTGATTGATTGGCGCTTCAACCGGCTCCACCACTCACTTTCTGTTCCCTTACTCATTAGTCTAGTCTATGCAGCACTCTGAGTTGGGGTGGGGAAGGGGAGCCATATTGACACATTGAAGTTTGTAGCTAAATGTGATAGCTTGAAGTATAAACATGGTATCTGAAGTATCTAAGCAGACATTAAATCATATGCTAGAGCCTCTATTATCTCATAATATTTAACAAGGAAGAGATCATTAGTTGAATCTCATAATGAGATAGCCTAACATGATACTTTTCAGATGCCTAAAATTACTACTTGCCAGAAACTATGTCAACCTCTTCAAAAGTAATAGAAAGGCGAAGAAGAAAGAAGGCATTATTGTCACCTCTTCTTCTTTTCAGATTGGTGAGCAAGTCCCTTCTCATTAAGAACGTTTCTAAATTCTTTCAATCCAAGAATTCAAGAATCAACTACAAAGAAATAAGACATCAGACATCCTCTTATCTAGGAATCAGTCTTGCATGAATTATCCAGTATTCTGATACCAGTACATAAGGCAATGTTTTACCTTCCCTCCAAAATGCTTAAGTCCCTATTCTCCAATGATACTCACACCCGGAATCATTAGTAATGCCAAGAGAGAATCCTCTTGTTTGGGGATTAGGAAGCAAGTTTCACGAGAATGATCTTCTCATTGTAATAAAAATAAAAAAAGACAAAATTACCCCCCCACCCCCACCCCCCGGTTGACAAAATTAGACAAACACCAACCTTTGCATTCTTCCAAAATTCAAGTTTCACGAGAATGATCTTCTCATTGAGATATATCTCCCTGATCAAAATCTCAAACACTAAGACCTCTATAAGCAAAATGATTCAGAAGCAACTCACAAGAATCACTCTACTTCCCAAATTTTGTGTAAGTAGTATGTGACATAAGTGAATGTGATAGCACCGGTTCACCTAGAGATCCTCTGTTCGAAACTTGTAGACAAGAAGTTACACCCCTGGCCCCTACCAAAGCCAAAAAAGAAGCAAACTGACAAAACACTATATAACAACAAGCATACAGAAAAAACCAAACATGCTTGGGGCAAGGCAATGGGCCAACTTGAAGAAATTGTAACCACCACATAAGCTGACAAGCATATAAATGTTTCTAACTTGGTGCACATACTGTCCTTTCAGATTACGCAGCTGTACCATACACATCCACTAACTGAAGGACATAGAGATTTGCAAATAAAGAAAACGTAATTCAAACTTCCAAAAATCAACAATCAACCGGAGTGGCATGCTAAACAAACTAAAATGCACCACCATAGCATCACCGACAATAGATTAGGTCCAAGAAAGAATTTTTACCTGACATTGTTCCCGTCAGTCTGAAAGGAATCAGGCTTGGATCCAAGTTTCATGAACTTCATCCTGCCAGCTTAAAGATCTGCTTCTACACCCCTAAATGTCCAGAAACTAATCTTTCCCACTACTCAGTCCCAAAATCAGCTACCTCACGGGCGCCACAGGTCGAACATAACCCCAATTCAAGGAAATAAAGTCCCAAAAATGGAAAGAAAACCACCCCAGGGTGTGGGGACCAAACTTCCCGAATATAACCCAATTTCTGGACTTCAATGAAAATAAGATCTCAAAGAAGGGAAAGTATATATGCTACTACAAGTTAGACCGAATCTTGACAGCACTATTTAGAGAGAGAGAGAAAGAGGAGAGAGGGAGTAAGGGAGATGGGGGTTTAGAGTAGTTCTTTCTTTTTTAAAAGGGAGTGAGTTCACTTGAATGTGAAGAGAGCAAGAAGAGAAGAAATTGTTTCCTTGCTCGGCGGCAAAGCCCACTGACCCTGGGCTCACCCGGTCAGCCAAGGAGACATAAACCAACTGACTCTAAAACCCTTAAACTATTCTCAGAACCCAGACTCACAAGCACAAATCTTGACTCCATTTCTTTTATCCTTTCTTTTTTCTCTCTCCTCTGTTTCCTGGGGTTTCTTTACTTTATAGTACTTGATATCAAGTTCAAAAGAATCATACCCACCAAGAACCCAATGCTCTTAATAAATTGCAAGTCGCAAAACTAATATTGGAAAGTTTAATTACCTGCAACAGAAAACAGCACCTCGGTATCAGTTGAAATAAACCACTAAAACGGTAGACAAGGAGCATCTCTTTCTTTACATTGTTGCTAACAAGGTGAAGGAATAAATCAGAAGATCGCAATATGAGGTCATGGCTATATACATAGTACAACAGACAACTAAACATCAGCAACAAAATCTCAGGAACCCACAAGAATCTTTTCAGAGATTTCAACAAGAAATATGGTTAAAAAAAAAAATAAAGCACCTTGAATCATGATCACCATGTTGCAAATATGATTCTTTCTTAAGAAAAGAATCTAAAAATCTCGCATGACATTGAACCCATCGATCACAGTGTCATCAATAGACAAAACCCAAAGGCAACTCTCCATGTAAACCCCATCAAAACCTCAGACCTAACAGTAGCATCAACTAGGACACATGAAGTGTATAACATACATTACATGTGTATACAGACTGCAGAGAGGGAAAGAAGGAGTGAGTACCCAAAGTGTTGTGCAAGAATCTGTCAAGAAGGCTCTACAGAAATAAACGCCCAAATGCAGAGGAGTAACAACTAACAACAGCCCTCTGCAGAGGTTTTAAGACTATTGGGCCAAACATATTTTACACATATACATTATGGCTCAGATACCAACAAAGCATGCATAAAGGGGGCACTACTGCCCACCAAGAAACACCCCTTAGTAGAGTTGTTTTATTCCCCATATTCTGTATACCGAAATCAAAAATTACAACAAAGTTACACAAAAGGCCAAGTCTTACCGCTAAGTGCAATCAGAGTTTCAGCTTTGATCTTGCTTTACCTCACCAAACAGAGTAAAAAACCCACTCGGAATTCGTTCTGCAAATGGGTGTTCTTTCTTTTCCTTTTCTCTGTTTTTTTCCCTGTTGCTCTCTGAGAAAGTAAATAAAAATCCCCTTCTCTGTTCAGTACTTCAGATTGGAAATTGTATTCATTAAGATTTGGACACCCAGTTTGCAATGTTATGCACGCCAAGCTGACACTCACCTTTTCTGCTCCCTCTTTATAACATTGAGTACTTTTAGCCCCCTGTGAAATGACCCATTCCTCCGCACTAACCTCCGTTAACTCCTTTTTTTTTAACAATAATAAATATTGACATGATTAATATGGCAGAAAAGAGTTAAGAGAGTCAAAGAGTTATGGAGTTTTATTATTGAACACGGGAAGAGCTAAGCAATTTAAGGAGTTATTATTGACGATCTTAAGTATTCTAAACCATCTAACATCTTTTTCTTTTAGCAAACTTCATTAATGTAAAGAAACATTAAAACACTATAACCCAATAAATTTTTCTCATAAGCACAAAAACATCGCATTAAAATGAGTTGTCCCAAAAAATGAGCGACGCCCTGCTTTCATGTATTACGGAAAGACTTGCACATCAACTCAATCTCGTAGATTGTGATCTCCTGGTAACAGTTCTTTTTAGGCTGGTCGAACCTTATGAAGGTGACATATCCTATGCATACCTCTAGTACTAAAAAGAACTCTGAGTTGTCAAATGGGTCGGGCGGCCCGCGAGCTAGCCCGACCCGACCCTTTTGATGAACAGTGCTGGCCCGACTTAAGGCCTAGGGCCTAGGCCTGGGTCAGGCCTACATTTTCCAGAAAAAGTCCGGGCCAGGCCCGGTTTTGGCCCGAGTTTGGCACGGGCCCCGTTCAGGCCCCCCCTTTTTACTTTTAAAATTTCACTTTTCTCCCCTTTCCCCCCAACAGATTTATTCTCCTTTCCCTCCCTAAACAGTACTGAAGATTTAAGTAATGCGAAAAATAATAACACATCTTAAAGTCTTTGATTTTTTTTCTTTATAAATATAGTGGTCATGGGATCGAGTAAATTTTCAATATCTTTATGTATTGAAATTGCTGACCCCAATGCATCGTGTACCCCACATTTGCTGTATTTTGTCAATTTATGTTACAATTTGAGTGGGCTGAAACTTAAAATCTGCTCTATTTCAGCACAGATATTGTTATGTGCCCAACCATGAGTTTCAGATAATCCAACCTAATTCCAGTTCTAGTGTTCGAATTGTCCAAAATATGGTTTAAAAGAGAGATTGCATAAAGAAGATTCAAAAGGTATTTCCTTTTAAGTGTAAGTTTTACCAAGAAGAGTAGCTTTGTCATCGACTTTTAAGCTCCATCAACGGATGTGCATTGCACAGCCTCACACAATGAACCTGAAGCCAGTGGCGAAGGGAGGGGTAGCACTGTCGCATGCCCACCCCCATCTTTTGGGATGAAGTTTTTTTTGACAATTTGGCTTTTATCTTTATGATGATGATATTTGTTACTTCATGTCCCTTTAAGAATTTATCATTATTGAGAACATTTTTGAAGCCAAACTTGTTGATTTAATATATTGAATTAGTCTTACCATATACCGTAAAACATATTCTTACACATCAATCTTTTTAACTCTTGTCGCTATAGATTTGTAGTAAAGTATTGATTGCTGTTAGGGACGCTTTAATAAAGCGTCCCTAACAGCAAATTACCATATTAAAAAAAAATCCTTACCTTGAATAATAAGAAAATATCTAAAGAAATTTGGGCCCCCGGCCCAAGCCCGGCCCTAAATGTTGGGCCTAGGGCCTGGGCTTGGACCGGACCCAGATATCTCCAGAACCAGGCCCGGTTGGGAGCCCCCTTGGCCCGGCCTCGGCCCGATTTGCTGGAGGCCCGATGGGCTTGGGCTGGGCCGGCCCAAGCCCGGCCCATTTGACATCTCAGTCTTGCATGAGATTCTTATTAGAACAGTACGAGCAGTAAAAACTTGATTTTCATCGTAGAAAATACAGTAAATTTCTTGTTGGCACAATGGCACTAGTTCTACGTGGTACTCTTCATCGGTAATAAAAGCGAAATGCATTCATTGAAATCCTTCATTACAGCACTGCTGGCCTGTCACAGAGGGTAGAAAGAAGAGCCGCCCTAGTCATAATGCCTCAACCTAGCCTAGCTTTGGCTGGTTGAAGAGTCTATGCGTCTGGTGCCAATCTAAATGCCCTTTATGATCAAGAAAGTAAATGTGTGTGAATAATCGCATTCCAGTTTTAATGAAAATATACAATTTTTGTTACTTATTTAAAAAGAAAAATTTCGCAATAAAAGTGAAGCGCGTTCAGAAAATAATACAGAAGCGCAAGTTTTTTTTTACTATCTGATGCCCTTTTGTGAATGCATCCCAACAATTGTGCTGGAATTTTTACATATAGAAAAATCTCACCGTCGCTGGTCTCTGGTCTCACCCTAATATAAGGTCCAATTCTCACTTTGCCTTATAGGATAATCTAACTCCCACACATGATTCTGACCGTGCCACCATGACTGCAGTTACAAGGTCTGTGCAGCATGGGATTTGATTCTTTACAAATGCATTGATTCCTACAGCTCTCAGCTAATTGGATGGAACTTTAAGGAGGTTCTGATTATTATTAATGAAACTTGCCAAAAGGTCATAATATGGTGGGGCTTTTGACATATTATGGTCAACTGCCCATATGTGTTGCTCAAGTGGGCCACTTCATATGCCTAAGTTGAACCATTAGAATCTGGAATGGAATATAGCAGTTGATGGTGGACATATGCTAGTTGCGGAAGAGGGGCCCTTATGTTTACTTTGACCGATCCACATGTTTTTGGTAATTGTTGTGTACTTTGCTCGCTGTTATCAAATGCTTTCATTGAGATAATTGTCTCCCTAGCTACTATAAAATCCCTCATCTCAAGGAGAATCACATTAAACACCAAGTACTTCGGTCCTAAATCTTGAGTTTCTGCATCTTCTTTCCTTCTTGGTGATTCGAGTGTTTAAACATTTGATAGTGTCTCTTTTCTTATATCACTCAAATAGTACATATCAAAAAAATTCATTACATTCTTTGAAACAAATATAATTATGATCAATCAGTCTTGTTTGTTCACATGAGTTTCCGTTGATTTGGAATGGATTCGAATCCTTTGTTGTTACTACACTCAGTGCACTGTTGTTGGGATTGGTGTGGGTGGGGGGAGCAGGGTAATTGATTTCTGAAGTCCATTTCTGTCCTTAAATGTCAGAATGATCAGAACATAACTAAGGAGAAACATGTAACATGAAGTTCATAATGAAAGAAAAACAATTAAGGTACTGTTTCTTAGCTAAACACGTTGTGCAGCTATAGTTCTCACAGCATGGATACTTATAGCGCCAGTTATGAAATGACTTTTGCAACAATCGCTCTAACAACCATTTTAAGCTCCAAACCTCTTATATCACATACATACTTACCAATGGTTTTATCTTCCAGACTTCAGTTTTCTGTTTGCGAGTGATCTCAAAATTATGGTACCAAACGGGACCTTAATGTCTCTAACCATTCCTCAGACCTCCATTCACTCACCCACTTGGAGGAAGAGAGAGAGCCACGGGAGACAATGGAACAACAGCAGGCAACTGGGACGATACTTGCCTAAAGATCAAGATATTAGATTTTAGGTCGCATGCAGACGATGCCCTCGGGCTAATACCTTTTGGGTTCGGCCTCCAATTAATTAAGCACAGTGATCACATTTACAACTCATGGATGTACTGCTAACTAGATATAAAGAGAAAAGAGAGTACCATATCTGTCACTTAATGGTCTAACAAAGAGCACATGGCCACCAGTGCTAGGTACCCATATTATAAGTAGGACTAGATCACTTAAACACTGATGTGCTTGCTTAATCATCCGGGGTTAGGCCAAGATTTCATACCCTAATCATAGCAAGCATCGATCTTGATATGTTGCCTCACGTAGCTTGGGTCTACACCACATGGATCCATGATCATATGGCATGCTACACTCTTTGGTCCTACCATGGATTTGCATATTGCCCCACTTTTTCCAATAATGCAGGACCACAGTTTGAATGCAACACGTAGAGAGCGGCACTGTTGCGCTAGATAACTAATCGGCCAATGTAACCTCAAGTCCATTAATGCAAGCCTAAGACCATGGAGGGGCAAGGCCAAGGGGAGGGCCAGAAGGCCTGATACGAGGGTGTTGGCTAGGTCTTCGACGATGTACCAAGTGACGTGCTATCGATTCTTTGTCGTAAGAACTACAAGGACTAGTCGACCAAAGTAATGGAAATGTAAAAAACGTAAAAATTCGTAGAACATGAGTCCTAGTTTCTGCTCGCTATTGCTTCCTTATGGGTTCCGCTTAATTTCTCGTTTCGTTTCCCTTTTTGGGATTAAACGGTGGAACCTTAGTTTCTTTAGTTACGTAACTGCATCACTTATTAGCTTCTCATATCAGTTGATGGATGCTTTCATTTGGTTAGGCTATGTGTTGCATGGAAAATGACCAGATAGGGAAGTGGGGACGATAGAGAAGAGATAGAGATTTAAATGTGACTGTGGAGAAGGAAGAGAGATGATGCAGCTAAGGAGATTCAAAGGAACACTATAGAGGTTGACCTTATAAGGCAGAATATTCTGGCACTCGAGTGTCCCAACTAAAGAGAATTGCTTTACTTAGGCCCGTTTGACAAAAAAAATTTCCCTCTTTTTTTTTCAGTTTTAAAAACTGAAAAAAAAGAGCGTTTGGTTTTTTTAACCAGTTTTTAAACTGCAGAGTAAAAAAAAAACTCCAAAAACTGGTTTTTTTTTTTCACTTTTGGTTTTTTTTTTTCGACCACCACCCTCCCACCGCCGACAGCCACCTCAGGCGACCACTGCTGGAGACTGCCGGCCGCCGGAGACTGCCGACAACCACCTCCGGCCGCCGGCGACCGCCGGCAGCCACCGCCGGAGACTGTCGGCAGCCACCTCCGGCCGCCGGCGACCACCGCCGGAGACGGCCGGCAGCCACCTCCGGCCGCCGGCCACCACCGCCGGAGACTGCAGGCAGCTACCTCCGGCCGCCGGCCACCACCGCCGGTGACTGCCGGCAGCCACCTCGGCCGTCGGCTACCACCACCACCACCGTCGACCACCGCTACGCCCCACCACCGCCACCGCAAACCACCAAAAAAAAAAAGTCAAAATAAAAAGGGTTACCAAACACCAAAAAAAAAAACCTCAAAAAAAAAGGGGTTATCAAACACCCACTTGTTTTTATAAAAAAAAAAAATT
This sequence comes from Escallonia herrerae, assembly GCA_033070095.1. NCBI lineage: Eukaryota > Viridiplantae > Streptophyta > Magnoliopsida > Escalloniales > Escalloniaceae > Escallonia > Escallonia herrerae. The sequence goes on along the minus strand of JAVXUP010000167.1, from coordinate 347,707 downwards.
AAGCTGCTCTTTAAAAAACTGCTCTTTAAAAACTGAAAACCAAAAAAAAAAATTTGTCAAACGAAGCCTAGTTCCCGTTTCACACTCTTTTTTTCTCTTTTTTTTCAGTTTTAAAAACTGAAAAAAAAAGGAGCGTTTGGTAATCATTTTTTTTTTATTTAAAAAATCAGTTTTTAAACTGCAGAGTAAAAAAAACTCCAAAAACTGGTTTTTTTTTTCGACCACCACCACCACCCTCCCACCGCAAGCAGCCACCTCCGGCCGCCGGCGACCACCGCCGGAGACTGCCGACAACCACCTCCGACCGCCGGCGACCACCGGCAGCCACCTCCGGCCGCCGGCAGCCACCGCCGGAGACTGTCGGCAGCCATCTCCGGCCGCCGGCGACCACCGCCGGAGACGGCCGGCAGCTACCTCCAGCCGCCGGTGACTGCCGGCAGCCACCTCCGGCCGTCGGCCACCACCACCACCACCGTCGACCACCGCTACCCCCCACCACCGCCACCGCAAACCACCAAAAAAAAAAAGTCAAAATAAAAAGGGTTACCAAACACCAAAAAAAAAACCTAAAAAAAAAAGGGGTTATCAAACACCCACTTGTTTTTATAAAAAAAAAAATTAAGCTGCTCTTTAAAAACTGAAAATCAAAAAAAAAAATTTGTCAAACGAAACCTTAATTATTGTTACGTAGCTTTAGCGTACACTACTCGGCTGTTAAAGTGTGCGGCCCAAAGCCTTGTAGTTTGGCTTATTTTCCGGCTTTCCTGCATGGCCAAATAATGCATCATCAGGGAAAATAAAAACATGCACATTACTCTTTCCAACGGGTTCTCTGGTTGTTTACAATGTACCTTACACCTTTGATGATTTCTACCCTTAAATGGCCAATATTTACTGGCAAATGAATAACGTTAGTGATTTTTTCGAAGCCACCATGGATCTACGAGACGCTAAACAGCTGTGATGGAGATAACGTTGGTCATTTTGTGAGAGATGGAAAATAAACAGAAGAATACTATTAGAATGAGCTTGAAAGTGTGATATATTACATGTTGTAAACGTTAGGCATGTGAGAGAAATTACAAAACAATTATACATAAGTTTCTTGGGAATAATAAATAACTTTCACCCAAAAAAACGTTGGTCATTTTGTTTGTTTGTAAGGGCAAATCGTTTACTACTATTCCTAGTCGCCGAGGATTAAAACAATGTAAAGTCGAACTTCTCTACGATTGTAGTCTCCGTCCTAAGGATTATGTAAATAAGTGGTCGTGATAACAATGTTGGTATGACCTGATGCTCAATCTTAAAACATTAAAGACGCGATACACACCATGAACATAACGATAGTAAAACCTCAATTATCTTCTCGTGTGCGGGTGATCCAGAATCACCCAATATGTTCCACATGTGCACACACACACACACATATATATATATATATATACACATATATCATCCAATAAGAAAATTAGTTTGGTGGAAATCAATTTTGTGAAATTCCACAATTATGCAGCCTCAAAGCGGTTAATGGGTCGGCCACTCGGCCCAGTCAACTAGGCCTGCTTTAGGCTGCAATTCATGGATGCAGTTAAACTTATAAGGGAGTTAAGTCTCAGCAAACATTTTATGAATAAGTTAGGGCTTTAACCCATCTTTCAGGCCCAAAATGAAAAAAGAATGGACCCAATGTTCAATCATGGGCCTAGTTATAGAAAATATGGAACGTAAAAAGTTTTCGTTGGCTCGCGTGTGTATATATATATACTAATAGGATAGGATGCACGTGATATTAAGACGTGACAAATATATATATATATATATATATATATATATATATATATATATATATATATATATATTATAAGAAAATCAATACCCCGTATATTTTTTAAGAATATGATAATTAATTTTCTATGGTTCTTATATACATGTTAATCCAATTGAAGTCATTGCAAGTTGAAATTGAGATTCTTATGCAATGCATAAGTTATTCCAAAAATGTTATGAATCCATCTAAAGAATGTGTTCTTTGAACTATCTTTATCTCGCACGACTTTTATAAAATGCAAAATGTGTAAGTCGATTTGATGCTAAAGATGGTCCATATCCTATCATGGTCTTACCCACCATTCTTTTGAAGCAAAAAATAATTATTTTAGAAAAAATAAGTAGTGAAGCCGCCTGATCTTTTCACAGCCGAATCGATGCATTTATTTTAAACTTAAAAGTATAAAGTTTAACAATCAATAAATTAATATTTATTTTTATGTCAACATCCATATAACATTGATTTTTTGACTTTAACTTTCAACCATTTTTTACTGTTTGTATCTACTATAGTCCAACCCCATGAATACATAGTTATGGTGAATGCATCACAATCATTCTTTGTCACCTTTCATTCATAAAATAATTTTTATATTTAATTTGACAAAAAAAATGTTACTATAAGATTCATGTAGCACATTTACTTTTTAGGAAAAAACTGCAATAAATGTTTAGTAACTTCTAATCCAAAAAATAACAAATGCATATCTATTTGCAAATACACGACCACTTTATATAATTAATATTGTTATTAGAAATTTCTTTGTTAAAAGAAAAAGGATTATGGTTGTAGACTAAACAACAACCATACTTCCGATCCCATTATTATAATCTTTTGTCACCTAAAGTTAGACCTGGCAAACGGGTATACCCGCCGGGTACGGGTAAAATCCGATCGGGTCTGGATAAAACGGGTCGGATAAATTTTACCCGATTTTCCCGGGGTAGACTTTTCCTGGAACCGTATCCTACCCAGGCGGGTAAGGTATTACCCGCGGGTAAAACATTAAATTTTACAATTTTTTTGAAACAAATATTCATTTCTTCTTAAATGTTTTCTTCTCCTTTCTTTCTTCTTTTATTACACAAAATCAGATCTTCAACATTGTTAATTACTACAATAATCAATCTCCATTATGATCTATTACACAACAAACATAAAATCAAGATCAGGAATCATGAATATACAAAATAGGACTAGAAAAAAATTCAAGATCAGTAGATCTAGTGGCGACTGTCATTATGTCAACCATAGATCGATATTGCCAATTACAATAATCGATCTCCATTAACATCTATTACACAACGTCGATAAAATGAAGATCAGGATTCTTGAAGAAACAAAAAAAAAAACGAAGAAAAAAAAACTACAAGGTCACGATTCTTGAATAAAGAAAATAAAACAAAAAAAAATACAAGATCAGTGATTTTGTGGCGACGGTCAACACTCAACAGTAGATCTGGCGAAGGAGAGAAGTCGGCGACGGAGAGAAGATCGGCGACGGTCAACACTCAACAATAAATTTGGCGATGGAGAGAAGATCAGCGATGGAGCACGGAGGACGGAGAAACAATCGGTGACGGAGAGACAAAGGCTTACGATCGGTGACTCGATCGGTGGTTGCGGTATCAGATTGATGGAGTGAAGGCATGAAGGGTAGTGGTGGGGTAGATCTTGAACGAGCAGCTGCGGCGACGGCAGAGGCAGAGAAGAACGAGCGGCGGCGGCGGTATGAGAAGTGGGAAGAAGGGTGAAGACTGGAGAAAAATGAAAGTGAGAAACTTTAGGGCACAAATGGTTGTATTTATAGTTTGAAAGACGGGTAAATCCGGGTAACCCGTAAACCGACCCGAAAATTACGGGTTGGTTCGGGTACGGGTTAGATTTTCGCTGGTAGTAAATATAGGTACCCGTACTCGGGATTTTTGACCGGGTGCGGAGCGGGTACGGGCGGATTTTCGCCAGGTCTACCTAGAGTGCTATAGTGGTATTTATTAACTGCTCTTTTTACTTGTTATCAACAAGTGATGAATCCTTTAATCCCTTGCTGATAAAGTAGTAAATTATATGTGTAGTTATAAGACGATGCAACATTAAAAGATAAAACAAGTAAATAGAAAAAAAAATTCTTTTATTGCTGAATCCAATTTAATACGTTCTCTTTTATTTTTGGCAACATTAAAGGTAGAATAGAAGAATTTTGTTTATTCCAAAGTTAAATTTTCGATTGCAAACACGTGAAATCGTCAATTCACACAGTATCTAGTTGGAAATTATCTAAATAGATAATGGCAGTATACACAAAGATGAATAAGAAATAAACTCGTAATAATGAGTTATACTGTGCTTGTGAAGTATTCATCAGCATACTCTGGGATGCCTATATATAGAAAATGATATACATCCACATTAACCTTTATTTTTAAGATTCAAAATTTAAAAAAGCTGAAGAGTTAGAGTCACCCTTAATTAGAAGGTTGTGTTGACAGTTAATTAATAAATAAAGTGAAATGAGTAATTTATAGATCTTATTAAGGCATAATATTCCATGACATAATTTTCGATCATAGCAACATCTATTACTAAATAGGAAAATGGCGAAAATACTCCATAACAATCAAAGTAAGAAAATATAAGTTAAGTTGATCAATGTTTTGAAGTTTGTGTTGGAGAATAACTTATATTTGCATAGTTAAACTTATACAAATAAAACATAGAGACACGAATATGTAATAGGATACAAATATAATATCCAGACTTAAAGCCAAAAATAGGAAAGTTGAAGGTAAAGATTTATCATGTATAGTTTTAATCTTTTCTGGTTTGTTGAACCATATTATCAAATTTCATTGCTTAATTAAAAAGTTGAACCAATTATCCGTAAGACAACATAAGAGTAAAATTTATCTATCTTTAGAGAAGATTGTTACAATCTAATGGTCATTTGAAAAAAGTTAATTATTCTAGTTATGTCATAAGACGTTATTATCAAGGTATTATATGTCCTAATATATATAAAACATCAAGTTATGGATGACAATACTGTAAGACCCAAAAATAACTAGTAATTAAATTATTATTATGTTTAGGGCATCTTTACAAATTTAATTATTTTTAGGATATTTTGAAATAAGTAATGAATATTTAGAGGTCTTTTAATTATTTACCAGTCTTAGAGACTTTTAAGGGCTAACCAAGTCTGTTTACGATATATTCAGTTTTGGTTATAGAGAAATAGAAGAAGGAGGAAACTAAGGTTTTGGAGGATTGCAATCTTCTGTGCACAATTGGTAAGATTCTTGAACCCACTTTTGATTATAAGGATGAATTAAATGATATTAGAATTGTTGTTATTAAGATTTTAACGTAAGTGGATTAATTATAATATCTAGGTTTTGAGATTTTCGGAAGTGATCGTAATTTGGTGAAGACTATTATATAAATTTGAGGTAAGGGTTTCATATATAACATCTACCTCTAGTTATCGATAATTGTGTCATATTTTTATTAAACATCGGTGTGTGAAATTTCGATTGTGGTTGACGGTATACCTTGGATTACGTGCTGTGTGTAATATCATATGTCTAATAGTCTTTCTCTTTATTTTTGGCTCCAGATTCTTGGCTCTGAATTCGTTGTGCATGAGTTATTACCATAAAGAGCGCCTTTACTCTTTCTTTCTCTAATTCACAGGCCATCGATGTATCTGTGCATGTGCATGTAGCAGCACCATGGATGCACATGCCATTCTTTTGTCCTTTCTTGTATATTTTTCAATGTGTCATGATTCTTGTGCCTAGAAAAGCTCAAAATCCATGTTGCTTCAACTTTCCAGCCTTTCAGGCGTGTGGAACTGCCTACGTGGCAGCATAATTCACCTTTGATTGGATCTTGATTGGTTTATTTCTTTAGCACTCGGTTTTCATTTTATTTTGATTTCTCGTTTTAGTCTCATTCGGATTTAATCTATTCAACTTCCATTAAACACGTTATTTAGTCTCATTCGGATTTAATCTATTCAACTTCCATTAAACACGTTATCCCGTCCTCTTCGATTTGAGTCTAATATCGAGTATATTCTGAAAGTCGTTTAGCTATCCCATTTGAAATGCAATACTTTATACTTTGATATTCGTTTGACTTCTTTGAATTGAATTAATATTTTAGAACATTCACGTGCTTAGGTTAACGTGATGCCATGACATAATATGACAATTGCTACCGGTATACAACTTTGAACTTAGAACCTCCGCGTGCTTAGGCTAACATGCTTTACAGTCACGTGTTACGTGATTGTATTGTTTTGATTATTAGTTCACTTATTTGATTATAACCTTTTGACTTTGATTCGACCTTTGATGAGTTAATATCCCGTAATGAGATTTGTCGTGTCAAGATTAACTATCGTCTTTGCACCTTGTTTTTATATGTTTCGTTTTGACTCAGTTACATATTATTGGTTACCTGCGTTGTACTCTGTGGGTGTGTGCGTGTGATCTTTACTGGGCTTTATGCTCAACCCCCCCCCCCCCCTCTCCTCATTTCAAGTAATTAAGTTGAGACGGTATAAATGAGTTAATAGCACTATGCTTAAGTTTGGAGTGAACTTTAATTGATAACTTTCTTAGTAGCTTTGAAATAAGAACGATGTAATAGTTTTTTTTTATTTAGTGACTTTTGGTACCCCAATGGTTGGGAAATAATTATTGTTATTAAACTTCCGCTGCAATTATTAGACGTTGATGAGGAACTTGAAGGCATTTCATTTCAGATATGATTTAGAGCTCTGATTACCTCTTTGAGGTCATATTTTGGTAAGATGCTTTGGGTATTATATTTCTGGTAAGCATGAATATTTTGAAATAGTATATGTAGGTCCGCCTCCGGGTCGGGGCGTGACAAATAAACATATATACTTTTTATTATTGGTAAATTTTATGAAAAATGAGAAAGACATATATGCATTAATTGTAGTATTTATAAGTAGTGAAATAAATAGATTTGTTAGAAGAATTTAGATTCAAAGCATGTTAATTATGTTTGAATGACAAATAAGTGATTTTTAAATGTAACAAGGGTATTGTGGTTCAAAAAATAATTTTTAAGGATTCACATTTTTATACGTAGTATAGATGTATATACGTAGTATAGATATACATAAAGACAAAGACAAGTGGACACCTACTCTAGCAGTACAATTTGACTTTATTGTAAGGGAAAAAGGCAGTCATTAGGGTCTAGTTATGTACAGGAGAATCGATAATCCCACCCACACTTTGGACTAACCCCACTGAAATATGTCACCGAAGATTAAAAAATTATTAAAGTTAGTTTGATTTTTAACTGAGAATATCAGTTCAAATCATCTGCGATCGTCCAGCCATGTAAATAGCGAAAACCTTGTTAAGTGAGGTCGTCCTTTCAAGAAGACTACTGCACTATAGGCTTTATTTTACCATTGTTTTTCAATTTCTGATAATTTGGAATTAGCAAAAATAAAGAAATTATTGCGTGTTTTAGAATCTAGCCAATCTTCTTCTCTTCTTGTTATTATTTTTATTTGCCTCATGACAATAGAGGATTCGAGAAAAACAGGTTGACGCCTTTGAAAAGGGACCAACAAAATAAGGAGATGAGCTGACTTGATCAGGAAAACGAAAAATTTTCCACAACAAACTCAAAATATCTCTAGCTAATCAAATTTATTCCAATCTGATCTAGCTAATTGGATTCAATTGAATCTCTCTTTTAATCTACTGATATAATTCAACAGTTCGCTACATATATACTCAATGTAAGAGTTTGTAAATTGAGCAACAACCTTGCTTTTCAAACTTTAAATCACTGTTGAGAAAATCTACATTAACATAAGTACATCCATGGTTGCATAAGGTATATCAAAAAGAAATGCCGTGAAAGAAAGCGAAAGAACCAAAAGCAACAACACAACAATATGGAACCGGATGCTTTAGTTCTGTTTCACAAATTTACAATTTATGAAAAACGTTTATTCATCAAACCATACATGTAGAAGTAATATTGTTAGCAGATCTGAGCTAGACAGAGCTTTGATGGAACTAAAAAACAGAAGCAAGTGCAAGTTTTGGAACATAAGTGTCTTTACTGTAACGTGTTTCAAAATAGAAGTGAGAACGAGTGCGTGACTGGGGAGTAAAATTTTAAAACGAGTTCGAGACAGGGATTGGAGAATCCAAACCAAACGAGTTGGTCATAAGGGGTGAACCAAATGCGCCTTCGTGTAGACTCTATTCAGCATAGGCATTAGGACTCTCAACAACAAAGGTCCAAACACAAGGAGGTGCAAGTGATTACCTCTTCATGACATCTTAAAGGCATCATGGATGATGCCTTCAAGTTGGCAATGGTTTATCGCTTATAAACTAAGTAATGGGTAGTTAGGATGAAGCCTACCAAGCTGGAACGCCGTCGCTAACAATCTCGCCTTGGTCTCAAACTTGGTACACTCCCATTTAACTATCATGAGAGCTTCATTGAATGGAAGTCTCAGTTGAGAAAAAGTCCAATTACTTGCCCAACTGGCCTTTTGCTGCTTTCTAACTTATGTACCAGAAATTAGTCCCTGACCTTTCATAAAACAACTCCAGGGAAGAGTTCAACAGTAGAGAATGGGTTTGTGTTCAACAAAATGTATAGCATGCTCAACACGACCATGACCAATGGCCGTGAACGGAAAGCAAAAAGATACTCCGTATATTATAATTATTTCTCTTTTTTGTTTAGTTATTTTCTCCAAATTACGTTATTTTTGTTTGGTTACTATTTTCAAATTCTGCTCTTGGTGACATCAAGTTCAAGCACTGTTACTTGACTCTCTGCAAACATATAAAGTATGTTCAAAATGGTTATCCAAGCAACAAAGAAGCGACTTCATATTCTTGTTAATGATAATCATTAAAAGACTATTATACTTTTTAGGTCATAAGTAATCGCAAAACAAATGAAAAATCTGTAAACCAAAACAGAGGTAGTGTTTGACAGTTTTTCTTCCCGTTTGTAAACTTGAAAAAAAAACCCGTTTAATATACATATTTTAATTTTTTTCCCTTCAGTTTTCAAAACTAGTTTTTAAAACGAGGTTTTTTTTTTAAAACTTAATATTTGAAATTTTGGATTTTCAGTTTTAGTTTTGCTTTAAAATCTAACAATCAAATTTCATTAGAAGCAATTTGTTATCCACGTTTTGAAAAAATCAGTTCATTTCATCACTTTCACCAGTACCACTACCACTACTTACCCTCTAAGCCCTCACGACCACTAACTATCACCTACAGACAACCACCCCGCCTTCGTTACCCCGCTGCCGCGCCACCACAAATCTGCCCCACCGTCACCACCCTACTGTTATCACATCAACAAATGTCTTACATTGCCGTCACAATCTCGTTGTTACCACCGATAGGATCTGCCTCATTGCCACCGCCCTACTGCCCCCACCACTGCACGAACCTACTACACCATTACGTCGCATAAACCAAGTGGACGACATCACAACCACCATCTTAACCACCAAGCACCCCGCCATAACTGCCAACGATCGATCAACGTTGGATAATATCACAATCGGACAACATCACAATCACCATCAATCAACGTTGTTGATTTCACCCATCTCAACCACTCGTCGTCGATCTCACCACTGCCGGTGACGCCGTCTATCGTCGTCACCGTCTATATCGATCTCATCAAATCTGATTTTTGGGTAACAGTAACTCCGTCGTAGTTTTGACGAGTGGTCATGATAAGTGGCGGTTACTGGCTCTGGGCGACGGTAATACTGTAGCGTGATAGTGTTAGTTGGTGATAATAGAAACTAGTGTTTTGAGGAAGAAGATGGAACATAAAGGAAAATAAAATCCTCTTAAAAGAAATATAAACTAAAAAAAAAATCAAAACTGATCTATCAGACGTTTACTTATATTTTTTTTCCAAACAAAAATCACAACTAGTTTTGATATGTATTTTTTAGAAAATTAAAACTAAAAAACTGTTGTGTTGTGTTGTGAGACACACTCCCTAGTGTTAACAGTTCACATCATTTTCCATTCCCCAAGCAAGGAATATTACCCGGTTCAGGTATCCAAATGCCCATGTCTAGCTAGTTGTTCATTACAGTTAGTTACTTGGTTTTCACGATATCCAACTGTTCAACGAAACAACGCCCACTAGGAGAGCTTTGTCACTCTTATCTGGCGAATGGCAGGTGACCACCACACTGGACTCAACACACATCAAACTCTTAGGCCTCGTCAATAATCTATCGATACATTATTAGAAAAATAGCAAGAAGAACATTATTTAGTATTTGAGCCTAAGCTGCTTGGATAATTAAATTACTAGCGTTGACAATATGAATTATCCGGGAAAATAGAACAAGAAAACAGCCCCATGAAGTCAGCATATCATCTCTGCTCTTAATGCAGCAACTACAACCTTTAAAGAGGAACACACTTCACTTTGGAAACTGAAGAGGCAAAGATAGTTGGCAGTGTGGAATTTGGATACAAATGGCACATGATTAACAGGCAGACCTTGCCCACCTAGAACCGACTTTAATGCCCGTATTCACCTATCAATTCCTCCGAGAATCAATCCTGTTCACGATTCATACTTTTGTATCCACAACGTAAGAAACTTGGCACACCAGCTGCCACTCTTCGTCAGCCTACTCATTGAATAGCTTCTTCAAGTGAGTGAAATTTCTTAAACGCTCGATCGTCTTCAAGACTTGTCATGCATAACATGTAACGCTCAAACAGATCTTGCACAGAGCACGTGTTTATCAGAAGAACATCGAGAAGTTTTCAACCAAATCAATCATCTGAAGAATCGTCGTCCAGACGAAAGTAACTTATATTCTTTATTCTGTTTGTTGAGCTCAAAATGAACGGGTGAAACAAGGCATTCAAAAAGTAATCGTGTGAAAGTGGAGCCCGTCTTCTCTGCATTTAGGCATGAACCACATGGCATGGGCAGTAGAGCTTGTATTTTCCAGTACATACAGGTCTACTACTAATCTATGCCAAAAACATCATGTGCATTTAGGCTTGAACCACATGGGAATTTACGTCGCAATCCACCACCTTTTGCCGGTGCACCACCAATTCCACCACTACTGACCTCCCCCCACCCACCACCCACCAGACCACCACCGCCAAACCATCTATATCGGAGAAATGTCAGAACGAGACTTATTTGTGTCTTTTTAAATGAATAAATAATGATCAATGACAATCCGAGACGATGAACAAATTTCTGTACAGTAACCAAGAACAATAAAACACCAACAGTAACCACAAATTTGAAAAAATTAATAGTAATAATAATTCAATGCCTAATCAATCTTATCAAACCCCCAAATGGGGTGATAACGAGAAACGCGGTTTCTTCGCCGGCAGAGGACTTTCCACTTCCTGCTCACGGGAGAGTTGACTTTTCCTCCCGCAGTCGACGGTCAACTCCAGGTTGAGACCCGGCGACGCCGGCAGGTTCAGGTCAAAGTCCCGGTGGCTGTGGCTGAGGCTCGAGCTACCACCTTCCGACGAGGTGACGGCGCTGACGTTGGCTTGGCCGTGGTGGCCGCCGCCGCCTCCGATTGTGCCTTCATAGTGCCGCCTCTTGTGGCCGCCGAGCGCCTGGCCGGTCGGAAACAACTTGTGACAGACGGAGCACTCGTGGGTCCTGCCAGAAGGGTTGAGTGTGGAGGTGGAAGTGGTGGCGGAGACGGAGGCGGCCGAGGTGGACGGCTTGTCTTCCGCCGCCACGGGGGTGGATTTCCGGTGGCTGGCCTTGTGGCCGCCGAGGGCCTGGTAGGACGGAAAGGCCTTGTCGCAAACCGTGCACTTGTACGAGAGCGGCGGAGACTCAGTCTTGTCACTGACGGGGGCGGCGGCGGGGGCGTTAGTTCCGGTGGCGCCGCCGCGAGCGAGCATGATGAGGCAGAGGGCCAAGTACTCCTCCTCGGAAGGTGGGTTCTCGCTACGGGATCGCTTCGAGCGCTTCCCCTTGGCCCACGGCTCGCGGTACTGGTGATCCTTGTCGTCCTTGTAAATACTCGGTGCGGCCGTGGGTGTATTCATAGCTTCAAGGGCCATATCCACAGAATTGTTCTGCAAGCAGGTAGTCGATAAAAAGGCCGGAAAACTGGAAGATGCTTAGAGAGAAAGTAAAGGCAGAGAGGGAGAGGAGTAGGGATAAGTTTGTTGTGGGGGGTTGAGTGAGAGAGTGGAGAGGAGGGTCTGCGTTTTTATACAAGGCGAGGGGGAGATGGGTGAGAAGTTGCGTGAGGAATGGCGGTGGAAGTGTTGTACAGGTCACACACACACTAATTATAGAGGCGAAATATATATTCTAGAGAGAGAAGAGTGGATGAGAGAGAAGGAGGGGGTGGGGTTCACGTCGGTTTAGAGTATGAGTTTGGTAGTAGTGAAGTCGGTCAAGAAGAGTGTAAGAGTGGGTGCTGGGTTAGTGGATCTTTCTCTCCCTTTCCACCACACCTCAGGTCACGAATTTTTGTCGCTAAAAAATTATTCTTTCCGTCTTAATTTATTCTATTAGGTTTTACTTACAAACTTACGTAACATATGAGTCATGTAATTCTATCCGAATAAAGGGAGAACGAATTAAAGTCAATCAAGACAGAGAAAATGAGTTGATAGATGATTAAATATGAAAAAAATAAATATTACAAAAAGAAAAAAGGTATAGATAGGATAAAATAATCAAACAAATCTTTTTGAATTTACAAAGTAATTAATTTTTTTAGAACATACTAAAATAAACATGATCAATATTTTTTGGAAAGAGAAAGTATTTGTATTAAGAAAATAAGACAGTATTTGATTCAATAAATAAATGAGACCTTTTCCAAGTCAAAACAAACGTACCGCATACAGGGTTCTCACCTCCTCACGCATACCCATGAAGATTTGACTCACGTTTTCACGTCTGTCAAAAAGGTCCGTGTAAAGCACAATCAACACTTTTGTTTAAGTCATCAGTTACGTGGACAAGTCTGAACAGAGCTTAACGGAAGAAGTGCGTGTACATTTTCGAAATTTCTGCTGAGACTTGTTTGCTAAATGCATTTCCGGCATTATTAAGAAGGAGGTGCTTAATAGATTTGACACTTGTAAAGTTCTCGTTATGACTTGATATTCAGTGTATTAAAGTTTAATTAAATTTATTTATGACTCTATACATAATTTATCGCGTTTATAATACTTTTTGATAAAAATGACATTAACCGATACAATTGAATTGCATTCCAAACTGTATCCGCACGCAACTTAATTTAAGACCACACACGCTATGAATTGTCAATTGTCAATATAGGCATTAATTTCATGTCTTCAACTTCGATATTGCTAACTTATTGTGGTCGTACAACATTGTCTCTTAAAAATTTATGGCCTTGGCCTCTTTACAAAACATTGGGCAGGTTCACAAATCTTTCAATTATGAATCCAATTTGAGTACGGATATTGAAAGATGCATTCTAATGATTTTGTGAATCCCAAATCCTATCACTGAGGATGCATGCAATCGGATCTCTGTCGCACTGATGCGTAGTATATTGGGTTATAAATGTGGTCTTTTGAATATCTGTAAGGGTTAGAAAGGAAAAGAAAAAAAAATGGAGTAAATAAAAATGGCAGTGTTAAGGAAAATTACCCTCATGATGTGTCCATTTACTGTCTAGACTGCCCAAATGCACCAAATCAACCAAACTCTACCTAGAAGCTTAACCCAATAGGATTTGGTCCATTCATGTGTATATATATATCTAACTTATTTTTCTCGCTTACTTAAAATGACACTAAAGGTTATTTTGGAATTGATTCCCAAAAACATATTTTCACTAAGCCAAAATCAGTTTTTAAAATGAGTTTAAACTATTTTAGCATAATTGATTAAAAGTTGTTAAATGTGTTAATGCCAGGGAAAGTGGGTTCGCACTCAACGTGGAGGTGCCACAAGGAATGCAGTCCGAGTCAGATGCCGAGTGTGATGATGTGGGACATAGCAATGGTGGAGCAAGGGCAGAGACCAAGGGCTTCCCAAACAGAGCCTGAGGGTGTCAGTGCTGCGATGGCACAAAGTGAATACACGACGACAGTCACAGTCCGATACTTAGGTCCAGAGTTAGGATCATGTATGTTTTCTCTCTAGGATTCTAGAGTGAGAAAGTGAAGGTATTATGAAAATGTCCAACCTCCTAAATGAATTCTCAAGACCTCTATTTATAGAGGTTGAGATGATGATGTCATTACGCTACACATGGCGCTCCCCGAGAGTGACACGTCACCGAGGAGTCCACAGATGCCGGTGCTCCACGGACTATCGAATCGCATATTCACTCGGCCTGCCCCGCTCCCGTCTCAGAGTGACCCGGGGGTCATAGTCCATAGGGGTGCCGACGAGAGCCCTCAGTGCCGGAGCACATAGGCCAGTCACGAAGACACCCTGACGGAGATAGTGTCCGGAAGGAGTCGCCTATCCCGCTGCTACGAAGGGTCCTTGTGCTGAAGCATTACGAGCGGAGCCCTCCGGAATGAAGACGGTGATAGCTTTATGATAACGAGCATATCCCGCTGTTGATTGTGCCGGCGATGGCTTTAAGGTTGTGAGCCTATCCCGCTGTTGATTGTGCCGGAGATGGCTTTAAGGTTGTGAGCGCATCCCGCTGTGATTGTGCCGGAGATGGCTTTAAGGTTGTGAGCCCATCCCACTGTGATTGTGCTGGCGATGGCTTTAAGGTTGTGAGCCCATCTTGCTGTGATTGTGTCGGCGATGGCTTTAAGGTTATGAGCTCATCCCGCTGCGAGGGGTCCTCGTGTGAGAGCGCTACGAACGTAGCCCCCTGGAAGCATGTAACATGATTATGGCGCATGGGTGCGGTGACTACCGTCGCGAGACAATACCTGGTGCCGTGGTATGTATCATGAGAGTGGCGCACGGGCACGTTGACGAATGTCGCAGAGACAATACCTGGTGTCGTGGGCACATGTCATGGAAGTGGCGCATGGGCACGACGACAAACGTCGCGGAGCAATACTTGGTGTTGGGGGCACGCATCATGAGAATGGCACAAGGGCACAGCGACGAACGTCGCGGAGATTGTGCACGGGCATGCGTCGAGTGTCCCGAAGATGGGATGTGAGCTGAGTGTACCTGTCATAACAAGATGATGAATGCAACACGTAGTAATGAAAAAGTCGGGAGCGATGGTATGCAATCATTAGCGACGGGTCATTCGGTGGTAGTGCACGACTTTGGGTGATGGGCATCGCGGGAGCGGTATGCGATCACGGAATACGGACGTCGCGAGGTTGATGCACGAACGTCCGTAAAATATCACAGAGGTACAAAGATTCGAGAAAACAAGTGCGTGCGGGAGGGGAGGCCATGGGCCAAGAATTGGGGGAATGCCAAGGCCACCACCCCTGGAGAGGCCGAGGCCGACCCTAGGGAGTGGCCAAGGCAAAGGCCAACTCCCATGGAGGGAGGCCAAGGCCATTCCCCTCTTCAGTGAACTTTGGGCACTGCGACGGTAGGTGTTTTGATGAGCAACGATGAATCTGAAAGTTTTGTTATGACGAGTGTGTTGACGCGAGTCGTATCTACGTGACGATCAAGATGTCAATCACGTACGAAGTGTACGAAGCAAAAAAAGTGCAAAAAGGAGTACGCGCGAATGGGTGAACCACCGGGGGAAAATGGCCGAGGCCAACCCCTCCTGGAGGCCGAGGCCGACCCCCTAGGCCTGGGGAAGGTCGAGGGGGTGTTTTGGAGCCCAAGGCTACTTCCCCTTTTGGCAAACTTCGGGCGCGTGCGACGGTAGGTATTTTGATGAGCAATGAGAAATCCGAAAGTTGCGTTGTGACAAGCGTGTTGACGTGAATCATACCCACGTGACGAATAAGGTGCCAAAGTCACATACGAAGTGTACGAAGAGAACAAAACACGAAAAGGACCTTGCGCGAAAAGTGAACCAACAGGGGGAAGGCCAAGGCCAACCATGGCCTTGGGGGAGGCCGAGGCCGACCCCATGGGATTTGCCAAGGCCTTTGCCCTTGACCCCGTCACCCCGGTTGCGTCATCGGCCAATGTTTTTGGTGAAAAGGTGTTTGGGTGGTCTCGGCGTGACGATCGCGCTCTCATGGGTCACGCTAACGGGAAATAAACTGTGCCTAAGTCGCGCGCGAAGAGAGAAAAACACGTGTCTTGGGCGCACGGGCGCTCACCGATTTGATGCGTTGAAGACAAAGATCGTTGAATGTATCGAAGTGTTCGTGCGGAGTGGGACTCTAGCGGGTCCTTGGGTCCGACCAAGATAGGTTGGGAATAAGTGTTTAGATAAAAAAAATTAAAAAAAAGGGGTGAAACAGGTTTAGTGTAGCAAAACTATCATATAGTGTATTCAAACTAAAAGAAGGCATTTAGTGTATGTTTATATTAGTTAAACCTGAAGAAAAAGGGTGACCTCCGTTTTGGTAATGAAAAATAAATATACCTAGCGGTATACTCTCCCAGACATCAACCGAACATATTCTTTTTCAGAACTGATTACATCATAATATAATTTAATCAGTCTTGAGTATATTGAAACAGATTTGATCATTTTACTTTATTTTATCAAATACTTAAAATCTGATTTAAGCTGCATTGAAGGTACTTTCCTTCTCCCAGACAAATACTTTATTTTATCAAATACTTAAAGATGCCACCAAGGCACAGATTAGTCAGCTGTCCACGGGCATAAGTGTCCAGTTAAAGGTACTTTCCTTTCCCCAAATATTTTTCACCAGTTTTAGGAAGCGCACACAAGATCTGTGCTTCTTTTTGGAAGTCCCTTTTAGGTTGGCTCCCTAGAAAGACACCTAACTCATACACATCCTTAGCTAGCCACGTGTGGGAGTAAATGTCCACGACTACCCCTCTTTGTTTTCTAGAATATTCGGTCGCCCCTTAGATTTACCATCACCACCCTCGGCTTCGTAGCTTTAGCTCTTTTCTTGTTAAACAAAAGCTAGTCCATAATATCCGTTATTATATATATATATTTAATTCTAATTGAGTTTTTTTTTCTTTTGTTTGGCTGTCACTTTCAAATCTTGTTTTAGAAATGCTAACGGAAAATATATTCATCATCTCCTTGTGAATAAACTATTTGCACGATACGTAAGTGTTGTCATATTTTTTTGGCAAGGTTTCAGCAAAAGGATTTTTTTCCATGTTTTCAAAATTTTAAAAAACAAAAATAAAGATAATGATAACCAAACAGAGTGTTTGTTTATTTTCCGATCATATATACTAAATTACACCCCACTTGCCCAATACAAAGATGCCACTAAACAACACTAGAATAATTTATATTTTGAAAGCAAATTACTGAGAATAATAAGACACACATTGCGAATTGTATTAGAAATGATTTTTGAATTCTATTTTTAGTCATTTGAATTGCACATTTGAGACAATAATAACTATTATAATAATCAAATATATCTCAAATGGCAACTATGGTTTGGAACTCAGATATTAATTTTTATTTTTTTTCAAAAAAAGCTTCAAAATCAAAGTGGGGTATTTCTGTCAAAGAAGCAAAGACCAGTCTAGGGAGTAGTAGACTGTAGAGAGTGGACTATTCAGCGACGGGCAGACCGTCTAGCTTACGGCACGCAACGCGGTTCGATTAGCATGTTTGACACGTGGACGCCCGGTGGCTTTTAATTTAATGAAAGCTAAATAGGCGGGAGAAAAAGGTTCACGTGATGACACGTGGCAATCCATTTTTCGCTTTTTTGGCCCGTTCCGAGTGTTTAGGGACACCGGCGATGTTAATAGCGTGGATGCGAAAGCGCCACGTGGAGCATGTTCCCATTAAACACTCCCACTTGCGTGTTAAGACAGGTAGAAGTATGCTCTTAGTGTGCGTGCACTTAAATGTTTGGCCAACAATTTGTTATCAAAAATCTTTTATGTTGAAAATTAATTAAAAGATATATTCGACTTGATTACATATACGTTCATTAACAGAAATCAATTTCTTCTCAATTCGATACACTACCCTCATCAACCCGTAATTAATTTTGACTGGTCTTATCATCAAAGAAACACAACTTTGACCAATATAATTAGTGCTTCACGTTGATTGTATCGCTCGTTTCTATACCTGTATATTGCTTTAGTAAAAGTTATACACACTTTAGCATATTTTCTTGTAATTTTTTTGTACCATATCTTTGAGGCAGACGTAAAGTTGACTCGCTTTACGTCTCACACGTTTCTTTCTTTATTTTGGTCTATAGTTAGTTATGTGTCTTACACCCTCGGCGATAGAAATGTGCTAATTAATCAAGTTTCTATCGTAAATGGGTGATAAAGAGTACGTACAAATAGAAATGACTAATGAAAATGTAAAGAAAAAATACAAGTTGGTTGGGTACAAATTACGCTCTTCAATGTTCAAGGAAGAAAATAAATGATAGAGATCTTGAAGAATAACCACAAACTCTCTGATTCCAAGCTCCGCACTAACGGATCACATAAATTACAGTTTTATTCATTACAAAATTAATAAATTATGCCCTCCAAAAGTAAATAACTCTTGATGTTGTATAGCCTCCAAAGTCTTTTACAAGTTGGTATTGATATTGGTTTTTCCTCTAATTTCGGTGGGAAAAGGAAAATGTCAATGCCTCAAAACTTTGTCAGCCCTGCAATGTGAAAACCAAGTTGGACCAACATAAGAAAGATGCACGGCAGGAAAGGTTCGTCTCCTTGACCTTTCTAGTCATAATATAATACGCAAGAGGAACAGTAATCAGGTCTCCCAAACTTCTACCCATACAATAACAAGATAAGCATATGCCTTAATCAACTTGTATCCCGCTCATACATTTGTTAACACGCAGAAAGCAATGGCGTCAAAGTTTGGTAAACGTTGCGACAACAAGTAACCAGCAGAAAGCCTTTTACAAAGTTGAGTTTGATTCTAAGCCATGTATGGAGGATGGAAAGAGAGACAAGTACTTGTGTGTGTTGGTCGTCATGAAGTCATGCCTTACACGATCATATATCACTTCCCTTTTGCCATATGGATTTGCTGCTTGGAATCAATTGAGCCCGCTTTGCTTTCTTCGCCCAGCCGCTTTTACACAATGCCAAGTTTTGTTTTTTGTTTTCCTCCCCAAACTCCGGCAGTGTACTGATGTGCATCAGCAAGGTCTAGTGTGTACGTAAGATTCTTCTCTTTGCTTTACCAAGTCCTGGGTTGCTTTGTTACTTTGCTTCAAAGCAATCCAAGCTTCATTTTCTGGGTATAAAATGTTACTCATTGGAGTTGATGCCCCTTCTGAAAGCCAAGGGGTAGACATGTGATTTTTTGTGGCAATGGGACAAGTCGCAGGATACTAATTTAGCACACAAGTTCCCCCCCCCCCCCCTTAATTTTAAGAGCTTTAGGCAAATTAGCAATTACACTTCTCTTTCGCCACTAATATTTTAGTGGCACTTCATATGTTGTCCGTTTCTTACATTTTTTTTTATTTATATCTTTAGTTACAAAATTAAAGTACAGATGACAGGTGTAGATCGCCAGATGTCAGTCGTCACTTTTATCAAATAACAAAGGAAGGTAATATATGAGATTCACTTTTTACACACGAGCTGGACAAATGTCTCTTTGCTATAGGTCACCAAGGAGTATTTTGCCTCACGAGTCACACAGGATTATGTGTGCCTCATGAAAGCTTTTGTTGAGGACAAAACTGACCATATTTAAAGGATAAGGACGAACTAAAAATAAAGTTGAAAGAAGGAGGACCGTTTTTATAATTTACCCCAACTTTTTTGAATGTGAACCATCTCAAACAAACCTTGATATCATCTCCACCAGTATGCAACCTTGTGCTCGTTCTTACTCTCAATTTTTTTATTATTGAACGGTAGGGGATATTTTTAAGTCAGCTTTAACGCCAATGAAAACTAAGTTTTCTCTTCCGGCGATCTTAGGGGTGCACTCTCACGTCGACCTGGTGCATTCAGAACAATATTTATTTTTCCAAGTGTAGGTCTCAAGGTTTGAATTCAAAAAATCAAGATAGTGAGCAAACATCTTTAATTACCAGGTTAACTCCTTGGAATTTCTTACTATCATCGAACATGCGTGGGCTCAATATCTTCCTTTAGCTCTCGCCTCAGCCCTCAGCCCTCAGCCCTCATGCAACAGGGTGATCTGCCCCAACTCCGCTAATGGGATCATGTATTTGGGCCCAACGGCCCAAAATCGTAAAACTGGGATACCCCAAAGGCTGGGCCGAGACAGGAACATTTGGGATAATATCCGCAGGTCCAGCACAAGTCAGTGTCAAGCCCAAGATAACCCATGGATGGCTGTGCTCATCAAAGGCGTAAAATACATCCACCCTGCTCCGTAACACCAGAACCTCCAGGACCCCGACCGTTCTTATTCTTCTTCATCATCGTCACTTCCTCACTGTAAATTGTTGAGAGAGAGCGTGCAAATTGTAGTAAAGAAAATTTTCACGTCGTTCAATGACTACGTCTTTACTTGTATCTCCTCTCTCTGCTCTAGCTATCGAGCATCGTGAACTGGGTTTT
Organism: Escallonia herrerae; assembly: GCA_033070095.1. Classification (NCBI taxonomy): domain Eukaryota; kingdom Viridiplantae; phylum Streptophyta; class Magnoliopsida; order Escalloniales; family Escalloniaceae; genus Escallonia; species Escallonia herrerae. The sequence continues at coordinate 327,210 of JAVXUP010000167.1, read as the reverse complement.
GCTCAAAACACTTCTAAATATATCACTACCCCTTGTTTTCCCAGTACCCGAACGGCATCGTCTAGGAGATGGGCTTTCAGGTCTCCGTCGGCAAAATCTGGGGTTGACCACATACCCAAGCAGTTCAGACAAGAAAACCTCAAAGATGGATGTCAGTCCCTCTTTACCCCACCTTTTAGATACGTCTATTTTGCAATTCGGTTTTGGGTTTTTCTTATTACTTTCGTTTCAGTATATGGTCGTTCTTTATTTGTTGTTTGGGAATTTTCTGCTTACTGAATGCAAGAAATTTTGGAGAAATACATGTGTGTTTTTGTAGTACTTTTGTGCAATTACAAACCCAAAAGAGGGATCATGTCTAGCGTATCGGCAAGAGTCGCTATCAGCCATGGTGAAAATTTACAGCTTTTGGTGATGGGAATTATGGTTCGATTATTCACAAAACAGAGAACAACCGAGAAAAATAAGAGGGGGAAGAGGAAGAGATAAACAAGAACTTAGTCTAGAGAGATGAGAGAGGAAATTTATATCATCACCATTCATACCTTCTTAGTTACAGGTTCACGCTTCTTGCAGAGGTTGTTACAATTTCAAAATTCATGTAGAATTCAAAATACGTGCGGAATTGAAAATACAAGAACTGCCGCTAAAGAAAAGCAGGAAATAAAACATGATTGAACAATGCTGTGGAGGTTTGGTGCCAATTGCTTCCTTCTTCAACTGCTATTGATCTAAGTTGTTGGAGTCTTCTTGCCATAGTTATAGTTATGAATACCGTACCGGAGTGCATACCGTTTTTTCATAAGATGGTACGTACCGGTACCGTCTTAACTTTTTCATCAATAATATACATGATACATCTGCAATATTCATTCATTGGCTAACTAAAAAAATATAAATCTACTAACAGCATTCTAGGATAAACTGTTTGTCCTATATAGTTTGAATTACGTTAATTTTCAAATAAAATAAATAGCTTATTAAATTGAATTATCTCCTCTAAGATTATCCCTTCTTTTCAACAATCTCATTGGCAAATTCTTATGTAAGAATAAGTTGTTTGTTAAATAATAACGTCTTCAGGTTCAAGAATAAGCTATTTTTGTACGTGTGCTCGCATACAAGTGTCTAAAACAGTTAATCATATAGATGAAAAATATGATCAAAACTTTCAGGTATAAAGTAAATCAAAGTTAAGTGAATATTATGAGCAATAAGTTACAGAGGCTTTGATAGGCACAATAGAACTTAGAATATTTTTTCTATTTTGTTTTTATATGGTCAATTTACAAAATTTCTAACAAAATTTGCTACTGTTACTTTTTTTAAGGAACCCGTACAAAATAGAATATCTCGGCCGGTACAGGGCTGGTATGTAATTCTCGGCCGGTATCACCTGTACAGGTTGGTACAACAACATGTGCAGAGCAGTATTTTGACCGGTACAAAATGTAAGGGGTACCGTACCAGTAGAAGGTAAAAACGGTACGTACCAACCAGTACGGCCGGTAATGGTACGGTATTGATAACTATGCTTCTTGTTGATCCTCACCCTTATTGGCTTGTGCGAGCTTGGAGGTGGCTGGTCTGTGCCTTGACTCCATATCTGCAGAGTTTGTTGCATCATGCTTGGGTTTTTGGCAGTAATTGGGTGTTTTTTTCTTAAGAAGTTAGTTTTGGGAATGGGACAAGGAGGCAACTGAAACGGGTTAGATTTAGGATTCCCTTGTACTTGTTGTGTCTTGAACTATTATGACAAGAGACCAGAGAAGTATACTGCAAGATATTAGTCTCACTGATATGGAGCCTCAAAGTTAGACGGCATACGGGCTTTCTGGGATCGCTGTGCTTAACTATTACCTGTGCTGACCAAGCCAACGTCTGCAGTACCTCTCAAGTAGGCCATTTCGGGTGCGGTAGATCAACAACCCGAATTACTTCAGACTAACTCTCGCTTAGGTGCAGGAAAGGACGTTAGCTCTGCTTGCTTGCTGACCTGTGCTACCTATTCTTGAAGGCTTCTCGCGGGTCCTTTTTCAAGCCCGTATCCCTTTTCTATCTATAGACTTTCCTTAAGGTTTAGGGTGTCCTGTTTTTGGATGCTGTCTATAATAGTTTGGATAAGAGTAAGCCATTGAATCTTCTTTATAAGTTGATCAAACGCTAAAGTTGCAGCATCTGGGTTAATTGATAGTAAGGTGCCCTCAGGGCATACAACCTGTTCAGAAGAAGGAGAATTTACTACATTTTTAGTGTGACTGAGCTGATCGAATGAAAATCTAAGTTAATAAATTTTACTAGGATTTTACCCCTGTGGCATCAAAGAAAGGTTTTTGATCAGTTGTTGTCCTATTGATAAGAATTTTTCCGGGAAAAAAAGTTCTAGACCATGCTCGTCTTCAGCATTTGTAAATTATGATGCTAGGGACGCTGCATGTAAGACATCAAAGCTAAAATATAAATGAAAAATTTTCTGATTAGGAATTGGGGAATTGGTAGATCTAAATATTTGATGCATATAATGTGCTTGGAATTTTTGCAGCTTTATGACCATTCTAAGATTTTTGAGTACATCGATTCTGGACAGACCAAACAATAAGGTGTTCGGAATAGCGGGTCTGGGTTAAATTGATTGATTGTCAACCGCCAGTTTAGTGTAGTCCCAATTATAGAGGGTGGCGAGGAGGGATATACCTGGTATAGTTGCCAAGTAAATGAGGTTGCTGCCTTTGAAATCTATATCTTAAAAGGGCTGCTGTGGTCTAAGATGACGATTTATGTGGAAGCATGGTCTGGACTTTGGTGATGAAGTAAAAAGGTAAGACCAAAGGTGGCATTAACAAGGAGTTGGATGTGTATGATTAGACAAGTCACGGAGAATCTCATTGCAGAAGAGGTACTGAGAAGCTAGGTAGCACGGACACGGTGTCGGTGTCGGACACCGACACCGACACCGGACACCGCAATTTCCAAAAAATCAAATTTTGGACACCGCAGGACACCGCTATTTTTTAAATATATTTTATATTATATATATATATATAATAAATATCAAATATATTTCACAATCTAAAATAACAAATAATAATAAAAAACTATAAGTTATAATTTATTTGATCAATATTTGTTTAGTTAATAAACTAAAAATGCAACAACAAAGGGAGAAAAGAAAAAAAAAGAAAAGAAAGAAATGGGAGGACAAAGGAAGAAAATGAAAAGGACAGAAACAGGAGGACAAAAGAGAGAAAAGAAAAAAGAGAGAGGACAGAAACGGAGGACAAAAGGAAGAAAAAAAAGAGAAGGACAGAAACAGGAGAAGAAAAGGGAGAAAAGCAAAAAAGAGAAGGACGGGAGGGATGATGGAAAGAAGCTCCAGCACCGCCGCAACCTGTGGGTCAGCGACGACGGCGGAGGTCTGGATCTATCCAGCGAGTCAGCTGCTTCGGTCTTCGCGACGGCGACCGGATAGTCTGGATCTATCGGCGACGGCGTTGGAATGTTTGGCGACCAGCTTCGACAGCTCCGACAGCTCCGACGACGGCTACTAGTCTGTAAAGCTCCGAAGGCTTCCGTAACGTGAGTGCCCTTCTCAGATAGGCGACGGCCGTAAGGTGAGTGAAGATCAGATTAGGGCACAATTTCTTGACCCCTGAAATTAGTTCAAAAAATTGCAAAGTAGCTCCAAACGGTCCGACATTGCAGATGCCGTGTCCGATACTCCTCGACGAAGTGTCCGACACGGTGTCGGAAAATTAAAAAAAAATAAAATAAAATTCCGACACCGATTGGCGGTGTCCGACACGTGTCGGGCGGTGTCCGGAGGGTATCGGGGTGTCCGTCCGTTTAGGACACCAAACCTCCACCTAGGAGAGGTGTCCGTGCTTCAGAGCTGAGAAGCTGATCTAAGAGGTGAAAACTAAGGCGAGGATGGTGGAGTTCAAGAGATCCTTCCTCTCTGAATGGGGAGGATTAATTAATAAGGTATTTGCTGCATTCTCTTACATTTGGCTGCTTATGGTATTGGTGATGGGCCGTGATCAATGGCCACTGTTCTGGGGTTTGAGTGTTAATTGAGTTGCCGCTGGTCGGCAATGCTGAGGAAGTGGGAAGGAACACAGGGAGGAATGAAAGATTGTGGAGAGCATTGTGATGGTACAGCTAAAACTGCTGCATGGGCTGAGGTTCAGGAATGGAGCAATTTGACAATTCTCAATCGGTTTATTTGGATGCTAAAGTAAGCCCTAGTTTCGCAGATTCAGCTCATAAGAAATGTTTGGTGGTTTGTAGTTGTGGCTTTTCAGAGGATCACTGGTTCATTTAAAATTATTAGGTTGTGGGGTTTTTAGCTTTACAGTTTGGTGGTGGTGAAATGAGCAAAATGTCTGAATCATGTAGTTGTATTTGAACTTTAATGTATGGGTTCATCATTGGTATGACGCAGATCTTAGGATGCTCAAGAAAGGGGAAAGAGATGGGGAAAAAACCTTCTGAGTCTGATACATAGAAAAGCATCAAATGGGACCACGACCCCTGTACACAGGGAGAGAGAGGGTAAATAGTCGTATTGAAGAAAAAGCACCCAATGGCTACAACCCTGTAAACAGTTTGTATACACTGAACACAATGCACGAACTGCCCAAGAGTATCCAACAAAGCACCTTCAGATTGTACACAGGATTGCGCTAACCGAATGCTCCATGCCTTCTGACAGTATGCTGTTCCTTTCCCACCACATGTTTAAAAAAATGCTATTAGAATCGTAGAAGGTAGTACATTTTCATAGCCTTATACGTAGGTTTAGGAATAATACAGCGGTGCACAGATGTGGTACTAGTTATTAGTTCAGAGAGAGGGCTGGTCAGTAAGCTGGCCTCTTTAAGCCCCATTGTTTAATACGGATTTGTTACGTGCTATATGCCAGCGACTAACTGCATAAAGCATCCATAAACTCAACTTAGACCGCTAATACTCGTGTACAGATTAATGGCCAGAAATAGTTAAAATGTTTAGGATCCTAAGAAGTTACCATATGCACTCGGGCAAAAGGAATCTATGTGCCGCCACAGCAAGTTCCCTCTGGGGCATATTGAAACAACGCCGGCCAGCTTAAAACGAACCATCACCAGGTAAAACATACCATGGGCTTCTTGCTCTCTCCTCTCCATTCTTATCTCTGCCCTCTATAAACTACAGACGTCTACCCCAATTCTGTGCCTCGGTTTCAGCTGAGAATGAAGTGATGGTGCTTGCGAGTGATGACTTGATTAAGTGTGGTGGTTTTGCTGATGAAATTGTGATTTGGGATGGAAGGATGTATTTACCGGTAAATATGGAAGCCGGAGATGACGTTTTTTGATAGATGAGATGCACTAGTGGCGGTGCTGATTGTTTTGTCCTAGCTTCTCCGACGGTGAAGAAAACAAAGCACATGGTGATTTGATTGGTGAAAGAGAAAAGTATAAGGTTTTTGGGATTCAATATCTTGTGAGACTTCATATTCACGATGGGGACTTCCTAGGGTCTGATTATGTGGGGAAAGAGGAAAATTGTGTGACTCAGTATCCAGTGGATTGATAGGGTGGGTTGTTTTGCAGATGCGGCGATGGTGATCAGTCGCTGAGATGGAAGAGGGGTGAGCAGTGGCTGCTCTGGTGGCTAGATCAGGTATTTTGTGGAGAGAGAACCTAGATGGGAGCAGAGGAGGAAGTAAGAGAAAGATCAGAGATGCGTTGGTATTTTTTATTTAGCTGGACGGCACTGTTACTTTGGATCCCACAGACAAATCGCTGAGGTGGTACATAGATTTCCTTTGGCCTTTGTATTATACTAGAAGCTATCATATAACTTTTGTATAAAAGACACTGGATTCTATTGGATTGGCCTCTTCTTTGGTAAGCATTACTTATTTTCATACAGCTGTTTTTGTATGAGAGTTGGACCAGATGACACAGTGGTTAATGAGTAGTCAATTGTAAAAAAGTTTGTACTAGCTGATCTTTGAGTACTGTATCGGATTATATGTTGTTCTTCTTGATATTCAGCTCCTCGAGGTTACTTATCACTTTTCCCGTGTTCTCGTTGTAGTGATGGACAATTACAAAAACATTCCTCAATACCTTTATGGCCTTAGTCCTTCACAGATGGACATGTTCATGACAGAGGATAATCCTGCCCGCCGACAGTCGGAGAGTGTCACGGAGGTCTCCTTTATTTACGTGCTTCCTCTGTTTATTTACTGTTCATTTTAGTGGCAGTAAGCTTAGAAGCTCCTAATATAAATTAACGGCAATTTGAATATTTTTTGACAGGAAAGCATCTCTTCCTCCCATAATTATTTGAATCATGGTGGAATGTGGAGTCTATCAGGCGTGAATGACAGGGGTCCTTCAAAATATAGTATGAGTGTGAGCATGTACCGAGGAGGAGGCCGAGGAGGGGGAAGACCGAGAACAGCTCCACCAGATTTGCCGTCTTTACTTTTAGATGCTCGAATCTGTTATCTGGGTATGCCAGTAAGTCCACAGCCCACCACTTCTTTTTTCTGTTTGTTTTGCGACTAACTTCGGCTTTCTAGTAATGCCACCTGATTATTCTTGCATATTGCTGTAGATTGTACCAGCAGTGACCGAGCTTCTTGTTGCTCAGTTCATGTGGTTGGATTACGATAATCCTTCCAAGCCAATTTATCTTTACATCAATTCATCAGGAACACAGGTAATCCAAAAGTATTGCATTAAAGATGTTATTTTCTCTTTCTTGCCTTTAGCTTATTAGAGGCACTCCGTTCTCTAAGGTTGCCGAAGTATTTTGCCTAGTTCTACATCTTAAAATCTAGAACTCATAGGGAACAAAATAGATTTGCCGGCGGACCACTGCCGTCCCATTCTTGAGTGGAATTTTGCAGTCTTTACTAATTCATTTGTGTGATGCATGTTTCTAGAATGAGAAGATGGAGACTGTTGGATCTGAAACAGAGGCTTATGCTATCGCTGACACCATGGCTGTAAGCATTATAGTCATTTGTGGTTTAGAAGTTTTTGGTATGGAAGTGCTCGGTGGCAGTTCATGAAATGACCTTGTGTGCTTGGCATTAGAAATAATGAAAGGCTCAGAAAGTGTGAAATTAAAATGTTTGAGGGATGGTAAAACCGCACCTTCTTCCGCTTATTGTTAAGGTATAGGTACAATCCTGTGCTTATCTGCACCCTGATTGTCACTAAAAGTGCATTAGCGACAATATTTGTACCTTTGTAACATGTAAGGGCTGAATCTTTCCAAAGAGGTGTAGTTTCATCTCCCACTAAGGATGAGGAAACCATCTTTCCAAATGAGAGTTGGGTTCCGCTCCCCGTAAGGCTAAGAAAATCTCCAGTATCCAAATCAAATCTAGATTAGCTTATAGAAGATGCTTGGTTTATTTGATTTTATCTAACACACTTTCTTTTCTAATCGTCTTTAGTATTGCAAATCAGACGTCTATACAGTGAATTGTGGCATGGCTTACGGTCAAGCAGCAATGCTCTTATCCCTTGGAACCAAGGGTTTTCGCGCGTTACAGCCGAACTCCTCCAGTATGAATCAGTCTTTCTTAACCATTGTTGTAACTTAAGTCCAATCGTTATGTGATCACTTACTGCTTAGGGAAATGTCGAGGCTTTCGGTGGTAATGATGTTTATGAGCCTTATTTCCAGTAACAAAGTTTATGTCTACTGCAGCAAAATTATATCTGCCTAAGGTCAACAGATCAAGCGGGGCTGTCATAGATATGTGGATCAAGGTGCTCTTCCCTCCTGCATACCCACACCCACACACGCTTTGCCTGTACTCTGTGCACTATGATTTACTGACCCTACTTAAACCAGGCCAAAGAACTAGATGCCAACACTGAGTATTACCTTGAGCTATTGGCAAAAGGAATTGGGAAGCCGAAAGAAGAAATTGCCAAAGACGTACAGCGCCCCAAGTATTTTCAAGCTCAAGAGGCCATCGACTATGGCATCGCTGACAAGATAATTGACTCGAGGGACTCTGCATTTGAGAAACGGGTAGATTTCCTCTTTTGGCTCTCCTTTCTCTCCGCTGCTTCATCTTCCTCCATACCCATTCTCATAGTTACTTTTCATTGATCAGAATTACGATGAGATGCTCGCCCAGTCCAAAGCCATGAGAAGAGGAGCAGGAGCGAGTCCAATGGCAGCTCCTTCAGGATTTAGGTAAATCACGAGGGTTAAGCATTCTAAACGTTGAAAGAACGGGTTTCAGGTGATCGAGTCTTTTTATTAGCTGTCTGAGATGAGAAGTTGATCTGCAAGTGGACTTGATGACTCGCTTGAATCCTACGTGTTTGGTGTGTTGCCCATATAGATGGATCTCTGTTATTGTATTCTAAAGGAAAAGGCTCGTTCAAATTGTAACTATAAATCCGTTGTGTTGCCCATATAGACGTACATTCCGAGTGACCATGTTTGAGCTGCCTTCTATGTGTCAGCCTTTGGATGGATTTTGTGTTAGATCACACGCTTTATGGATTTTGCGTGGGCTGCTTTTTGTTGATTTGATATTTTGCTGCTGAAATTTTTTGTTGGAAATAATTTTCTGGTTGTTCATTGATCAGCAATATCGCAAACCTTGCCAAATAAATGACAATGATTCAGCGATCATTAAGTAACTTCTATGATGCCCTGTTTCGAGGACAAAAGCGATCAAAGCGTAATGCGGCAGAGTTTTGAAGAAACTAGTGATGATTCAGGAACGTTTTCGCAATTGCCTTTAACATGGCACCGAGTAGACAAACAAACAAGCCGACTTATAGTTCAGATCAATCACAAACAAGTTACTGCACTTCGAGGTCAGTGACAATTCAAGCTCGAATATTCAAGACGACTGCCTGATAATACACTTCTGAATTTCCAAGTTCCAGAGAGCAAATCTAGCATTCCTCACTTGCGAAACGAACCAGGAGACAAAGCGAGCAGCCACTGGGAAAGCAGGAGTTCTGCTGTACTTACTATTGAGGAACTAAAGTTTTGCAAATAAGTTGAGCTTAGCCTACAATTGATGCAATTTCAGTGTACATAAGCAGCAGAAGCAGCAGCAGCAGCAGCAGCAGTTTTGTCCAAACTACTGATATAGAACAAACGAGAATTTCTGCAATTTCACAGGTTATGTGGCAGGGTTGGGGTACACTTTTGGCTTTGGCTTCACTTCAACCTCATTTACGCTGCGGACGAAAATTGAATCTGGTTCGTGACTGAAAAAAGGAACGAGAAAAAAAAGAAGGGCATGTTAGAGTTCAAAGGAAGCAAACAAACACAAACAAAACACAGGCTGACAAAAATGGAGATCCATCCTTACGGTTTCTCTCCCTCTTCAAACGTATAACTGGATGCAACAGCCAAGAGTCGACCATCTCGGTTAAATGATAAAGCTGAGACACTTGATGGGTACTTTGGGTACTGCAGGTTGTATGAATAACAAGGCAGCAATACTAGTTAAGATGTCTACTAAACCAGATTGAAAGATGGAATGACCAGACAAATTTTGGGGGTGTGCACCTGATAGAGTCTCTTCTTGTTGTTTCCATCCCACACATTGACATAACCATCGCATCCACCGGTTGCAAATGTAGCATAGCTGCAGAATATAGCATGCTTGAGATAGGGCAGTAAGTTTCAAGAGACCAGAGGATATAGGGTGCCAATTTCATTACGAATGAGAGAAGTATTATTACGGGGCTTACATGGGGTGAAATGCAATAGCATTCACGGGGTAGACAATATCTCTTCCTGCTTCTGATTTCCTATGACACTTGAATGCATATCTGCAACAAAAGCTCAAGACTTTCAACAGATAGAGCACTAATCGATTACTCACAAAGGGCACTCACCCATATTTATAGGTCAAATCACACGATCCTTCTCCATAATTACTAACATATGAAGTAACAGCACTTTGTTGAAGAAGAAATGCAAACACTAACCAGAGGACTAAATAAAAAGCCACTTACAACTTTTATCTACCTCACTGTATTCAATGAGATATATGCATTTACAAATTTGCAGTCAACAGAAAAGAAAGGAAAATAAATTTCAGCAAAATTTAGATCCAAACGTACAATAGAGAAACTGGCCCAAGCTCTGGAAAACAATCAACAGAAACATTAGAACTTAAGGGGCAAACTCTAGTACATACTTTTTTGATTGACCAGCCTCAGAAAGATCAAAAAACTCCATTGCAACCCGACCTTCAACAGAACTAAGAGCATAACCTGCAGGTTACAACCTTTGATTAAGAAAAATAGCAACAAAAATTGCACGAGGAAAGATTGACACATAACCAAAAAGGGCACTTCACTTTAGCACCCTTTATTTGAGCCTCTGCCCATAATGATATCTTGCAACGAGAGTAACTGAACCCAAAAGTTGGGACCTGTCCTATCTTTCTCTCCATTAAGCGAGAACCTTTCAACTTGCATGGATTTCAATCAAAAGGAAACAGTAACTTTGTAGTCTAGTCATAAAAAGTAAGTTGCAATGACTATAAAGAAAAAAATACGCAGAAGAGGCTGCCAATGCTGGTACACTCTGAACCTCCAACAACCCACCGCCCACCTCCTGATTAGAGAATCTCTTGCAGCTAAATAACAATGCTTTGCAGATCGAACACGAATCCGACAGTTCCAATAATAAAAGAGAAGAATGAGGACACAAAAGTTTTGGACCTGTTCCATTTGGGTAGCAGCGGACGCATCTAGTCTGATATTTCAATGAAGATTCCCTCCTTTGTTCAGGTTGAGACATATTCCGCAAATCATAAACATTAACGTGCCTTCCAGCCGTTGCTACTACTAAACGATTTCCCACAAGGGAGAGAGAATAGACACGTTCAGGTTGAGTGTATGTCCCAACAAGGGAGCGCTCCTGTCCACTGGCACCTCTCGGATCCCAACACTTCAGGGTTTTGTCCCAACTACCTGTGATCACTTGCCCTGAATTCATAAACAGATGAAATATTGATTACAAAAAATGTAATTTCAATAGTATTAAGATAGTATTATCATGCATCATATGAAGCGAAATGAGATTAGGAAATACCAACTAATATTGACACAATGAACACAATGAAAAGGCTAGCCAAAGAAAGAAGGCTTAAATTATTAAAGCCAATGCTTTGGGCTGGCGAAAGGAAAGGCTTTACTTCTTAAAAAACTAATGCAATAACTATCAAAGCCTACCTGTTGCATACGAGTATTCAATACAGCGCACTGGTGCATCGTGCTTGCCCAAAATATCCTCCCTCCCATAGTTGAAAACAAGCCTGAAAAATTAAGAAACAATTTGCTAGTAAATTGTGAAAACCGGACCTTCAAATGAGTGAACGACTACGGAATATGTAGATACACGACGAGATAGTTTATAGAAGCAACCGTCGTATACTTCAAAAAGCCAAAAATTATGCAGATATTGGCAGATAATTAGCAAGAAAAGTAAAGTTGAAACTTGAACGTAATGATGTGCAGTTAAAGCCAAAATATTGCTTAGCAAATCTAGAGCCAGCATAGAGAAGTCGTACACCAGTATAGTATCAGGAGCCACTGAAGTTAGTCTTACAAACATGACTGTTTACTAACACTAACAAACCAAGACATAAAGAAATTGACTTGTACATGATCAAAATAGTATCTACGCGAAACTGGCAAAAATTATGCCCATGCTTAGTAAGAGACAGTTGTAAATTCAGACGTCCAGCTAGATGGTCCATTTCGATTTCAAGTGGAACACCCCCTAATAGATCAACACAGTGCAGTCGTTGCCTAAGCATCAGTTATGCTGTCCCCTTAACCACCATGTCCCTGGCATACAATTGTGGTACTACGTATGTACTTTCCTATACTGAAAGCGTAAGATGTCCGTGACTCCATGGTAGTAGGACAGCCTAGCAAAAGAGCTAACAAGCCAGAGGTTTTTCCTCGTTACTTCTTATTATTGTAATCCATGGAATAACTCCTGTCCCGCACGATTTTAAAGTGTTTGCTTTACTCATCGTTTTTGCCCAGTTTGACTTGTCAAAAAACACTTACTCAATCTGTAATTACTATCTGCGAGTTCAATTCGCTATCTCAAGTTCACAAGAAGTCGAGGAATGGGGGATGCTACGTAGTAATTTGAACTTACCGAACTCTTAGTTTGACGTTAACCGGAAATAAAAATTTGGAAAAGCTGAAGCGAATGGACAGAAATAGCGACACTAACGGTGATAACCAAACGTTACTAAAATTAGGGCACATATAGCTACTACCTCCTCACGGCATTATCGACGCTGGCACTGAACCCCGATGAATCGTCGTGAAAGCAGCAATCCAGCACAGCGCCTCCGTGCATGAACTCGCCTCTCAAGACATTGGCGCTCGCGTCGTACAATCGAACACTCTGCAAAACCGAAGCATCAAAAACCGAGAGATTTACTATATTCAAACGAAGTTGCGGTACGAGAAATCTGACAGGATTACTTTGTCCCAGGACGAGACGAGGAGGTGATCGCTGTGATTGGAGAAGCGGAGGTTGGATATGCCGTCGGAAGGCGGGTTCGATATCTCCCTTCCGGTGACTTGCGGCGCCGCCGTCATGCTGCTGCCGGACTTTGCTAGCTAGGGATTGAATTATGGAGAGATTGCGGTGGTTATAGAGGGGAGTGAAAGGGGGGAAGGGTTTTTGAAAAATGATGGGAGGAGGGACGTCCGATCTAGATTCCGGGATTTAAATTCAAAATTGGGACACATTGGTCATTTTTGTTTGCGTTCTCCAAAGCGGTGAGATGCTGCTACTGCTACTGCTACTGCTACTGCTATGCTATGCTACCTGAAGTATTTTACCGTCACAGTTACTGGAACGAGCCAATTCTCTTTGTAGTGTAATGTGTTCGAAATTATGAAATTTCATTTTATTTGAAAAGTTAAAAAGGATAATTTGAATTGAGTTTCGTGGAATCTGATTGGATTTTATTCTATCGTGTGAAATCCGATAAAAAAATAATCGAATTTTATATGATTTTGGGTTTATTTTGAATTGAAAGTAATCATTTACTTTTACTTGTTTTACTTTTTCTACTTTTTCTGAATCTCTTTAACAATCAACTCATCACCATGGTTTTTATTGCCGCTACCGCCACACTACTTTTACTATCACCATCGGCACCGTTACTGCTACCACCACTACTGCCGCCGCCGTCACTTTTACTACTACTACTACTATCGTCATCACTACTGTCACAACCATCACAACCACTATCATCACAACTATCATTGCCACTATTATCACCAACATTGCGACCACCAGCGCCACCATTATTACCACCGGCATAACTATTGTCGTCACTTGATCACCACCAATTACACCTTAGTACACCTCAATGCTGCCACCACTGTCGTCTCACCGCCTTATTACCATCACTTGATCGTCTCACCACTTTCATAATCGATGCCGCTACTCTGTGTCGTGCTGCCGCTACCACCACCATGTGGTGGCACTATCACATTTGAAACCATTTACCGTAACTCGTTTTTCATAGTAAGTTAAGAATATAATTTTCTGAAAATTTATTATGTTTACCTTTTTCTTTGTTCTCCAAGTATAAATTAGGAATTCTGTGATTTAAATTCTCTTTCATTCCAAACTAAAAAATAAAAAAAAGAATTAAATTCCTCATACAATTTTGTGTTTGAAATCCAAATTCTAGTAGAATTGTTTTCAAACATAATGTTAAAGATTTTGAATTGTATAACTCCTGCCCGCTTCTTTTTCTGTCTATCCCATTGATTTGACATGTATCATTGGTGATTTTGTAATGTATATATATATATTGCCTTTTACAACAGAACTATACTAGTGACATTTATTTGTGCAATTACGTGTGAGTGTAATTTATGCACAAAATAACTGCAAAATGAGTGTTGTTAACCTTGAATGCCACTAGAGCGACTCTTTTCCACTGGTATTTGTTATGTAGATTTTTCTGTAACGGGCGTTCTGTGTGATTTTTTTATTTTTTTTTGTAGTGCTTAATTTTCTTTTAGTTTTTAGTTTTGTTTGCCAAAAAAAATGTTGCATTGTAAGACTTTGATCTAACCTGCAGGGGGTATTGCCCTACGAGGACCTACAAGATCATCACATATTTCTGAACTCTCGATTCTCGCACCTATGTTGGGGCCGAAACATACGGATAATAAGATAAAACTGCATAACATATGGAGCAAGGGAGGATGGGGATTGAAAACACAATCTCTATCAAATCGCACTCTTTTGTCTGGCATGACAATGCAGGGAAAGGGTTTATGAGAACAAGGGAGTGAGGACTTTCGGTCCAGATTTTGGAACTTAATTCAAACGAGGTATACATATGTTCTTCTACGTGTACCTTTAGACTATTTTTCTTTCCCGATAAAAAATTGTGAGAGCGCATGCATGATATCGGCTCTACGGTAACATGATCGATAGACAGTTCAAATTAAGTGTACGGAGTTACCACTACCTAATACGACAATTGTGTTTTCTCCGAGCATCATGTTACATTTAGCATGAGCATCTAACGAATATTGCAAAAACTATGCATCGGACCTTGTTAAGACTCGTCTCAAAGTCACATACGTGCTTAGGACTAGGATGCACGAGATTGGCATACGTGCTTAGGACTAGGATGGACGAGATTGGATAGAAATACAATTGTCTCCTGTTATTATATGATGGGACATTAAGGTGGTAATTGGTCACGTTTTCGTTCCTTTATTATTTATTATTATTTATTTTTTGTAAAAATAACACACACACAACAAAAAAACGCATTTAGTATATGTTCATAAAGTATATGTTCTTTACGACGGGACCATATGTGTGTTTGTTGCGCACGCGGTGTCAATTGGTGTGTTGGAATTTTGGGAGATGTGGGGGTGGGAATAAAGGATGAAAGTGGGAGCAACAGTGGATTTTTAGTTGTCGGAGCTCTGATGGGTGGGCTCATCGCCCGTGAGCATGGTGGCTGGTATGTAGGGTTTTTGGTTGCGGCGTGGTCAATGATTTTGCAATAGTTATTCAATATACATAAAATAAAATAAAAGAATATGAGTACATATCCAACACCCTGGTCTTTTTAAAAATGAATGTAATAATTCAAATACATTATGTTAACATTCAGATTAGAACCGACTTTCCTCTTTGGATGGGAGGAGAACAGGAACAAAGAACGTTACCAGCAAGGCATAACATTCTGTTTTTGGATATCATTTTGTTGTTTTTTATTTTTTTAATTTGGTATTTTTTTTGTTTGGTTACCAATTTTTTATTTGTGTTTTTTTTTTTAAATCACATCTAAGCACTATTCACAAGATGGAGTACGATTTAGTTTTTGGGCATCAAACCGTAAAACGAATCGTTACCCGTCGATTTTGAAATTTTTGAACTGAACCGAATCAAGTATCACCGATTTAAACGTTTGATTTTAGTCGATTCGGTCACTTTAATCGAATTGAGCACATGTGAAATGATTTTTCCCGTGCATACTTATTGTTTGATCAATATTATTCTAGGTTTCAGTTATAGCTTTTCTAAACCACACACGACTTTACTACTTTATATATTAATGTGCTCGTGTTAACGTAAGATATACTATTGTTTTACACATGGGCGGATGCAAAGCATGATCGGGGGGCCATGGCAACCCCCCCCCCCCCCCCCCCGCCAATTTTTTTTTGGAAATTTGTGTTTAACTATTTTAAGTAATGGTTAATTAAGTTTAAATTATTTAAGAAACTTGTAATTGTATTGTAACATTAATGTATTATTTTATTTTGTTGTATCTTTGACTTCTTGTCTCACCGGCTGTCATATTTTTTATCTTTCTTGTTTACTTGTTCATCTTCATTCTTTCAAATTTCAAATTTCAAATCTCCAGTTATAAGGAAAATATCAAAGTCAGTTCTTTTAAATTCTTGCAGTATTTTAACTTATGCGTGATTATTCTTCTTATACAATTAATAGTAATACATAATAGATCGACAATAAGAGGTAATTTTTCTATGAAACATTAGTAATTTGTTATTGACTAACCTTACCAATTTAAATAAATCAGTATGAATAGTGAAACTTGTATGATTAGTAGTCAAATCAAATAATTTATTTTGTATTTAACGCATTAAATAGTCATGCGAATTCTTTTACGGTAGCCATTAATTTTTCTTATAGTGTTTTGGCACACCCGATTAGACTTTCTGGCTCCGCCCCTGGTTTTACATATAAGCCATAATGAAAACTCAAGTTCGCATTGGTCACCGATTTTCGAGAAACAATAAGCGGATGTACAAGAGAAACTAGTTAGCAAACAATTTGTTGATTTAAGTGATCTCATTATTCTCTCCTTAACTTTCAAGATTATGTTTTACGTGGCTTTCCTTAGCATCGTGTATATGTAGATAATCAATGGATACAATTAAAAATATACTAGTATATCATAGGTCGATTCGGTTTGATTTGTGATCAGGTTTAAATAATTAATACCGAACTAAACCAAACTGAAGTTAGTTTAAAAAATGTGAAACTGAATTGTTTAAAAGTTTTGATTGATTTAGATTTGATCAGTATAAACAGCTTTGTTTGACTCCCACTACTCACCAGTATTCTTGGAAACATTTGATTGGATTCATCTTGACACATACATGCATTAAAGAGCAATAAATAATCGGAGGGTTCATCGTATGTTTCAAACAGAAGTAATATATAATTAAATATTACTATTTTCACAACTTTTAAAATAAAAAAAAAGTTAGTGTATTTGAAATCATTGTGATTTTTGGTTTGTAGATAAAAATTAAAAAAAGCGAAGTCCACGTTTTTTCTGTCATTTTTCACAACCAAAGGCAAGTATTTGGTTAAGAGTTTATGTTTTTGTTTTTTATTTTGAATTTTATATTTTATTCTTTTATTTTCTTATTTTTCATTCTCGTGTTTCCTTTTCTACCCCATGCCTTCTTTGCCACCACAAACCATCAAACTTGCAATACCACCGCCATTTGCCATCACATGAACTGATCCACCGCCGCCAACAACAACCGGCCCTCCGGTGTCGGAGACAAAACATTTGCACCCTTAAAAACCCATATTTGATGGCAATAAAGTTGCGCATGGCATAGGAAAATAGGTTGGGCATTACTGTGGCACTAGGTGGGAAAATGGATGCCGACAACAGCCGCGCGAGAGGAAATGATGGTGGTGGCCCAGATATCCAAGCTTCGACGATGGATTTACATTAAGTGGAGTCAGTGGTGATAATAGTTGGTGGTGGTGTTTTCGTGTGGCATGTGGGGGGGGGGGGGGGGGGGGTCGGTCATGCTGGTAATAACAGCCAACAACATGGTCATTATAATTTTAATGAGTTTGGATGTTGTGTCTAAAAAAAAAGAAGCAAAACTCAATATAAAAACTCCAAAATGGAGATTTCAAAAGGAAGATGGCGGCCAGTTTATAAAAATTGAAGGGGGGAAAATAAAAAATAAACCCAATTTTATCTTTTGTTTACAAAATTGAAGAAAAAACTGAAAACAAAAACTCTGTTAAAAGCTCATATTTCCTTATTTCAAAAAAAAAGAAAAGAAATAAAAATGGAATACGTGATAGTAATACAAAATGTAAGTATCTTCGTTAAAGAAAAATATATTAAAAAGGGAGGTGAAAAACTCTTCAACGAAAATAGTGAAAGCTACCCCCCACACCCTCACTTTCTACAAACATATCCTCCCTCACCAGGATCAAGATCCCTTGTTGCAACCATGGGTTACAGCAGGGGTGCTGTCCCCATTGTTGTGAGAGGGGGAAGAGATATCTCTCTCTCTCTCTCACAACAATGGGACAGCACCCCTGCTGTAACCCATGGTTACAGCAGGGGATCCTGATCCCCCTCACCACCGCCTTTTTTCCTCCAGTGGGTGGTTACGTGATATAGTAATTAGCTTCTCTTGTTGTGAGGTTTGTGTGGGTAATTTATTTTATGGTTTTGGGTTGGGAATTTCGTGGCCGAGATGTGGCGGATGGCCTTGCCAACTCCGACAGATCTATTACCAGAAGAAAGATGTGGGGTTCTCTCTACGTTATGCGTCGGAGCCAAGTGGTTGCGAGGGGTATATGGGTAAGGTTGTTCGACACTAGCTGGATGCGCGACAGCGGGGGTGTTTGCGGTGTGCGGATATGGTTTGGTTCATCCATTGAGGTAATGGGCGGGTGGTGTTATGGGTATGAAAAGGTTGGCGAGCCTAGTTAAAGGGCTATTGATTATAGGGTTTGTTCCCCCTTGTTCCCAAAAATGTGGGTAGGTTTGAATTTGGTGGTAGTGGAGGTATTACGGCACTGGTGTTGTTGGTCGAAAGATGTAAGGGGCTCTGGTGGTTAGCTTTAAGTTGGTGTGGTTGTTTGAAGTGGATTAATGCTAAAGTGAACAAATATGGCTACTGTTAAAGTGTAGAAATCGGTTGTTGTGGTGTTCATTGGTACTCGACGGTGGCATGGTGGACTTGCGTGAAAAGGGCTTCCAGCACTGCAAGCTATTCTTACTACGTGCAGTGGTGCTGGAGGTTGCAGCACGTGGCAAAGGCCAGACGGGTGTCGTGTAGCCGGTGTAGGTATGAATTGTGGGATTAGGCTAACAGATTTTGGTTTGATTTATCTATTGTCAGTTTATATCTTCTTATTTTAGTATTTTTGTTTAACTTATGGGTGGTTTGTTTTTATTAAATTTTAAAAAAGTGAAAAATCAGGGAAAAAAGTCCATTTTACAGCTGTTGTTTACATTTTGTTATCCTTATATTCCTGTCATTTTTTTAGATTTTGTCAGTTTTAGGTTATTATTTTCATTATCATTCCTATCGAATAGGATGCCATTCGTGTACTAATGTACTTGTCGATATAAATTGACTTATTTAAATTGTTTTTCTTAAATAATACTAATTTAATACTTAATTACCCATCTACTCTTTTTTGAAATTTAGAATTTATTTGGAACTATTTTTTTAGGATTTGGATTTGAAATTCAATTAACTTTTTTTTTGGAACTGAAGATAATTTAAATTTTTAGAATTTTTAATTTTTGTTTGGAAAACAAAATAAATGAAAAGGTAATAAATTTGTAGAGAATTATATTATTGACTTATAATGAAAATGAACTACAATAAGTGGTTTCAAGCGTGCTAGTGTCAACACATAATGGCGATGGTGGTGGTGACGGCAGTAGTGGTGATGGCGCTGGTGACAATTGCTGTAACGGTCGCGGAAGTGGTTGTCACGCCCCGACCCGGAGACGGACCTACACATACTATTTCAAAATATTCCTGCTTACCAGAAATATAATATCCAAAGAATTTTACCAAGAACATAACCTCAAAATGATAATCAGAGCTCTAAATGTATCTCAAATCAAAAGCATTTGTATTTATCCTCAAAGTCTAATAAATGCAGCGAAAATCTAATAACAATAGTCACTTCCCAAACATTGGAGTTACCAAAAGCTACTTAATCAAACTATTACAAGTTCTCATTTTCAAGTAATTAAAAAGAGTCTACAATTAAAGAACAACTCTGACTCATGCTTATAGATAATTCCTCTACTGATGTCTCGGCTTAATTACCTGAAATGGGAGGAGAAAGGGGGGGGGGGGGAGGGTGAGCACAAAGCCCAGCAAAGATCACACGCACACACCCACAGAGTACAACGCAGGTATCCAATAATTTATAGCTGAGTCCAACAAAACACATGACAATAAAGTGCAAAGACGATTGAAAATCTTAGCACGACTAATAATCCTACTTCGGGACATTCCAATCCGTCAAATATCAAATCAAAGTCAAAGTTAAAAGAACATATTCGAATAATTGAACTAATTATCAAATACGATACAATCACGTAATACGTGACTGTAAAGCACGTTAACCTAAGTACGTGAAGGTTCTAAGTTCAAAGTTTGCATACCGGTAGCAATTGTCATATCATGTCATGGTATCACGTTAACCTAAGCACGTGAAGGTTCTAAACATTAGTTCAATTCAAAGGAAGTCCAATGGACATCAAAGAACATCAAAAGTATCGAACCCACAAAGTATCAAAACTTCAAAGTTCAATAAGAGTGACTAAGCAATTTCAGAAAATACTTGATATTAGACTCAAATTGAAGAGTACAAAATAACGAATTAAACGTAATTTGGGTAACTTTAATCTGAGTTCGTATGGATTTGGAACGGTAAGAATGGCGTCGAGATGGCAACAGGTAAAAAAACAAAGGTGGTCACCAATATCATTGTCCACGTGGCAATGTAACCCAAATGGGTTTACACGTCCAAGAGAAGCTGCCATGGTTTCTTGCCGTGACAGGTGGATGTATATGACAAATTGACAATAACAAAGAAAGGAAAAGGGTAATGATTACCCATTCAATACATGTGCAAGTGTTTCATTGGCTTTACGGTTCAAGATTCACAGAAATAAATGGAATACTGTGAAGAGAGGCAGTAACAAAACGAAAGACAACTCATATGGTTTAACGATCTTCCTGATGAAGGGGCCCAAAAATTTTATCGTAAGAAGCAGCCATCTGACACAAAATAAAATTAAAGTACTTGGAGGATTTTCCAGCAACGACTTACACAATATTAAATCGAAGGGATTTTACACATATGTCGTCAAACAGCAAACCCAGACCCAAGAATCATCCAAGACTATTATATATTGACAAGATGCTTAATCATAAGTGAAGAGGTACGATGAATGTAACCCTTACCTCAAATCTATATAATAGTCTTCATCAAATTTGCGATCGCTTTCGAAAACTTCAAAACCTAGATATTATAATTAACCCACTTACGTTAAAATCTTAACAATCACAATTCTAATATCATCTAATTCATCCTTATAAAAGTGGGTTCAAGAATCTTACCAATTGTGCACAGAAGATTGCAATCCTCCAAAACCCTAGTTTCTTCCTTCTTCTATTTCTCTGTAACCAAAACTGAATATATCGTAAACAGACTTGGCTAGTCCTTAAAAGTCTCTAAGTTTGATAATTAATTAAAAGACCCCTAAATATTCATTACTTATTCTAAAATACCCCAAAAATAATTAAATTTGCAAAGATACTTTAAATATAATAATAATTTAGAAAACAAAATAAATGGAAAGATAATAAATTTGTAGAGAATTATATTATTGACTTATAATGAAAATGAACTACAATAAGTGGTTTCAAGCGTGCTAGTGTCAACACATAGTGGCGATGGTGATGGTGATGGCAGTAGTGGTGACGGCGGTGGTGACAGTTGCTGTAACGGTCGCGAAAGTGGTGGTGCCAATGGTGGTAGTAAATAGTAGCTGCAGTGAAGACGATAGTGGTGAATTAATCGTTGGAGATATTTAAAAAATGGTAAAATAGATATATAGTTATTTTTAATTCAAGTAGATCCAAATCTCACAAAATCCGACCATTATCCATCGAATTTCACACTTTAGAAACAAATCTAGTCAAATTTCATGAAATTCAATTCCAATTCCTTTTTTACATGTTCTAAACAACAAAATTAAAGTATTTGAAATGAAATTTGATAGTTCCAAACACACTTTTATTTACCTGCATACTATATTTTTGAAAATTACTGTTTAGAATCACGACTTTAATGAACAAATCGCTATTTAGAACTACGATTTTAAAGAAAAAAACGTGATTTATAATCACATTTTCATTTTTTGCATCATCTTGCAAAATTTAAGAAAACTCAAGAAAAGAAGAAACTGTTAAAAAGGAGATTTGGAACCGCCTTTTCTTGTTTAAAATTTTGGTTTTAGATTATAATTTTTAAAAGCGTGATACGCAGGTAATAAGTTTTAAATTAGAGTATATAAATAATTAAGTATTAAAATTATATTATTTAGGAAAACAACTGGACTATGGTATATATATAATTAATCAAAGTTGAAGAAAAATATTTAATGTTTTCGTACTACTAAAAAGAAACAGAAATCCATCCGTGGAGGATCGGGGAAGGGCGTTTCAGACTTTGCCTTGAGTTCTAACAAAGTCCAGTTAAGGACCAAATTACTAACATACGATTCACTCGCACCTTTTCTCATCGTACTTCCCTCCAGATCCCTCTCTTCGATTCACCCAAAACCCTAGAAATTTTATCACTTGTTTGTCCATGCATCGCTGAAGTTGTAATCTTGAATTAATCAGTTTTGCAGCCGGACTAATTAATGCAATGGTCGTCTGCAAATGCCGGAAGGTAAATCCTCTCTACACACTCGCAATTCACAGATCAGTCGGCAATTACGTTTTACGTGACCCTGACATAATTGCCGTTGCAACTTTGGTATCTTCTTGATTGGAGGCTTTAGATCAGATCAAGTTTGCAATCGAAATCTGGGAGAGAGATTAATTTGTGCGAGATTTAGTACTTCTGTTATTGTCATTGTCTGCCGATGCGAGCGAAACACACTGTATATCCACCATTTAGCTTTGATACGTACAAGTTGCTATGTTAGTGAATAATGATGAAGCTTCGCTGATTAATTACGCCTTTGTTTATCGCGTTTGAAGGCTGACCTTGGGGACTCTTTTCGGGTTTCAGGCGACTAAGTTATACTGTTTCGTGCACAAGGTTCCCGTTTGTGGAGAATGCATATGTTTTCCGGAGCACCAAATATGTGCGGTATGACGCCTATAACTGAATGTTCTATTTCGGCATTGTATAATATCTGTTATGCTGGCTACAGGGGCAGGAGTTTACTGCTACTGGTCAGAGAGATTGTTGTTTGTTATTCTTGTGTTGTTTTCTTATTTCCTTTGTCAGTGTAACTTTTCTTGTCAGTAGTACAGTTACGAGTATTCGAAAATTATGAAGTGGTCCTGTCAGCCCTGGAGGATTAGGCACCGGGTCCCTACCAGGCACTGAGGGGTTATGAGATATACCATGGCATTATAAAACATCAGAAAGGGTTATTAATCTATATAAAAATCACGTCTATGCTCGTTTAGCAGGTTCTATGATTGGACTGGGCTGATACAGTCTCATTCTAAACTTAGATATAGAGAGATTTATTGTACGTAAGCATGTGTTTTGCTTTTATAAAGTCTAATAGTGCTCCAATGGCTTATTTGAGGTTTAAAATTATAGGCAGAAAAAATCTTTCAACGTGGCACGAAACAGTTGGAAGTGCCGTTGTCTCATTTTCTGAGATTTGAATTTTCTTATATTTTCCTACAAACTTTAACTTGCATCTGTAATAGAATAGCAGAGACTAGGATTCGTGGACCTTCTGGGAAGTCATACAAGTCTTGGAAAATTAACTGAATCTTGGTAGTTCTTTTTTGCTAGGACCTTAAAAACCTTGACGGCCTTCAATAGAATTATGTGGGAATATCTACTTCAGTGATTATAAGTAGCAGAATGAATTTTGATTTGATAAGTAAAAGTATTTAGTATATGATTGTTAACAGGGCGAATCCACATAGCACAAAACATACTACTTTGAGACTAATATCCGAATTCCTTACAGATAAAACTGAGTAAAGAACTCAACAAATGTCTTGACACTCATGTTTTATCCAGCTGCAACCACAACAGTTTAGTACTCAGGAATAATTGTAAGCTTGTGCACAATGACATGAGACTGGTTCCGAAGTACATGCATTCCTCATATTCTCGTTATCGATTTTACTGATCCCTTGGTAGAGACCAGTGGTATTTCCACTTCACAGTGTAGGAAGTAAATCATTAACTGACTCCCTAAATTGTTACTGAACGACAATTAAAAAAAATTATCCCTTCGTCCTCAAAATTATCTACTACGAGCGTTGTTCCCAAATATGCAGTTGAGAAGAAAAGGCAACATCTGAGGAGCAATGAAACGCCTAGTACCTTTCCAAGAGAACTCCTTCCTGGCCCTCTACTCCCTCAGCATAGCCAAGACTTGAAAGAAAATAAATCATTATTAGTAGGGTTTAATGCACCATGTCCTCCACATTTTTGTAGGTTGTTAATGGAGCAGAAGAAGCAGGCCTTTTATTTCAATTTCCAATCATTCAAGTGCCTGAAAAATATGGGGGTCCACTTTCGTTGTGAAGATTACTAATTCAAGTAATCCTTGCGATGTTGCAATGTCCAGAAACCTCTCAAAAAGGGGACAGTTTCCACCCCATAGATTTTCCAAAAGCAGATTCTTCGCCTTTTTCCTACCACAAATAACCAATACGAAATTTTTTAGAGCCATTCCAAACCATAAACCAAATGCCTGATGGCGAGTAGACATCTCTAGTTGACTAGTCCCATGACCACCTCCTTAGGTGCCCTTTTTGACTTTTTTCCTCGCACCTTCTTTTTTGGTGCAAGTGTTCAGTATCCATAACCATTTCCTAAACAAGGATGATAAGCGTTATGGAAAGCCAGCTTGCCGAATTTGGTAGGCCGCTGCACCTTCTCCCCCATTTCCACTGAACTAATGAATACTTGAGTCCTGCTCGGTCATTCCCAAACAAAAGTCCCTTTCACTCCTCTTCTCCACCAAAGTCGCCAGTGGAAAGAAAGACACATAATTGATGGACATTCTTCAACGCAAACTTTTAATCAACATTAAATTTCCACCTTTAGGGACAAATGTACGCTTCCAAATTGCCAGTTTCCACTAAAGAATTACAGATTCTATATTCTGTATGTGGAGGTGTGTCCAAGTGATAAATTCATAGAGCCGTTAACTCACTGCATAATCCATATAAGAGAGCAAGAACATAACAATTCTCGACCTCTCAAACCGGAAGCAGGACCCTCTAAATGCATGACATATACCATAAATGGGATCGTTGTTTACACACATCAAATCATTGTAGAATCATTCAATATAGAAGCTACTTCAATAAAGTGTTTCCTAGAAGGCATTTTAGAGTAAGGAAGCTACAGTAAACCAATTAAAGTTTTTTTGGTTTAATAATTGACGCCTCCCTTTGAGAGAGATGAAAATAGGCATCACTATTATTTTTTGTTAGAGATCTGTATCATATGTGCTGCTGCATCTTCTGCTTTTGGTAGATTCCTTATCAATTAAGTCTTTGTTGGCCATGTAGGATGTACAAGTATGTTAGCTTATGCTGCACTTTCTGCGGCGATTCATTACCTTAATATTGTTTTCCTTTTTGCGGGGGAATTCAGGTCCGCACTTACTCAGAATGGGTTATAGATGGAGAGTATGATTGGCCTCCTAAATGCTGCCTGTGTCATGTTGTCCTTGAAGAGGGGACCGATTCGCCAACTACTCGATTGGGTTGCTTGCGTATGTTATCTTGGAGATAAACTTACTTCTCTGAAGTGCTGTTTTTCTCTTTACTCATACAGCATACTTACACGCCTTCTTTTTTGGGTTCATTTTAGATACTTTACATACAAATTGCTTGGTTTCACATATTAAAGGATTTCCTCCACACACTGCTCCAGCTGGATATGTCTGTCCAGCTTGTTCAACTTCGGTAAGATTTACTTCTGGACTTCTAGTTATTGTTATTTTCTCCTTTTTGTCACAAACATTTATTTGGTTTTTGCAAGTTAAAGTTTCGCTGCAATTAAACATAAAGATGGAATCTAGTCGTACAACTTGAGTGCTCAAAATGTTGGAATGGTTGGCATCACGCCATGCTTATTCTTGAACTAACTCGGCTTAAAAGTGCTTTTGCTTGACCAAGTTTGTAAGTTAAGTTTAGGATGGGTTATGTTGGGTCGCTTGTTGAGAATATGCTTAATATGTTTGACAAGATGATTGTATCCAGAAGGCCATAGGTGGGTGAGGCACTGAACATCATCACGTGGAGGCCTAAGGATATGTTGTAAAATCTTGCACAGATTTCTTAAGGAGCTAAAGAGAAACAGTTTCAAGAAAAAACCTTAAGGGTATTTGAATACTTTTACATATTGATCTTGTTGTGGTTCGTTTTCAATTGGTGCTTTGTCACTGCAGATATGGCCTCCTAAAGCTGTTAAAGATTCAGGATCTCGTCTTCATTCAAAGTTGAAAGAAGCAATAATGCAGGTAATGCTCTGATTGGCTTTAAATGAGTAATGATAAGTGATTGCTTTATGACCATTTGACAACCTGCTTTATATCTCGTCCTCTCTCAGAATATGCTGCAACATCGTACGTGTTCTAAGTTTTCTTGACCTGTAGAGAAAACACAGTTTATTGCCAAAGCAGATACTGCTTCACCATAGTAGCATATGATTGGCAAGCACTAGTTAACAAATTTTGAAAGCGAATGCATCTATATCATAGTGAAGCGACCCATTTTATTTTCCACAAAAGGGGGTACTTAGTGGTGTAATCAAGCCCAACCCTATTTTTATTTAGTGGTGTAATCAAGCACAACCCTATTCTTAACTTTGATTTTGCATTTTTTTCCTTATCCTTACTGTTTATATATGTATCTCTTCATTGTGTACAGAGTGCTTTGAGTACGTGTTTGATGTGGTAATTTACATGGAAGGAGATATTTAGTGGTATAATTAGGCCCAACCCTATTCTTTATAAGTTTTTGCATTATTTTTTCGTATCCTTACTCTCTTCCGTGTAAAGAATGCTTTGAGTACATATGTTGAAATTTCCATCGTAACAAATTTTTTAAAGTGAAGGGAATTGGGCTCCACTGACGCTCTAGTCTTCATTTTGTTTTTCCTTGCTGCTTGCCAAGTTGCCTGCAGTCTAGAATGTAGTCATAGAGCAAAATTATACTTGTTTATCTGGTCCAAATTGTTAGGATATGAACTCTGTGTAATGAGCTGACAGCTGACTATTCATATATAATGGAACCCCCAGGATAATATGTTTTGCTTCTTAGAATAATTGCTAAATTTGCATCTTGATATAAGTGCTGTCTTTTTATTCATCTTATAGTGGAATAATGGTTTACCTGTTCTTTTGTATTATTGCACAAATGAATAATATACGCAAGATGGATAACTTAGCTTTTCTGCAGACTGGCATGGAGAAGAACTTGTTTGGAAACCATCCAGTTTCTTTGCCAGCACCACCTGCTTTTGCCTCGGACCCGTTGATGCATATATCTCCTAGCGGGTCAGTAGCAAAAGAAAATGAAGGATACTCCGCTGCAACTGGAAGCAGTTCTACACATCCTTCAAGCACAGATATCGTCGAGATAGAAGGTCCTAGTTCGGCGAATTCTAATCATGAGCCCAATTTCATGAAAAGTCCAAGTCCTGCTGTTGTAAGTAGACGTTTCTGTTAATCAATCTCCTTTTAAATTGAAAAGATTAGTGGGAATATACCCTAACCTGCGCCACCCCTAAAGGGTCTAATTGGATGAGGGGGTTCATATGGGGTACCTGATCGGTTGAGAATGTAGGTATGTGATGTGGTTATTATGGTAAAAGAACAAAAGTTGGGGCCAAAAGCAGGGTTGAGTTGCTAGCTAATTGTAAAATGCTTTAGAATATGAAATTGCTAAAGAACAAATGGGGCAAAAGATAGCTCACGACGTATGTTCATCTCTCCCCATCAATTGATCTTTTTCCCGGAGCAGAGCAGTTGTTGCAAAGCCCCATATCGCCTTTGAAAACCCTGGAGACCTGGGTGGTAAAAGTCCTCCTTTGTCTGAAAATGGTGACGTACTGGGGGTTTGTCAGGGTTGGGTTGGGGTGGCATCTCTTGGGGGATGTGGAGAGTGGACCGGGTGGGTGGGGAGGAGTAGTAGGAGGGAGGGTTGCTGTGTTTCCCCTCATTGCCATTTCTATATGGGCCAATATCTCCTCCAGTACGTGCGTGGGTGCTTATATGCAAAACGTTAATTTGCAAGATTGTAAATTTGCTTCATATTGCAACACAATAATTGTAATGCAGGTGCATGTTTTTGTGTTTGCTTACATGTGCATCTTTGCTTTTGTCTTCTTCTTGTATTTACTTCGTCACAATACTAACAATTGCACAAACTGCAGCCGGGTGCTACGACAAGAAAGAGTGCATTACAAGTTGAAAGGCAAAACTCTGAAATTTCATATTATGCTGATGATGAGGATGCCAATAGGAAAAAGTACACGCGTAGGGGTGAGTAGAGATTATTTATTATTTCTCACTACTATTTCTTTTTATATGGCCCTTTTTGTTGACGAAGGCTGGTTGTGAATGTCGCCTTACGAGTTGGTACAGGTAAAATCTGTTAGTTCTTTTCATATAACATGCTACTATTGGCGTGTTGTACGGATGTAAGTTTGTTGAGAAAAAGATGAAGATGAGATAGATCTTTGACTTCTAATCAAATCATGGCATGTTGGCATTTGTTGGGACGCTAACAAAGCTCTAAATTATAGGTACATTCCGCCATAAGTTTCTTAGGTCACTGCTACCTTTCTGGTCAAGTGCATTACCAACTTTACCAGTGACTGCACCGCCACGAAAAGATGCATCAAATGCAGATGATGTTCCAGAAGGTCGTACGCGGCATAGATCTTCAAAGATGGATCCAAGAAAAATCCTTCTCATGATAGCAATCCTGTAATGTTTTCCAAAGCCCTTCTACTTTTTGTTAATACATGTTTCATCTTTCCTGGAATCTAGCTCGTAGGAAGAAGCGTAGCTATCTGCCTTGCCTAGTAAGGGAATAAATTAGAAAGAAAAGACTCTAGAAACAGTTAAAAATCGCCGGGTGTTTCGCAACTTCATCAATGTGGTTCAGTTATTAGTCCACGAGCATTTTGTTAGGGAGGCAGGCAAGGTAATGGTTTTCCCATGCTAGTCTTATCAAGTGATTGCATCTTTTGGTCTTGCAGATATATCTCTTCTGCACCATCACTTCTTTATCTTCTAGCCTTAATAGTACCACCAAGAATGTGGATGCATGCTCTATAATGTTGCAATGTGCCTACTCATCCACTTTTAGAATGTTGCTACCTCTGTCTTTTGATTCGTTTACCCCCAAAAGTTACATGTCGAAAAAACAGAGAGGAGAACGATAATGATCTAGTGCAACCTTTTAGAATTGGCCATCATGGAATCCATCTAGCAAAACGAACCTACAGAAAGCCATCTGCATCCATGTCATTTCAAACCTCAACCAAGAGTAAACAAAGATTCAGGAGGACCAAACGAAATAATCTGTGTTTTTTTTAGCCCAGATATTTGCCTCTGTTTTGTCGGTACCAATTAGAGTCACCTCTGTGATTAGTGCAACTGTTTTCTCTCATGCAGGGCCTGCGTGGCAACAATCGGCATTATGTATTACAGACTCGCACAAAGTGGCCTTGGTGAGGAAATGCCTGATGATGAGCAATAGTGATTGACCTCGTAGGTTGTGATGTGGCTTGGGTGCCAGTATACTATTTTCTCGTGTGAAGATCTCCTGGTTCCGTGTGCTTTCCTACTGCTGCTCGTCACTCTCAGCTCCTCCCTTGTGGAACATACTCATCTACAGGTATACATGCCGGTGATGAAAGGAAAATGTTTAGTATCCCATCTTGCCCATCTAGCTCATTGCTGTTCTTTTTTCCAACCCATGCGCGGGAATCAAGTGGAATAGGAAATTGAAGAATAGAAGATCTTGTTTATTATCCAAAATTTCTGGTTTCTAAGTTCTCATTTAATAAATTTTATAGTTATGCGTACCGAGTTTGATTGAATCAAGTGGCGATCTGCATAAATGGTTTTTTTATTTTGGCTCTGTCCTCTGATCTCCAAAGTGCCCTTCATCGGAAATATTGGTGAAATTGAACTACCAAAATGATTTGGTGACTTACTCAACACGCACACAGAAAAGTAAAAATAGGCCGTACTGGGAAAGAAGGAAGGAGAAGGTATTGGTGCGGAATAGCGAACGAGTACACTTGTTAGTCAGTCCTGCTTGGTGTGGATGACACAAAAATAACAAGTGATTTCTTGCTTGATGCACTACGCTATTTGTGCATAATGTTTGCTGTTTGCGATTTTTTCCTATGTCATGTGCCACCTGATTTTCACCTTAAGCCGTGTTTTCCTGTGTCGTGTGCTAAGGTATTGCAAAATCTTGCATATCTGTAGATACTACCCCACTTTAAACCAACTTCTTGCCACTTGTGCTGGTCCTCTTTTTAGAAAAGCATTAGGCACTGATTGGTGGAAGTTACACGTTCCTTAAGTCCAGCTTTTATCACAAGAACAAAGGAACTTTCTTAAGCAAGTGATGTAGGCAAGGAACAACATTGATTGGCCTGCCCTCTTTGTAGGAGGTTTATACTTCGAGTAGCATCTGCACTTACCAGTGCTGTGCTCTGCGTCTATGAAGTATAGCTACTCTACTTCTCCTTGGACATGGCGAAGTAGCTGAGAATATTAGAGTACAGCAGTCACCACAAAGCTACAGGTGCATTCGATGAATTCTGCTCCGCTAACTTCCCTACCTATTGAGCCGCATTCCATTAAGCGAGATAACATCACGAGTGTCATTAGTCGAGCCTATGAGGGGAGTTCAGAAACTTGGAAAAAAAAAAAACTCCAATTTAAAATGGATTCACTCCAACCTGTAATGTACCAATATTATTAAATTTTCAAAAGTCAATCATCATTAAGTAAAAGAAATGGAATGAAATTGTTTAGCAATTGAGTGCAACTGTTCGTATTTTTTAGTAGTATATATATATGGCGTGTGGTCACACGTCGTATGCACGTGCCAAGTCAAAGCAAAGCCTCTGGGCAATTCGCCGCGTGAGTCGTCCCAACTGAAAATACGAAGACCTCACCATTATGATCCTAACTCGCAAAGGACAACTTATTAATTGCGACTCGTTAATTCTGGTTCCACAATTCAACTCACCCCTTGGAGGAAATTCCCCTAGCAACAAGTCTTCATGCCATCACAGCTGAAGATGGTTGTACCACGCATATTGTTTCTTGTACATTGGCACAGTAGTGAGGATGAAGCTACACTTGCGTTATAAGCAAATAACAGTATATCACTGAGTTATGAATATTGTTCTGGATTGCATTCTACTTTTTTTCGTAAAATGGTACATAGTGGTAATGGTATCGTTTTAAATTTTGCATTGATAAAATACATAAATTCAAGATTGAACATGAATTATAAGCAAATGATCGTGTCTGGTAATATTAAGGTTCAACCATCTACAAATGTTGGCTCGCCGCTGCGACAATGCCTCTTGCACTTGTAATGACATCATTTCTATGTGTCTTATCACTCACCTTTTCAAACTTATGAGGAGGCAAATGCTACACTTCTGGGTTGAACACGGGGTCAACTTTAAAGAGTGTGTTGCACCAACCACCACCTCAATTAACTAGTATTTTCCTCGTACCGTGAGACACGGAAAACCCTTTAGATTACTGCAATTTAATTCCATCGTTGTGTTGAAAGATTAGCTCAGAAGAATCTGTTATGGATCGTCAATTAGAGTAATGTTGTTTAAACAAGTAAAGCTCCAACTGGCTTAAACGAAATTGGAGTCATCCTTGTAAGTTGATGCGCACAATGCTAATGTACAGACTGGAACAAGATTTGATTATTGTGCAAGGGATTGTGGCCGTCCTTGGAGACTTTTCTATATCAACTTGGAAATTTCGAGCAATGATGTGAACTTTAAATCTAATCGCTATCGACATCGGCCAGTAGCTCTCTTTCTTTGTTAATCGGTTTTTCGCTTCATTTTTTTTTTAATTAATTCAGTTGTTATTTTTTTCATCAACAATCAAAATTGCTGTTAAGGGATAACTTCAACTTTATGACACGAGAGATGTCGGTAATTCACAAGCAAAGGAAGCATACTTGTTTCTTCTCTAGCCAAAACTAATTGCGACCGGTCCTTGACTAACAAATAGCATGGTCATAGATTAATTGGTATACCTAGTTTGGTTTTAACTCCAAGCTCCCATTATTAATAATTAATCCCTTCTCTCTTCAAATTAGTTTTTTATTCTCCCTCTTTGGGCAAGGGAGCTTAGCACTTTAATGTTCCCAATTCTATACCAACCTGGAAATAAATAATCATGAACCCATGATTAGGGATGTCAATGCAATCAGGGGTTTTCCATTTTTATAAACAGCTAAGCTACTGAAGCGAATATGCGGCTTTCCGCTTTCTTATTGGGGAGTGGGATTAGAAAACTCTCTCTTTTATGTAATTGATTGATAGTGGCTTCCTCGTGTGACCAAATAAAAAACTTGGCAAGTCTAATTAAGGAAACACGGAAACTATATTATAATATCTTCGACTAATAATAACTACTCACTAATTTAAATGAAAAGTGGTCCATGAATATGTGGGGAAATGCAGCAAGTAACTAAGGGAGTCCTTGGCAACATTTTTCACTGGGCTTAATATCATTCATCTATTGAGATTATGGTGAAATTATTGTTCAGAACGTAAAGGTTGAAAATACAACAGAGCGCGATCAAAGACATGAAATTTGTGTCTACAGTGTTTAACCGTTGTTGAACTGTTAAAAAAATATATTTTTTTATTGAACGAATTGACCCATATTAAATCGGGTTAAATGAAATTGTCTGAATCTAAATGGGATAGAACATGACACATTTAACTAAAGATGGGGCATTGTGGGAATAGGACAACTTGGGTTGGGAAGAGCGAGACAACCCATGTTACCATCCTACTATCTTCCTGAGAAGCATCAACTTTGTGGAGTTCCCTTCGCCCATTTTGCTATTTCTTACACTATTTGCAAAAGATTAGTAAGACACATAACTATCTCTCTAGATTTCAAACTCGCTAAACTTATCAAACTTCGTTTACGAATAGAGTTAACCAATCCCTCACAATTCCAATTTCAGATTTAAAATCCAACGTACATTTAAAAGTGTAAAAATTGACGGAGCTACCATTTTTCCTTGTAAGCTAGTATAGAGCACGTGCGTTGCACCAAAATATAGTTGAAAGTAATGTTTGATGTGATATTATTATCTTTCTCGGGATAAAAAATAATGTAATTCAATTATGTTCTTATTTCTTTTGTGACTTATTTTAGAAGAAATGTATATTTGATGTTCGCAATTATAATCAATTCAATGTTTGAAAATATTCTTTGTAGGTTTCTACATTGAAGAAATGTTTGATGGTACTGCTGAAAATAAAAGCAAATGGAGAAACTAAAAGAATGAAACTACATATTTGTTTTTGTAATATATTTTATTGGTTTATGATTAAGATTTATAATTTTCAAAACCAGATGCTTTGCATTTCATCAATAAAAAATGTAAAACATCCGGTCTTCAATTGTAATAATCGAACATATTTTTGTTCAAATTGACACCATATTTGAGCCTTGTTTTTTGATGCTTATCTAACTCCGTTTTTTTTTTTTTTCCTAACAATTTTTTGTTTCTTAATTAATTTTTCAAGTATTTCAGTTTCTTTATTTTGTTTTTATTTTTCAGTTTTTTAATTGGTTAATTATTTGCTAACATAAAAATGAAGGAAAAAATTACTGTTCTCATTAATCAGTTCAATATCTAATGTTTATCTCATTTTAACTAAATTAAAAAGAGAATAATGAAGGAATTTCTTTGTTCTGTTTTTCTTCCTCATCACACTTTTTATTTTCCAACATATAGAATAGATTTATTACCCAATATTCTTTTAATTATATCAAAATTTAAAAGGGAGTAATAAAAGAAAGGTAATAATGTAATTGACGTAATTAACGGAGGACATAATCGTTCAAAAAGAATTTATAGCATTCATACTTTTAGAGCGCTCGCACACAAATATAAATATATTTTTAACAACTATATATTTTGTTTCCCAATATGTAAATGTAGGTTTAAATTAAATTTATGACCTAATTTTTCTTAAACGCATTACAAAAAAATAATTAGGGAAGGGTTGAGCTGTTATTGGAGAGCAAAACCGAAAATGATTACGAAATTAGTAATTAATAATAGTATTTATAAAGGGTAGGGTAATAATGTAATAGTATTTATAAAATGGTAGAATTGTTATTGAAATAATTAACGAATGGTAAAAATGAAATAAAATTATTTACAAATTCACACTTTTATAGGTAGTATAGAAAATTCTCATTTAAGTATCAAAGAGCATATAATCAAAGAATACGACTATCTAAACAAAATAAAACCGCAGATTTTTATGTGCTTAGGTGGGTGAGAGTTCATATACCCCGAGAAAAAAATATATTTTATTCTCTTTTTATCCTTACGGTTACAAACAAATAGCAAATTTCATTGTTGACTGGTCACCTTCTAATTAGAGGTGGCAACGGGAACTCAAACCCATTTAACCGCCCAAATCCGTCCGCTTAAAATTCACCCAGATCCATCCATTAAATAATTGGGTCTAAATGGGTCAGTAATTCCTCAACCCAATAACCCATCGGTTTAAATGGGTTTTAATTGGTTGCCCATTAACCCATTAGTGATTTGAAACTTAAAAGTTAAAAGGTATTCTCAATGTCACGAAGGCCAAGCCGTCTCCACCTACCGTCACCGGATACAAGCAATTTTACACCACCACAGCTAGACACAAGGCCAAGCCGCCACCACGTCATCGCCTCCTACAGTGCCGCCGTCTCCACCTGCCATCACCGCCACCGTTGTCCACAAGGCCAAGCCGCTGCCACGTTATCACCTCCACCAGCACTGTCGTCTCTACCTATCATCACCGCCACCGTCGTTTCAATCGTCAGCTACCTATTTAGTGGGTTAATGGGTTAAAACCAACCCATTTAACAAATGACCAAGTGAACCCATAAGTAAATGAGTCTAAATGGGTCAGCTACCTATTTATACCCAACCCATTTAATTTTCATCCAAACTCAACCCACCCACCTATTTTGCCACCCCTACTTCTAATGGTCGCTATAAGTTAATAATGAAGAGCCGGGTCGGGGAGGCTCCAAGAGTCCAGACTACCCTTTCGGGCAAAAAGAAAAAAGAAAAAGAAAAACTCTCGATGATGACGACAGAAATTAGATTAATAGGGTTTACCAGATTATTAGCGAAGACATAGATTATGCATATACATACAGACGCACGAGTTTCTACGTGTAATCTGTATCCTATACTGCTTAATTAATTCGAATTTGGGCTTTACGCGGAGATCGTGCAATGGCCGGCGCGAACTTCGATTCGATGCGCAATCATCGCCGGAATCTCCGGAAGCCGAAAATGGCCGTGGACGCAGCTCCCCTGATGCTCGATTCAAGGTACTTGTTACTCGCATTCGACTGTTAAATTTCACTTTCCTGAGAATTCTTTTGGCGGGAAAATTGCCTCGATCATGCGATCAACTGTGCTGCTTTTTATCCATAATCGAGCCGCCTTTGTTTACTTTGGTGCCTATTGTCCGTTTGGTTTCTTGAGCATAACAAGCTATATTTCTCTAGTGTCGGCACAGTTGTTAATGTCACTAATCAAGAATTGATTAATGGAGTCAAGCGATATATCATGCGTTGGTTTATGAGCATCTATAGGTTTCTCAAAGTTGCTAATTTTATGCAAGGCGATGCGATTAGAAACCCTCAACATTCGAATCTTAGAATATTATGCTACAGCGTGTTATGTATCCATCGATGTTGTCATAATGATCACCTTATGACAATTTTGTAGTCCATAAGCTCTTGCATAACTGGTCTTACATACAACATTGAGATAAAAGGAGCGGAATGCGTAGTTGATCCGGTGATACTGAAGGACTTGGTTTTATTTATTTATTTATTTTTCTCTTTTTTTTTTTTGGGGGGGAGCAAGAGACTTGGTTCCTATGGCGCTATGTAACCACCCAATCGTAGTTTTGTTTCAACATAATTGGTAATGATTTTAAAATGCCCTAGAATTGAGGTTTCCTTCAGCGGTCTGTGCTGACTGTTATCTTCTCTGGGATTGAGGTTTTTCAAGTATTTATTTTTTGTTGTTGTCATAGTTCTCTTCTTGTTTCTATATATGTCTTGCAATTCTCAAAGTAGAGATTCTGTTACCGTGGATGACATGGTAGGAAATCCTTAGCAGGGTTTTAGCCAATCGGGATCTATCATTGCTTAGCTTATCTTCAGTTATTTCATTTCTTCACTAAGCATGCTAAATCAACTGCAAAAGCAGATTTAAATCACTTTTAGAGTTGATTTCAGGAAACTTTCTATAATTATTACTAACTACTTATCCGAAAGGGAAAAGGTAAGTTTAGTCATTTATCTTTATCCGTTCTTTCATGAGTGTAGCAAATAATATGCCGACTGTTCATCCACTACAATAATTAGTCTCAGTGGTTTTCACGCAGTCTGGAGCTGTATCCTTTAGTGGTGGAAGAAATTATAGTTCTTTTTTATGGTGATGCTGTGTCAAGTGGTTGCTAGGATAGATAGAAGCAAAATACGTGTCGGGATCCATTATGGTGATTTTGTCATTTTGAAGAAGGCGTTGAGGATTATAGCTTGAAGGAGAAATATACATTGGAACAAACAAAATGAAAGTCCTCCGAGAAACCTTGGCTGTTTTGACATCTAGGCGCAGGACGTGCTTCCTGAAAAGTTTTCTTTATATCCGCAAGTCCCTTAAGTTAGAGATACTGGTGGTGTTTTCCAGTAGCGGGCAACCTATGGGCTATTTAGCCAAAAGAAAAAATAACAAAGCAGGATGCCTGGTTTGGCACCATTAGTACTATCTTCGGGAGGTAGGGAGGCTGCTCATTATTCGTCAATCAATTGCTTTACATTCGTATTTATTCTCTTCTAAAAAGGCCATGGCTAGTCAATAGGGCACATCCCTTTTGCTTCTGTTTAGTCCTGGGGTATGTTACCGCAATAATGGTATGCAAGCCAATGGTCCTAGAGACGCAGAGGAGAGAAGGAGCAGGCGGAGTTACTGAAAAACTAAGTTCTCGTTTTTTTTTCTCTTTCTATATTCTTTGCTGGCAGCGTGGTGACAGTCTAATTATTTTGAGGGTGAAGCCAAATAAATGTCCACATCAGGATTCACAGGATTTTGATGTCGGTCCAGGGGTACAGTACTAATCAATTCGAGGGAGAAAAGAGCAATCATAACAGTGGTAGTCTTTAAGGTTTTAGGTCAGAAAGGTCAGACCTGCCAGTGTGGAATAGCCATATTAACAAGGGTAGTTGTAGTTGTGGTGGCGAGCGTGTCTGTGACCCTTAGCAGTGCTATCCAGCACTAGAGAATTACCTCCCGAAGTCCCAAAATATAAATTTCCATACAACTTGCACATTTGACCAACACCATGAACTGCAAGGCTTAATGGCGATTTAGAAAAGTGGCGTGTGTGGAAACTGGAAAGGCAGCCTTTTGCCTTTTTATCCATGCTATGCCATGCAGGCATGGCATGGCATGGATAAACTGGATTTGGAGGGAGGTAAACTATTTGAAAGGAGCTAGCAAGGCTTTATATGCTAAGTGGTGTAAGTAGCATTCGTGTAGTAGTATTCTACAGTCATACTTTATAATCTTGCTTATAACTCACGTCTTCGCCAGCGACCTTTAGGGGTATGCATTCCCCAATAAAGTAGTTATGGAACTTGAGGTGATGCCAAGATGGGGGTTTGCTTTGAAGATTTAGGGTGTTTGACCCAATGTTCTACTTTTTTAGCAGAACTACTGTTGGGTTAGTGTCCAACATTTTGATAACAAAATGCCATGATATAAGCAGTCACTGAATGGTGAGAGAGGGAATTCAGGGAAGGAACCATTCTCTTTTAAACAAGTTTACATAAGGACTAATGACATGACTTACCTAGTGAAATGTGTTAGAGGAATCTAGTTAATGTCGTGTAATTAACTTCGTAGCTACAAAACATGATGAAAATGATGGTTTGAACCAAGTCATAATGTAATAGATCCAAGGAACATTTGTTAGGTTGAGATCATTAGGGGAGACAAAAATCCAAGTTGGAACATAGTGTCTGGTTCCAGGCAGT
Organism: Escallonia herrerae; assembly: GCA_033070095.1. Taxonomy (NCBI): domain Eukaryota; kingdom Viridiplantae; phylum Streptophyta; class Magnoliopsida; order Escalloniales; family Escalloniaceae; genus Escallonia; species Escallonia herrerae. The sequence goes on along the minus strand of JAVXUP010000167.1, from coordinate 289,256 downwards.
TTGAGAATGTCAGATCTCCTCCACGATCTTGCCGTCCTTTCTTGATCTCGTTGTCATTAATTTTAGCTTCTGACCATTTAATTATGATTTTAACATATTTGGACCCCCCACGTTTGAGTGCCAGGTACGATCCTCTACATTCCCCAAATATCACTTTGCTCCTTCCAGATTGTTATTGTTTAGCTTTTTTTGATACTAACTAATTACAGTTAGTGCCTTTTTTAATGCTTGGCCTTTAGACAAAAATCATTCTCATATGCTTATTTGGTTGAGTTAAAGGTGTTTAAAGCATCTGAAAGGTTGCATTATTTTTATCCATAATTGCATAACTTGGCCCCTGTCTGAGTTGTACTTGGCCCATTACGGACTCTTCATAATTGGTTAAGACAACTGGGACCTTTTGGTATGTTGAGTTCTGTTGTTAATAACTGAATCTGGTTATACAAATGAAGTCAATTTTGTATCACATTCACATAGATGTTCGTATAAATAGATTCTTGTTTCCATTTTCTCCAAGTATCAAGCTCATCATAGCTTCTTTTAAGAATCAACCCCTGAAATGGAAAACCCTTCACTTCCATTAGGCTTTCATTTATTGCAAGAAGATATGGAGGGGCCCATACCAGAAGGAGAATGGAGTTCCTTCAGTGGGATGCACTTTAACGAGGAGGCAGACTTCATGGCGCAGTTGCTTGGTAACTGTTCACTTCCAAGTGAGGTACCTGGAGCTTCTAGCTTCGGTGCTAGCTCTAATTTTTGGCTTGGCCATGAGTCGACTATAAACATGGCGGGGATTGGTGATGGTGTGCATTCTTCAGATAACTGTAAACTTGAGATGCATTGTTTTTCCAGAGGGATTAGTTACAGTGACGGTAGCAGTATTCTTTTTCCCACTTCAGGTCATGGAAGCTATTACTGTAATGATAGTAATAAGATTTTGACTATGAACAATAGCTCTATGTCAGTGAATGATTGTACACGAGAGTGTAAAATCACCAGCTCACCTACTAACCTAATGGAAGAAGACTTCCTAAACCAAGACATCAGTAGTGGCACTATGGAGGAGCTTGGTGGCCAACTGTCTGAACCTGTTTTTCTCGGAAAGAATCTGCAGCTAAAAACGGAACCGGAGATGCCACTGCAAGGGCCATCTAGAGAAGATAAATTCAACATCCCACTGGAGAATCCTAAGAAAAGATCTCATAACACGGAAGATGTGAGTATATCTGATGCAGTTATCGCTCTTATTTTGTTTGGCAGGTATCAAGATATTGCTATTCATGTGCTAGTTTGTCTCTGAGTCATGTCTTGGAAATGATTTACAGACTTCTCAGATTATAGAAAAAGGAAATGTCTTGCAGTTTCTCATCACGTTTCTATTTATGTAGGTCCAGAAGAAAAAGAGGGCGGTAAAGTCCAAGAAACACCATCAGCTTGTCTCAACGGGAAAAAATGATGAAGAGAACAATGCTGCTTCTCATAGGCATAGCTCTAGCAGCTCTTGGTCAGAAGATGACTCCAATGGTTCTCAAGAGTCGAATGGAGGAGCGACTTCAACTTCAAGCATGAAAAATGCTGTAGTTGATCCCAACTCAAATGGCAAGACACGTGGCAATAGAGGGTCAGCAACTGATCCCCAAAGCCTTTATGCAAGGGTAAAATTCCTTTTACAGTTGGCTAAGTAGTCCACACCTTCACTGAGTTAACTGCCCCAGATGTACAGCTAATTGACTTATCGTTTTTCCATCTTGTAGAAAAGAAGAGAGAGAATAAATGAGCGACTCAAAACCCTTCAAAACCTAGTTCCAAATGGGACAAAGGTAGGCTGTTGTCATTGGAATACAATAGCGATTAGTTTTTTATAACTGAGAAAGGGAAACCTCAAAACTGATTTGTCTGGTATGGCAGGTTGATATTAGCACAATGCTTGAAGAGGCTGTACAGTATGTGAAGTTCTTGCAACTCCAGATCAAGGTGAAGGAAAATAGATCCCAACTTATTCATTATGTACACGTGAAGGGTTTTGGGATAAGAAGATTGTTAACTAACAATCTGGTCTTTAATAATCTAATATGATTTTATATTCGTATGTCTTGAGAGACACCAACAATGGACACGGTGGGAAAGTTAATATATTCATCAGCAATTAGGCAGTACGATGCCATCTCTGTTTGACCATGGGGATAACTCGTTAGTTGCATTGTAAAATGAATTCTTGATCCTAATGCTGACTTCCTCTTCTTGGGGTTTTCTTTACAGCTCTTAAGCTCTGATGATCTATGGATGTACGCTCCAATCGCGTATAATGGGATGGACATTGGGCTAGATTTGAAGATCACCACGCCAAGATGATTGACTTGGAAGATGAATGGTGGTGCTGGATTAATTCCAAGTATAATACCCACGGTTATTTTTGAAATGCAATAAAGTCACTGTGAACTGGCAAATGCTTTTATTCTTAATCCCTAACCGGATAAAGCGGCCCTATCGTATCTTTGAGGTCATCTTTAGGGAAAAGATGTGTAGGCGGAATAAACTCTTAGTTTTCCTTGATTCTTTTATTGAATTTTTTGACAATTGCCCATTGTACGATGGATATACCTATGTGAATCTTAGCCATTCTTGGTATGGTAATTGAAGACAATTGGTCAAGCGTTTCTACTTCACCTTTAATCAATTGGTCAATTTGGTGAGTGTGCTTGAAACTTTTTAGGAGTAAAAATAAGAGAACTGGAGTAATATTTCACGATGGACAATAGTTTTTGTGGTGGGGGTTCTCGGCTCGTTTAGCTGTGCTTGTTTTGGGGTCGTTTTGGTTGGGCTTATGTTGGTGTCGAGCTCATAATTGTTTGTTCAAACTCATGCTTGGCTCGTTTAATTCTATTCATGTTTGTGAACATTATTGAGTTCTGCTCGCTTTATCTTAATCAACCAAGTTCTTCCAAATGCTAGACGAGCCGTAATTAAACTTGAATTGATATGAGAAAAACAATAATAGTAGGTTAAACGAGCCTGCAGTTGAGTGATATCCAGCTCGCCTTGTTCATTAAATCAGCCCTGATACAACCCTAACAGGTACAAACAAGACCAGTTAAATAACGTAACCTCGCTATGTGTACAAAATCCTAGAAAGAGAGATTCATTTGGATAACTGCCACAAGTAATTCTTTTTTTTTTTTGTGGTAATAAGAGAATTGCATTGATAATTTAAAGATACACAGTCGCTTTGTTGTAGAGCTTACAGACATTATCGGTCACGACATTTCCGTGACTCAGTATACATAACCATAAAGGCCGACACTAATAATAAACCTAATAAATTTATACACATTACAATTGAATTAGAGCAGAGCATATCCTACACTTTAACTCAACTTAAAGTAACATGCAAAATTTACAGGTGTAAACTGAACATAAATAAAAACAAACTATAAGTGGTAACAAAAACGTAGACAATCGGCTATAGCTGAAACGCCGAAGTGGCTGCCGCCCCACACACGCGGAAGCACGGTGGGGCGGCCATGGATGATCTGTGTAGTTGTTGGGTGTTTAGAGAGAAGGCTGGGAGCAAGGAGTTCTTTGAGATAGAGCTTTAGCTGGACAATGAGCTTGCTGCTATAGCTGAGTTGATTAGGCATTATTCAGTGTTACATTGTTCGGAAGGCCTTTGCTGCTTGTTCCTTACAAATTAAGGGATTTGCACATATGAGACGAAAGTAACCATCAAAAGAATCATGCCTTAGCCAACTTAGCTAGGGATTTGGAAATTTTGAGCCCTAAACCAGTTCTCTTAAATTGACTTATAGTTACATACTACAACGTTTGTAGCAGTGTTGACTTAATAATATCACAGTTTATTAATGAAAAGGGAAAGCTCTAGCAAACCCCTCGAGGTTAGGAAAGAAGTACAAATAACACTATTGACTTTTCAAATGTTATATGTTAGACTAGAATCTTAAAGATTGGTGATACATTTACTCTTCTGTTATAACACCATTTGTATACTATACGTTTTTTTTTGTTTATGTTAACAAACTCGTATTTTAAAAATGTCAATACAGCCCTTTATACCCTTCACCCCTCAACACACCAAATTCTCACACTCTTGCGTAGACCACAAACACTGACTGGATTCACCCACAATCACCACTCTCGGAGGGTGATTGCAATTGCAATAGGTGCGTGCGGGCATGTGGGTGGGAATGTGTTCTTGCGTGAGTGTTTGCATGGTGATTCTATGGGGAGGGGGATGACTGGCAGCGATGGACAGGGTGCTTTTTGTGGGGTACATTGGTGGTTGGTGTGGCTTGTGGAGGGCTGCAGTGGTGGCGATGGAAGCAGTGGTGGGTGGTGGTGGGCCGCCATGGTGTTTCGTGGTGTAGTGGGTGAAGGCATGAATTGAATCGGTTAGTGTATGTGTGAGAAATGAATCAGCGTGTATTTGTGAATTCAATTAAAGAGGGGGTGTGAGAATTGAATCTGTGTGCGCGGGCGCGAAAGAGAGATTGGTGGTTGTGCTTGGTAATTGGTGGTGACGTTGAACTTGAAGGGAGAAGATCAAGAAGGGGGTAGTGGAGTGTTCTTTTGAAAAGCTAAAAAAGAAAAAGAAAGTCATATGAAAAGAAAATTCAACACCAACAAAGAAATTGAACCGTCTTTTCACCCAAAACATTAGGGCCAGTCTATTCTATCCGGTCTACGGACATATTTGATACTCTATAGTCAACAGACATGATGCATGTATTAAACCCCAAACCTTAAGGAGTTTGCAGTCATCATTCCAAAAAGAAGAAGCCATAAATGCTTCATTTGCTCTCATATCTCACTTGAAAAAATGACAGGTGTTTCACATCATATGTATATTTACATGTGCTTGAAACTTACCTAATAGAACTAAAGATCTTTGTTTATCAGGTAAATGACTTTGAAATTTAGGACCAAAGCCTCATATCCAAGTTGAAGACGAAAATTTCAAACCACATCATTTAAAAGAGTGAAAATGCAGATCTGGCACCAAATTTCGAATGCATTAGTTAAACAACTATTTTGGTGCAGATAAAATCAATCCAACAGCATCACGATCTTTGACACTTGACCCTTATTAGGTCAATGACTATATACTGATACTGATACTGGGATACAAACGTTGCATCTCGAACAGTTATGCCTCATCTGCGCAACCAAGAATGTGAGAATACAAGGCTTGCATCAAGAAGTGACAATTCAGCAACACTAGAGGGTGTACAAGACTACAAGATTGCAATTTCACGTTGCGAACAAGACCTTTTCATGATGTTAATAGACTGCTGTAGACTTCAGTGTCCAGTAAGTTTCAACTTTCAACCTGCCACACATCAAATCTCGATTCTTTGCCTCATTCCAGCAAGTCACCTTACAAACAGACGTCTGAATCATTTCTGGTATCCTCTTTCTATCATCCAACATTTTAATAGATGTATAAGATCTTTCTTGTGCCCTTGGCTGGATATAAAAGATGCAGGATTCCAGGCATCACCTACGGTACTTAAAAATAAGATGCTTTTCAAGCGTGATCCTCACTGACATGATTTGGAACTTCATTTTGGCTGTCCAGAGGCATGTACTGTGCCATTATAGCTCTGATCTCTGAGTCCATGTATGACTGATAATCAATTGCCAAGAAGTAAAATTAGGAGTGTGAAACCCACAAAAGATTATGACTTGTATTCCTATTATTCAACTCTTATGAACATCCATCAGTAATTTACTCACTACAGTGTCGACCCACATCAATATGTTTGATCCACACAAAAAAGGACCTATTATTTCCCCACCCCTGTCGTCTCTTTCATCCACACAAAAGTCTATTTTTACAAGTCTAGTAATACAAGTATTTTTCTCTTCAAAAGAATTATTCTGCAGGTAGTCCAGATAATAGTTGGCAGAAGAAATTACCTGGGAGGAGCATGTATAATGCTAGCCCAACCAAACAAGAAGAACGAGGTAAGAAAACTAAAGTTTTAGAAGAGGGAGATGTGGGGGTGGGTGGGTTGGCAGGGTGGGGGGGGGGGGGAGACGGCAGATGAGGGAGCAAATGGGCCTACACATTTAACCTTAGGCTAACTCACTGTAATCTCAACACTGAGCTTCAATACTTCATTTCAAGCTCGACACCAACCAAAGTATCAGCCTATACTTCTAAAACGTTATGTCTACCTTAGGAGAATGCTTAGACAAAAAATGTGAGCATGGCATATTAATCGGTTATGATAGAAGCTATGAAGGGTAAGATCCATGCTAGCAGCAAGGTAAGAGCTAAGAAAGAGTAATAATGCCACAACATGATTTTGAGAGGTAGCAAAGCTTACCCTCAATCTATATTTGTACACGAGATATGCCCCACCACCAGCCATAGCTAAACCAATAGCAATAACCCAGACAGCAGCCCATGCAGATTTTACTTCAGTAGACCTCTTGCCTGCCGATGACAATTTAGAGCGACATAAAATTCAGCACTACCCACGCATTTCTGTGCATAAGCAAAGTAAAGCCAAAAAGTTTGTTACAGTGAACGCACTTATGCAGGTATCATGGTCCCTGATATAAAGAAGGTCCCCGCTGCAAGTGCACTCATAGCTGCCCCAAGTATCCTTGCAGCTGCATTCAGGGCACTGACAGGCTTTCTTCTCTCTGCATTCATCGATATCTATGAAACAGTCAAAAGAACAAAGATTGAACAAGGATGTCAGATCAGGAAGTTGAATAGCATAATCAAGATTTTCTCTATGCCCTCTGTTGCGTGACTTTGGGTTGATATCAGAATGTTTCAGAGTCCAGTTCTTCAAATTAAAAACCATTGTATTATTTCAACTCACACAATGGTGTTTGAAAGTTTCAAGCACAGATGATAACATTAAGAAAATACGCCAAGAGCAGTTGTCTAGGAGATATCCAAGCTCCAAAGATGCTTTACTATGAGTGTACACTTAATTTTAGAATATCAGTAAAGTGAACAAAATCGAGACAGAGGCTAGCTGATTTCTCCTATCACCACCACTTAGTTTGATTATATTTTATTTGACTAGTCAGAATTGTCTTTAAAAATCTAATCCCCCTCTAGGTATTACGCCCTTACGCAGATTGAGTTCTCCCTTCCATCATGGACACAAGAAATGTTGCTAAACACCATAAATCTTGGATAGATGTATGTGTAATTTACTGTTGATTTTCATCCCATCAATTTCCCAAAGATTACCATCGCACATCAGAGATAATAATTTTTTTAGTTCCATTTTCTTAAGCGGCAGTTATTGAGCAGAAAACATCACCATGGAATGGGCTACTAGTCTAAATAGGATATTGAGAGACGAAAACCTGATACATGAGAATTTTATCCAGTGCGCGAAAGAAAGCACCAAGTTTGGCACCACACAGTCCAGGACATAGAAGGCTCACTGTGGGGGTGGGTGGAAGGAGGAGGAGGAGAAGTCATTAGAAATTGCTTTCCTGACATATCTATGTGATATGACGCATACCTTCACAATTTTTCACGCCGTCGCCTTTAAACCCTGGCGGACACATGCATTTACTGTCCCCAATATCCTGTTGACATTATAACTAGAACTTTACATCTGGCTGCTGATGGGGAAAAAACTGAAAGAAGATAGTGAATTAACACCAACCAAACAAGCTGAGAACGTATGTCCATCTTGGGTTTCATGCCAACATCCGCCATTATTGATCTTGCAACGCCCAGGCCCACAAGCTGCAAAAGAAAGGTTACATGGATAAACTCCAATGTAAGTTCCTACTGCATGATTAACTATAAAACATAAAGTTCTGATAAGCGAGGACGTCCGGCATCACGTCAAAATGGGATGAAACGGAGCAGTTTGTTCAAACTGATATAGGACATAAGAAGATGATTTATAAAGATCATAAAAGGTCACAATGTTTACAAATATCAAACACAAATACCATTACGGTAACTTACTAATAAACATAAATTCCAGACCTAAACGTCATTAGAAAGTCTTTCCTTGGATCTCATAGTAAACATTAGTAGGGACCAAAGTCTCTCTGGACATCCACTAATATTGCAATTACATGGACATGCAAAACATAAAGAAAAAAGCTTTCTTGACATAATCTCCTAATCGAATATTACCAATCAACATATGCCATATCTAGGAGAAATGGTAAAGATGCAGACAACTAATGTTTTAAGAAGCAGGAAACAGTACAACAAGAGTGCAATTAGCCACATTAAAATCTAGAACTTACAATGACGGTGTTGACCAAGGCCCGAGGGTCAAAAGATCTTAGTCCTTGATGATACCAGTTCATATATAATAATGCTAGTGTGCTATGAAAATGTGATCATGATTTTAGACTTTATTGGTGTCTTGATAAATGGCTCATATATATAGGATGGAAACTGGTCGTAATTACTTTTGTTAACTTGCTAGAACCCACTCTGATATTCTTCACTTTGGCCTTCAAGGAAAATCTTTTCGAAGCCTAGTTTCAGCATTATGCCTATGCAGGTCGTCAACCTGCCCCTCCTGGATCAGTGCTTTTTGACACACTTCAGCAGTCTACTGTAACATTCGATCGCCATATCACAGAGTTCAGATTCTGGCCCCAATGGTTAAGTCACAGGCAAGCACAAAATGGCTGTCCAGACACCACTTTTGGGCTTTATATAAGTACCACAATTCCTTACTGCAATAAATGAACCTACACCTAGCATAAATGCATCTCCTCCATTTAACGTTAATGCTTGGAAAATTTTGCCAAGTTATTTAAGCTCTTTCTACAAAAGCTTACATAGATCTCTTTACCAACTTAACCATTTATACATCAACTGAGGTCATCTTAAATGTGAGAGAGCCAATTAGCATCCAAGTGATAACATTTCGTAAACCTAAACCAGAGACTGATGAATTTCAAGCCTACCTTGATCTGGAACTAAACAGCAAGCCTCAGTATGGAGTGAGTGAAAATTTTTATATCCTTATTCAAACTTGAGCATTTTGTAGGAACCTTGAGTGAGGCTAGAGGAAGAAACTAAGACTTCAGTTCCAAGTATTGTACCCGGAGCTTGGGAAGTTATAATATGACTTGGCTTGCACTCAAAGCAAGGACCATTCTTGCACGAAAACGACTTAGGCAAGGAGACCATACCGTGGGGTTTGATTCTAGTTTCCTTACCACAATATTGCTACTTTCCTAATTTCGCATGACTTAGGGCTCTAGCGTTTATTTCGCTCCTACATGTAATACTGTTGCCACAGAGGAAATCAAAAGGAACAGCTTAGCTATATCTTTCATTCATTGACCTCTATGGCATCTTCCACTTTCCGAAAGCAGGCTTGGCTTCACATGAGAGATAATAATCAAATTTCTATCATCTGAGTTATGAGCTTGATAACATCCCTCCATGCAAGTCTCAATTAGCCCTCCTTGCTAGACTATACCACCTGCTTTTAATTAATTAAATTCCTCAATCCATCATTAGCAGTATATTACTCAAGATTTCCTCCCAGAAATACTCCAAAAACTGGAAAGCACTTAAATCCGCAAAAGATGGAAAAGAGTCAGGTTTTCGATAAGTGAACATTTCAACCTAAAGCTGTATAAGCATTGAGGTCAATCATGACGTGAGTGTGCATGGTCAATGCTCACCTAAAGCGCCTACGGAATATGCAGATAAAAGAGTAAAGAATCTCTTGCTCAGACTAAGGTATCCATTCAACAACTAGGCTAAAGTTCTTAAACCGAAAAACAAACAATAAGGGTTTTCTTCAATTTAAGTTGAGTGAATCTCCAGCTATTGTGCATCTACCCCATTTCTGTTTTTAAAGGTGAAAAACGTATTCCCCAAATATTATGGTGGCAAGTGTCCACCCTAGCTGAGGTGTAGCCTCGCCACTGCATTAAAAAAAATCATCAAAGAATAAGGCTTTTCCACCAAGAAAGACTAATTCATAAAACTTAGCTACTGCAGCTAACAGCCTCACACAGCCACAAACCACCATCTCAAAAATGGCAATATTTTAAGCCATGCCTTTTCCATCTTTCAGAACTTTTACCACATCACGCTTCAGAGATTTCGAGCCACAACGCCAAACTATTAGGCACCAAAGCTCCAAGCTTTCGATCAAGGCATAGCATATTGCACTTATTACTTTAATCACTATTTAGTAGATTGAACTGGACCATATCAGTCATGTTACTGGGAGAGTTGAAATGATAATCATACAGTCCCCAAAATGCTTCAGAAACAGGCTTAGATGCTGTAATTCCAGGTTCGATAAGAAAGCTTCCACAGAAATTGGCTAACTTCAAAGAAAGGGAAGAAGCCCAAATTCTACCTACACAGGAGCTGTAACCGTCACCCTTAAATTGAACCCCATCAACCAAAGGGCATTCGCAGACTCTCCCACGAAAAGTATCCTGACAAAATGAACGCAGCATTTAGGAACATACAAAAAGTAAAAGCAATCCAAAAGGCTATGATGACAAGTACCTTGCAGGCAGTGATGTTGGCTGTTTTATCCTGCCAGCATCCGCCATTATTATCCAAGCACTCATTTGTTTCTAATTCTGTTTAAGGAACACTGTTAGAATTTAAAAATGAGAACATGTCATTCAAGCAAGGAGAATAATTAGCTCCAAATGAGAATAAGAACTTACCACCACTCAAGCAAATAGTCGGTTCACTAGTTTCCTCAAAACCAGCACAAATGGCTTTCAGAACAGCACCTTTCTCCAACTTTCCTGCAGGCATGCATTTTAGAAAGGAAAACATCCTATACCCAAAATAGACTCACACAAACTGACCTCTGTACTGTCGATTATTGACAACAAGGGTAGGCAATATGGTTACATCACCACGTGACCCTTTTCCAACCTGCAAAAGATATACTTTATCAGTTTTCATACTTAAAATGTTACTGGCAATTTAAAAGGGAATACCAACAGCGACAGAGTTGTACAGATGAAGTTAAGTTAGATGCGCATACCTGAGCATCTTGCTCTTCTTTCAACACGGGGTTGTCAGTATCGGCAGTTGGGTCTCCCATACACTTCTCAATCTTTTTCAAATCAAGCCCTGTGCAGAAGCAACACAATCATTTTCTGTTAACAATGATGGGTAGTCTTATATGAGGAAATGGGGTTAGCAATTTATTCACCTAGAGATCTGATAACATTGTCAGCACATTCCTTGTTGTATTTTTTCTCCTTCATGGGACATCTAATTTGAAAATCAGTCACGTAGTCCCACCAGGCCCATGGCTTTTTGGTCTCATTTGCCACTTTAAACACACATAGCTGCCTTAAATTTTCGATAACTACATCTTTTCCTTCATAACCACTGCTAAAATCCTGTTCAGGATCAGGAGCGCAATATCTGCCATGGTTAATACACTGTGACTTGCACTGTTTGCTGACTGTGAATGCCTGTGGACAATACCAAGTTATATAGTGTGGCGTGAATTGTGTATATCCACCTTTCTCAAGAACCTGAGCAGCACCCTTAAAGCTTTTCACAAACTCCATCAACATATCACATTTAACCCCACACTCATCATTGCTGTTAGTCCACAGCTCATACTCCACACGATCATCTGGGTGTGGAACAGCTTCTCTCCAGTCAAGATTCATATTTACCATCTCCCCACCACTTATTGCTTTCTTCAGTTTTTCACCAAAACTTTTGTCAATTAGTGCAGATGGTATTGTTATGTTCTCGATGTATTTCGCAGATGAATGATCTTCTTCAGGCGAGTCCATGGTTATTAACGCTTCCTCGATATCATCTGCAACAAGAACTGCAGAAGCGCCAGCATTTTGGGCATTCCATACCTTCAAAGCAAAGAAACAATCTGGAAAACGAAAAAAAAAATGAAGCTTTTAAGTTTACTTAATAGAAAACATAATGGTACAAAGGAACAATGCCCAAATAACTCCCCTGCCCGCCCACCACCACCCAAAAAAGATAAACTAGAAAAGAAGATACTAAAGAAAAATAAAATGCTTAAGTACTGGAAATTGTCTAGGAAAAAACCCGTGATGCCCGAAGAATATTTAAATATCTAAGTTACAATAAATGTACCAGTCCTGCTTATAATGGTAAAACTAACCAAACGAGCTAAAATAGGCAATAATATTCATACTTTATTTAAGAATTCCCAGTTTGCCAAATAAAGGTTTATCATATAGGTTGGCTAGGATACAGGCCAGCCAGTAGGTGCCAAATAGAGGAACACCCAATTAACCAAACAATCCAACAAACATAGAGAGCAGAATCAGTACTTTTCAAGTGAACCAAAATAAATAAGTACAAGAAACAGTATAAACGGAAAAAAAACCCGGCTGCTTTGATTAAAAAACAAGCAAAGGGCACCTCCAGGATAACATCAACTTACCTCAGAGATAGCATAAATAGTTCAAATCAATCAAAAACAAGAAAAGGATTCCTCCAAAACCAAATAATTAGCCTCAATCATGAATTGCACATCCAAAATAACAAACTATGTCTTGGAGAAGATGCAAAAAGTTACTTCCCAATATAATAAATTAACCTCAAAACAGCCACACAAAAAAAAAAGAAGCAAAAATCAAGCAAAAACAAGAAAAGGTTACCACCAAAACCAAGGATTAACCTCTAAACTAAACTAAATATCAAAATTAAAAAAACTAATGTGTCGAAGAACATGCAAAAGGGTCCATCAATTAAGCTCAAAAACATCAAAAACAGCTTAAGTGAATGAGAAACAAGGAAAGAGTATCTCCAGAACCAGATATTCAACATCAAATAATCAAGTATACGCAGAAGCAAACGGGTACCTCCACGATCAACCAAAACAAAGATGGGCAGAGCACCAGACTTGGGCTTGAAAGAAATCCCGGATTCATCAAAGCTCTTGCACCCTTTTCGGTTCTCTTTCGGGTACTCCACTGTACTCGCCATACTGCCCCCATACTGAGGTATACCAAAGTTGCCAATGGCACTGTCGTGGGTCCCCTTTATGCTTTCCGGTGACATCACCGTCAAGCTGTTCTTCTCCACCACGAATCTGCCCATCACTAGTGATTGATGGCACAGATTGAGACATAGAAACCCTAGAAAGAATGCCTCTGTTGATCTTTCAAACTCCATTCTTACGCAAAGAGAAAGAAACAGAGTCTGTATGGGTGAGAAATTTTGGTTTTTCTTTGTGTTTTGTGTGTGTGTGTGTTTGTTGGGAGTAAAATTCTGATTGTGACGGTAATCTGAGTTCATTGAAACAATGGTATAAACTACTAGTAATTTGGTCAACGTTTCCAATTCCAAATTGATGATTTTGTTGAATACACAATTTATCTGAAGAATTTTTAAAGTTGTTCAACCTGTGGTAGATACTATGACTGCTATATACCCAAGATAGCTAAATAAGTTTATAAGTTTATCTTAAGCATATTTTATATTTCATGTTTAAGTTATAGGGATATTTTATATTTATGTATCAATTGGAGATAATTTCTTATTTATATCAAGCAAATAGGGAGTCAAGGGTCACCGACATCCATAGATGGTCACGTTGGTGATTAGTAGCTAATTTTAAATGATTTTCTTAAATCAACAAGCAATGCATATCTTAGTTGCTATTTTTTACTAGCTCTACATTTAGTAATTCAAGCAATTCTTTTAACTTTTCTACAGACACGTCCCTAAAAAAAAAAGACAAGTTAATTCCTGGTAATTTGTATCAAAGCTATCAAATTAAAAATACTAACTTTTGAATCGTTCTAAAAGAAAAAATAGACTCGAAAGAGCTACATAAAGGTTCTTCCTCTCATGCGAAGAATTTTATCACGTGTGGTGAAGGAGCGGGATGAAGAAAAGAGATAATGACCGAAAGGGGAGCAGATGAAAAGAAAATGGAATCATATGCCTTTACTGAAGAGATTATAAAGTGCAAGAAGCCACAAACAAGAAAGGAGAATTAATTTTGGGTTAAGTGGACCGAATTTCCTGTGACATGGTCCACCTATTTGTATTATATCACATATTAGATGCTTCTTCATTAACTGCAATAATAAGTTGGTGTATCTTCAAGAAATTTCCGGGAAGGTCTCCCATTCTTGTGCACAGTGCAGCAGAGTCTAATCTTCAGAAAGGGCATTGCTAATAACCTAATAGCACTACTTTTTGACTTTCAAACATCCAACCATTTGATGCATCCTTGTATACCCCCCAGCTGCTGCAAAAGGATGCATACTTCACGCTGCATATCTTATTTCCAAAGACATTGTGTGACGATCATAAAGATGTCAAGTTTCTAGCATATGCAATATTTTTACCGAAGCGTAAGATCAGAATTCATCTTCATCAGAACTTCCGTTTCTGGCACACTCATAATGTCATATGAATGCTGGTATCTCGTATCGAATGTATGGTACAACAAGCATGGACATAATTATATGTTTTAGAGGTAACATACTGAGTATAAGTTAGCTCACCCAACGCAAATTGCACAAACTGCAGGCAGAAGAGTGCAATTCGGTTGTAAAGAAGATTAATCGCTTATTACATCTGTATACATATCTAATGAAAAGGTGAATTCCACAATAAGAAATTGCATATTTGGCATAAGGTTCAAACTATATACAGATCAAATAAGATATATACTGAGAACTATTCACTATTAGCAAAGTAACAAGTTTTGTTCAGCTTTCCAACCTCATCTTCAACTGGTCAATCTCAAAGCCATGGCAGTCCTCTCAACATGCTTTAACAGAATCCCGTATATTTTGTTCCTCACTCTGTCACAAGCTTCTATTTCTTGGTCACTTAATGTAGAACTTTCTTTGCATTCATCTTTTGCAGAATTGGCCTCTTTACTGCCAATTACATCTAGCCAGTCATTTAACTTTTTGATCTTGTACATCATCCCAGCTACCTGGCTATCCGATTCCATTGAAGAGGCTTTACCCTCAATCTCATCTAAATATTTCTCTAAATGGCCGAAGAACCTCCTTCTGCACTGATCCTGCAAAGAAGCAGCCAGGTCAGCAGTGGCACACAAAGTACTTCCTTTCACCCATTCTGGCTGCTGGTTGTCTTTGTCGGCGGCCAATATCAAAGGGATCTCACTATTCTTCCTCTGCTTGCCGACGAAACATGCTCCCTTTGGTTTAGGACCGCGACTTGCTGTACTTATTTTCTTCACGGTATTGGTAGCATCAAAACGAGAGTTGGTGGCTTTGAGTGTCTCAGATAAAGGGAAAAGATCAACTGCCACAGCCGATTTGATCCATGAAGCTGCGTTTTTCTTTCTTTCAAGTGCTAGGTCCAGCACTTCCTTGACTGTACAGCCTGTACCTATGCTGCTAGATTCAGTATCTGATGTTCTTACTACACTTATGTTTGTTAGGGACTGCATTATTTGTCTGGTGTGAGCTAAGTCATCTTGCAGATCAAAAAACTTGTCAACGAATGGCTGAAGATCGTCTCCTTTGGCTAACTGGAGCTCCGAGTATGTGCTGCAAGAAAAATCAGGAAACAAGATGATTGTAGACCCTAGATAGCACCTAAATCAGTACACCGTCACAATCATACTCGTGATCCTCGGAAAGGAGAAAACGGATGCAGTCGTAGAAGTAAATCATCCCAATGGCACCTCAATGTATCATCCCAATGAAGTAATAGTGAGAGGAATTGGGTGGCAACGCGACTCAATAAAGAGAAGAAAAAGAAGGGGAAGCATGAGCAAAGTACAATATGGCAGTTGTAATTGTGGGAATTTTGTCTCACCGTTCCTTATGCTCAGTTCCTTCTATTCGATGTCGTGCTAGTGTGCCAAGCCAAGTGTTCCTAGATTGTTTGTTTAAGTACATCTGGTAGGTTCCTGAAACATACTCTATAATTGTTGATTGTTCATCCAAAACTATCAGAGTCATATATTTCTCTACCTTAGACATCTGGTCAATCTCTCAGCAGCACAAGCTTCTTGCAAAGCCTCAACAGCAGCAAGCAGAGCCACATCTCTTTGCCTTAAAACCTCCTGTAGTGAGGGCAAGAATGATTTAGCACATTTTTTGACAAGGGAGCCGGCACAAGCAAGTCGAACAAATGATAAGTTCAATAAGCTTTATACCCTGCCAAACTTCACTAGGCTTGAAGGGAGTGTGTCCCATAATACTCTAGTTTCTGCGCCTCTTGTGTTTTCGACTAAGCTGCACGTTGGCACTGAGCCTGAAGTTTGGTCACATTTTGACTTTGAAACTGGGATCTTGCTCCTGTTGGAGCTTTTAACTGATTTCTTAGCTGCAGCAGTGTCTCTTCTTCTTCTTGTACAAGTTAAACTGTCATCAGAGCTGTCGTACGGCGCAGAACGAACAGGAGAAACCTGTTCATAAGAAAATAATAGGAATGAAACCAAGGTAAAAAGTTTTGCTATGCCAAGACTGAATAAAGAGGTATGTATATCAATAACAGGATCTGCATGCAAGTCTCATATCAATTAAGCACAGGAACAATTAGCTATAAATGCTTAGCAAGCACAGCTGCATTAAAGAACTAGGAATACAACATTCCTGACCAATTAATAAGTTAGTAGTGACAACCAAATTGACTTTGATTTGTCGATATACCCCCTATTAACACCGACCAACCAAATTATTTTCTGCATGGTTCACTAAGATTTATACGACATATCCACTCCAAAAAAGTCTGTTTTTTGCAAAATATTGCTTAATGTCAGCCAGCTTTTAAATTCTTCCCTCTGGAACGTCAGGTGCTTCTCCGATTACAATCTATACAATCCCAAGACTGCGACTAAATGCGCCATAATATCTCTAACATTATAACGTAAGGAAGTTTGAGAAACTCACCGTTGCACTACGACAACGAGCCCGTGACCTTGTCTCATGCTTGACACTTGAAGAATTAAATATTTCCTCAACTCCCAAAATCTCCGACTGAGTCCAGCTTCTTCTCTTTGATAACTGTGACGATGACAAAGTACTATCCGAATCACTATCATTGTGAACAGAAGTTGGTTTAAAGTTTTGGAATTCCCCCACACCATCAAAAGCTTTCTCCTCAGCATCGCATTTCTTGCCAATGTATCTTAACCCTAGTTTCTTCTCACGTGGACGAGCTTTAGAAGCGCTCAATGAACGAAACTTGCCTCCAGTTTCTCGCTCCAAATCAGCCCTCCTTTTCATTAATGCCTCTGAATCAGATAACCCGCGATTCAACTTCCCCGTTGAACACTCAAAAATCTTTTTCTCCAATATCACACCCTTTTCAACGATTGACTCCGAATCAGACCCTTCAAGAAACTTCACCAAGTTCATTGCAGGGAAAATATCTTCTGGAGTCCCATCACAAGGATGCCTGCCGGGGACAGGCGTTACCCCTCTGAGCATTGGGACAGGATGTTTTTCCTCCAACTTTTGCACATACACGAACTGCCCAAGTTTCAATTTGTTACTCAGAATCATCTCATTGTGTTCTTGAGGCAAGGAGACATATATGGCATGAGAAGAATCAGAAACCTTCAAGTAAAACCCTCTATTAGGCCAAAGATCACCTTCTTCCAATACAGGAACAATGCTTCTTATTTGTAACAATACGGGTTTACGATCATCTTCGTTTATCTCTGCATTCATGTCTTCAAGAAGCTTTACAAGAACCCCAGATTTCAAACAAGCCATTTCATATAGGAACAAACACAAACAGCGTAGAGCCCCAATTCCTGGATTTGAAAGATTATACAGAGTGAAAACGCAAAGATTGCTTTTCTATGCAACATTCAAGAAAAACCCAAGAAAGATCAGAAAGAGATATCGGAATGCTGAAATGGATGGAAACCAAATCAAGGGTTATGTATATAGGAAGTACAGTCAACAAAAAGACGTTATTTTTAGATAAGGGATTGAAAATCGTCAAAAGGATTCAAAGAAGAAGAAGTAGTATTCAGGTTGCAAGTGTTTGATATGGAAGGACGGGAACGAATGTTTCTCCTGCTTCTTCGTTCTGTATTAGGGTTTTGAACAGAGAAAAATTAGCCATAGAGAATGGGAAGGTAGTTAAATACCCGTTATAGTGGGACGAGGATAGTCAAAACTTTTTTTTTTGGGCATGATGATCAACGTAATTTTGGTTACCAAAGCTCTTTCACGGGTCACAAAATCCATTTAAATGGCGTAATCTCTCGCTTTTGTATTAATTTTTGAGTTTTGACACTCTGTTACTAGAATGTTTGTTGAGTTTTAGCAACTTTGATGGCATTTAAAGACAATGTAACTTAACATCAGTCGTGGATAGAAAATTGAAATTAACTCTTATGTAACCAACAATCACATGTTGTGTCAATAGCCACTAATAATAATGATTAAAAAAAACTTCAATCTAACGGAAGCAAAGATGACGTAATGTGATCCTTATTGTTTTGGAAATTCACCACCTGCCTGCCGAACCATCTATCACTATTGATTTTGCTGAAAACAAATTCATGTATCCTTGATGTCAATATCTATGGATTGGATTTTATCCCACTTAGCTCAGAAAGTTTAATCTAAATCCATCTTCATCCAACGATAAAATGAAGCACTAACAATGGATCTAATATCAATTTAAATACTACTCCATTCCGTTGTAGGATCACATCCTGGTGCTGTCGGTCCACAATCATTACCAAGAAAATTTCTTTAGATTTCATCCTTCCATTACTCCACATTATCTTTATCACCGTTACAGTGAAAATTTTCTCGGTAATGATTCCCTTAAATTGATATTGATCCATTGTTACTGCTTCATTTTGTCTTTGGATGAAGATGGATTTAGATTAAACTTTCTGAGCTAAGTGCGATTAAATCCAATCCATAGATATTGACCTCAAGGATACACGAATTTGTTTTCAGCAAAGTCAATAGTGATAGATGGTTCGGCAGGCAGGTGGTGAATTTTCTGCTGTGCTTTCCGTGCTTGTAGTTTCTTTGAAGACACCCTTCCACGAGTTCCTCTCTCTCTCTCTCGCATAAGCATAGCTTGTAATGAAGGCATGGCAGCATCATCCCTTCGTACAATCATATGGTCCAACACTCCAACCCATATATCGGTACCACCACTAAGTTCTAAAGAAGCTAAGCTTTTGTTTTTGCTAAGCATGCCAGCATCATAACTCCGAAGCTAAACAAGGATCTACACGTACACATTTCCTTGTCTCAAAATACAAGTAACATCCTATTTTACCATACAAGGCAAGACTATGATCTCACCTTTGAACTATAAAAGCTAGCCACCAACCATGCATCTAGCTAGCTAGGGTTAGAGCTAGAAGCCATGAATTCTCAGCATCTTTTCTTAAATTTTTTCTTCTCGCTGGTGCTTATTGTAGTCCCACGTATCACCCACCAATACGCATGCGATAATCGCGACCCTAACACGAGCGAATACGCCTTCTGTGACGCCTCTTTATCCTATGAAGACCGATCCAAAGACCTAGTGTCACGCTTAACTTTACAAGAAAAGGTGAAACAATTAGTTAATGGTGCTTCGGGAGTTTCCAGACTGGGTGTGTCTCCATACGAGTGGTGGTCCGAAGCTCTACATGGCGTCTCCAACACCGGTCCGGGCGTGCATTTCAATGCAACTGTGCCCGGTGCGACTAGTTTTCCGGCGGTTATCCTCTCTGCCGCTAGTTTTAATGCGACATTGTGGTATGAGATGGGAAAGGTGGTGTCAACCGAGGCTAGAGCCATGTATAATGTTGGTTTGGCCGGGTTGACGTTTTGGAGTCCAAACGTTAACGTTTTTCGTGACCCGAGATGGGGCAGGGGTCAGGAGACTCCGGGAGAGGACCCTTTGGTTGTTTCCAGATATGGTGTGAATTATGTAAGAGGGTTGCAAGAGGTGAACTCTAGCAGTGATAGTCTCAAGATCGCAACTTGTTGTAAGCATTACACTGCCTATGATCTTGATAACTGGAAAGGCGTCGACCGGTTCCACTTTGATGCTAAGGTATGCATCCGATAAAATTAGAAGGATTCAGATCAAGTGTTTGTACAAATGTTTTTAGGTGGATTTGCCACCATCTTGTAGTCCTATGTGTGCCATAATACTTGTGACTATATTGGTTCGTTGCAGGTAACAACACAAGACTTGGAGGACACATATCAACCCCCATTCAAGAGCTGTGTAGAAGAGGGACATGTTAGCAGTGTCATGTGTTCATACAACAGAGTGAACGGAATTCCCACCTGTGCCGACCCGGATCTGCTCAAAGGTGTAATCAGGGACCAATGGGGTCTGGACGGGTATGTTTTCCCCCCCTTTTTTCAAGCTTCTACAAAGTAGTCACTCCTTAGAAAAGACTATTTATTACGGAAGCAACCAAGTGAAAAAATTCCGCACTCTTTTGCAGTTAAAATCGATTTTGTTGCTAATACACCTTCAGCGATAGAAAAATAGGGCAAACAAGAGTACCGAAGTAGGCCAAGATACTAATTCTATGCTTTGGAACAGATATATTGCTTCGGACTGCGACTCTATTGAGGTTTACTACGACTCTATACATTACACTGCTACACCTGAGGATGCTGTAGCCCTTGCCTTGAAAGCAGGTAAAATAACTGCGCCCTATACAAGCGTTTAGACTAAGCACTTCAAGGGCAGTCAAAAGCCTATATAGGAATAGTAATGCTGTCTTGCCAATTACAGATTATTTCATCGCTAAAGTTGTACAATTTTCACCCAAATGGTACCTTAAAATCACTAAATGATCATGCAGGTTTGAACATGAACTGTGGGGATTATTTAGCGAAATACACGGAAAATGCAGTGAACTTGAAAAAAGTGGATGAATCGATTGTAGACCAAGCCTTGATATACAATTATGTTGTCCTAATGAGACTTGGCTTTTTTGAGGGTGACCCCAAAAACCTCCCATTCGGACAACTCGGCCCATCTGATGTATGTACCAATGACCATCAAACATTATCAGTTGAAGCTGCAAAGCAAGGTATAGTGCTGCTAGAAAATAATGGAATCCTTCCTTTGTCCAAAAAGACCACAAAAAACTTGGCTATTATTGGACCCAACGCTAATGCAACGGAAGCCATGCTTAGCATTTATGCTGGTGTGCCTTGCCGCTTCACTAGCCCTTTACAAGGACTAAGAAAGTACGTATCAAGTGCGACTTATGAACCGGGCTGTGGCAATGTGGGGTGCACGGAAGATAGCCAGATTGCAGCGGCAGCTAAGGCAGCAGGTACGGCTGATGCGGTGGTAATTGTGGTGGGGCTTGATCAGTCTATTGAAAGGGAAGGGTTAGATAGGGTGAACTTGACATTGCCCGGTTTTCAAGAGAAGCTTGTGATGGATGTCGCTAATGCAACAAATGGTTCTGTAGTTCTTGTTGTTATGTCTGCTGGTCCTGTTGATGTTTCCTTTGCAACGAATAATAGCAAGATTGGGGCGATTTTGTGGGTTGGTTATCCTGGTCAAGATGGTGGGGATGCCATTGCTCAAGTCATATTCGGAGATCATAATCCAGGTTCTCTTCCCCTTCGACTTTTCAACTTTTTTAGCTAAAAGTTACTTGCTCATTTTGATTAAAACTAACTAGGATTAAAATATGTGCTTCTTAACAAGTGATATGCAGGTTAAAACAAAAAGAAAGCTGATTCTTATTCATTCCACTACTATATGAAGTGTTGAAAAATGAAAACATCCTCGAATTGTAAAACATAAAAACTTCAATCTACTGCCAAAAGTTAAAAAGATGTTGCCATAGCAGCAAATACATATGTTCAATTGTGCATAATGGAATCACACATCTTGTTCAGTTCTATGCTATTGTGGAAACATCGCGTGATTAACTTCATATTTTGTCATAGCAATACTGACCGTACATGTTCTTTCAGGTGGAAGGTCCCCTTTTACATGGTACCCACAAGAATATGTAGATCAGGTGCCAATGACAGACATGAACATGAGAGCTAATGCCACTTCCAACTTTCCAGGAAGAACCTACCGATTCTACAGTGGAACTTCTCTGTACAAGTTCGGCCACGGCCTAAGCTACTCAACATTCTACAACTTCGTAACTTCTGCCCCTTCAACCATACTCATACACCAAACAACCAGTACTAACATTCTCATTTCCAACTCCAACACCACCCAAGAAAATGCCCAAGCAATCGACACGTCAACGATAAACAACTGCCAGAAGTTGCAATTCCCAGTGGTGGTAGGAGTTAAGAACGCCGGTAACATGAGCGGGGATCACGTGGTGCTAGTGTTTTGGATGCCACCTAGCCCGGGCGGAGTGAGGGGGATGCCAAGTGTGCAGTTGGTGGGGTTTGAGAGGGTGAAGGTGAAGATAGGGAAGACGGAGACGACGACGGTGAAGCTGGACGTGTGCAGGGATTTTAGTGTTGTGGATGGAGATGGCAAGAGGAAGGTGGTCACTGGGCAGCACACACTTTTGGTTGGTGCTTCTGGGCAGCGCCAAGTGAAGCATTATTTTTATGTTAGGGTGGCTAAAAATGAAACCGGGGGTGCTTTATCTGCGTAGTTATGGCCGCAGCATCATGGATCAGTTGTTCTAGCAATTATTATGCGATTTAAATGGTGTATTAAGCAGAATAAAAGTTTGAAATAAAAACTTGTATGAAGATCACCAGCTAAATGAGGGAGGAGACCATTGTGGCAGAAGTTATATGGAGTACAAGAGAAGCGAATGAGAAAAAAAGGACAAAAAGTAGAATGTACGCTAGAAGGAGGGCTTGAACCTCCGACCTTGTGGTTAACAGCCACACGCTCTAACCAACTGAGCTATTCCAGCTTGTTACTTTCTTGCTGGAGAATTATTTTAAGAAGGATCATTTGCACATAAAACCCTATAATTTGAAGGTTTGTGCGTATTTCATCTTACTATTTCAATTTTGGCGCAATTCACCTTACTGTTCATTAATTTGTGCTCGATTTACCAATTGAAGGAATGAAATCCAATTTTTTAAACGACGGTCAAAATTTTAAGGGTAAAAAGGTCAATTCAACCCCCAAACCACATTGGCAGCCACATCAGCCTCGATCACCCACTTCAACCTCTTGTCCAACTCGATCCCCACCTTCCTCAGCCTCCTTAACTCCCCCAAAGGCAGCTTCAGCTCTGCCAATGTCGGCATCACCTCCTCCGTCCCATTCTCGCCTTCTTCTCCTTCGACACCTCCCGCCTCAATTGATTATACCTCCTAGTCGCACTACGCCGTTGACGCCCTATTGCCACTGTTGATGCCATCGAGAAGGCGGTCTTCCTCTGCAACGATATCTCTGAGTTGTCCCTCGTCGACGCACTGAAGCTCGTCGAGTACCTGTAGGACAAGCTCAACATCACCGTCGCCGCCTTCGGCCCAGTTGTCATCGCTGCTCCAGGCACTACCGTGGAGGTGCCTGCCATCGTCGGGGAGAAGACAAAGTTCGACGTCGTCTTCGACGTTGCGGTTGGACCGTTGGGGGTTTGGAGAGGGCTGCCGGGGGGGGAGGGAAGGCGTTGGACAACTCTGTGATGGTGGGGGGTTGGAACGACTCAGTGATGGAGGTGGGGTAGACGGCGCTGCAGTGGTGGGGTTTGGACGGAGCTGCGGTGATTGGGATTGGAAGGCGATAGCACCATTGGTGGTTTGGAAGCGCTGTGGTGGTTGGGTTTTGGACGACATTGTTGGGGCTGGCATGTGTCTGAACCATCACCTTGGCCCTTTTCTGTAGAGCTTTGGATTTGCCGGTCAAAGGATCTGTGTTGGCAGTGGTGATGTGGTTTGCAGTTTGCACAGGTGAATATTTTTTATTAGGCCAACATTTGGTGAGGTGGACATGTGATTGCCGAGTTGGATTGGATGATTGAAGTCACGAATTTGCCCCCAGAGAAATTGACGGGCATCCAAAAAATTGGCTTCGTTCCGTTAGTTGGTAAATCGAGCACAAATTAATGAACAGTAAGGTGAATTGCGCCAAAAATTGAAATAATAAGGTGAAATACGCATAAACCTTCAAACTATAGGGTTTTATGTGCAAATGATCCTTTTAAGAATGAAGACTTTGATAGATCTCTGAGAAACCACATCCTTCCAATCATGTTTTATTTTCGGCTTAAAAATGAAACATAAATATTTTAAAAGAGATAGTAACAAACTATATTAGCATTGTTTATTTAAACGGTTAAGTCAGAGCTGGACACAAGTATGAAGCCATAGTTAACTAAGTTTAAGGATTGTAAATAAATCGATCCGTTTTTAAACACATACCAATGATCAGGTGGGCTCGTTCAGAGCTTGCTCATATTTGTTCTTCCGTTGAGAGAATCGAGCTTGATCTCAAAGTTAGAGCTTGATTGTTTGACTGATGAGCCAAGCTTGAAAATCACATGGCAGTTCATGAATAAGCTTGTGAATAAACTCGTTTAACTTGTTTTATATCTTCATACTTAATGAACTTGATTAATAAGTATTTTTGGTTCCTAATTAATCAATTGTTAATGCTTAATTTGGATGAAATTAAAAATATTTCCATAAATGAATAGAGCTCAATTACATAACGAGCTTGAACATGAGCTCATTTGATTTATGGCGAAGACGAGCTTGATCAACAATTTTGAAATTTTATTTTAACAAAAATGAGCCCGAGCTCAATCACAAGCGCAACCGTTCACAAAAATGAGCCTGAGCTCGTTTCAAGATTTTAACGAGGCTTCCACCCTTAATCCTATCATATTTTCACAGTTTACAGGATGGATAAATTATGCAAATGGTCCTTTTACTATTGGGTTTATGTGCATTCATGACGTTTATTTATCAGATGTTTTCAATGTCATATGCATTCCCTATCTATAATTATGTGATTTTTTAAGTCTATTTTGTCAATTTTGAACTTTTACTGGTGGTGAATTCGAGGGCAAAATGATAATTCATTTTGACCCAAGTGGCCCATTTTATCCGGATTTTGACATGTTCTTTTCTGCAACCACTACCCTCAACCCTAATGTTGCCACATCATCAGCCCTAGGTGCATCGCAGTCGCCATTTAGTCCCTAAGTGCCTTGCCGCTTTCACACACCATGCATACGCATGTAGCCCCACACATGCATACAGCGATCCATAACCCTCACCCCTTGACGTGGGCGATCGGGAGGGGGGTGTGGGGGGGGGGGTGGTGATGGAAACTGGTGGTGTTGTGTGAGATGGTGGATGGGGATGAGGAAGGGGGAGGGGAGACGTCGAGAAGGTGGTGGTGCGTGGGAAGGTCGAGGGAGCAGCGAGAGCGGCGGACTCACGAGTTGACTTATGAGTTTTGTATATATAAGTTGAGTTTTCTTCTCAATGAGTTTTTATTTCAGTTTTTGTCTCTCATTATAACCGATTAATGATTAAAAATTGATAAGATAAACCAAAACGAATGAAAAAAATAACATTAGAATTTTTATTTATTAATAGCGTCCGAAACGGTCATAACCTCAGTAATTAAGTGACCATTTTTCTTTCGTTACTTACCCTCAGGCCTTAGAGAATCGGTGCATTTGTCAATGCACACCAAACACCAAGACACGTGCCCTTGGGGGGGGGGGGGGGGGGAAGCTAAAGAGTTCTCAAGTTGTGGATGCCAACTGTGTTCAACGCGTCAGCGCCATCGCATTGCCGTTAAATGACAGGACTGTCCCAGTCAGAGGTACAAGCCTAACACTCCAACATCCTTTCTTCGCTGCTGCTTCGTATTAATAATGTTTTTGGTATCAGTCTCCCAGGGCTAGCCTTGGCAAAAGAATTTAAGCAGTCAAAGGAAGCCTTCAATCAGGCTACGACACTGGGTGGGCACATAGCTTTAGATAGCTACTGCTCTCTCCAAGAACTAGTCAGCTAAGCTTTGCTGACTTTGCCAAATGACCAGAACCATTTATTTCAATATTACCTACAATACCCCCCCTTCCGATTCAAATTGACATGCATCCATACTATTCTTTCGGAAATTTTCATTTGTTGTTTTGGTTCAACTTTTAGTTTATCATTGATATTGCCTGAGCATTTGTTCGAAAGTCGGCGAGTTAGTCATGCGCTAGAGCAAATATGATTCATCCCGAGTTATCGAAACATAAACATCTTTTATATAATTCATCTTAAGTTGGACCAATTAGTTTGAAGTTTTGAGTTTTAATAGAAAGGATGATCATCTTAAATTCTTTTTTATCTGCATGGTTGAAGGATATAAATGTCATTAACCATTTTCCACCACCCTCCAACCCTTTTCATCTCTATCAACTCAGCGTATCATCGCAAGTATAAAAGTTAATGTCAGCAATGACTTTGTGCTACTACGTAGAAATCAACTACAAAGCACAATACTTCAAGTTCTAACCTCTCTTAGCTCCAAATTTGGAAAGAAGAAACTGATGGAAGGCCTGATCCCATTCCTCCTCCACACCCTCAAGAAACAGAGGCCTCACAACAGCTACAGGTCCGTCTCCGCCAGCTCCAGCCGTAGCTACCACCTTCTAAGCGGTGCCGGAGGAGGAGACTCCGCTGATGGCTCGTCTCACCGTCGAACTAGATCAGACTTTCAGCCGCTCGATCTCTCGAAAATGGGGTCTGGTTTGGATTATGCACCTCCCCACTCGAGAAGCTTCAATAAAGGTTCTCCGGTAGCCACAGCTTCAAGTGCAAATGGCTCGAGGAAGACTGGTTCTAATACTACTAGTAATCTTCGACAGTGAAAGCATTTGAAATCTAATGCTGGGTCTGTTGGTCATATGAAGTGCTCTAAATTTCTTTCTTGATTAGGTGATAAATTCGTACAATCAAGTGTAATTATGCTATTGTCTGTATTGATATACATACATATATGAATACATGCGTTCCATTTGGTATTACTGTATTCTTCCAACCCCACCCACCAACGGCTGTAAAAAGTAAGGAAATAATATCACCGAACTTCATGGGATTAGGTTGTGATGTTGAGGAAAAACACCACCTACAAGATGAGGCAACGTGTCGTCGTCCAGACACATCAAAACCGCCACACACCATTAATATAGAAGTGAGTAAAGATAAATTACTCATTTTAACTCCCCAGTTAATGGTATTAACCAGACACTAATGAGGAGTAATCATCCATAATGATGAGTAACCTCCCAGTAATCTGGTAACCTCATAATTAAACAGAAATAAACTCCCACTAAGCTGGGGAATCCTATAAAAGGAACGGGGGAGAATATGTCAGGTAAGAAAGAAGGAGAGCTAAACTTACACTTTCTTAAATCTCAAACATATTCTGACTTAAGTATCGGAGATTTCCCGCCGGAAATCCTTCCGGCGAGTCACCGGTGTCGGTTTTGCTGTGCATGTCTATTCACGAAGCGCGTCCTGAGTTCTCTCCACAACAGGTTGTACTATTAGTCAATCTCATCAACTGTGAACCTAGTATTACACGTGAGATCAAAATTTTAAAGACTCCTACCAGATATATCATTTTATTATAACACGTATTTAATATATTTTGTATTTATTTCAGCATATCATGTTTACACTGTATATAAAGAAAACATCTTTTAGCCTTACATCACGACTGGGTGTTATACTAGTTTCTATCTAACATGGTAATATGTGGCATAGAAAGATAAAAAATAAAAAAAAGGAAAGAGGAAAATAGAGCGATAGAAGAGATTATTTGTATTGCACTTAACACTCTTAATAAAACTATCATCCTAATCCACAATCTGCAATACTGCATCCTTATTTCACGAATTCAAAGTACATGACAATTCTAAAAAATGGCAAAATACTTTTTTCTATTTTATTTACAACATGGTTCCTTTTAATATTGATAGTTTCTATTCGATCTTCATAGATAATTAGGGTAAACAAGGTTTGGGATTGCACATTTTATGCAAGACTATAACTATTATTACAAGGAAAAAACGATAACAAACTCAAATATAAATCTACAAGAACAATTTCTTTTTAAAAATCTACTTATTTTATTCACACGCATCACATGCGTCTCGCAACTAGTTTTTGAAATGACAATTCAAAACCTTTTCTATCCTCAACGCTTAAAAAATGTATAGATTTTGCTTACGTTTTTTACCGACATAACTCATCTTCCCTCTCTCTCTTACCCTGCCAATACCAGCCATAACAAGACCCACACCAACAATCGTGCCCACCGCCCAACATTGCTTCAGACCTAACCATTTTCAAAGAAACTTTTTTGTTATTGTCCTAGTTGTAAGAAGTTATCTACAATCCCTTAGTGACTAAATACTACTCTCTCCGTCCCTTAATATTAGATCACTTTTATTTTGCACGCATATTAATGGTTTATGCTATATATATTGTGTGTTTTTTTATTTATTTTACCCTTTAGAGAGAGGGGGAAAAGAGTGGGACAGGAGAGAGAAAATTGGTTGGTAGAGTGTTAAACATAGAGAGAGAAATAGAATAAAAAAGTGTAAAGTGGTGGGCCGAAAAAGAGAAAATGAGTTGGTAAAGAATTAAATAAAGATAGAAAAATATAACAAAAAAAGTATAAAAAGGGTAAATATGTAAAAATACCTACAAAATCTTTCTTAATTTGAAAGTAATCAATTTTTTGGGGACGACCCAAAAATGAAATATAATCAAATTTTAAGGAACGGAGGGAGTACATATTATTTTTTCACGTAAAGCATCATAATAAGCTATATAGATAAATACTACTACACAAATTTATTTTTTATCTTTTTGTTCCAGATCTCGCATGAGGTATTATTTTCCGTCACATACACAATGATTATTGTAAAATGTGTTTTCCCTCACATACACAATGTCTAGTTCTATAACTCGTTTAGTAAAGCTATGCATTATGCAACTATCATTTTACAATGATTATTGAAACTTATAAAACTAATAAAATCAATTTATTTTTAACATCATTTTTATCATTTTAATCTCATGCGTTAATTTCATTTTTCAGAAATATATATGTATTTTTAATTTAACTTCATTCTAAATAGTGATTTTAAGGACATATAAGTCAAAACCAAGTCCTAATAATGTAGTATATTGGTTCAAAAGAGTTTTATTTGCAATTAGTTTTAAAATTATACAAGGCTTACTTTTATAGTCTTTATTACATCTGCAAAATTAAGTCAATTTAAAAGTAAGGATCCCATGTTTGGAGACTTGTAGAGACACTAATATGTTACATGTATAGTTTTTAGTTCTTTTTAAGTATTAGATTTATTAATGTGTTATATTAGTATAAACATAACTGATTAAAATCATATAGCCATATTTTTCTGTCGCTGGACTCCATTGAAAAAATTGCATAATTTTTTGTTAACGCTATATATTATACAGATAATTGTTTGCATTGATTATGGTCGCTATATATTACAGTATATTGTTATTGAATTTCTAAATCCCACATGTCATTTTATCATTTATGAATATATGAATTTTGATTTTTAACATTAGAGAATGCTTTTCAGGGGGTATAATGGTTAGAACGAAGTCTTATTCTTAATATATTGGTTAAAGTTTTAGAAGTAGTTTTCAAATCATACAAGGTTTACTGATACATAAGTTAATTAGCCAAAAAAGAATCCAATCCAAGATAATACTGGAGACCATTAGCGACACCTTTAAGTATACCAATTTCTGTAAATCCTACTTTATATAAGGAAACATAATATGGTGATGTATTGCGTAATAATATTATGATTGAGTTTAATTACATTTCTCGCTTGTATTTATTTTACATTTTCCTGGCAGTTATATTATATAATAGTACTATCAGGGGATATGACATGGCATAATTTGGGTCTATTGCACTGCAGCCGCACGAGTATTAGCATTATTACATCAAAACTATACGAATTTTTACAAAATTTACATTTAGGTACATAAGGTCTGATATCTACTTAAACTTTGTCCAACTAGTTAACTATCCATCACTCTACAATATCACGGAATTGTGATAACGTTGCATCTTCCAGATATTATTTACCCGAGTTGGTTGCCCTTTTATTTGAGTCAACTCGTGACTTTAAAACTCATATCTGACGGATTTCTCTAGCCTTTTTTTTTTTTTTGCTCAAGTGACAAATATATCTTGTGTAAATCTGAAAAAACCCAAATACACCACCGTTTAGAGTCAAAAGGCAGAATAGGAACCATCTCCCACTAACCAGCTGGCTAATTGGGCAAAAACCAAGAGGTCGGCGACCAAGTGCAAATATAGTGGGTGATGGAATGTAACTTGCAAGGAGAATTAGGCAATGCCAGTGCCAAAATTCATTACTGTTGGCCATAAGTGTTAGTGTTCTTGGGTTTGTCAGTCGATGGTGATCGGTGATGGTGGATGTGTGCGGTCGTGGTGAGATTTGGTAAGGTGTAGTTGCAGATGTCAAGTGTTAAATGTTTAGTAAATCACAGAATGTACTCACTAAAAGATGTAGATTGCAACTCCATGAATAAAAGAACTATGAAAGATGCTTGGGGGCTTTCTCCGTGTTTGACGAATGAGGAGTAGCTGGTACAGCCGGATGTGTGGGGATGGTGGTGCCTTGCGACAATTGTGACGAGTGGTAGAGGCGATGGTAGGTGGACGAAGAATGGAAGTTTTTGGTTCTGGGTTTAAAATGTTTTAACTTTGAACTAAGAATGTTTGACTTTTGGTTCAGTTTCTTCGAGTAATATCTATGAAATTGTTAATAAAGTTGAGGTTAAGACTGTCATTTTGTCAAATCTATTACGTCCATCATCTGACATCCTTCTGATAATGAGTGAAGTGTAACTCCCGAAATCTGGTGTAGTTTGGTGTAACAATGTCAAATTTTGTGTAAATTTAGTGTAATTAACCCATATAGATTTTATAATGCAAAACCGTAACTCCTTCATAATTACAAAAGCAATCCCATATGTGGATTATTTTTCAGGAACAAAGTAGCTTCCTGAAACTTGCGGTGGTGGTGGGCGGCCCACCGTGGAGGCTGCCGACGTGATGGTGGTGACAATTGTGGGAGAAAGAGAGAGACGAAGAGAGTCGTAAATTTTAAACAAGATGAAAATTTTACCTTTAATGAATATATACATGTGTGTGTGTGTGTGTGACACTCCTTGTGCAGCCGATCGTCTAACCGAGTTGACTCCAGCTTGAACGAGTCGAACTCGAACTCCGAAGGGGCTGCTCCTGACGTGTGTCATATGCTAAAACTTGCAATAAGAACATGAGTTTTTACCTTCAATAATTCATTTTTAATACTTTATCACCACTGTACCATGTTTTAAATCTTATTTATCTATCTAACTCACTTTTAAAAAACGTGATTTGAAACAGTGATTTCTTTTGAAAACATATGAAATCTCTGTTCAATTTCTTGAAAACGTAGTTTGAAGTCACGTTTTTTAAAAGTAGGTTAGATAGATAAATAAAATTCAAAATAGTGTAAAGAGGTAATAAAATATTAAAAATAGATTATTGAGGATAAAAACTCGCGAAAACGTACCGCTAATTCTTGCTTCGCCATTCTTACAGGCAGAAAATTAGCGACAGCTTGGAGTCCAATCTTGCAACTAGCACAGAGCCATAATTCTCACACACGCGCACACACACATTCACACCCAAATGGCGTTTCGATCAGTCTTCGATGCTTCCACCATCAGAACCGAATTCGAGAAAGCCGGTATCAAACCTCACTTCATCCCCTTCATATGGAAGTAAGTCTCTCTCTCCCTCTCTCTCTGCATGTATGACATAACCCATAATTGCAAAACCCTAATTTTGATTTACTGCGCCTATACGTACAGGTATGTGATTCAAAACCCTAATTGTGAATGGGACCAAGTTCCGTCGTTACCCTCGGCGGCTTACCCTTTGCTCAAATCAAAATTCAAGCCCTTCACTTCAGCTCTGGATTCTGTTATCGAATCGACCGACCAAGTCACTACCAAACTCCTAATCAAGTTGCAGGTACATAGTTTTGATTTTATCGCGTATGCTAACACGGTACTGGCCATTGTTATTTAGGCAATGGGCATACCTGTTTTTCATCTTTCTCAAACTATGACGCTTAAATGACGTTGCATTTTATGATACCAAGTGTTTAAGACACTGTGACCCACTGTCTTTATAATGCATGAAACGAAATTTGCTCCTCATCTGTGAGTCAAAATGTAGGTGTTGTTTAAGGTTCCAAGTCCATAGTTGGATTTGTAGAAGTTAGAACCGTGCATTATGGTTATTGGTAGTTCTTTATGCTGTGACAGAATGGAGCATTCGTGGAAGCTGTGATCATGAGGTACGACACACGCATGGGAAAATGTGGTGGGGAACCTCGTGGTGGCGGTCCGAGGTCGACCTTGTGCATTTCCTCTCAGGTACGCTTTGCTTTCACTCTTCCCTGGCATTGTATAATTCGTTTAGGTTGGATGGTTCCTGTTATCTGTTTTGAAGGGAATATATGAATCTACGATACCAATTAAAACTCATTACGCGTTTCTCCTTTTTTATATAAATAAAAACCTCATGCCTGTTCTTGCTTCTGCTTTCTCTGCAGGTTGGCTGTAAAATGGGTTGCAAGTTCTGTGCAACGGGAAGCATGGGATTTAAAAGTAATCTGTCATCAGGAGAGATAGTAGAACAGTTGGTCCATGCATCTGCTTTATCACCCATACGGAATGTTGTTTTCATGGTAAATTTTTCCATATCGAAGGATAATATCTTTGACGCAATCGCGACCTTGCTGAATTTACAAGTAAACTATTCAGAGCTTTGTTGAGCAAGAGTCAAATTTGGCATAACCCATCAGTCATCAGTCAGTAACTATATATGTCTATTTTATAAAGCTCGTGTGGTTTGGATTCAAACAGCTTCAGTTCTTTTCAAATATAAGTACAATATTACCAAAGATAATCCTTCTTCTTTTTGGGTCTTTTGCCTCAAAAGTGGAAAGTTACAAGCTGATTCATTTCTAGACATAATGAAAAAGAAAAAAAAAATAATAACATTTGCTAGACTAGTATGACATAGCCGTTGCTTTATAGGACTTAATGATCAGTAGCTGTAGAAATCACCTCTCTTGACAGTGATCAGCAGATGCCTTGATTTAGTGCTAATTTGGGTTCACTATGGAGCAAGGTCATGCCTTCAAATTCTAGATCTATTTTAAACGCTGCATAAGAAATAATGATGCTAACTTCCACCTTCGGCACAACCTAACCCTCCTCCATCCCACAGTAGATCTCTAAATGACCTCGGCGTTACCCACTTGATCTGAAACAAAGGTAAGTGGATACACCACATTCTGTGAGCCACCTCACAATGGATGCATTGATGCTCTACCTTGACTTCTTACGCATCACACACTAGCTAGTCAAACAATGTTCCCTCCTCAGTTTATCCACAGTCTAGCTGCCTTCTACATAATAAATTGCGAACTGAAAATTGTTGTGGTGTGATGGCAATGGTGAGAGTAAAGATGAAAAGCCCTAATTCTCATCTCCAGCATCAAGTTTTCTGTTTCAATTTAGTCGTAATATTGTTGCGATCATGGAGTTCACCACATGCACTTGAAGAACTAAGAAAACCTCCATGCTTCCGTGGCTACTGATGGCTACTGTGAATCCGTGATTGTGCTGCTTTATAGTTCTTTATATCTACTTTATTTTCGTTACCAAATAGTGTATTAACTGGGCGAGAACAGTACGTATACTGGACATCTACCTTTTCAGCTTGCAATTTACATTACAATCTTCCCAACAGTACGACAAAATCACGGTGCGAATGCAACTGCATAATCTCCACACCAATATGATTTAATTTTGTGGCAGGGAATGGGAGAACCATTAAATAATTATGCTGCGCTGGTAGAAGCCATCCGAGTCATGACAGCATTTCCATTTCAGCTTTCACCAAAGAAAATTACTGTGTCAACGGTATGTGATTATATTATATATGCTGAAAGTTTCTAGGTGTTTTTAGTGTTATAGTGATAATTTTCAATGGTGCGAGGTAAGAAGCCTTTTATGTGCAAAGCATTTTTGCTTTGTTGCGGGCGGTCGGGGTGTAGTTTCCTTTTGTCCTGCATCACTTTGCATATTATACTTACCTAAATTCTTCTGTATTCCTTTGGTAACGCTTGCTTCGATAGTTGACAGAAAAGGATGATTATAACTCATCAAATTTTGGTTTTCTGTTGTTTCCTGTATTTTATATGTTGAATGAGACCAATTTCTGATCTATTTACTTCATGCTTATTATGGCTCGAATTTTAGTTTGGAACACAACTACTGCAGTCCTTTCAACAAGAATTATATACAAGTAGCTTGCCCTAAACTCTTTGGACTCCAACTACAAAATTGATTAAAACACTTCTTATAGTGATATCTTGGTTCTTAGACCAATGCACTAAACTCTTTGAATTAAGAATTGCTTTGTAGGTTGGCATTATTCATGCTATCAACAAGCTTCATGGTGATATACCACAATTAAACCTAGCAGTATCTCTACATGCGCCTGTTCAAGATGTTCGTTGTCAGATAATGCCAGCTGCCCGAGCTTTTCCTTTAGAAAGACTTATGGATTCGCTGCGAGAATATCAAAGGAATAGGTTGGAAGTCTTTTACTTTCATGTTTGCAGAAATTATACTTCTTTAAGTCCTTTCTTTGTTGTCATGTATAATACGAAAACATCTCAAATTTTTTTCTTAGTCAGCAAAAAATCTTTATCGAGTACATAATGCTGGATGGGGTGAATGATGAGGAGCAGCATGCCCACCAGCTTGCAAGATTGCTCGAGACGTTTCATGTGGTGAGCTCTGAAGTTTTGAACTTAGTATACAGAGATACTTAATGTTTAATATAGCAACGAACATTACTTTACGAATCTTTTGCATGTTTTTGAACGTTGTTTATGTTACTCTCATTTGATTTCTGTCCAAAAAACATATGCATCGTGATACCAGGAGACCTATGTTGCGTCAGTACAAAATGTACTTAATGGATTGCAACAACTCGTATATATCAGCTATCAATAAGATATCCCAAGAAGCTTTAAAGGATAACTGCAGGAGAAATTGCTATCTATCTTAGTGGTAAGAAAATTTATTCCCGTTGGCAAGGTAGCTTTTTGCTGCATGCTTAGGTTGTTGCATGCTTTAATTTAATTTGTTTTTTTTTATTCTGCTCTCCGGGGCTCCTCAAGATTCAGAAGTCATGTGTCTACGTAGTGGGGCGATTTAGTGGAGATTAGCAGGTTGGAAAGCTACTCTTGTTTCTCTTGAGGTGCAAACTCGACTTTGAGCAAGCAATCTCTGGGAGAGAGCCATTCATGTTAGATTTTGGAGTACTGCTCACGCTGGATTTCCATGCCTTCAAGTCTCTATGGATTGCAGGCTGGTTGTGCTATGCTCTCTAGTCCTTTTTTAATTTGTTTGATGATGGTAGTAGAGTGAGGTTTAGGCAAGAAGGTGTAATTGGGATCCTTCGCTTAACTAGTATGGTGTGGCAGGGTATAGGAAAAATAATTGGCAAGTTCTGTGTTAGTCTTGGTGGGAGGCTTTGTGGAGCCATAGTTAATTTTGGGGAGCTTGAATCAGTTGATATTTTCATGGTTTATTTGCATGAGATCAAAGTTGTATCCTGTAAGAGATGAAATGAGATGGATGGGAGATAGGAGTGGCATATTAGGTATTCCTTTTGCCTTGTTCTTCAAGGGAGGTATGGGTACGACTCTCATTAAGATGTTATTGAGTCTCAAGGACCCCGCTGATTGCCACCTTTTTTTTTTCTTTGGGCAACAATTCTTGTTGCTGAAAGATGTAGGGAGATAATTGATTACTTGCTTCTTCATAGGGAGGTGGTTTGGATTGCAGATGTGCTTGTTGCTTCTTATCTTTGGGGTTCAGTGGGTTATGGGCCCGATTGTAGTGACCTTGTTGAGATGCTAAAATGGCCTTATGGTTGGGATGTATAACAGGAAGAAATGGATGTTCACCTGCTGTGTCTGTTTAATCATGTGGGTGATTTTAGGGAGAATAATAGTAAATGGATGGCAAGGACCTTTGTCTATACTAAATTCTTGAGCTCTTGCTCTGCCTCTACTTCTTCTAGCTTTGGAGGGTGTATTTTCTGTGGTTTTTTCCCTGAGTTCTTTTGGGAGATTTGCCTCGGCCGGTGGCTTAGTGTCTTTATTTTCTAAATTCAAATGTGTTTTTCCAAGGATGTGGTCTGGGGTTAGGTGCATAGTTTGTCTAGCTTCCTTGTCGCTTGACTCGCTTTTATTCATCCAGTGGACATGGACGCCTCTTCCCATACCAAGTATTTCTCCCTTGAGTAACAATTACTTTGCGTGGCCATATCCAAATAAATGGTCAAGAATCTCCAACAAAGGCAATAAAGTGCACGTGATCATGCTTAAGTTAGTTAATCTCAAGGGTCACCTCTCTCCATTTTAGATCGAGTCTGTATTTGTATTGGTAGAAAATATTGTTTGATCCAGGACCAATGGTCCCAACCATCTAGGACCGTTCGTCATAATATGAAATAATCCCTTGCTTCCCTTAGCCCCTCCTCATATAACATTAGCTCCCCCTGATCCAACGGTCGTAGATGGTCCAGACCCCTGGGACCACCGAATATTTTCTACCAATATACTCCTAAGTTGGAACCACAAATGAATCAGTCAAATTTTCGTTAAAAGATCTAACCTGAAATTCATAGCAATTAGTAGAGTGGCCCACAAGGTGTATATACTGAATATAAAAGCTTGATTTGTCCAAAATGAGACATGATAGTCTTAGCACACACCTTAAGTGTACTCTGACGCTTGCACAAATGAAATTGGGCTGACAAAGGTTCGGATTGGCCCCTCCGGCTTAACTTATCCGCCTGATATTCATCCAATCCGTTAGAACTAAGTTAGTTAAGAGGCCGACAAGGCTATTATGCTGAGTGGTACCCAAACAGGAAAGCACATATTTTTACTTTCTTGTTGCCTGTCCTTCGTTTTTAGGTCTATCTGGGCCTGTATTGGATAAGGACCATTAATTCTTTGTTTTAATGATTCTTTAAGATAACTACAGTTAAGCGTATGAAATTCTAGAATTGTTCGTAAGTCAACTAACTGGTTTTGGAGTATTGTTGGTATACCTTTGCTAGTGAGCAGTTGACAACTATCTTAATATGGTATTCTTAATTGGCGTTTTCTTGTCATTATGAACAGAAGTTTTTGCTTATCTTTCCCATTTACCCAGATCTTTCCCCTTACATCAGACCGCATGCTTCTGCTGGCAGGTTGTGAACTTGATACCTTTCAATCCAATTGGGACTCTCAGTCATTTTAGAACTAGCTCCGACGAGAGAGTTACCAGATTCCAGAAAATACTTAGGAGTACGTACAACATAAGAACTACAGTTCGCAAGCAAATGGGGCAAGATATTAGTGGCGCATGTGGTCAACTGGTGATTAACCTGCCTGACAAGAGGTCCAGTCAGAGTGCAACTCTATTAACTGACATTGAAGATCTTAATCTTTAAATCTCAGGTCAAATTTCTAGTCATTTTAGCTACTGATAATGCTTTTTTTTTTGTTTTTTCAAGATCTAATAGAATAGTTATTTTTCTTCAATATGCTCTCTAATTTATTTTGGCTGTGGAAAATGTCATCTAGTACATAGAAAAACTGGTTTGCGCTTTTTACCGCTTTTAAAGTGTGGTTATGATGACATGCAAATCATGGATGATTTGGGACTTCTTGTTATCAGTGAGCCATAATTTTAGTTCGAGGGTCAAATTTATATATCCTTGCTACTAGCATCTTTGTTTCTACGTTGTAGGTTCCTAAGCTCTGGATGAAATTGGAAGCTGCAACTTGTGGACTGGAAGATGTTAGTTCACGTGCACCATGAATGTACCATTAGTGTGGACAGATAAGGTTGTACCATGGTTGGTTGACAGCTGAAGACAGCTTCTCTACTGTCGAAGGCAACGCTTTAACTGTGAATTTTGGAGACCAAGTCAAGAAACCAGATGATGCGTATTGCATTTTGTCTGCAAGAGAAGAGAAAAGAAAAGAATGCGCGTTGTAGCATCCAAATTTGTGCACAATGTCTGTTTGTTCTCTTCAAAGGGCCGCCATGTCTTTGTAACATCATTATGTTTCTTTCCGGAGTGTCCAGAATATTGCCTTGGGCAAATCTACTTTTGAGCGAGAATGAGTACGAATCAATTTCATTTTTCAGAAGACCTTGTAGCACTTTAAAAACAAAACTCAGTCCAGCGCACAAACAGAAGCATGTGGAGGTCTTTATTAAATCAACGCATCATCTGAAAAAAACAATTCAGCTTTCAGAACTAATAAAACTAGGTGCCGCCAGTAGCTACGAGGACAGGAGTGCTTCAACCTTGGCAATTTGATCTTCCTCCGTCTTTGGTGGTGGGCTCCTATTAGCCTCATCGAAAAGATCATGTTTCCACTTGTCAATGCGAGAACCACCTGGACGATAATCTTGCCTTCCATTGTGTCTTTCTCGATAATCTTGCGGTCCCCTGAACCTGCCACCACTAGCAATTGACGAATCTCTCGCCGAAAACTTGGGCTTCTCTTCTGCTGCACTCCACTTTGTTTCCCTATTCGGCTTCTCCGGCCTGTCCGAATCTCGGGGTTTGTGGCCTCCTCTTCCTTCAGTTTCTTCTTTTCCTAAGGCAGGGAGGTCAGTACGGCCTGGCTTCACTGGCTCATTTGCTGCTTTGTCAACATTTTCGGCCTCCACTGTAATTTTCTTCTCGCTAAATGAAGGCCTTTTCCTAACAGGCGGCAGTTTTGCATCTGCCTCCCTATCCTGGCGCTTCGCATGATTGTCCTCCCCTCTGACGCGGGATTTCTCATCTCTTTGCTGCAAGTCCCTGGTTGATCTCCTGTTTGTTTCACTTTCACTCTGCCGATCCTTCAATTGTCTCCACGATCCACGATCTTAACAAGGGGGAGTTTACAGAAGAGTCAGTTTGTCATCGTCTGACATGAGAAACGATCATATGGATAATTGTTATAGTTAAGTTCATAGCTCGATGGCTACCACCATTTCTCATGAAAGGGATACAGTGATGATTGAAATGAATACATCACAACGATGCTCATAAGTACCGAAAATATAGACATTAATGCGGTAGAGCAAGTTTAAGAGATCATGTTTCTTCAAATCACACATCAATGGCTCAAGGTATTACCGAAGGGAAGATAAGAACAGAAAAAAAAAAAAAAAAAGGCATTATCAAGATTTGTATAATCCCCCAAACACCACAACACGTCGTGTTCACAGATATCTACTGTAAGCAGGGTTGACAAAGAAAACATTAAATGTCTTTATCTTAACAGGTTTAGCAAACAAAGACAATGCTTGAAATAGAAAGTAATTACGTGATGGAGAATAGGCTAAACAAGCAGCTTGAAAACGTTGGTTGATAAGCTCATGAAAATTTGGAGGCGATGAAAAAGAGAAACTTACCAGTAGCATTCCTGTGACGGAAGCTTCGATCAACTTGCCCGGCATTGCCACGGTCATCGTGCTGTTATAAGACATGCACAGGCAAGCCTAAGATAGTTATATACATGGAGGACTTTGAAGTCAAGATCCCGCCACATCAGCCCAGAAAAGTTTGCAGAGACTGAGTAACAACCACAAGAATTAAACTCAACAGACAAACTGATCTACATTTCCAGCAATTTTAGGCTGAACATTTAGACTTGGTCATAACTACGACCTCTGTTAGGTGTCCTCAACAAGTATATCTGAAAGAGTTGCTGTCACATTAACATAAGTAGCAAGTAAAGGCTGCAAACTGTACTTCATATTTCTGCTACTATTCTGGGAAGGGAGCCCCACGGCCCCCCACCGGGGGGGGGGGGGGGGTGGTGGTGTTGGGGTGGAAGGTAGCCTCAGATCTTAAACAACAAACACATAACTGGCTGTCTATCCTCGAAACTTGCACGATTGCTACTTCCATGATTCTTTGAGATAAGGCTACAAATCGATTATCACAAAGTAAAAAATAAAATGCAGTCCTAGCCAACGGGTTAAACGATCAAAATCCTTTTTTTTTCAAGATCCTGCCAAACTTCCCAAGTGAAGCGTGATCAAAGAATCCCTGAGATTTGTGGCACTAGGAAAGTTTGCTGACTGATGTGTACAGTGCTATATATTTTTTACACAGCTACTGAATGAGGGTCAGCAATTCTCTGTTTCTTAAAAGTTTTTAAGGTATGATAATAGTAGCATCATTGCTCGTGTGTGACATAATGACTTCCACGATTAGACCACTATCGCAGTTCAGTTACCAAGTAAATAAAATGGGAGATTTAGTGGGATAGTCAAAAGTCCTAGAAAGGACAGGGCAGAAGACTGTTGAACCGTGCAATAGAAGCAAAATTGTCAATCTATTTTGTCCTTGAGGAAATACTTATTCTGCACAAAAAGAAATAAACATAACAGTCAAAGAGAAAAACAGCCAGAAC
The DNA here is from genome assembly GCA_033070095.1 of Escallonia herrerae. Lineage (NCBI taxonomy): Eukaryota > Viridiplantae > Streptophyta > Magnoliopsida > Escalloniales > Escalloniaceae > Escallonia > Escallonia herrerae. The sequence goes on along the minus strand of JAVXUP010000167.1, from coordinate 248,736 downwards.
AGCACCCAATAAATCAATATCGTTTTACACAGAGAAAAATAATTCAAAGGCTGAGCTTTTGCACTCGATGGATAACATCCCAACTAGAACCTCATTCTGTATATTACTTGGTCGACATCTTAAAAGAGGAAAGCAAAATAAAGTTAAGAAGACTATATAACCAAGTATATACTAATACTACCTATTACTCAGTAGCATCCATGACTTTGACCTCAACATGGGATCTCAGCTTTATAACATGATTAAACTAATACCTTTTTGTGCAAAAACTTTTCTCCATTAAATCATTAATTCAGACTGATCACTTACTATTTCTGACTTCACTCCCCACAATGGTGACAATGTTTGCGATATCACAAGTACAGACAAATTAAACAAAAGGTCGATTGCCTTCCAACCATAAAGCAATGCTACCAGGTGCTAACTGTAGGAAGACCCCTTCCCACTGCTTACCTAGACAGAGACCAATTGGTTGCTCTCTATTAAATGACTTGTAAGATTTTTAGGAAAAAAAAAGTTATGACTCCTAATCCTGGCTATCAATTCATACGATAATAGAAATTCAAAATACTTAGAACAATAAATTGCATTGGTTAAAGTGTCGCACGTAATGAAAAGTTTCTCTAGAAAACCTGTGGGATTCAAGGTAGATACTGGAACCTGGAAACCTTCACTATAGTAGAAGCTAAAGCAGTCAACTATGTAAAGAAACTGAAAGATACTATACACCCCAAACCTGAAGATGTGCTCGAGGCCGAGGTAAATTAACCGTGTCAGAAGAATGTTTAATTCCTTCATGGCGTCCATCAGTTTTCTTGTCAGACTCCCTGTTTACAACTCGACTTCCATCAGATTTCTTGTCAGACTCCCTGTTGACAACTTGACTGTCAGCCTTATGATCTGGTGGTAACGGGGCCTCAAGCGGCACAGCATCTTGCAACCTATGATGGTGCTTTTGATCTCGATCTGAAAGGTCTCCACCATCCAAATCAAGGTTGCTGGCTGGTCGCTCAGTAGCCGGCTTTCCATCCCTTCTGTATCGCTTGGGGCTAGGAAGGAATCAAAAGGAGAGGGATTACACAGAGAAGCCAGACTACACAATAATACTAAAGTTCGGTGGGGTTTGACAAAAATCTGAACTAAGCAATAAAAATACAGACTTCAAGGCGAATCAGGTGAACTGTTGGTGGGGTTAAAGCTTTTTGTGGGTCTGCTATTGGTGATGGATAAAACATTTTGTTGTGAGGGGCGACTGAGGCTTAGAAGAAGGTGATTAAGGGAATGTATTTGACTTGCATAGTTAACTTAGGTAATGAGCTTGACATGGTGGCAGGTCGCAGTCTAGCTGCTGGTCACTGTGACGTCCGTTGTTTAGGTGAGGGAGAGATTGCCAGTTTTTTGGCCAGAGTTGATAGGCATGGTTTTGGTGTGAGAAAGCAATGAGGTTAGTGCGGTGGAGTAGATAGTCATGTTAGTTAGATTTCAGTGAAAGACAAGAAGTTGCAGGTGATTATATTGGTGCTAGGTTTTGGTTTTCATTGAGTTGGTTGACTCAGCACATGCTGGCGTAAATTGAGGACAATAATAGAGTATCAAAATGGTACATTCTAAGCATGAAGAGATCAAAGTCATTCCAATTCCTTCTGCGTTTTGATAACTAGCAAAATCCCACCTATCTTAATGACTGGTAAAGGCAGGCATGCTGCACAAAATTTGCACTATCAGATGCCTAGGGGGAGCAATAAGTTACACCAAAACTGACAGACTCGGAGAATTTCTATCTAAGTCATAGAAATGAAAATATGAGTCACAAGACTAACGATTTTCTTTACACATAGAAAACAAATCTAGGAAATGCCGCCCCGCGGGGGGAGGGTTGCAGGGCAAGTACACGGTAATGTGCCAAAAGATAACCAACACCAAAAACTTACCACCATGCCCGGATACTAGGGATCAAAAGGACAAAAATTGTAGCACCCTTCACATTTGGACAAACCATAAGCGAGCAAAAAAACAACTACCCAAATGCCCCATATACAACACATCTTCGAATTAAGAAAAGATTTAGCTCACGCGCCTAGAACAACGGAGATAACTCGTGCAAGGGAATCATTATACTCAAAGCATGCAATCTATATTTTCCCTTCCAAACCTCTAAAGAAACACATGGGAGACAAAGCTCATCTGCTTTTTAGAAGCAATCTCAGCCAGATCTGGGAATAACCCATAGTATGCCGAGTAAGGCAAAGAGTAAACAACACAATCCCAGAGGCAGTATTGCAATGGCGCAACAATCAGCCCATCTATATATGAAAAAATAGTATTAGCCTCTTCGGCATAATTATCCGTTTCCACCCCTTAATCAAGAAATATTAATACGTGATAAGAGTGGTGCCTCTGAAGCACGGACACCTCTCCTAGGTGGAGGTTTGGTGTCCTAAACGGACGGACACCCCGACACCCTCCGGACATTGCCCGACACGTGTCGGACACCGCCAATCGGTGTCGGATTTTTTTTTAAATCGCCCGACACTTGTCGGACACTTCACCAAGGAGTATCGGACACGGCAATCGGCAGTGTCGGAACGTTTGGGGCCAATTTCAGATTTATTGAATTATTACCGTCTTCTTCTCTCTCACCTCGAGTCTGCTGTCTGCCGACCACATCAAGGCTGTCGCTGGTGTTGCCGGAGCTATCGCCGGTGTTGCCGGAGCTCAGTCGACGAAGATCCGAAGTCGAAGCCAACAGATATGACGGCTACAGTTGCCGAAAGAAGAGAAGCCAGTTGCTGCCACCGTCGCCAGAGATCTTGCCGTCGTCGCCGGAGGTCCTCCGCCACCGTCGCTGGCCCACAAGTCTCTTCTTCTCTTTGTTTCCTCATCTCGTCTCTGTTCGAGTCCTTCCTCCCTCTTTCGTTTCTTTCCTTTTTTTGTCGTGACTCGTGAGTCCCTCTCCGCCTCTCGTTTCTTCCCCCCCCCCCCCCCTTTTTTCTTCCTCTCACTATGTCGTGCATAGGCATAGCATATCTGAATAATCTCATGCATACAGGGCACATTTTTTTATTAAATATTTGATATTTGACTTAGTTTCCAGTACATTGACTAAATAAATTTTGAGTTATTGACCAAATAAATGTTGCTTGTATAGATGTTGTTTGTGTATTTATTATTACTTAATTTCAGATATTTATTATATATATATATAAAATAAAAATATATTAAAAAAATAGCGGTGTTCTGCAGTGTCCAAAATCTGATTTTTTGAAAATTGCGGTGTCCGGTGTCCCCGTCGGTGTCGGTGTCCAACACCGTGTCCGTGTCCGTGCTACCTAGAGTGGTGCCTAGCGAGCCATCACAGTAACATTTACTCAATACAAGTGTACACCCTATGATAAGTCCATAAGCACATAACATAAGCAAGCTACTAAAGAATCAAGACTTTCCTAACTCAGACAGAAAAAACTAACCCCACTGATGTAACAGAACCAGGATGCTACCCAATAGATAAATAAGGCTGATAATGTTAATTCCCCTGGACCACTAATTCAACCACACCCCTTCAACTATTGAGTCACATCAGAAGAACATTGGAGATCGTTAGATGGAGAAGATTGAATCTATAGTACTAGGAAGGTTCGATCCATAACAAATACGGAGCAAACAAATAATATAGGGTGTGGCCAATGTTAGTATTTCCCTTGACCACTAATTTACCCCTCATATTTTGAGAAACAGCAGAAGAACATGGAGATCATTAGATGGAGAACATTGGATCTATCACCACATTCAAGCAGCATTGTTATTCCAGCAAAGCAAATAAAACCCAAAGAAAAATGTACTTTAAACAGCGCTATCTTGTTTTCGTTAATGTGCCTCACCCTTTTACCAGTAGAATTCAGTTTCATCCCATATAACCCGAACTGTGCGCGCTAAACTTCAGTCTCACTTATTTCCCTCTTTCTGTAATTTTCAAGCTCCCATTTGCAACCATCAGCCATTCACTTCAAGTAGCAAGACTTGGGCTATAGCCTTTTCGTTGCTTTCCTTTTCATGTTTTCACAACAACTGTATTTGTCTACCATTATTTATTTTGAAAGCACCAAGATAACTTTTTTTCACCTATTATACTGCATTAGCAATGCTTCTTAGAATTGGCCACATTCGTTTTGCCAAAGAAACGCGTTAGAAGAAAGTATCGAATTAACATATAAGTGCTTCAAAAAACTTTTGAAACCACAAATCTTTAAATCCTATATATATATATATATATATATATATATATATCTGAAAACGTATCCAAACAAAGTCATATGATCTTTTTTGAAGGCATATATATCTTGCGATAAACTGCAGAACGAAAACAACAAAAAGGCTATCCAGCGTAAAGTGTGACATCAAGAAGTCTAAAGAACGCAGCTCCATCCACTTCCTCGTAACACAAAAAAAAAAAAAAAAAAAAACAACACCAAATTCGGTACTCTGGCATGTCACTGACTATAAATTCTGCATAAAATATACCTTCAAGCATGCAATCTTTCAGCCCTCTCAGTTAAGATGCTTGATAAGCCTAAGAAACCGTAGTGCCTTTAACCCTTTAACGACGCGTTGACGCTTAGCTACTCCAGTTTCAAACAAACAGTTTTCCCCTGAAGATTACAATGACCCCTGAAGATTACAATGACTTGTATTTATTCATCTTATTTGTAAATTGCGTCATTGGGGTTTTGTATTTGAAGCTCCAGAGCATAAAATGCACGTTTCAACCAATTTACGACCGAGAAGAAATATGGGTCTTTTTCAACTGTTCTCTTAATTAACCTAGAAGAAGCATAAAGCGAACCCACTTGAAGAAATTTGATAACCAATTTCCCAATCGACACCCCACATTTTAATCAAGAAGCTGATGCACAAAAGAGGGTACAAGGCATATGTACCAAAATTATGGACCCTTACAGCAATGAAGAGAAGTAGAGAGGGACGAACCTGGGTTCACGATCGAACCTGGACGAGCGGTGGCGCCTTGAGTCGGAATCCCGACCCTCCCGTCGAGACATTTTTGGATAGAGAGGTCAAAAGCCCTAGTGGTTTTAGAGATAGCTCCAAAGCGATGAGCGACTCACTCAACTCAACTCCTAGTGGCTTGTACCAAAAAAACCAACTAGTAGGGCTAATTTTTTTTTTCTTTTTCCGTGTACTCCATATTTAATTCTCCGCGATAACTGTCGAGTCCAATCTATGAACAAATAACTTTTATTAGAACTTCAGTAATATAAATGATCGTCATTTGTGCTTATCCAAATACTTAGCTTGTCTTGATGTTATGTTGAAAAAGCGGTTAAAAAAGGTATTCCCGTCTGAAAAAAATTGTATAAATTTTAAATTAAGAAATATTTCATAGATACTTTTACATATTTATTATTTTATACTTTTTTATTCTATTTTCTCTCTTCACCAACTCATTTTCTCTCCTAGCCCATTTTTACTCTAATTCTCTTTTTACATTTAACACTATACTAATTCATTTTCTCTCTTCTGACTCATTTTCTTTCCTTCCGCTCTCTAAATGGTAGAATGACAAATATACAATATATGACCAACATCTTTACTCTGCGTGAGAAAAAAAAAATGATCGAATTATGTGGAACGAATGGAATGTTATTTTAAATTTTTTGAAGGAACATTGACAAATCCGATGATGCGAGTCAGAAGTGAAGTGGGCTTTGTGAGTCGTAGAGTTGGTAAAGGATTTGAAGTTTGCTTTTAGACAGTATTCGGTACGCAGTTTAAGAGTTTCGGATAGAATAAAATTAATTATATCTAACGTTGGGCTATACATACAAGAGGTTGATAAACTATTCGCCGGACTAATTCTATACCGAAAGGGGTGGTATTATTTTTGTCCAGGTATTGGGGATAAGAAAATGGCCAAGGCTGGGATACAACACCTGTGGAGGCGTAACACCCACCATACCACACTGCAGTAGTGCTGAAAGAACCATAACACTGTAACACCGCACAAACCACCACCTCACCACAAGGTAGCACTGCCGCATGACGCAGGAACCATCGCCGCAGTAAGGGCTAGCTTTTGTCTTTGGTTCTCCCTTAGATCTTCCTACCACCAACAACCTCCGCTTGCCAAAACCACTAACTACCACCTCTTACTGCACATTTCGCCACCATTTGCACACCATCATGCCCTAGATTAAAGCAATTTTTTGAGTGTTGGTGCGATCTAATTTGTGGTGGTTGTGGGTTGTAATGGGTGGTGGTGTGATGGTTATGGGTTGTGATAGGTGTTAGTGTGGTGGTTTGAGGGGTTGAGGTGGTGATCTGATTGAATAGTGGAACTATATGGCTTGTTATTCGATTTCCATCCCAAATGCGTCACAAGATTAAATGCTTATCCTTCTCTACCCGACTGGAAAAGACATCCTCCACTTTCTTATCCGTTAGGTCTATTCTATCTAGCGGGATGAACGCATCCTTGAAGTATAAGAATTCATATATAAAAGTTGTAATTATCTTTCTAACATCTGGACAGCAGCTCATTTATCATCTTAGAATTGTACTTACAAATTCAAAGAGACTTACAGGAGAAAAGGTTTTATAACAAAAACTGGCTTACTTTGGTAGGATTTGTTAAGGATCCAAAACTTAACATATAGAATATACAAGATAACTCACGTCAGTTGCGAAGCTTGTGGAGCATTATTTGACATTCACTCCCTGCATTTGGAGACTGGAAGGTCACCAAAAATGCTCTCCATACGTGAAACTGCTTTCATCAATTGGCTTAGAGGAAAACAATGTTTCCAAAAAAAAAAAAGAATCGTTCCAAAACCTTTCATGCTTGTTAAGTTTTAGGCCACTTTTATGAAAAACTTCTATAAATTACTTGTTATCTTTGTTATGAATATTGAGTAATCCGATATCAATGATCTCTTTCATCCAAAACAACGGATTTATTTAACAATCATTTTCTTTACGTAAACTCTTGATGAGAATGTAAGAAATTAATAGCCCATCAACTCAATCGAAAAGGGCCGAAAGGCTATGTAGAATCAAAGCCCAAGACGAAGCACAAATTGTTGGAAAAATCGTTGAAAAGTAATGAAAAATGTCTGAGTCGAATGTTACGCAATCTCTCCTTAAGACAATATTTATCCCTTCTTAAATTGTACATGATAACAATAAATCTATCTCCTAAGATTAAACATGCAACTTTCTGATGATTACTTCTGAATAATCACCAGAATTTTGAGAGAGAGAGAGAGAACAAATGGAAATACGAAGTTATCAAATCCCTCGCCTAGCATATCTATATACAATGTACAAATAGGTGCAATCAATTATGACGGTTAAACGACTTTGCACGTGTCATTTGATAGTCATTTATCACTAAAAGACACTACGAAGAGGTTCCTTTTGAATTTAAATTGAAGTTTTTGATAAATTTCAAGAATACACCTCTTTTCTTCATCACAGTCTAACTTTGCCAGAGAGAGAGAGAGAGAGAGAGAGAGAGAGAGGAGAGGCGACTCTTAGCTACGTGCACATGTATAAATTACGCCTAAAAGTCTCAATAGTGCCTTTACTCCATCGGTGCGCATGTAACATATTACTTGTAAACTTATGTACCCACAACTATTTCTTTTTCAAAGTAATTGTGACCTTTGCAATTTTTTTTATTTTTTTCAAACTTTGAAATATTAGATCTCCTTAACCACTCGAAAAAAAAGAACAAGCTTTGGCTCATGTCCGAGTTGTAGGAATCTTCTTTTAACCCTATGTATAATGACAATTAATAGTCGCTAAATGTTTGAAGCGACTTTTTTCTAAAGCTTTCAGCAACAATTATTAGCAATACTTTTTAGGAAAAAGTGCATAAACCACCCTCGTGGTTTGGGTCAGTTGCAAAAAGACCCCTACAGTTTCAAAAGTTGCAAGAAGATACCTGTGGTCACAAAAGTGTTGCAACCAACGGTTTTCGTAACAAAATGAAAATATTGTCCAAAATACCCCTGCCAACAAAAGTCTCCAGCAGAGACCACCCCAGCCACACCGTCGCACTCCAACCTGCCATTCATGGACACAAGCCCAAGCCCTCTCTCTCACAGCCACGCCGCCCCTACCACCATCACCCAGTCATGTCCGTCGTGTCAACGAAAGCCGAACAGTTCTACTTTAACACAACTCTGCCTAATCGAAACCCGTCGCCGCCACTGTCCTCATCACCCCACCCCTAATCGCACATACTTAGATATAGGGTTTCAATCGCAAGGTGCGATTGAAACCCTAGATCTAAGTTCGGGCAAATCAGCAACATCAAAGTTTGTGAAACCTTAGATCTAAACCCAGATCTGATTTACCCCGAATTGCACAAAGTCAGATCTAGGGTTTCAATTGCACATTGCAATTTGAAAACCTAGATCTTACTTTGTGCGATAAGGGTTCGAATTTTCGGCGGCTGCACCGAAATTAATCTTAGCTTGTGCGAATTTTTGTGCGATAAGTTTGGGCGATGATGGCGGCAGCGGCATTGGGTGGGGCTGATGGTGGCGCCGGTTGTGGCTGGTAAGCGGGATGGTGGCGGCGAGATTATGAAGGGCTTACATCGACGGCGCACGGTGACGGGGCTGCGGCACATAGACGCACAAGGTTGGGTGGTGGCAGAAATGAGGGGTGGTGGTGGATGGGGCTTGGTGAGAACGGTTAGGGTTTTGGCTTAAAGGGCTAATGGCAGCAGGAGGTGGCGGCGGTTAGGGTTTAGGTGATTAGAGTAGGAAAGATAAATTAGGGTTTGGGAAGAAAGAAGAAATAAATGGCTACTTTGTCATTTCGTTGAATTAATCTCTACCAAACGCACTGTTACCGTTAGTTTGAACAATTGTTTTGACGGATGCAACACTTTTGTGACCACAGGTATCTTCTTGCAACTTTTGAAACTGCAGGGATCTTTTTGCAACTGACCCAAATACGAGGTTTATACACTTTTCCCTACTTTTTAGCGTCACTAAATAAAACTACAGAAACATTTAGGAATTGAGACAGGGGAAAGGAGGAAAATCAAACCGGAGTAACAGCCAATTTTTTTCCTGAAAAAAATATGCGATTTTTTTATGGACATTAGACCTAGTAGCGTAAACTTTAGGAATTTGTAGTCCAAAAAATTTCCAACAGAAAACTCATTGGAAGCTGCTGAGCGACAATTAGAGTTTGTATATCTCATTGATTCCTTTGCTTTTCACTTATACAAAAGATTACAGTCAAATGCAACGAAAACCTTTACTAGAACTACTTTAACAGGATTTTGTAGGACAACTGATCAGTTTACTTCTGGGAGCTAAACCTGGTACACCATTTGACTAGAAGCTCTTGGACATTGGCTTCCATTCTGGTTCCAACACCTCCCCAGACCAGCATGTGGGCAAAGTCTCCAAAATTTGAACCAGTTACCTCATAAACAGACTTGAATCCAATTCTTGTGTAAAACCTGACAAGCTGGTACATTCATGAATTCACACTCGGGAAAATTAGTCGAGTATACTAGTTCTTTGTACTTGTTTCGTCCAGGAATACAATCACGATCTTATTTGCTAACAAAGTTTTTCATATTGAAGTAACATTAAGGGGAGTTAGTGCAAACAAAGAAAGATTGCCACCGAATTTCTAATTCGTGCCATCCTACTAAAATTTCATCTTAAATAGAAAGAAATTCTTATCATAATTTTCTGGTAACTTTCTTAGCTGCACAAGGCGTGAAAGCTAGGCCTTTTGCATTTTGTTCTTCTTTTTTCAGTCACTTGTTTTACTTTTACTTTTTTTTCCTTTTTTATAAAATAATTAACTTACAAAGAGAAAGAATTTGTTAGTATAGATTTCTAAACTATATACATACCGCATATGAAAACGTGACACAGATACATATTTTTTCTTCTATAATTAGTAACAAAAAACAAAACGGTTCAGTTATGAAATCCTAGAAGATATATATAGCCTAAGGAACGGATTTTAGTTCCCATAAATTATAAACCATTAAAATAATTTAAGTGTTGAATAGGAGCGCCGACTCTATACAGGTTTAAGCGTAATCTCTATGCAGTTTTAAGCGTAATTAAAATCAACTCATCAAACAAGAATGGAGGTAGGGGAAAAATGAAAATAAGGGGTGAGGCAAAAGACACAACCTTGGAATGGTAGAGATCAGAATCGTTGATGGCGAGCAACTCAGCAGTCCTGCACCCACAATCATACCCGTACCGGATTGCAACGGCTCCAATGAACAAGCCGATGCCGAATATTGATTTTTCCATTCCCAATGTTTCCCTGCGCAGCCTGATGGAGTCCAAGTGAAGAATCTTCCCTCCCAACCACACCCTTATGAGTCCCTCCGCCCTCCCAAGCTCGTTCTGGGTTTCCGAGCTCTTCGCCGTGATTCTGAAAAAGGGTCCAAGCGTTTGCAGCCGGAGTTCAAGCTTTTGTGCTTTTGAAGAGTCCAAGATATCGTACATGGTTGGCATGGTGATTCCATTGTTATTATCACTGTTTTCATGCTGGCTGCTGCTGCTGCTGCTGTAATGCGTAGTTAAACGGCCTTTAGGTCTACCTGGGGAGTTAGTGCAGGGAAATGAACGGATACGGATTCTAATTTGAGTTCCTAATTTTGGAATACAGGGATCCGAACAGAGGAAGGTATGTGTTAGTTCCATTTTTGAAGAAATTGTCCGATAAGGTTCTTTGGGATGGTGCTGGATGACCAACTGAGAGAAGGGTTAATTTAATTACAGGGACAGGCATGAAGTTTGGGTTTATTACACTCAACGACTTAAGGTATCCAAAATTACAGTCCAGTCACATTTGTTTCAAAATTACCAAACTACCCTTAGATGCTAAATACTCAGTACTACAGAGTACCTTTCATCGAGAAAAGAATTGTTCCTCCAGTCCTGCCCCTCCTCCACCGCCCTCTGGCACAACCATTACATTCTTCCTCTTCATTATCAAGCATGTCATGGATGAATATGCATCAGCCAAGGCGAAAACGTACCATCCTCCCTTTCACTATGATCTCTCTCAACCCATCTTCTCACCAGCATCTCGGCCATCACCCACCACAGAACCTCCGCCATCTAAATCCCGTAACCACCAGATGACGAGCGGCGAGGCACCAAAGAATCGATGAGCAGTATTAGTCAAAACCAGATGAGGTTTTAATCGAATCATTGGTGGGTGATAGATGCATATATACACGGATCCACTTCGTTACTTTATTTGGAAATTGGGCTTCTGATATGTACCTCTAGATCAGGTTTTGGAAAGCGAGTGGGAACGGTTAGTTTGGGGGTGGGCGAGAGAGATTGGTGTGTCAGTGTCGGAAAAGGAGAAGTTTTTTTGTTGTATTGGTTGGTGGGAGTTTGGATTGGCGGCGGTTGTGGGTTTTGGTTGGAGATTTTGCGGTTGTCGTGAGTGGTGGTGGAGGATATGGGGGTGGTTTTCCAGATTTCTGGTGGTGTTGTCGTCTTCATCTCTGTGAAAACCAAATATGGCAGTCAGCTGCTGCTGAAATGGTGATGGTGTCGTGGGGAATTTTTGGGGTTTTCCAATGATATATTTAGATATAATTTTTAGTTATGAAAATATATTTAAATATATTTATATCTCTCATGATCTAGCAGGATCCACTTCGATCTGAAACGGGCCAATCCGTTTCAAGATTCTGAGAACAATTGACTTTATAGAAACTCCCACCAGCAAAAACTGGAATAGAATGCGAGCAACACAAAACCCTTTCCAGCTTGGAGAGATCAATGCACAGCAATAACAAGGAAGTATTCCACGACAAGATAATAAACATGCAAGCTTCGGCTTTGATATATATATACACACACACACACACAACATCAATGAATCTGTACATTGAATAAGGTTTGTCTCTAGTATAAAAGAATGAATCAACAGAAATTTGCTTTCTTCTACTAGTATACACACGATCAGAACAAAGGTACAGACGTGAATAGCTCAAGTTTTCTTTGCAAAAAATAAATCAATTGGACTATGTTTACCATCCCGGGGAGATGATTTCTGCTTTTTCTTACCTCTGTTTTTGCTTGCAATGTGTTCTTTCTGGATAAACCTGACATAACACACATTTATAAGATTACATCAGATCATTATAGCATACAATGACAAAACCATTGAACATTTGAGTTATCACCACAATTCACAATCCGTATGCGAATGGGAGTCATTCTAGAATGAGATACTGATGTGATCCCCAAGATCCTCGGATCCTTGGTTGGTCTGACAGTCACAGGACCCGGTTTAAGAAAAATCAGAATGTTCTTGCCTTTGGTAATTGATACTACTTGTGCTATCTAGGAAAAGTAGCGACTGACAAATACCCTATAGATGGTCTATGCATCTCCACCTATCCAAGGTTCTAATAAAAATCACGACTCTCATAATATTTGCGCTCCATCATACCAATATAACAGACTCGAACTGCAATATCCGATCAAAACAGGCATACTGAAAGCAATTTTCTCATATATCTGTACAGTCCCTCTAAATGCTTGGTAATTGACAACCTTTCCTTGTATGTCAATGGTAATGACATCATAGATCTATTTCGATAAGTAAAAAGCATATTAGAACAGCCGGATGGTTATGACATCATAAACCTTACCTTATAAAAAGGTATATCAAGTCAAATGTGTCATAACTATATATTTATGTACTAAAAGGTCCGACTTTGGACAGTTCTATATTGTAAAACAGGAGTAATTTCCTGCAACTCCACCCTTAGTGGAAAACCCAGCTCTCAAGTTCTAATCTCAAAATAACAAAGTGATTCTCGTTATTTGATACGTTCAAAAGTTTCTAGTTGTTATCGAGTAATTTAAAACAGGTAGCAACATCATTTACATATCGCCCGACCAAAAACTCTTTACTGCCCACGGCTAGCAAGCACTAGCCATTCTGAAGTTATCATATGGTCCATGACCTAGATTCATATGCAGTATCAGTAGAAAGACAAAACGCTCTTCAGCACCTAATTTCAGTTGCACCAGAAAATATAGCATCCGCTTATCATGCATAAGGCAGGAAATGACGCGGTACCTCTGCTTCATAGCAGGATAGTTATGGTTGTTGCAAGACTCCTCCTCCTGCAGCCTCTCAGCAAAGTGAAAATCAGAATGTTCTTGCCTTTCTTCAAGAAAACTGGGAGGCAGTTCAACTCCACATAACGAACATTTGTAATCATCCACCCACGCTAGTGGCTCTTTCTGATTTGATGAAGAGGCCGGATCATCAGAGAATGGGGCCCTCTTCTTCACTTTATCTAGGCTGCTTCCCTGATACTGTCTGGATAGAGAGAGAGAATCATCCACTGGCAATCGTGACGCTTCAGTTTGGCAGGAGTTTGGTGTATGCGCGACCGTACTGGCATCGATTACCTGAGTAAGCAGGAAAGAAGGATGTTTGGACTTTGGAAATGTCAAGAAGAGAACAGATTTGTAGTACACGGAATTCAGATGGCAGATGCCTGTAGGTTCACAATTGGTATACTGAACAAAACCAATATCTTGGCAGGTTCATTACCTTCCTTTTAGATGCGCTGCTCAGAGGTCCAGAAATTCTCTCCATTTCGTGGCTATCATTGTTTGAAGTGCATGTATTGTGACTATGGTCTGATGTTTGGTTGCCGTCAGATGGATCTCTGATATCATAACAGGTCTCATGAAAATCCATAGTAGTCTCTGTGTTGATCGTTGAAAGATTACCAGTAACGTGCAAGTCACAAGAAAGGCCGTCGCCCACGTTCTTTCCACAAGAATCTCTGGCTAAAACAAAGTTGGAAAGAGTTTTTTGAGTGGGGTCAGACGGGGCACCATCCTTGTCCTCACTGAACTGAGACATACGCAATCCTGGCAGAACAAACCAAAATACTTGATCGTACATCCATATATTAAGGCATGTGCTAGCCCATCATCTACACAAGCAAATAAGGGTTCGAAACGATATGTACCCTTAATTAGCTGCACACAACCAGCGGCAACAGTATTCGCATCTAACTAACTGAATAAATAGAACAAAATATTGAACAAAATAGAACAAAATTTTTAAGATCTAGTGACAATTTAGTCAATCTTGGAACCCATTAAATCTTTGATGGTGATGGCCCATGAGGAGCAGCCATGATCAAATTTGAAATGATCTGTATCTAGTAGATAACCATGTAGTAGTGAGTGACCTAGTGATCACCTAGTCATTTTGAGAGGCCACCATTAGTAGATTACAACATTGAGCATACCCTTTTCTGTGTCAAATGAGACACTTACCGCACTCTTCCAAAATCAAAATAAAATAATCAACTGATATTCAAATTATTGGGGAGTTTGGACTCAGAACATTAAACAACACCTATCTTCCAACGAATGCTAGAGACTCAAAGCTGATCCACTTGCAGATGAGGAACAGTCAATTAATTCAGGTTTATTCGGCAGGCTAGAAATTTGGAGAAACAGTACGAGGCTTACCTGTGAAAAGGCTACTTCAGTGGAGAGCCTATAAAACCAACTTCTTAGGGGTGAATATTCTCTTAGAACCAGAATCTATATACTCTTCTAAAGGAGCACAAGGCACTTAAGGATGTGTCTGCTCCTTTTTGCCTATTTTTGTGGAATTGAAAGAAAATTAACCCATTATTGTTGTCGTTATTAACATAGTTTGCCACTGACCATTTTCGTCTACTTCTTCTGCCACCGCCTCCTCCCAGCGGCCCTCCGCCACCTCGACCTGGATCTTTCTAATTAGATCGGTGAGGATAACAAAAATCGCCACCCCTCTTACCCCATCACCGCCGACTACCATGTCCCCCACCAATGCAACCCACAGCGACCGCTGCCGCATCCGACAGCCTATTACAGCCCCACCACCAAAATCCACCTTCCACCTCATCAACCAGCCACCAGCCCACCACTGCACAGGCACCCACCACAGACTGATTCATATCACATTCCACCCACCACCTTCTGATCCACCCATAAACCCACTTCTTTTTTCTGCTTTCTGTATGCAATTTGGGTGTTCCATGCTTTATATATGTGGTGGTGTGGAGGTTGGGTCGAAGGTGTAGGGGTAGAGAATGAAGAAAGAGAGAGAGAGAGAGAGAGAGAGAGAGAGAGAGGGAAGAGAGAGATTGGGTCGTAGGCTAGCTGTTGACCGTGGAGGGTCAACTGGAGGTGTGGGTGGCTGATTGGTGGCAATTGTGAGTTGAGGTGGGTCGTCTTAATTGAGCCTACCCTATTAGTGGAAGTCAGGCTGATGAAGTAGTCCAATTGGATTCTCAGCATCCCACTGCATGATGTAACGCAATAGGGATCTAAAAGGATACGGTCGTGCGTTGATTCGAGGTAGTGGTTGGCTGATTGGTGGTGGTGGATGGCTGCTTTGGTGCTGGTGATGGCGGCAGCAGGTGGGGTAATAGTTTGACATGAACAAGAAACTCTAATCTATTAATATTTTTCCAGATCTTAAACCCCAGAAACATTCAAATTTCTTCTTTGTTCATTTGGTTTGTTGAATCGTGATGGGTGATTGGTGCGAGAAAGCTGTTATTGAGAACAACTCCTTAGTGGAATATAACCGTCTGGCCCATTATTATGGGGCGGATGGTGAAATCTTTCTTTTTATATGCTGCAAACGAATGGTAATTATAGTTTACCAATAACCCGGTGAAAGTAGTTTCTTGAAGGAAATGGTTATAATAGATTTTATTTGTCATAGTTTTTGTGCGAATTTACTTTTTGGGGTCAAAAATGCGATCAAACATCTCTTGCACTTCAGTTAATATGCTCATAAGAGTGAAGACTACATTATGATGCCCACTTTAGACCAGTGTAATCAGCATAGTATGTAAGAGAGGGCAGTTTTTAATCCATTGTGCTGCCCACCTTAGACTTGTGTAATCAGCAGAGTATGTAAGAGAGGGCAGTTTTTAATCTGTTAAAAATGGATCAGATAACTCTAAATAGTAGTTTTTGCATAGATATTATCTTTGCGACACCCACGTGCTACATGCGTGGTGGTCTAACTACTTAAACAAAATGTTAATAAGCGAAAATAATAGAGCCACTATATTTTTCAACTTCATTTACTGACAGCTTTATTAATGCAGAGCAACAAGCAAATATAAGCTACCATGACGCAACCAATTTATCCTAAGGTTTACTGGAAGCCACTTATAGTATTGTTACCTATCAGTCTCAAAGAAACCGGAAGCTCAGCCTTTAGAAGCTTTGAAGCATGATTCAGGATATCCTCACTTGAGCATGTATAATTATGCAATGTCAAAGCTCGAGTTCGAACCTGGAGATTGTAAATCTGTCAGGATAACATGAAAGATCGGAGGAACAGGAAAAAAATATGCCTATAATTGTTAGAGGCATACACTATAGCCTATAGAAACCTCCCCCTCCCCCCCCCCCCAAAAAAAAAAAAAAAAAAACACCCGAACACTGAAAGAAAATAAAATGAACCATAAAATCATAAAGTGGATTGGATGAGCAAGTAGTCATACATAACCATGTATCACATACGATTCAAAATCACTTATCGAAACAATGAACAGAACGTCCTTTGAGAAAAGCATCAGAATGTACCTCAAAAGAAGCAGTTTTCAGTTTTAGTGTCAATGTTCGCCCATAGAGACTTTCTTTCTCCATGTCAGCAGAAAGCATATTGGCAAGTTCGACTGCATATAAGAAAACGAAACAAGTATGTTTTTAAGAAGTTCAGATAATTTTTACTGTAGAAGAAAAGAGATTGTACATTTTCCACGCAAAAGGAACCAGCTGCTCACTGGCACCAACCAAACGACAAATATATGAGCTCAATCATGCATATCGATGCTTAAAGCTCCAAAAAACTAAAAAGGTACAATTCTCAAGTGAGCAAGCATTACATGTCATTAGCAGCTTCATCATTGCACAAAAGAATAGCCACCGATTTCCCTTATTAGTAGAGCTGCTAGAAAAATAGAATTGCCCTTCCAAAGAATGGTGCTATTACTGGGAAAACATTCTTTTACAACATTTTATTATCACTGACGATAAAAGAAAACCAAAGATAGATAGAAGAAAAAAACTAAGCTGGGAAGACAAAAGCCATAACAATCTCCATAAGTGGGGTCTTTGAACTTGAATGAACAAAATACAAATATTCGATGCAAACTGGATAAAAGTTATGATAAAGAAAATAAAAAACCAGTAGCCAAGAGATTCCCAATCACACCAAATATAAAGGAAATTTGAGATACCAATGAATTCCCTGTTGAGAGTGTTTGGGAATTGTGTCAAGGCATTTCAGTATATCACTTTGGTACGTAGTACTGAAGATCATTTATAACTTTAAAAGCAAGAAGCAGAGAGTTTCCTCGAGTTCTGTTTCACCTCCTTCAGTTGATTCACAATTGCTTTCATTATTCAAAGCGAGTTACAAAATCAATTTGCAGCAAGATCCACATCTAAATGCAGAACTACAAGAGGAATCAAGGAACATCACCTAATTATTATTAAAACTTCACCTCATTACAGTCTCATATACATGTAGAAGTTTTACAGTTGTGTCTAAAAAATGACCTGGGAATTGGTTAAAAAAAGACCATATCTAAGTAACATCAAGTTTTCCAAGGACAATTTTCTTTCTCCTGTGTCTGTTTGGAGAGAAGGGGGGGGGGGGGGGGGGTTGGGGAGGGGATAAAAGTACAATTGAAACTCCACAGAGCATGGTGAAAGTCTAATTAGGTCACAACAGAAAGCCGTTACCTAGTTTCTGGTAAAGAAATGCCTCATTCTCCGTGGCTGAAAATGTTCTTTCGTTACTAATACTTTTTCGCAACTGAACTTGAGGGGTATCAGCTCTTCCAAGACCCAGACCCACCGAGAGAAAAAAATCTGCAGTAGAAATGCAAAATAGTTCGGCTTCAGAGCACTAAATTCACGGTGTAACTAGATAACTAAAGTTCTATCATTTAGACTGAACAAATGTTTGGAACTTCCACAGCTTGTAAAAGCCACTAATCATGTCGTTTACTTGTGGGAAAGGGGCAACGGTAAAAGAATAGAATTAACTTGAATTGTCCGGTAAGAGGAATAAAAGGGGATAATCAAGCAAGTAACAACTAATCGACAATGCGACAAACAAAACAAAGCACAGGTAAAGTGGTTCCACGGACCCAAAGTGAGCACAAAACCTGAAGGTACGAAATCCATACTAGTAGCATAATAGCCATCACTGAGCAGGCTGTCCAAAAGTCACTGAAATGACTAGAAAAGTTACTAGGTAACTACAAAAGTCAATTGGTCACTACAAAAGTCTTAAAGACTCCATCTTTTTAGAAAAGAAGTTGTTCTTCTTTATGATCATAAATAAAAAACAAACTACTAAAACCTGAGTTATAAGAAAGCAGAACTACAATGTGAAGGTAAGAAGTAACAAGGTCATGAACAAGGTAAAAGAAAATTTCGAATAGAACTCCAATCTGGTACAAAAGGAGTACTTCATCAAATAGAGACGAGAACCATGACACAACAGATAACTAAGTTACTAGAATCATGAATCGCCACAGGTAAGAGGCGTGCAACAGAATGCACAGGTAGGCAGCAAGCAAATGACCAAATAACCAGAAAGAACAAAAACCAACACAACACAATTTTTCTGGCCGTAACTCTAAGAAGGCTAATGCATCAGTATAGCTACGGCAAACAGGAATACCGACAACATTCTCGCCAAAATTGAAAAAACTTATAATCTTCAACATATGAAGTGTTGATTTCAACAACATTTAAATATAACAACAGCAAGCCAGCCTGTAAAATTCCCACAAGAATGAACCACCATAGAAAATCTAGACTTGGGAAGAAAAGAACAAAAACTGATCTGATAGCTTTCCGTTAATCTCAATTCTGCTTGTGCCTGTGAGGTATTATGAGACCAAAACCATGAATCATGATTAACGGATTCCACTCTGATACCATCTCTCATGACCCAAGCCCACGGCCCCACCGCAGAAATGTTACTAAATTCCCCACCTAAGGAACAAGTATAATTAAACGAGTTAAAACCCTTTTCACTAATGCTCTCTCACGTGCCAATATATGTATATCCTTACATGTGTCCTAGCACTTTCTCCAAACCTCTGTCAAAAGAAAATGATTAAGAGAGCCGGATTCACATGACATTAAATTAAGAAATACAGTATGAACTACGAGCTACAGTGAAATCATTATCAAGTGACGAAAGTGCACATACCAAAGATGACCATTCATCACGATATTAAGAGGATAAAGAGGAAGGGAAAAAGGCATTATTAATATGCAAACCTGCTGAGGATTGAGAAAATAGTGCACATAGATAACAACTCTTTTGCAGCATCTCCTCACATGTTGTAATTCTAAATACATCCTTTAGAACATGTTCGGTGACCTTGCCAATGCCCCCAACCTGTAATTCAAATCATCAAACGAGTATCTTAATACAGGGCAGCGCAGAACAAGAGGCTTCTGCCATAGGTTTTTCCGATAAGCGTTGATGTTTGCAACCTTTTCTATTTTTCGTGTTTGGAACCCCCGACTCCGGGGTAAGAAAGCAACTTACTCTTGCTGTTTTTTAAATGAAGGTCATTGCAGGAAAAGAAATTAGAAGAAGAATGTTAGCTTTTTTTTTTTACCCGAATAAAACCAAGCTTTTTGTATGTCTAGTTCACTCTACTCTTTACAACCAATATTTATTGAAGCCTTCCACAGAGAATCAGCCAGTATCAGAATATACCTTGCGTATAGGAAGAGAGGATATAAATGTGATGACAGCCAGTCGATCGTTTGGTAAAACAAACTGGCCATTTGGCTTGTTTATGTCAGAGCAAACCTGAAGAAGGTATTAAAGGTGTAAGTCAAACCCTGTTGGAGAACGATAATATCTGTAAATGAGCTTATCTTAAGATACCCACCACTATATTGAGCTTATCGAAAACCATTGTAACACAATAAAATGCTCTTAAGTTCCAGAAAAAGGTCTAAAATGATATATCAGTCCAAGGATGTGCAATATGTTGGTCGTTTACCACTTTAACCATTCCATATCACCATTATCATGACACCTTGAGAAACCACAACCCTGTAAGCATTCTTGACTAGAATCTAAAGACAGGCAAGGTACAGTAAAAGTTTGATATATAAATACTCAAAGAAGTCTTATGTGCATGCTGAAATGGCACGAAATTACATCTTGAATGCATCTATAGTACAGAATTACAGATATATCTTGAAAGTATCCATTGCCAAATTTCGGAAGTAGTACACATTTCCACTAAATACAGGACCTTTGCAAGTAAGCGGTTTGGTGCCACTCCAGCACTACATGTGAGGCCAGTCTCTTGATTAACACTTGCTCTAAGTTCTTCAGCAACCTTTGACAAAAAGCATATAAGAAAGAGGAGGGCCAACATAAGCTTGAAACAGAACACTATAAACCATGTTCCAACATGAACAATAGTAAAGGAGAGAAAGAAGAGGCAATGTACTAGACTACTAGGTAACGACTAAGTTAGGTTTCAACTTGTTTGTAACCTACTTCTCCACTGGTTATGCCCCTTTCTTTGCAGATATTTGTTATATCCAGGTATGCCTCATCCAGACTGCTAGCTATGAAGAGTGGATCATATCTATGGAAAACTGGAAAAAGAGATACATAAGAGAAAGTTAACGAAAATTTGCCTCCCAAAGATATATAATGGAAGCATATATCAAACCTTTTCTAGTTAAATCACTATAGTGCGTATATTTCTTAAAATCTGTGGGGACGAAAATCAACTCTGGACATAATTTACGTGCAATAAAACCAGGCATAGCAGCACGAACCCCAAACCTCCGTGCCTACAAAATGGAATTAAAAGCACATGCTCAAGAAGTGAAGCAATAAACTAGGTCTACAGTGGTAATTCCATGATAACAAAGTTGGAGAAGATGATACCCAATATATAGGAAAACAGATAGGATTACACAGCATTTGAAACACATTCATTATCCCTCTTTGTAATTATAGCTAGTAGTATAACCTCATAATTAGCCGTGGAGATCATAGACATGCTGCCTACAGCCATTGGCTTCCCTCGAAGTAAAGGATTGCTTAATGTTTCCACAGCTGCATAGAAAGCATCCATATCTACATGTAGCCAAAGTCTTGACAGATCACGAGTACTTTCTAGCTCTAAAATTCTATTATCGGCAGCCTACAGAAACATTAACCAGAATTCATAAGGAACTAAACCCTAATTTAAGAGCATTTCCAAAAGACAGTAACAGAAGGAGTGGGAAGAAAATTGCTATTTAAAAAAATCATGCAAAATTTGGATCATGACAAACCTCTCTTATCAGAATTTGTTTGTGAAACCGTACTTACAGCCATGCAAAGCAAGGCTCTGGGTTTGCATACCTATCAAACTAATCATGTTTCAAATGTACGTTCATGGAAAGTGCATGGATGACCCGCTACCCGTTCGGATGCTTTTCATATCTTCTATTAGCATATTTATATACACAAGGACTAAAATTTCAACGATCTACAATTTTGGGCCTGTCACATGAACTAAGACACGACTGAGGCAGAAATGTGACACCAAATTGACCAAATCTATGATGAGCGGAGAGCACTCTAAAGTGCAAACCACAACTATTGTTTTGAATCGTTCCAGTTAAAACTTTCTGCAATGAAGTTTTCTATATTTGAGAAAAGGGACGCCATCTAAAGGTTTAAAAAATGGCAAGTGGCAACACGTCCAATCAGTGAAACACTCACCAAAACCGTCATATATGCATAAGTGGGTTAGTACGCACTTACCGGTAAATCGTAAGTACTATAAACAATAAGGACAGCCACCTCATTTTAGTTTCACGCAGCGATGGAAGAACCTTGTTTAATTGATAGAACATGTTCTCGTAACTGCCTACTATGCCGATAGGCTTGCAGCTTAGCATGCAGGAATCAGGACACATGACTAAGCGCACTTAACACATAAAGCAAAATAAGCAAGATTCTCCAGCTTCCAGTTGGAAATTGACTGAAGCACCAATTGACCTACCAAAGCCAAGAGAAACACCCAAGTCTAGCATCATTTGAATGTAATAGGAGGATCTTCAATTACGCTTTCACTAGTTTAATTGCAACAAAATGTAGACCAGAGGCTGGGAATTATAACAGGCAGGTGCGAAATTGAAGACCTTCCAGCCACGCCTAAATGGGAGGACCCAAACTGATTGTGTAAGACAAAATAAACGTGCAAATTCATGGACAACAATTAATTATGTTTCAATGGTGATGTTTCAATGGTGCTTGATATATTTTTTTCTGGCCTGCCAAAAATGGATGAAGGTAACTCTCAAAAGGAACAGAGGCAATAATGCATCAGCAAAATCATGAACACTATCACACATATATACCACATGAATACCTTCTGATAATGTGCTATGTCGGCAGCCGTGAGCTTTGCGCACCGGTCGCGCATGTTGTCTATTTTCTGTCTCATATCAGCTTCCTTCCTTTCCTCATTCTCAAAAAACTTTGACCCTTTACTCATCTCATACACTATTCTCTGCACTTTTTCCTTGTCCACTCCTTCCATCCCTACAGTTGTCACAAGTAATATTCCAATTTCAACATCATGTCTCCCAAGGCACCAATGAGCCTTTGACAATATAATTCAACTACAAGCAGGCAAAACAAAGGCGCTCACGCGAGCACGTGCGCAGCCCTCGTGTGCACACACATAGACACACATGTACGCATCTAAATATACATCAAGAACAACTATACTAAATATATAACCAGATTACACCCTGAAAAACTTTCAACCGTTCAGACAGACACATTAGTCATCAAGTGCAGTATCAGATTTAGCCTAACTACTTTGTGCGATAACCGAAAAAATACCTACAATTGCAATGACCGCGCAAAAGTTAACGAACGGAATTATAAGAAAAGATAAACCCTAAAATTGGGAAAGATTTGTGGACGGAAAGATTAATAAAACCTGCTTTCGCGTTGGTGAAAACGGTGTGATAAGATTGCCATGGCCGAGAAGAATCGCCGCCGGAGGTATCACTCTTCGCCATTTCTGTGCTTGCATCAAGAGTTTTGGAGTGCCTGGCGATCGACTTTAAGTACAAAAGACCGCGAGAATCATATTTGCATAGAAAGAAGTCCGCAAGTCAAAATACCGTAATTTCAAGAACCTCTATGTAAAACGGGGTAAGTCTCGAGGACTCTTGTGCAAATAGGTGGAAGATTCTTTAATTAATAAACGTTTAATACGGTCATTAGTTGGAAAAGCATTAATTGAGCAATTAATTACTACTGATACTTCCATTAAATGACCATTCGATCAGTCTTCCTATATACAGGCTGCAGCTAGAAATTTTGGTGCTAAAATGGCTTATGTGAATACGGTTTTACTTTTAAGATGCTAACTGAGACTGATTTTAGAAATTAAAACCTAAAATGGTGCATTTTTGCGCCATGAAGCTTGGAGAGAGGACCATTATTCTGCTTCTAATGGTGTTTTGTTCACTCGAGTTTTCAGGTATATTTTCTTCATATTGTGATGTTACCCTCCACCCACACAAAAGTTTATGTGATAATATTAGTGTTCAGTAAAAATTGAAAACAAACTCAACTGTCACAAAATTTAGGGATTTGCATACGCTCTCAATGTTTCACCGTTTAAGATTCATTATTGTAGCCTTAGTTATATCACAGTTTTGAGGCCTGTAACAACAAAAAACGAATTTCAAGTATCACTTTCCGACATCTATATGCTTACTATGGTTGTGTGCATGTATACTTTGATGTAATGTGGATTTAATGAGGGATTTGCACGGATGGTTTCATGACTATTTGTATAACTTCGCGCTGTAAAATAGATGAAATGAAACTTTATATATGTTTCTTTGTACATTTGTCAGCCACCAATCAAATGCTTAATGATTAATCGGATGTTTTGCAGGTCTTGGGGCGGATGTGCCGTATGATTATAGTTTCACCACAGAGGCAAATTTCTTGCAACGATTTTTTTTCCCTTTGAATCATTCATATGCTAGCAATAGTTTTTATTGTTTCTTTAGTGCGGTTATGGGCTCGCTTATATACCGTCTTTGTGCCTGTTTAATATTACAACAAAAAAAAAAAAAGGAAGTTGCTAGCAAGAGTTTAATTTATGCCGGATAGAATGCAAAAAGATTTTTTCTTCATCAACCAACGCCAATTTTTTGCACCACTGTAAAGCAGTCCGTGTAAACTAGAGTTGGGAATATCATTGTATTTGAGCCCGTAGGAATATATCATTGTATTGCTGCAATTATATTCCCAATTTTTCAGTTGCTTACTTGAACACTATGCCAATTCCTGCCTTTTTTCCCTAGTCTTTCCATGCTGCATCTGTTAGAACAGCCAGAGTCTTCTCAAATGACCTTGATTGTGGGTTGGAGCCTAGTTGAACTGCATAAGAGACGGTGCTATTCAAATTTTAATTCATGAGTTAGTAACCTAACATTTGTTATCTAGCTTCTTAGTAGGGCATCAATTTTGCTCCCTACTAGTCTTACAACTATTAATCTCGTTATATATTGTACATGGGTTCGTGAGACTATAGTATATAATATCAAGAATGTATTCTTGATGTTAATGGAAAACCGTCTAAACAATTTTTCAGTGTTTGGTAGATCCCAAGGAGCCTTTATATCACGGAGGAGTTGTTATAAACCCTGAGTTGATTGGTGAATTGAAAGAATGGTCTGCGTTTGGAAACGCGAAAATAGAGAAGAGAGTGTCAAAAAGCGGAAATCACTTCATTGTCGCAAGTCAAAGACGACAACCAAATGATAGTTTTTCACAAAAGTTTTACTTGGAGAAGGAAAATTTCTACTCATTTTCAGGTTTTCATTCTCTCCCAACTCTAGTATCCTTTGGACATTATTCCCTATGTTACAAAAGCAGATTCTCTCTTTGATTTTGAACAATGGTGAACTGATTTATTCTGGCAATGTAATTAATGGAGCACATCGAGTTGTTGTCCATTCTTGACTGTAGAGTCTTTCGAGCATCGCATCCTGGTCTAAGTCTAAAACCTGGACCTAAGTATAGGAACTCATCATACAGACAATGAAGATTTTGGTCTAGATGGAGAAAATGATGATCATCAGATTGTAAGATGGAACAAATGTTCATGTGAAAATGTCTTACCAGTCAAGCTATATAATCTTGTCAGGAAGAAAGCATACATATACTAGTGGTGACGTTTCCTACCATTTCGAGGCTATTGTACGGAAATATTCATGCTCTTGTTTGTATGACTGTGTTCCCTGGTTGAACGATGTTACACTAAAAGAACGTCAAGTGACCATGGCCTCGCTCTCTTCTACTGATTTCTTATATATACATATTGTCACGTAACTTCCTTTATCAATCGCATTTACTGAGACCACCATATATGTTTAACTGACTTTACAAACATAAAACACAATACATAATAATATAATTGGACGCATCCCAAAAAAAGTTATGGACGCATGTTATTATAGAATAACTTACAGCACAAACATTTGGGATGAAGTGCCAAAAACCCTTATTTGAAAGAACGCATTTAATGATTGATCTCATGCGTGTCTACTTTTCATATACCCTCCCCTCCCCCCCCCCCCCCCCCACCCCAATCCATGGTAGTTATTTACCACCTCCAAACATGAGGTGAGCGGCTTGGACACCTTTAATTTTGTGTGATGTAGCTTGGTTGCAAGTCAGCGATGGAGAAGCTGACGTCGTTGCCAGGTTCAAAACACCCGCCGGCTCCAAATATGTCGATTGGGGTTTTGCCAGGTCCGGGTGTTGGTCCATGCTTAAGGGAGGCCTCATTGTTGATACTTCAGGGCCGGCCGAGCTCTATTTTGAAGTACATTCTTTGTTCTAGTGACCGTTTCAATTCTACAAGCAACTACCTATACATGACTTTTAACATTTTTTTTTACTTTCCTTTGCCTTTTCATCCTTATCAGTGTAACAATACATCAATCGAAATATGGGCTGATAGCATTTCTCTACAACCATTCACCAAAGAGCAGTGGGGATCACATCAAGATCTGAGCATTGAAAAGGCAAGATCAAATCTTTCATGATATATACATTGGGCTCTTTTCAGATTTTGACTTTCAAGTAGCGTGACTCACATATTCAAGCTTTCTTTCGGATCCATTTGACAATGTCGGTTTACTCGTACGGATGACAAGCAAACTGATATTGTAGGTTCGAAAGAGGAAGGTAATATTCCATGCAACTGACGCGGAAGGAAAACCTCTAGCAAATGCAACGGTGTCCATTACGCAGAAGAGAATGAGTTTCCCATTTGGTAATGCAATCAACAGGGGTATCCGCAGCAACAAAGCCTATCAAGAATGGTTCACCGCTAGGTTCAAGGTAGCATCATTTGAAAATGAGATGAAATGGGACAGCATTGAACAGTCTCCCGGCCAAGAGAACTACACGGCGCCCGATGCCATGCTCCAATTTGCTCAGAAACACGACATCGCCGTTCGTGGCCACAACCTGTTATGGGATGACCCTAAGTACGAACCCAAGTGGGTTAAATCGCTCTCACCTAACGAGTTATCACGAGCTGTCGAGAAAAGAATAAACTCTATTATGAGAAGATATCGAGGCCAGCTTATTGCATGGGACGTCATCAATGAAAACTTGCATCATTCATTTTTCGAAACACATCTTGACAAAAATGCATCGACTATCTTTTTTCGCATGGCACGCCAAATCGATCAAAATGCAACTTTGTTCTTGAACGAGTACAATACAATTGAAGACCCAAACGACAGTTTATCTACACCAACCAGGTATTTGGAAAAGATTAGAGCGATTCGGTCAGGTGGTTATCATGGTCCTCTGGCAATTGGAGTCCAAGGTCATTTTTATGGTTTAAATCTACCTTACACGAGAGCTGTAATTGATAAGCTTGCTTCTGCAAAACTGCCAATTTGGATCACGGAACTTGATGTGGACCAAAATCAGGTAATCTAAACCTTAAGTTTGAACGAGTGCCACATCAATCATAAGGCATGTCAATTTCATCACTTAAAGTCTTAAATACTGATATAAAAACTTAAAATGTTTCTAGTGACTTTTATACAGTGAAGAATCTAAATTTTAATTTTGGCTGCTACCTTGATTGGAAGAATCTTTCTCCTACTCCCTATATAGCGACAATCAATCGTCTTTAAATGTTTTTAGTGACTTTCATATAGTGACGCTAAAAAAGTATTGCTAATAATTGTCGCTGAAAGTGTTAGAAGAAAAGTCACTAAAAATATTTAGCGACTATTAATTATCACTATACATGAGATTGAAGGAAGATTCTTACAACGCGAGTAGGAGCCAAAGTTTATTCTCTAGTTAATGATCTTTCGGAGTAACTATTAGTTCTCATGATCTAGTTCCTTTAGCGGGTTACTTTTAAAGGTCAAAAGACGTTGTTGCGTATTAGCATTAAATATGTTATGCAAAAAATTTCATAAAAATTTTGCGACACTGCACGCAAGTTGTCTGTTGGTCATGTTAAGAATAAGTATACCAAAAATTGTTTAACTTAAGAACTTATAGCACTTTTGGATCAATATGTATGTGACGCGATAAGTGTTTTATTTACTGATATGACAATAATGTTGTAAGGTTTTATTCATGCTGGCGACATGCATTCATTCATTGATGTAATCTTTTTTTCCATGGCGATCGTGACATAACTTGGGCAGACAACGGATCTGGAGCAAGTCATCAGGGAAGTGTTTGCACACCCTGCAGTGAATGGGATTGTGTTGTGGGCAGCATGGCAACCCTGGGGATGTTATCGTATGTGTTTGACTGATAACAACTTCAAAAACCTGCCAGTAGGGGACGTGGTCGACAAGTTTATTGAGGAATGGAGTCACAAGGGGTTGACAGGCGTCATGAATGCTACCGGCTTCTTCGAGACTTCACTTTTCCATGGAGATTATGAAGTCAGAATCAGTCGCCAAAATATGACGCTCTCCAACCTAACTCGACACTTTAAGCTCAAAACACCACATATTCCGAATGAAACCCACCGCGTAAAGTTGTTATTTTGATCATAGTTTCGTTATATACCACATTAAGTTTTGAATATGATCTCATTTGTGTTGTATTTAAATGCTTGCATTAATCTACCCAGACGTAGGTAAGGACGCGCTCCCCCTTACTGTGTTTTTTGGAGCGATTTTTTAACCAACTTTTGTAATACTGTTTTTCACTCACCTGATCGAATGACTTTTTCTGTTAGATAATTGAAACGTGAAGTGTATTTTGAATCGATGACAGCAACTCTACTACTCAAGTTTCTGAACCACTTTATACTTCTTCGCTACTAGAACATCTACCTAGATGTAATTCCGCGCACCTGAAGTGTGTTGTATGAGAGCCACAATTTTGAATTATAGAATTGGATGTTTCAAGAAACTATAGTCAGGTAATAACAAGATAACTTACCAATATTGTGCAAAAGATTTTATCAAATTGATGGTCATCACAACTTTTATTAATAACTGTATGATAGTGAAAGACGAAGTACTTGGAGCTGGGGGTTTCCTTCTTGATGTGCCCTGGCTTGTATAGGTGTTGTGATTCCCTTTGAAAGTGTGGCCAAACGACTATGGGTTTGGTCCCGCTACGTTAGGTGGTTCGAATCCTTTCATTCGTGTATATAATCCACAAGAACGCAAAATCAAAGAACGGTACTAATAATATTTTGTACCTGAACTGGTGACAAGAAATGGTTTAGGCGTCTAACATTTGTCCAAAGGTTATCTTTCTCCCTTTCTATAGAAATGTTGGATGGCTTGAAAAAGATCTATTTCTTACACATGTTCCTAATGAAGTCATTAAGAGACCTCGAAAGGAGATATTGGCTGCAATAAAGTACTTTGTATTCAATTCCCTCCGGGGCTGTCTCGCGATATCTTCTACGGAGGATGAATCGAGACCAAGGACGTCATCCTCTCACGACTCTGAATTGAGTGACATTACCCTTCGAGTTAGTTTGCCATTTTCATAAACTCGAAATTGTACATTATCCCTTTCAGCCACAGATTCGGGAAACCAAATGGAAATTTTATGAAAAAGATCTAAAATATCTCTGACCTTTTTTCATATAGCTATCTTTTGATTTGACATGGGAGCATGTTTGAAAAAGGATCCCTTATAACTTGTTGATCGTAGTTCATAAAACCACATATGTTCAAACCCTTAACTGAAACCTGTTTAAGAAAGAAAAATAAAGACTCGTATATGTACTAGAGTGAGATAAAATCAAGAACCAATGAGTCTGTTTGAAATCACTTATAGTTTTTTATATCAATTTTCAAAAAAATAAAAATCAAAACTAGTTTTGTTTTTATTTTTTTACAAAAATAAATGAATATTTGATTACCCAGTCTTTATTTTGAGTTTTTTTCTTTGGTAGTGGAGGCAGCGACGGTGGTAAGAGAGGGGCGGGCTATGGCAGAGGGGGCGGTGGCGACGGCGGCGATGGTAGCCGTAGTCTCAAAACAAAAATCAAAACAGGAAATCCAAAATTTCAAAAGAGTTTTCAAAATCAGGCTTGTTTTAAAAACTGATTTTCAAAATTGAAAAAAAAAACATTGTCAAACGCTACCCATATTAAAGATAAGAAGTCCCCAAATTACAATAACACATCTAAAAGAAGTGGCTGATGCTGGTATTCAGGGTCAGTGCTGCAACTAAGAATAGGGAACCCACTCCTTCTCTAAAAAAAAAAAACCCTAAAGTCCTTTTTTCTTCTTCTCTCCGGCCGCCGCCCCCTCTCCTTCAGCTTCCATGGCTGTGAGGATGGAAGGGGAGGCCCTCCTTCTCTTGTTTCTTTTGGTGTCTTTCGCTCCCCCTTCCTCGGCATCACACATCTGCCGCCATTCGACAACACCATCATCCATGCCCCGATCTCCACCCCCGCCCTCATATCGGAAGATTTTCTGTCATAAATCTCCTCCTTACACCCTGCAAACCTCAGATCTGAAATGTTATTCTAGATCCGAACCTCCAATCAAGGTGGTTTGGGTTGAAATCCACGAGGCGGGTTCGATTCGGTGGGTTTGTGGCTTGAAGATAAAGGATCTAGATAAGATGGATGAAGCCGACTCTCTTCGAGCTGCGGATCTTTCAGATCCGACCTTGAGAAGATGCTCCACCTCAAGATCCGACCATAACCACGTCAGTAATATAAACTGCCATTTCGTGCGGCCCTCGGAATTGATGCCTCACTGCATCTCTTCCACCCTGTTACCATTCGATCTGGATTTTGTAAATCCAACAGTGGTAATACTTATATTTTATGTGTTCTTGCAAGGCCATGTTGGTCACTTTAAATTCCAGAGTCAAGTCTCAACTTGTGCTCTTTTGTTGTACTTTTGGTACTCTATTTTCAGGAACGGACGCTCGTTTGTGCCTTTAGGTTATACTTTTTTGATTTAGTTTATGAAGTTTTCGTTCAATCAAAAAAAAAAAGATGCTGATACTGATGTTGGTGCTGGGTGAAGTAGTAGAAGAAAGGGAGAAAAAAAAACGTACATGTCATTAATGTTATATAGGGAAAAACAAGAGATTGCTATATTTCGTAGAGGTGGTTAATGCAGAGAGAGAAAAAGGAAATAGGGGTTGGCGGTAATTGACGGCGACGGCGGTTAGCAGCAATAAGTGGCAACGGGTGACCATGGTATCAGTTACTATAAGGGGAACATAAGCAGGATGACTAGAGTTTGGTGTTGTCATTGAGAAGAACCCAATTCTTTTCTCAAATTAATTTTTTAATTTTTACTAACTAATGAGTTACGATACTTTTGAACTAAAATGGTAAATATTAAAGAAGGCATTTTTTTGTCCATTTCATTATTCCGTAATAGATTGTTATTTGTGCCATAGTCGATAACTCTCGGAAGGTCAAGGTATAGTGTATTATCTTATTTATCTATATAAATGGAGGTAGGTATATCTGCACTCGAGATACAATACAAGGGTCAAAAGCTAATTTAGCTGTTGTTTCCTTTGTGAAACATGGCCTCAAATACAGAGTAATCGGTTCCTAGATCGGCCTACTTTTATTTTATTTTAATAATAGCATCCCTATATTTGGCCATCTTTAAAAAAGCCAAATAAATTAGGTTTTTTTTTCCAGACACTAGACAATGCATTAGACAATATTTTAAATTGATTCTAGAATTGTTAAACCCGATAAATTTGCATTGAAGGAGGTAAATCAGATATCAAAGTGTTGATTCAATATGTTCAAACTAATTAAATTCAGAATCTTCATCTTTTTTAATTCCGATTTAATAACATCCTTAAGAAGTCGAACTGCAAAATCAAAATTTGAAATTTAATTTTACCCTTTCCAAAAGTCAATATCTCATTTTAAAAATTTGAAAATTTTTTTGGTTAAAAGCCAATGTATTCATTCATCTTAGAATAATAGAAACAACCTTCTGTACATCTCCAAAACTAAAACCAAAACTATATATTTTGCTATATGAACTATCTATCAATGAATATGTACTTGTTTCGTATGCGTTCTGGGCATCAATGAAATGGACTCGCTAAATCCCCCTGTACACACAACTCTTTCTTCCTTGTATTTGGAATTACTTTCCTCCAACTACTCACTCTGTACTTGATCCATTGATGTATTACACAGAAGCATCCTTGAGGATTGGTGTGCATTTGTTTGAAACTTCTTGAGTTTCTCTCTTGCCATATGCCATAGACTACAACAACAACTGCTAAACCTTTTTCCCCTGAATTCCTGAGCTGCATATTGTAGGAACTGGTTCCAGGATTCTAGTGGTATCCTCATATTCATCCTCTCCAATACCAACCTCCATATTTCTTGTGCACATGGACATTGTATGAACAAATGATCCACTGTATCCTGCTGATTAGAACAAAGATCACAACTGTCATCCTGAATTATGTTCCACAGCTTGACCTTAGTTCTTAAACCATTCTTGCATAGCATCCACAAAAATTGTGGAACACTTAAGAATATGTCTACTGAACCAAACTATTTTCCACCATGGACTACAATATGTTTTGGTTCTTAGACAATTCCAGGCAGAATTAATTGTAAAGTTCCCAGTAAGCTTCCAGTGAATGTTATCCACCTGATCTATCTTAGGGGGTGGTAGAGTGCTAAGCAAATTATTTATCTGATGCAATGCCCGTGACCTTGTTGTAGGAAGTCTCCATGTGTTATCCACAGTAATGTCTTCCACCTTGTCATTAATATTCAGTCCTGAATCATAGCAGATTCTAGGGTTAAATACACGTTATTACCTTAAAAGTACACCGAAGTCTCATTTGAGGATCTCAAAGTTTAATTTTTATACATAAGGGCCTGTAACTCCAAATTTGCAATAAGTAAGTACATCCGTCCAAATTCGTAACGATCCAGCCCTTTTCTTCAGGGGCAATTTTGTTAAGTCATATTTGATTTTTTATTGTAAACTACCTCGTTAGTTTTCATAAAAACTATCGGCAAGAGCATCTTTGTTTCTCTTTGGCATTTCATCAAACACCTTCTTAGCATAACCCAAATCCCCTCTACCCTTTGCAAACAATTCAATCAAAGCACACCCAACCCACAAATCCGACTCAAAGTACCCAGTCTTCATCACAAACCCAAATAAAATCATCCCAGTTTGAGTATAATCCGGTCTACAACACGCTTGAATCACCGCCGCGAAGGGAGGACAACGTGGTGGAGATCTGTAAGAATCGGAGGGAGAAGAGCCTCCAAAAGAAGCGCTACGAGGACATCCAGGCCAACCAGTTCCCCTTCTCCGGCTAGGTCGTATCCGGCGTCGAGGGCATCCAGGCCAGCCAGTTCCCCTTCTCCAGCTAGGCCGCGTCCGGCGTCGAGGGCTCCGTATATGTTGTTGTGCTAAACTTGAGATATCGCGATTTCTAGGGTTTCACTTTTGGTATTATTGATCTAGCCCTTCCTTTCCTGCCATTCATTATACTCTAATTGCTGCATTCCGCGGGTGGAGTTTATTGTCGAATCATCAAGTATTGCCGACCACCTCTTGCTAGCCGACTCCGAATTCATACTCGGACCCATCATCGATGTCGTGACCTCCAACAACCTCAAGATCGCCGAACCAGCCCTCGACTGCATACAAAAGCTCATCTCCCATGGCTACCTCCACGGCGAGGCCGATCTCGCCGCGGGTCCCGAGAATTGGGTGTGGCCTCAGTAGCCATTTGGGCTTTGAGGATTGGGGTATTTCGTGGTTGAATTGAAATGGGTTGTCTTTATATTTGGTATGACTGAAACAATGCCAATTTTAGGGTTCCAAAAACTAATGGTTAGGGTTCCAAAAATTAAGGTAGTTTACAATAAAAATTAAATATGACTTGAGGAAATTGCCCCTGATGGAAAGGGCTGGATCATTAGGAATTTGGACGGATATACTTACTTATTGCAAATTTAGAGTTACAGACCCTTCTGTATAAAAATTAAACTTTGGGACCCGCAAGTGAGACTTTAGGGTACTTTCAGGGTACTAAAGTGTATTTAACTCCAGATTTTATGACCATATATCTTGATTAGGCTTTTATCAGTTAGCCATTTATCCAACCAAAGCCAAGTATTCTTCTCATTGCCCACATGAAATGTACACAATTTCTGAACGTGCTCTCTCAATTTTAGTATCTTGCACCAAGTTCTGGACATACAAATTTGAAATTTAACTACGTACAAGATGAATAAGAACTAATTGTCATTGCTAGAAATTCTCAGTTTCCCCTTTTTTGTGTTTTCTCAATTGTTCTCATTTTTCTTTTTCTTCTTAGTGTGCTCCAAAAGCAGCGAAGGGAAATTTGCATTGAGCAGGTGCTGCTCTTATTTTGCATTGGTGCGAACTTTAATAGTAAAAGTTTTCAGTTTCAATCAAGGGCTGGATATTTGTTTCACATTTCTTAACCATTTATTGTGAATCACAGCAGAATCACCAAAGCGTGATTCCAGCTTATACAAAAAGAAAAAAAGAGATCAATCCCTCATGATCCACGATTGATTTCCTATTAATTGCAATATTCTAATTAACGTTTTAATTAATTCCTTTCCGTCTCTTTCACACACACACACACACACAATCACACACACATTCAAGGCATGCCTGGCATGCCAATATCTTTGTGCGGAAGCTAAACAGGACCAATGTTCCTGCAATATCTCTTTCTCTTGTCAACGAATTAACCAGGAGAGATCGAAACAAAACATGGTGTCAAAAAATGTTGTAAATATTTAAGGTTGCTATATGTGATCCTCTTTTGTCACTGTATATCTGTAATGTAACATCCTTACACTTTGTTTGGAACCAATTCTTTCAGGAATTGGATTTCATGTTATAATTTGGAATCAATAATAGGTGGTGCAACATCCTCAATTACCACATAACCAATTATTTCTGTGGTGAAACATCCTTACATTCGATCTGTTAAAAATTGCAGCATATACTTTAGGTTGCTATATGCTGCATGTTATGCTCTTTTATCACTTTACATTTGTCGTTAAAAGTGCATAAAGACAATATATGAGCATACAAAACGTGTGTATATAGGCTCAGTACTCCCCAAGAAACATGGTGAAGTGCACAAAAACACATTCGTTGAAATATCACCATAATTTAGCCTTTGTTATTAGCCACAAGCAGCATAATTAAATTTCTTTGCAGACAATGTAATGTTTGGTGCAATATCGGAAACCTAATTTCAAACAATCCAAATTTTACTTTAGGGTACCCTTGTATATCTCTTCTTAATCATATCCCCACAGGAGTACTACTGTTACACTAATAATCCCGGAGCGTACTTAGCTTTGTATTCTGACCAAAGCTGATCAACCGGCTTCCCTAACAACTGAACAAAGTAATCTTCACTATAAGCATATCTCATTTTGTTGTTCAGTGCAGCTGTAAACCCAGTCATGAGGCTATCACAATATTCTAAAAATCGAGCTGTGACTGCGTATCCCTCATCCCACCTATCACCTTGCCCTGGTAGAGCAAAGCCAGTCCCGTTTAGTTTAGCTCTTAGGACCATGTAGTCGGCGATTCCTTCAGTTAGTGGACCCGGGGCTGTAAAATTCCCTGACCATTGAAAGACATGGGTCATCTCATGGTACATTAAAGCCGTGAACGCCGTCCTGAGTTCATCACCTTGCATGCCTTGCAAGTACACTGCACTAACATTAATCAAGTTGTTGGAAATGTCAACATATCCTTCAAGTCCATCATATTGCGCGATGACCACCTTGACGACTGGAACGTACTTCCGATCGGCCGGGGTAGGTTGCTCGAAGACGTTCCATATGAACTGGTTGATGATTCCCATTATATTTTTGGTGAATGGGATACCGATATCTTGATCGAAGCGGACTCCACCTAGGGTATTTGGTGTGTCGTTTTCGACTTCATATTCGACACCACAAGTGCCATGCAAAGCAGCCAAGGCCAGTAGCAGAGACAGGAAAGGATACAGACGTGCCATGGCTGGTGTTGTCTGCTCTAGCTTGTGAAATCAGACTCTATATATACACACAGTTCTCATCCAGAACATTTAATACCTAATTATGTAGGAAATTAGATTTTGATTTCTGGAAAGGGTAGAGCTAAACTTCAAAATCTGATTTCTGCAATTTGACTTCTGAAGGATGTTATTTGGAGGATATGATTTGATACATACTGTTGCAAAACGAAATATTGCGTTTTGGAAAAAGTAGAATTGAATTTCAAGTTTTTATTTTCAAAGGATGTCATTTGATTTGAAGTACTTATAAGCACAGAAATCAATTTTACACATCACTTGAGAGTGAAAATGAAAATCTGACAACCGTAATCAAAATGACCAAAAATGAAAGGCTAATTTGTGTATTAACTTTGCCACAAAATTTGAACAAATTAGTTATACAGTTTTTCATAGATAATTTGAAGTAAATCTGAGTGAAATAGCTCCCCAAAATAAACAGGGATTATGCTTGCTTAAACTTTGTTAGTGGCTACCAATTACAGCAGATTCACCGAGGCACGATCCCAGCTTATCATTAAAGAATAATTAATCCTGATAAATGTTCCCGTAATCCAATTCTCTGTAAGGAAAGCGTAGTTGTCAATCCGGCGGGTGCATTGCCTCTTTGACTTTGACTGAAAAGAAGAGAAGGGCTTTGCGTATTTACACTATTTTGCGGACAAATTTGTAACTTATCAGCAGATTTTACTAGAAGAGAAAGCAAAAGATGTTGTCAAAGAATACCCAAATCTCTGTTATGACATCCTGTAGTCCATTGACTCAATGGACCCAACAAAAAAAGAAAAAGACTTGTCCTTTCTTTCTTTGAAAGGACGGTTTAACTTACATTATATTCGCTCTAAACACAATTAAAAAAGTATATACGTTATTATTTTTTTCTTTTCTTTTTTAAAGAATAGATAGATACGGTTAGAATTTATAATTTTTTAGGATGGGAGACACAATAAATTGAGGTGCTTCCCCCATCCAAGACTCAAAATAATTTACAAATCTCGTATTCTTGTCAATTCATGTGTTACGGTGTTTCCCACCCTTCATACAAGCATAATATAACAGAGGATAAATGTTCTCATTAGAGACGGAGAGTCTTTGACAAATTTTTTTTATCACAATCATCCTTGTTTAGAGCCACTATACGTTGGAGTGAAGACAACCTTACGTACTCCCTATGTCTTTGGTGGCGGTGGCCATGTGGCATTGGAAATTGGAATCATGGTTTGCTCCCAAGATTGGACGAAACAAGTTTTACGTGCTTGGTCTTCCCTCGCTAAATCTTATTTGTTTCCATATTTGTTTAGTTAGTAGCTTGTTGATCTTATTTTACTTTTATTTTATTTTATTTTGTTGCTTCTCAGATTTACTGTTTATGTTGTAAAGTATTCAAATATTTGGCCATGAATGACAGCTCAAAACCGTCACTTCTTCTTAGGAAATCCGTTACTTAAAGTTACTAGGTTACGTTCTTTAATCAATGTACATATGTGGTGCAACATCCTTGATTTACTAAATTTTGTACCAACTCTGCTTTGCATAGTTGGTGATGAGTTGAGGGTCTTGTGCTTACGGAGGCAAAAAGTGAATGAAGGGTGGGGCTAATTAGACTTGGTGAAGCTTACTCGTGACTCGCGGGCAAGCACCTGCCCAGGGCCAAAATTTTAGATATGGGCAGCTATTTGTCTATTTGTATATTTACGAATAATTTTTACATCTACCCGTACAAATCAGATAAGAGCTGGTTGGGTATGAACATACCCCAAAATAAATTATACTCGGAGATTTAACTTGATCTCTCTGTTTCAATCCGGTTAGACAACTACTTTGACACTACATTTTGTCCATCTATGCGTGCGTGTGTGCTATTTGATGACTTGTTTAAAGTACCATATCTTCATGCGTGCGCGCGCGTGCACACATCAATTGTATGTGTTTTATTTATTCTGTCTTTATGCGTGTTTGTGTGTGTGAGTGCGCGTGTGTTGTGAGACTCTTTGTGCGTGTGTGTTGGGAAAAAAGGAAAAGGAAAACAAAAAAGTTGAGGAAAATATTGGATTACCTGCAGGCATAGCCTGCCTAAGGTGATCATGAGTTGGACATGGTCTAAGAAAATATTACTTATTTAAGTTCCGGACAAATTCTATGTGCATTGACGGTCGCACATTCGCGATGGAAACCTATATATTGTACCCATTTGTAGGTCCAATATGAAGGTATTCTTCTGGGTATTGCACCAACTCTCATTTTTGATCATTTCCAAACACCGCATATAGCATTTTTAGGGCGTACATATTCGATGATTCCTGTATAATTTGATAAATTATGCGTTACTAACAATTAAGAACATGTTGCTTGTGGCTAATAAACGAAGGAAGCACTAGTGATAGAAATTATATAATTTCTGCAACAAATGTGTTTTTCTGCACTCTGTCGTGTTTCTTGGAGCTGAGGCCATTTACACACTATTCTGTTTGCTATTTACGATAGTTTTGAATTTATTTGTAGCTCAACCTAGTTAGAATATTATCAAAATATGCAACAAATGGCGTATGCACATTAAAGAGTGTGCAAACGATAGTATATGATTGGTTTGTGATTAGCTTTTATTACATTAAAGCAAAAATCAAACAGTATGGCAATTATCAAAATAAAAGTTATCGACAAAAGGTATTATCTAACAAGAAGCCTTTTATGGTTCTAGGTGTTGAATTTTTTCAGCCAACAACTGGCATCAATCATAATCATCGGTAATCCCTTTGACTCCTATATCCTAATCAAATCCAGAAAAGGGTCGCTCTTCAAGTTTGCCTATCTGTGTCCACAAAATGATAAAAGCCCTAGTCTCGTCTCCAAGTTACGTGCTTTGCAGAAACTCAACCTTTTGTTCTGTCTGATGCATACATTGTAGAGCGCTAAGCAGCCCTTAGTTTTTTCCTTCAAAAACCTTTTCATTCAACCTTGTTAACCCTAATTGTTTCTTTCACATAAAGCATCAACGGCAGCAGTAGGACATCCTCTAAACCTGAACCTTCATCTTCAGTTCCCTGCAACACCCAAAAACCTCCAACCTTTTCCTGCTCCCCTCCTTCTTTAAGCACCACCACTCAGGAAGTTGATTCCTTATCGGATCTCAAGACACTCGAGGTCCTTCGCAGTGGCAGTGGCGGCAGAGTCTATAAAGTACTAAGGGTACCCTAGCTATTTACGCTTTATTTAAGAGAGATCCCTGGCTGCCCCCCAAGCAAGCCAGCCTTCCGAAAGATTGAAATCTTCAGTTCTACGTACCAGCAATATCTCTTTCTCTTGCATTTGTCCGTAAGAAAAACGTTGCTGTCAATCTGGCCGGTACGGTGCATTGCCTGAAGAAAAGAATAGGGCTGTATATACTAAAGGTTGCTATATGTTATATATGTTCGTTTGTCACTGTATTTATTTGATGTGACATCCTTACACTCTTTTTGTAACCACTTTACTGGATTTCATATTGTGATTTGGAGTCGATTATTTTCATGGTGCAACATCCCTACACTTGACTACTTGAGGTTGCTATATATGCTACTATGTTGTGTTTTTTTGTCACTGTATATTTGTCGCTAAAAAGTACATATAGACAATATTGAGCACACAAAAATGTTTATACATAGGCTCACCCACCAAGGAACACGGTGGAGTGCACAAAAACCCATTCATTGCAATGTCAGCAAAGCTCCCTTTGTTTACTAGCCATCAGCAGCATACTAGTTGTTACTTGTTAGTAGCATAGAATCTAATTAATAGATTTTCTTTTCAAAAGTTGCAATTTAGTTAATAGATTTTCTTTCAAAAGTTGTAAAGGTTGGTGCAATATAGGGAAACTAGTTTCAGATAATCAAAATTTCAGTTTAGGGTACCCTTGTACATCTCCTCTCAATCATATCCCACTAGAGTATTACCCATTAAACCAAAATTTTTGGAGCATACTTAGCCTTGTATTCTGACCAAAGCTGATTAACCGGCTTCCCTAACAACTCAACAAAGTAATCTTCACTATAAGCATGTCTCATTTTGTTGTTCAATGCAGCTGTAAACGCAGGCCTCAGGCTATCACAGTATTCTAAAAATCGAGCTGTGACTGAATATCCCTCATCCCACCTATCTCCTTGCCCAGGTAGAGCAAAGCCAGGCCCGTTTAGTTTAGCTCTTAGGACCATGTAGTCGGCAATTCCCTCAGTCAGTGAACCCGGGGCTGTAAAATTTCCTGATCATTGAAATACATGAGTCATCTCATGGTACATTACAACCGTGAACGCCTTCCTGAGTACATTGTTAGTGTTGGTGGTAGATTGTTATGTAATGTGTTTGTATTGCTTAAGAAGTTCAAGACCCAAAATGTTTTGTTCTTTGTCTCACATTGGAGAGAAAATGAACTTTCTCTCTCCTTATAACTAAGCACATGGTACATATCATTTGAATTATTTTGAGATGTTTTGGAGGGAAGATTGGGAATGCTATTGTGCGGTGTACCGCGCGCGCGCGTGCGCACATGTGGCACATTGTGTGCGCTTTAGTGGGCGTATAGTGCGTTGATTTATATATGATCTAACGGCCCATAATTTTATTATTTTCAGAATTATTTCTTTCAATTATTTATTTTAATGACTTTGAAAGTAATTTCGAAAAGGCACCAGACATAACAGTTATTTCTGTTATTTTTTTGAATGGTTATGTCTCTTCATGAAGGGGTGGTGTTGAGCTCATATATAAGATTCTGAAATTCAGAATAAATAACAACTTGGCATTTTCCAAATTCCGAATCTCAAAATTATCAGTTATATACACTATTTCGAAGAGCAATTCTGAAACGAATCTTCAGAATTGCTATCTACAGATTGTTGGTTTGAGTAATCCTGGAGGTGATTTGTCATTAACCTGGTAGTAAACTCTAGTCGAGTGGGGGCAAATATCCCCTTAAAGACAGTGTCTTTAGACGCGCCTCAAGCCATTGAATTTTCGTTTTCTTCGTCCTTTTCTGCAACTTCTCTCCAACA
The DNA here is from genome assembly GCA_033070095.1 of Escallonia herrerae. Classification (NCBI taxonomy): domain Eukaryota; kingdom Viridiplantae; phylum Streptophyta; class Magnoliopsida; order Escalloniales; family Escalloniaceae; genus Escallonia; species Escallonia herrerae. Next base: position 207,988 of record JAVXUP010000167.1, on the reverse strand, counting down.
TACGTCACCTTGCATGCCTTGCAAGAACACTGCACTAACATTAATCAAGTTGATGTTAATGTTAACATATGCTGCAACTTCACTATATTGCGCGATGACCACCTTGACGCGTGGAACATACTTCCGGTCGGCCGGGGTTGGTTGTTCAAAGATTTGCCATATGAACTTGTTGATGGTTCCCATTATATTCTTGGTGAATGGGATACCGATATCTTGATCGAAGCGGACGCCACCAAGGGTATGCGGTGTGTCGTTTTCAACTTCATATTCGACGCCACAAGTGCCATGCAAAGCTGCCAAGGCCAGTAGCAAAGACAGAAAAGGATACAGACGTGCCATGGTTGGTTTTGTCTGCTCTAGCTTGTGAAATCAGACTATATATATACATGCAGTTTTCATCCAGAACAAGCATGGTCAGATGGTGTATGATCGATAATATCTGAATGTAGGAAATTAGATTTTGATTTCTGGAAATGGTAGACTTGAAGTTCAAATTCTGATTTTCGCAATTTGACTTCTGAAGGATGTTATTACGAGAATATGATCTGACAAATACTTTGGAAAATGAAATATTGCATTTTGGAATATTTGAAAGAGTAAAATCGAATTTCAAATTTGATTCTAAAATTTTTATTTTTAAAGGATGTCATTTGATTTGAAGTACTTATAGGCGTAGAAACCACTTAAACTGTAAGTAGCACAAATAAATGGATTAATCAAAATGTATAAAAACATATGGATTAATTTTGTATATTTACTTTGCCACGAAATTTGAACGAATTAGTTTTACAGTTTTTCTTTGATATAATATACAGTAAATTTTAGTCAAATAGCTCCCAAAAATAAACAGGGTAATCCTGATCAATGTTGCAGTAATCCCAATCTCTGGAAGGAAAGGTTGCTGTCAATCCGGCGGGTGCACTGCCTCTTTGACTTTGACTAAAAAGAAGAGAAGGGCTTTGCATATATAGACACTATCTCCGGACAAATTGTAACTTGTCCACAATTTCTACTAGGAGAGAAAGCGAAAGATGTCGTCAAGAAGTACCCAAATCTCTGTTCTGACATCTTATATAGCCAATTTATTCAATGGATCTAAAGAAAAAAGGATTGCCATTTTATAATATCCCGTTTAATTGAAAGACAACGAAGAGGTTATACACATTATTGTCATTTTTTTGAAAATAGATTGATATTATTTTTAAGATTTACATCCGTTATGATGGATGATATAATAAATCGAGGTATCTCCCTCGTTCAAGACATTTACAAATCTTGTATTTGTTGTCAATTCCTATGCCACAACGTTCGCCTTCTTCGTACAAGCACAATCACACAAACGATGAACCTTTTCATTGTAGACCGAAAGTCTTTAGTGATATTTTCAATCGCAGAGAAGTTGTCGTCATCCCTTTTTAGAACCAATATATATATATATATATATATATATATATATATGTTTGTGTGAAGACAACAGTACTCCCTATGTCTTTAGTGGCGGTAACCATATAACATTGTAATCGTGGTTTACAGACAAGATTCGACAAAGCAAGTTCTATGTGTTTGGTCTTTAGTCGCTAAATCCTATTTGTTCCCATATTTGTTTCGTTTTATTGCTTGTCTATCTTATTCTACTTCTTTTCTGTTGATTTTATTGCTTTCAGATTTTACTGTTTATAGCCCTGGATGACGTCTTAAAATTGCCACTTTTTCTTAGAAAATCTGTCTAAAGTCACGAATTTGTTTCTGCCACTAACATGTCTTAATGTTATCACTTTTTTTTTTTGAATTAAGAGAAAAAATATTTTATATATAAAGGGTTAATTAGACACTACGTAGTGTTTCCACATTTTGTACTGCCACTATCTGCATGAAGGTTAGTTGATTGCTCTTATATTTGTTGATACTTAAGGTTGCTATGTTTGTTACTATATATGTGGTGCGACATCCTTGATTTACTAATTTGTCGTAACGTTGCTTTTTTGGGTGACTAATAGACAGTTTTGTGCTTATGGAGGCAAAGAGTGAAAGAAGGGTGGGGCTAATTAGACCTGGCAAAGGGCCAAAAAACTGGATATGCTTGCAGATAAGAATAGGTCTGACATGGGCTTATATATCCACGGTACACTACGTTCAGGATTTTAACTTTTGATTTCTTTGTCATTTATTTGGTCGATTAGTTACACACTAACTTTAACTCTCCAATATTATATGCGTCTATGTGTGCATGTGTACTATTTAGTTGTGTATATATGTGTGGCGTCAATGTGTTGTGTCTATGTGTTGGTGCATCTGGTCTGCGTGTACCCGATTAGTTACATGCGGGCACATGTTTGCAGGTCTCTGGACCTAGTCTTCTAGATTGCACCAATTAATCTCTACATTTTTTTGAAAAGAAAAACTCGATTTTAATTTTCGAACATTTCCAAACACCACAAAGCATTTTCAGGTCATCTACAGATTCGATCATATCTATATGATTCGATAAGTTCTCTGTCACTAACAAGTAATATGTTGCTTGAGGGTAATAAACAAAGGAAGCATCTGTGATATAAATTATATAATTCCTGCAATGAATGTGTTTTTGTGCTCTCCACCGTCACTACAACAAAATCTAGCTGTAACGACGCCTATAAAAGGATGCTCTAGAAGAAATGTCCTAAAAAGTCCATTATAGGACGCTAAGATAAAAGCGTCTTTATTTGTCATGCATAATAGGACGCTTTGCAATGTCCTAAAGTGATCGCCTTCGGAAAGGTCCTCCAAGAGACATCTGCCTCTTAGTGTTTACCCCAAATATATCCTAATTCCCTTATCTTCCTATTTTCATTCTATCTGGCCACCATCTCTCCGCTGAATTCCAATGTCCCCATAACCGCAAATCTGAGTTCTCTTCCCGTAAACCTAACATCCTCCACTTCTTCTCCTTGTCCTCCACCCCGAATCCCCACCACCAAAACGCCACCGCATCACCTCCTCCCCCGCCTGCACAGTCGCAGTTGCCCTTCTCTTCCTACTTCAACGACGATAAGGCCAGCCTCAAACAGCAACCGCCACCGCCACACCACCGCCAGCTCCGCCTTCTAAATAAGCCCCCCTCCTCTTCCCCTCTATTCACAGGTAAACCAACCTCTGGAGCTGCCTCAATCGAAGAGATCCGCAAGAACCTGATTGAATGTCGCTCCGCTGCCCCTCTGCTGCATTGCCGTCCTCTTCTCCTTCCTTCCCTCCCAGCCTGTCTCATTCCATGAGCTCTTCAAGCGGAAGGTCATCCCCAGGGGCAAAGAGCAACAAGAACAAAATCAACAAAGCAGTGATTCTGCCAAGCCCTTGCTTGGCAGGATTTGCGACAGCCTGAACTGGATGCGGAGCAATCTGTGGTTCAATTACAACTCTTAGGTAATCACCATCTCCTTTTGTAACGAATTATTCCTAGTATTTCAGTATTTAGTTGCACTAATAGACGATTCTAGGTTAATTTTGTTAATTCTAGATAATGAAATGCCACCTTTAGGGTTCCTCCACTGGTGGAAATTTGGGGCTTTTTCCACATAGAGTAGAATTTGGTCAGATTTGGCCTTTTAGATTAGGAATATTGTGATTCATAATTAGGAATTACATCAAGGGATTTCTCTAGTAGATGGTTGTGCAACTATTGTCAAGAAGGATTGTTTTGGATTTGAGATGTAAAAACTGTTGCTGATATCCACAATGAAAAATTGGATGTTATCTGACACAGTAACTATTGTCATTTATTTGACACAGTAAATGGGTAAATGTTATCTGCTTTTATTGGCTTGGCTCATTGAATCTGATTTATACGAGTTTGGCATTGTACTGGGCCTTTGTTAATGGAGGCTTTAAGTTTATGAATTACCAGCTATGAAGTATGTTTGTATGTAATGCTTTTTCAACTGATTTTGCATGAAATTGTATGATTAGTATGTAATACCTTATGACTAATTTTGGATGAGATTCTATATGCTATATTTTTGTGCTTAACAATCTCGGGTTTTTTTTATGTCCGAATAATAGGGTTAAAAAGCTTTATTTTCAGTTGTCTCATTTTCTTGCTTCATCGAACTAATCTGGTTAACTTTTGTTGAATGTACACTGATATTGGTTCACTGTCATTATATGAGACGATAATTTTACTTCAGTCATAAGGGTTAGTAGCAATTCATTTGTGACACTGGTTCACTAATCTTGCTTCTATCGATGTAAGTTATATTCACATTTCCTTTTATGATGAGTGATTCTGCAAAGTGTTGCCTTATTGAGCAACTGTAAGATAAGAGTCTTGCAATTTCATTTTGTTGCTCTAAATTTTATACAAACATGGAACAAGTGGCATGGTGGAGTTCATTTTGAGTCTCAGAGAAACTTTATGGCCTCAGGATCAGGCGTGGTGCTTTTTGCCTTTTCTTGCTTACCAAGATCTCTCTCCAACTGCATATGTTAGAATTAGCAAGAAATTGCCATATGCTCAGGCGTGGTGCTTTTTTCCTTTTCTTGCTTACCAAGATCTCTCTCCAACTGCATATGTCTCTAATACATGGGTATACTTTTTCTTATTGAGATTTTATGAATGAAACCATACACATGTACATGCCATTTCTACTAACAAGTTTTCTATGCATATAGGTCGAGACCTGGATCAATTTGGTGCAGTTTTTCTTTCTTTTTTGCATTGGGATTGGAGTTCTCCACAACGAAGGTTGGTTCCTTATACGCCGACATTAAAATTTTTTTTTCTACTGAGATGAGAAGCAGAGTTTTAATCAATGCCAAAATCTATTTGTACATCATCCTCTTCTAATTACAGCTTTGAGTTGTTCGAGCAGTTGCAATCCTGGGTGGCCTGCTGTAGATTTTCCTATTTATGTGCCTGTGCAGTATTACAGCCTCCGTATGGCCGCTATACATTATATTTTCCTACCAGAAGTTTAATGCATATTTCTGGATATGACCGCAATACTTTACCTTGTTGGTAAAAAGTCTGTAGAACTCATCAATTTGTTAGAGGTTGCACATCATAGTATGCACTTATTTGAATAACAGATTCTGCAATACACATGACAATAATCGATAACCATGAAGATGGACGGAGGCTGATGACAATTAGAACTGACAAAAATGTATGCTAGACTACCATGTGATGGACATTATATAGTCATTAATGTTGATACATTTACATGTATGCTATCGCCTTTAGTATTCATTATTGTTTAGCTGGAATGTATGGAACTGGCAGTGCAGTAATTAACATAATGCATGTCATTAGGGTCCTTATTTCAATTTCTGCTTTATGAGTTAAAGTCCTATTGGATACTTTATATATGACTATTTGTCCGTTTGTCTAATTTTGCATTTCCTTGTAGTTTGATTAGATGAAACTCAATTGTTCGACAGTTGTATAAATGCCGATGGAAGAGTAGAGATTTTGCAGTCCGTGATGGTGCTTTGTGAGATTTGGAGTAATCTGCATTCGTTGATATCGTAGCAGTACATCTTTGGAATAATGTTGTCTTGTCCAAGTAGATCTTTGAACGTGCTCATTTGTCTCTATGTTGACAAGAAACTTTGTATTGTATATGCTTATAACTTGTCAATCCTAAATATTAAACATTGTACTAAGAGGATGGTTTTTGATTAACATAATTTCGTGGATATTACAGTTATAAGTTCTTGTATTTTGAAATGATTTAATGCTAGCTTATTTGTTGAATATAGTTGTAACAAATAATAATTATATAAATATTTTTTTTCAGAAAAGATCTATCTTGGGACGCTAAGAAACGTCCTAAAAGATTTAAAACAACGCTAAAAAGCGTCCCAATAGGGTTTGATGTGATTTAGTTTATAGGACGATTATTTGCGCCTTATTAGGGTTCACCCTTGTTGAGGCGCTTTTGTGCGTTGTAATAACCTATTGTGACGGCCTCTAATGAGGCGGCGTTACAACGCCATCCAAAGCGCCTTTACGTCAAAAGCGTCCTTACATGATACTTGTAAGGACGCCTCCTAGCGTCCTTACAGTCCATTTTTGTTGTAGTGCGTATTTCTTGGGGGTTGAGGCTATTTACACATTTTTTCGTTATGTCAATCTTCGCTAAAGCTAAAGTATAGTGACAAATATACTTGTAGGATGTGTAAATGATAAAAAAAAAATGGGATGGATTAGCCTTCAGTAAATCGAAGCAAAAATCAAACAGTATGGCAATTTTCAAAAGAAAAGTTATCCACGAAAGGAATTATCTAGCAAGAAGGTCTTTCTGCGGGTCCAGGTGTGATAACTGGCCGCAATCATAATAAATCATTGGCAACCCCGTTCTACTCCTCAAATACAGAAAAGAAAAGGGTCACTCAAGTTTGCCTATTTGTGTTCATAAAAGGGAGAAAACTCAAGTGGCTTGCTTTTGCAGAAACGCAACTTTTTGTTCTATCCTTTGCATACATTATATAGAGTGCTAAGCAGCCCTTAGTTTTTTCCCTTCAAAAACCTTTTCATTCAACCTTGTTAAGCCTAATTGTTTCTTTCACATTAAGCTTCCATGCCAGTAGTAGGGCATCTCTAAACCTAAACCTAAACCTAAACCTTCATCTTCAGTTGCCTTCAACACCCAAAAACCTCCAACCCGCTAGCAATTTACGCCTTAAAAGAGATCCCTAGCTACCCCCCAAGCAAGCATGCCCGCCGAGAGATTAAAATCTTCAGTTCTACCAACTCTCCTTCAGTTTTAGATACCGTTGCGTATTGCAACAGCCCTCTGGAGATATCGCCATTCTAAAGGAGTACATGGATGGTGGCACGCTAGATAATCTCGTAAAAACCAATGGTTCTTTCTCCGAAGCTATGATTGCCAACATAGCTCGCCAAGGTCTTATGGGTCTTGATTACATTCATGAAAAGAAGATCGTTCGCCAAGATTTTAAACAATCCAATCTATTGGTCAGTCAGAAGAAGGAAGTCAATATTGCTGATTTTTTGCGTTAGTAGGATGGTGAATAGTTTGCATACTTGTGTTGGCACGTTGGCCGGCTTACACGAGTCTAGAACGATTTGATTCGGATACTTATGGTGGCAATAATGAATTTGATGGAGATTAGCAGCTACGTCTAGAGGGAAATTATGAGCATTACGTTCATGCATACTTTCCATTTGGAGCTTAGGGTTGACTTTGATGGAACTTTACATGGCACACTATCCTTATTCGTTACCTGGCCAAAAGTTGGAAAGGGCAGAACTAACGTGGGGGATATGTTTTGAAGAGCCAACAAACTTGCCTGAAGAAGCTTCTGAGAATTTTCGGGACTTCATCCGTTGTTCCTTGCAGAAAGAGTCTCGTAGAAGATGGACAGTGCCCAGTTGCTGTCTCACCCTTCCATCACCAAAGGTAATGCAACTACGCTAATGCTGAATTTGGTTGAACACAGTAACTAACTGATTGAGTACTGATGTTTATTTTGCATATCTACGTACGTAAAGGGCAGATACGAAATTTGTTTGTACTGATATTTATCCCAGAAATTAATTTGGTATATATATATAGTGTTCATAACCCGGAATTTGGATGAATAAGTAGTTCGCAGTCTCGTTCCTGCTGAACCCGACTACATTATGAGCAAAAACGTGAAGTTGTTCTATGTTTATACTCTTTAATTAGCAATGAACAAAATTCATTATAGTTTGTAAGACAGAACAACCTATTTGTAGATTACTAATCCTCCAGAAAAGAAAAAAAAACTCAAGCAAAGACTTTGACATTTAGGGTTTGCTCGGAGAAACCCGTCGATACCACCTTAAAGCTCTGTAATACGCTGGAGTCCCCCATCTTGGGGTGACTTACTGTCACTTCATACTCCCCATGAAAAAGTGAAGCTTCAAGGTAGCCATTAGCGTCTGTTGTTCCTGATAACTTGTTAAGACTAAACTCCTTGATGATATTGTCCACCACATCGCCAGTTGGCAAGTTTCTGAAGTCGTTGTCTGTAAGACACATCTTATAACATCCTGTGGGACGCCATGCTGACCAAATCACGATCCCATTTACTGCTGGATGTCCGTGCACCTCCCTTATAGTTTGGTCCAGGTACCTTGCCTGTCCAAAATTTAGACACAAGTATGACAAATGATCTTCTTGAACTTATCCAGAAATTTCTGACAGTAAGATGTCGAGCAGTTCTAGTAATCAAGTTCAATTCTGATGCTACTTCGTGTTATGAGGCCAAATGAACTAGACAAGTCACGCTATTATGTTTTACATTTTGATCTCCTTACGGGATGGAGCAATTTTACCATTGCAACAAGCCCCTATTCTTTAATATCAACGTAGTGTTGAAAGATTTTAGTTACCTGCAGATCAGGGCTATTTGAGACATCCAATTCTGTAAGCCAGATTGGCAACTTTGCCGCTGCAAGCTGATCAATTGCTGATCTCATGTACGCTAGATTTGGAGTATCAAAATGACCCTGGAGCCCAATTGCCAGAGGAAGCTGACCGGCAGATTGAATATCATTAATCTTAGCTAAGTACTTGGCTGGGGAAGATGCTCCATCACTCTCAATTTCTAAAGTATTGTACTCGTTCAAGAACAACAGACTGTTATTGCCATCAAGATTGTTTGCCTGGTGATAAAAATCTATTGAAGCTTTTTCTCCAAGCTCACTTTCGAAGAACGAGTGATGAATGTTTTCGTTGACAACATCCCATGCGATAAGCTGCCCGCTGTATCTTTTCATTATGGAATTTATTCTTGCTTCAGCAGCTGTCCGTAGTTCGTCTGTTGAAAGTGATTGGACCCACTTGGGTTGACGCTGAGGATCATCCCAGAATACGTTGTGGCCGCGGACTGAAATGCCATTACTTCTGGTCAGTTGAAGCATGGCATCTGGGACTGAGTAGTCCTCCCTGCCTTGGCTATATTCAGTGCTGTACCACTTCATCTCGTCTTCAAAAGCGGTTACCTTGAACCTTGAAGTGAACCAGTTTTGATAGGCCGTGTTGCTTAGGATGTTTTTGTTGATAGCAACACCAATTGGGAAGTTGGAATTTTTCTGCACGATGGAGACTGTTGCGTTGGCAAGAGCATTGCCTTGCGCGTCCATGGCTTGAAGTTTCACCTTGCTTTTACGAGCCTGCAAATGCACAAGTGATCACGGTACGGAGAAACTAAAATTAGCCAAGTATGAAAATAATTTTCCTTAAATACACCATATTCACTGACTGTTCTGTTGTCTGTACCAAATCCATTAGTCGAGAGTTACCTTATGCCCGCCATCGACACACTTTTCCAAAGTATGATTATGGTGTATTTAATTGAGTAAGCATCATTAAATTGTCATTGATTGGAGTATAAGATCCAATAGACTTCAGAAGTATGTGACGTAAGATATATAGCGAAGGTTGTATGTGGAAAAGATTCACGGTGTTATCCGGCATATTTTTATGAACACATTTGAACTATAATCTTTTCAAATATCTTTTCGATCTTAACAAGATCGTCCCAAATTTACCTTCTCAATGCTCTGATCTTGATGAGATCTCCACTCCTCTTGAGTGAACGGTTGAAATGAAATGCTATCCGCCAATATGTCAACTGCTGTATCATTACTCTGTAGAGAACATGGAATGCTTGATTAACTCATAGAATTATACCCAAAGAGAGGCACAGAAGAAAGGCAAGGCTGCTATGTTTAGTTTCCTAGAAAACACGTGAAAACCACAGCAATTTCCTCCCTCCATGAAAAAAATCAGAATAAATGGACAATGATGGTTATACGACTAAAAAAACAAGGTAAAAACGGGTGTACCTCAAAATAGAGAACGGCCGGGCCAGAAGCATCGACAGTGAGACCACCCTTGAGCATAGACCAACAGCCAGCCTTGGCAGTAACCCAACCAGTATGTTTGGAGCCCGTAGGCGTTTTGAACACGGCAGCTACGTCAGCACTTCCATTGCTTACTTGAAACCAAGCTGCAAGCAACCAAGAACACCTAAGCTGATTTTTTTTTCTCCCTTTTTGGGTGCTCCCAAATCTTGGTGACAATATATATTGATACCAGGAGGCAATGATGTTAAACAGAATCTTTTCAAGAAACAGATCGGTGTGGCATGGTTAAGTATCAAGTACAAATGCCTATACCATGGCCACATCACCAGTTTCGGAAAATAGGTACCAGAAAAGGTGTACAACAAGTCCTTCTCCAGGTAGATTTTTTGCGAGAAACTATCATGTTGTTGTCGTCTTCGACGGGCAACAATATATGCATCGCCGCTCTTTGATCGTCGCGCCTCTACTTTTGACTGGCCAAATGGCTCCCATCCATTTAATCCTTGATTCAGTTCAGCGTTGGTAACAATTCCTCCCCCATATTGTGGTCTGAGGGGCTCTTCCAGACACTGAAGAACAGCCACAATGTTGTCAATGTCATATCTAGGGTACATACAAATGGGTGAAGCTACAAAGAGATGTAGAAGTTCATATGTATATAATTTAGAACCAATAGTAGTTGCTAGGATGGTTACCTCATAAGTGAAACTGTAATCATATGACACTGCATCAACGGCAAAACCTGTAATTTATATAATTCATCAGTATTTTTCCAAATAATAATTTGCTTATGTCATATTGATGGGTATTCACCAAAAAAATTGATAAACCTGCTATTAGAAGAGAACAAACTAGCAGCAGGAGAAAATTCTTTTGCGCACCAATCTTCATCATAAGGTTCAGCTCTCGAACCCTGAAACCTGCATTCAACATACCAAATCAGCGTGAATACACATCCACGGGAAGGAATAAGTTTCGACAACCACATCTGAAGTCTGAACCTTCAAGAAGAGTACTACTGCATGTGGAAGGTGAGTTGGGAAAGATTATCATGAACAGTACGTACATATACACATCGAGGTAGTCTAGAGATTGTGCGTGAAATTGCCTCAGTGCAGGGGTAATAAATTTTGAGCAGATTGGTTAGATAAACTTTTGGGCTGCTTAGCGTATCTTAGAAAGTTAATGGGAAACTGTAACTAGTAAAGATTGAACTTTTTATAGAGTTGGGAGATAATGCATCGATCCTTCTTTGATATGTTAGGGATCTCCATGTCTGAATGGACTCGAACGATTGAGTTTCATTATAAGTCTTTCACTGAGATTTGAAACTGGTAATTTTAAATGGCTGAGGTTTCAATCTCTATTTAGTTTCATTATACTTCTTTGAATGGACCAATTTTAGTTACATATATACTTTGTTTGTAGCATACAATGCCCTTCAGTGTTCTAATTTTTTTTATCTGCTACATACTCAATCATTTTTTTATCTTTTTATACGTTAGAGTTGTAACCAAATAAGGCTTTGTGTTCTCTTATTTATGTTTGTTTTTATGTTACGATTGTAGCCAAACAAAGCTTTTATGTTCTCTTATTTATGTTTAACAGACATATTAGGCTTGAAATAGATCAACAGAAATTCATAGTCTCTACTCATTGGATCTGTTGATTTATGCATCCGGTCGTGCCTTGATTCACTTGTCATATGAGCTCATAAACCTTGCAACTTTAAGCCGTGATTTTATTATTTTTTCTTTTCTTTTCATGAAAAGTTCAAATAACATATTACCAATGCAATGAATGACTGTAGACATTTGAAAATTATTTGGACTGGTCAAACACGTTTTAAGCTCTCTAAAATGGATTTATGTTCGGCAAGAAAAGGCAAGTATTTAATACGTCCACTCAAAAACAAAAAGTGCTTGAAACCAAAAATACCACTTTGGGTACTACAAGTTCCGAACACTTTTGGAGAAATATGCATTACCCTCACATTATTTCTAAAAGGACAATAAATGCCCCTAGCTTTAAGATGATTCATTTTAAGGTTCACTAATCTCTAATGAAGGCATTCAAAAGGAAAAGAGGGAAAGAGAGAACCATTCATATACATATTTATTTTGGCTCCTTTCAAACTTAAGTGTTGATGAGTTGAATTTATGTCATATCATTCTTCTATATTCAAGCAATTATGATGATAAGAAAGGCAGGTAAGAGAATTATAATCACGTATATATAGTTTGTTTATAAAATATAGAGAACCTTGCATATACTAAACAATAACAAAATTATCTTTGATGCTCGTTGGTCAGCCGTTTTTAACCAAATACTATTCACAGCTTTGAATTAGAATTTTCACAACCTTTGTCAAACAGTTACTAATTCTGCATAAATTTGATTAGAACTGCTATTAAAAATTATTTCAGTTATATATAATCTGAAAATTATTTTTCAGAATAAATTTCAAACGGACTCTGTAACACTCTTTTTCCTCCCTTTTCGCTCAATTTTGGCAAGAAGATAAGTGTTTTTCCTTTCACTGTTTTCTTGTACGACGCCAATTTAAATTCTTTCATCCCCCCACATTTCCATTCACTCATTTACCTCCTTCCGATTTTTCATTGTACCAAGTCCAAATGAGCTTCGAGTGTTTGACTTATATGTCGCATGTAACCAATCTTCTCTAAAAGCCAAACTATCGGTATACTTTACCTTCGGTCATATTCTTTGTCATAGCGTTGAATCCAATGACAACAAATCAGTAATCTATTACTCCCCTCAATATATGTAGATATATATGTATTATGATGGAGATTACATTCCACATATATGAAAAATACAGATCATAACTACTCTCTGATTCCACAGTACTACTTATGTTCTATTCACATTTGAAAAAAAAAAATTACGAACTGATACTGTCATGACGATCATCTAGAAGTGAAGCCCGTCGACAGCGTGCTCATTATTTGTTGGCCCCACCGTCTCAAGTTTGACCGTCATAAAGTTTGTGTTGAATCCGAAAACATGCTTAAATTGAGGGATAACTCACAATAAGCCAACCAATCTAACTCCTAGTCGATGCGAGGTTCTTTAACACCCACATAAAGTTGAAGTTTCAGATGCTTCAAAGATATTTTCTCCATAGATCGAGCTGTTTACTTGTGGAGTCTTCCTTTATAATCTCCTTTGGTTGTGCAACTAAGTTCATCTTGGCGAAGGCACGAACGACCTTGAAGAGAAATAAAGATCCACAACATTACCAGCCAACACCACGTACGTCCTTATACAAGTGATGGTTTAAGTGACGGGGAAATCATTTACATTGAACGAAAAATCACTTACAGTCAATCGGTGTACAATTAATTTCCAACAAGTTAATAGTTTCTAATGATTAATAACTTCGTTGGAACGTGAAACCATTTTCCGTTCCAAGGTATCTACCGTCAATTTATCGCACAATACTTGCAATCTTTGCCTAAACTTCTTCCACTATCGCTTAAGTTTATCCAAGAAAAATGATAATATATGTTCTTTCTTTTAATTTCTAATACGCAGTTTTTACAAAGAAGCCACAAATACAATTTATTATTTTTTTCTTTACTGATGATAAATATATATATATATATATAGCTGTGCATGAGATGAAAAAATTTACATGTGTGAAAGTGCATAAGAAAGCTTATAGTAATTTACTCATCTCCTATCATTATTAATTAGTATTAGAGTGTCAATTGTATGTACGGTACATACAATTGAAAAAAAAATTATATTACCATTTGGCGTGAAATTATATTACCATTTGGCGTAACAAGGTACATAATGTACCTTGTTACGCCATAGAAAAAAAAATTATGACGTGACATGACTCCAAGAACATGTTGTCTATAAAAAAATATTCGTGCAAAATTAATGAGGTACCATTAATGATATAGTGGTATCACACACTATTAACAATCTGATTAAACTTATGTGGTTTTAGTCATGCCACACAAAATTTTTCTATGGCATAGCAGCACAAATAATTTTTTCATTATCATTTTCGTCGAAGAAAATTATATTACCATTTGGCGTGAAAAGACTTTGCATCACATGCGTTCATCTCTAATTGCCATAGATACTCACATAGCCATCAACACTTGCCTCCTCGCACATGTTAATTTTAGTAAAACTTGTACGAGTAGTTAAAGAAATGCATCTTCCTAATTTAGAGATTTGTTTCGCTTTCAACCGATCTATACATTGATCTAGTTCCCTTCCAAAATGCAAAAAATAACTGAGGGTGGTGAGCATCTCACTCCCAAATTGACTTAGCTCACTCCAAATAGCACTGTTTACGTGAGATTTCACATGATGGACGGGTTTGGTTCAGTTGTGGGGTTGAGTTATCAATTCTCAAATGGTAAACCATATCAACTGTCGATAATGCGTGTCATCACCATATAACAACACAATAATTTTTCAATAGTTCTTTCTAAGTTTTAGGCAAAAGTGCCAAACTTTCAATATACCAGGGTACGGCAAATCTGCTAATGGGTTTAATTAATGGATAAAACATGTGCTAAACATGAGTTTCATCACCCACTCACCCCCAACCCAAGGCTAATAAATCGTGACGTGTATATAAATGCATGTAGAATGATAATCTTGTTAGCAGCCCGTATTCCATTAGAATTCAAGTGACTTGTCAGATAATGTAGCAGAAGCAGAAGAAGTGCGTGGAGTTTCTGGTATCTAAGCTCCATTCATCCTCCTCGATCACCCTTGTTTTAGTTACTGAGAATCACTAGTACTGTAATCTAACCATTTTGGTTTCAGGTTTGAAACTCCGAACTTGTTAGCCATGAAAAACGGACAAAGAAACAGCTTGCTTCCCCTGTTCTTCTATTCTTTTCTCTTTACAGGTTTGTCATATCTGTATTTTCACCCACCAAGATGGTTCCCCGGGCTAGACGATGCTAAGAAGGGTAGATCATCTTGTCCATATACAGTTGCTTCATATATAGTCCCTAGATCATAAGCACTGACTGTTGGTGCCTAAACTTTTTGTAACTGCATCACGGACTGTCCTGATGATCTGTGCGCCGTAACCTTCTGCCAGAAACATTAACTAAATGTTGGTGCCCTATGCAATACTTTTAGCAACAAACTCTCGCTCAAATGCCAAAATGCCTAGCACAAGGTTGCTCTATAGCCACGGGGGACTAAAAAGGTTACAATCAGAAAGTTTAGGGCTAACTAATAGTCTAAGGATCAATAGTTGTGGTAAGTGGTAACTACCCCAAATTTATACATTAACCTTTTTGCATATGCAGGGATTGAAGTGAATGCAGTCTCCTATGATTACCATTATACGATTGAGGCAAGCTTTCTTAGATACTAGCTTGCATTGTAGTATGACGAGTAACTCTAGTAAACTGTTTTTTTTTTCTATTGTTGAAGTTTATTGTCTTCATATATTTTTCCAGTGTTTGGTAAATCCTCTTAAACCTCAATATGATGGAGGGATCGTAGTGAACCCACAGTTGAATTCTGGACTGAAGGGTTGGAGTACCTTTGGTCACTCGTTGATAGAGAAGCGAGTGTCCAAAAGCGGGAATCAGTACGTTGTCGCTCATCATAGAAAACGTCCGCATGATAGTCTGTCGCAGAAGTTCCACTTGGAGGAGGGGAAAATCTACACCTTTTCAGGTTATCTTTTCCCTGTCAACTAGATATACAATAGACAATAGTGTTTGATAAGTGCAAAAGGACATGAAACCTTATTTGGCAGTAAGCATAGACCATCATTTCCCCGTATCGTGTTATATCGTTTTGTTTCCGGTCCTCTCTCTAACGCTTTCTAAATTTTGGTTTGTCCAAAGATAATTGGCAAGCAACTTCTGATAGTAGGGTTGAATATATAAGTGACAATTAAATAAAAATTTGGAGAAAATGCACTTATGGCTCAGTTATTGTTTTTCTTGCAGCTTGGTTACAGGTAAGTCACGGAAATGCTGAAGTAGCTGCCATGTTCAAAACTCCTGCAGGCGTAAAAAATGCAGGCTGGGTGATTGCCAAGCATGATTGCTGGTCAATGCTTAAGGGTGGCCTCACTGTTACTGATTCAGGCCCTGCCCAACTCTACTTTGAGGTACACTTTGCAACACACTTTTTTGGGCAACCAAGCACAATTCCTAACTATTTATTGTCCTCTTTCAGAGCAAAAATACATTGGTTGAGATATGGGCGGATAGCATTTCATTACAACCCTTCACTCAAGAGCAGTGGAGATCTCATCAAGATATAAGCACTGAGAAGGTAAGTTCGCTGAACAACTCTGTTTTTGTATCATATAGAAAAATATGTCATAATAAGTCAAGGAATTTTTGTTAATTATAGTTATGTGTAGTGTTATGGAAACAATATGCATTTAGCATGATAATATATTTGACATAGATATCATGATTTATTTCTCTTGGTACTAAAGTAGAATAGAAGGGAGTGACAATTGAAGCCAGTATCTTTCTCCTTGAGACGAATGTTAAAACATGTGAATGACATCCTTTTTGTTCAAAAAATTCAATTCGCATGTTAGCCAAAGCTTGTAATCTTTCTTTTTAATACTTGATTTTGGTTAAGCTACCAATGCTATGATAAACTTATCATGAATGAGAAAATCATCGCAGTACCGCATGAGGAAGATCAAAATCCGTGCCATTGATGCGCAAGGAAATCCTCTAACCAAGGCAAAAGTTTCCATCAAGCAGCGCAAACGTAATTTTCCCTTTGGTTGTGCCATGAACCAGAATATTCTAAGCAACAAAGCATTTCAAGATTGGTTCACTTCAAGGTTCAAGGTAACAACATTTGAAAATGAAATGAAGTGGTACAGCACTGAAAAGTCTCCTGGAAAGGAAAACTACTCTATTCCCGATGCAATGCTCCAGTTCGCACAGAAACATCACATTGCAGTCCGAGGCCACAATGTAGTATGGGACGATCCTAAGCACCAACAGCACTGGGTCAAATCGCTTCCACCAAGCCTGCTATCATTTGCTGTGCAGAAAAGGATAAAATCAGTTGTGCAGAGATACAAAGGCCAAGTCATTGCATGGGATGTTAACAACGAAAATTTGCACTTTTCATTCTATGAAAGTAAACTTGGAAGAAATGCTTCGGCTGTTTTTTATCGCAAAGCCCGCCGGCTTGACAAGAAGGCAACTTTGTTCTTGAATGAGTATAACACAATTGAAGAGGTAAGCGATGGATCCACTATGCCAGATAAGTATCTAGCCAAGATCAGAGAGATTCGGTCCACTGGCTATAAGGGTCCTCTTGCAATTGGACTGGAGGGTCATTTTAATGTTCCAAACCTGCCTTACATGAGAGCTGCAATTGATAAGCTTGCTAAAGCAAGATTGCCAATTTGGCTGACTGAATTGGATGTTTCAAGCAGCCCCAACCAGGTAATTTAAGTTTTGAACTTTTGTAGCCCTGTGTGAGTAGCTTTTACCTTTTGTTGTTGTGTTTATGTATTTGTTTCCCTTTTTGCTTTCGTTTTTCCCTCGTTATTGTCTTCTTTTTCCTACGAACGAAGAAATGCAATTACTTTTAAACGACTTTAAAAGTCTTCTCACCTTGTGTTGGTCTTGGTAAGAGAAATTTTTGAAATGGCTTCAGGAACAGAAAACCAAGATGATAAGCAGAGGAAGTAGAAGTGAGAGAACATGGGGTGATCAAATACATGTGAATTCATTGTATCATGTCATGCACTCATGCTGATTAAACTAATGCAATTGCTCCATAATTTAAACAGGCAATGTACTTGGAGGAGATAATAAGGGAGGCATATGCACACCCAGCAGTGAAGGGGATTGTGATGTGGGCATCTTGGAGACCAGAAGGATGTTATCAGATGTGCTTGACTGATAACCAGTTCAAAAACTTGCCAACTGGTGATGTGGTTGACAAATTCATCGCAGAATGGAGTCACAAGGGATTACTTGGTGTCACTGACACTGCCGGTTTCTTTGATTCTTCACTTTTTCATGGAGAATATGAAGTGAAAATCAGTCATCCAAATATTGGGAATACCACACTAATACAGCTCTTTGAGGTGGCATCTTCGGCTTCTTCCCAGCAAACTCTCCATGTTAAAGTCTCTCCACGAGAGCGTCATTAATTTGTACTCATTACCACTTTCTTGATTTCCCACTGTCCTGCATTCAAGTTTTCTTGATGGAAATAGATTGTAACAATGAAATGAAATGCAGCTTTACTCATCTTCTATCGGGGGTTTGGTTAAGGTCCTATATATATATATATGAAAAAAGATTGATGCATGTAACTATCTTGACTATAATGGCCCATCACTTTATGATATACTATAATCCAAAAGTTGTATTTATTGTAAAAAAAGGTCAGCGTGTCTGTAGCAGCTATAGATAAATTTTCATGCAACGTGCTTCGAAGCCTTGCAGTTTCTGATTAAGTCGTTTGATGACACGTTTCATTTCACCGCAAAACTAACTAAAAATGCCATTTTTCCTTTGTTTTTATCTTTTCGCAATACTAGCAGCACTATAGCTCTAATTCAGCAAAACATACATTTCTTTCTTGTCCTTATTTATTACCTTTATCTTTATGTAAAGATCAGAAAATGTCTACAAAGTACAAAAACAAGTAGTTAAAATGCAATAGCAGTTTACTCATTATTCTCCGATTATTTGTAACTAACAAACTCAGGCATTTTAATCAATTTGTACAGCTAGCGCTATGAATACTCTGTATATTTTGCTTGGGGTTGATGCATGAGACAAGAAAACAAGTCACTGTGTTTATAGAGATGTGACGGCCTTGAAGGTCATTGCATTTTTGTCAACATCAAGATTGGTTACATCTCCGAAATTGTTTTGTTTCCTTGCTCTTGCTTAACATATATATTAGGTTTGTCATGATTACATGTGATTCTTCTTGCGGCAAGAACTTAATTGGTCTAATCTGTTGGTAAAATATGAAGAATCTGACAGAAACTAGCATTCTAATGCTTTCATGCATTTTGCTCTACTCAGGTTTCTCTCTCACTCACTCTCTAAATAGTTGACACACCACACGCACACACATGTCCATCCTTACTTTGTCCTCCTCCATTACTCGAATGTCTTTGATTTCCAATTGATGCAGGGTATCTAAGTGAAGGTTTCACCTATGACTATTCTGCGACAGCAAAGGCAAGTGCATTAGTTTGTTAATCATGAATAGCTTGATTTCTGAAAGCCAGATAATATAGCTCTTTGATTATACTGGTTATTTTTTGTGTCCTCCAGTATCATAGAAAGTCCAATAATTCTATGCAACATCTCCTAGAGGATGTCACCTAAGTTCAGTGTTCCATAAATAATCATCACTAATGCATTGAAACGATCAAAGTAACTTCAAACAACAACTCACACTTTGGTTTTGTGTTGGATGGAAACATAAGGAAACAACAGGAGGGCACAACTCTAAAAACAAAGGAGAAGACAATCACAGGAAAGCGAACCATGTACTTCCTGCAGGAGTAGGAAAAACAAGAAGGCCTTGCCCTGGGCAGTTACAAAGTCTCTGATTGTGAAAGAGACACAAACATTAAGATGGACAAAATTACAGCAAAAGTAGAAATAAAAGGATAGTTGCATGACCACGTTATTTGCTATCGAAAGTTGAAACAAGAGCTCGAGAAATCCATTTAAATATTGGTGAAACAATTTTGACGAAATCTTCACCTTGAAGTGTTCAGAAGAGCCGCAAAGAGATCAGTATGGAGGAGGCATTATAGAGAATCCAAATTTTGATTACGGAACTAAGGGATGGACTGCATTTGGGAAAGGAGTTCTTCAAGAAAGAACAGCAGAAAATGGCAACAGCTTCATAGTTATGCACAATAGAACACAGCCATTGGACAGTTTGTCACAGAGAGTTCAATTGAAGAAAGGAAAGTTATATGCTTTTTCAGGTACTTGCTTGTGCCCTTCCTGTCAAACTTTGAGCTGATTCTTCGTTACAATAACAGTCAAAAATGCAGAAGCTGTATAGGTTTCTCACATCAAATTAAATTGAAACAACCCAACTTACAAACAAACTTTCAATTGTCTCTGCTAACAGTTGTCAGCCTAATGTTTCAGCTTGGGTTCAAATCAGTGAAGGACGTGAGACGGTAGCAGTTGTGTTTAAAACTTCTCGTGGTGAACTTGTACCCGGTGGTAGAGTCATAGCCAAGCAAGGATGTTGGTCCTTGCTCAAAGGTGGCATGGTTGGAAATATCTCAAGCCCAGTTGATATGCTCTTTGAGGTGCATGATAACTTAATGAACAATTCCCATCTGGATCTTTTCCCATCAAAGCCCCTTCCTTGGAACAATTGGATAGACGAAAAGTTTGATATATATTGTACTCAATACCTCTTTCCTTTATTAAATTAAACTCATTGTAGTATCCAAAATACTTTGTAACATTGTATACTAATGTATATGATTATCAATGCAGAGCAAGAATACAGCAATTCAAATATGGATTGACAATGTCTCATTACAACCATTTACAAAAAAGCAATGGAGATCCCACCAAGACAAAAGCATTTCCAAGGTAATTAGAAGTACAAAAAAGAAAGCAGACATTTATATTCAGAGACACTACATGATAGCATAGACCAGCAAGCAGGAATAACATTATATACAGTTATGGTATTTAGCCGTTGTTGAACAAAAAATTTGCAGGTACGTAAGAAAAAGTTGAGTTTCCAGGTATGTCATGCCAACAGAACTGCCGTTGGAGGTGCGAGCGTCACTATCAAGCAAGCCAGATCGGGTTTCCCTTTTGGATGTGCTATGACTCGAAACATCCTCAAAAGCGATGCTTATCAGAAGTGGTTCGCCTCAAGGTTCTCAATCACCACCTTTCGTAATGAGATGAAGTGGTACAGCACTGAGACAGAACAAGGCCATGAAAACTACACTATCCCAGATGCCATGGTAAAATTTGCCAAACAGAATGACATTTCTGTGAGAGGTCACAACATCTTTTGGGACAATCCTGAATTCCAGCCACAGTGGGTAAAAGCCCTCTCTGCTATGGAGTTAAAGAAAGCAGCAGCTGAAAGAATTAATTCTGTGGTTTCGAGATATAGAGGAAAACTAATTGCTTGGGATGTAGTCAATGAGAATTTGCATTTCAGCTTCTTTGAGGACAAACTTGATAAAAATGCCTCTGAAATTTTCTACTCTACGGCTTATCATCTTGATCCAAGGACGACCATGTTTTTGAACGAGTACAACACCATCGAATACAGTGGGGATGAGACAGCAAGTCCAGAGAAGTACATAGAAAAGCTTGAGAAAATTAAGTCATATCCAGGAAATGCTGGCATGCTAGCAGGAATAGGGTTGCAATCCCACTTTGGTTCCGGGCAGCCTAACATTGCTTACATGAGAGTTGCATTGGACATCCTAGGTGCAACTGGATTGCCCATTTGGCTTACTGAAGTTGATGTTCAGAAAGACCCAAATCAGGTAATACATCCGAGTCTTGTAGCTCCCTTTGGAGCTCAAATATTTCTACACACTTCATTTACCAGGTTTTGGTTTATAGAAAGTGACTAACAATATTGCTGCCATTCCTACTTTCCAGATCCAGTACTTGGAAGAGATACTTAGGGAGGGTTACTCTCATCCTGCGGTTCAAGGGATTGTGATATGGTCAGGACCCGCAATAGATGGTTGTGGTGTTATGTGTCTCACAGAGTACAACTACAAGAATACACCAACTGGAGATTTGGTAGATAAACTTATTAAAGAGTGGAAATCTGGAAACCAGGAAATTACAGCAGATAGTGAAGGATTCTTTGACATTTCATTGTTTTATGGAGAATACATTGCAACCGTGACTGACGCAGAGACGAACTCTTCCACTAGTATTAGGTTTGATGTAGCCAAGAATATCCCAAGTGAAACTGTTCATATCCGGATCGGTGTATAGTCATGCTGAGATAATAATTATACATGATTATAATTTATAGCAGATCTTTTGATAGTCATTTAACAGTAGCTAGGCCATTGGCATAGTGCAGCCCCCATGCGTGTTAACTACCATTTCTTTTTTGTCTCTACTTCCTAAATCTGCTTCAGTAAAGATGTTTCCATTTATAAATGCATGTGGACAGTCATCTAGCAATATTTTCTCCTGCAGCAATGACTTTGATTCTGAATGAAAAATTACGCATTCAGCGATGATTTATCAACAAGTAACGCGCAATGACTTGCCAAACTCAACAACGAGGATTTCCGTGGCAGTATTTTTCCCCAATCGTTGTTTTCCTCATCAATAGTAAGAAACTCCCTAAATGCAACTGAAAGGATGGGATGAGTAGGAGTAACTTTGTCCAATTCTAGAATAATGCTTGGAAAATGTTACAACACCAAACAAGGGGTGAATTAGCATCTCAAGGGGCGCCCAAACAGAACAGAATCTTTTATTATAAATATGCACAGGCGTTTGTAGTCCAACGGTTAGGATAATTGCCTTCCAAGCAATAGACCCGGGTTCGACTCCCGGCAAACGCACTTACTACAGGAAGTTTCAGCTTCAAAAGGTAGTTTTGCCTCGTTCTTAACAATTAAAGTCCTGAACAAAATTTTCGCAATTTTCGTACTTCAGGCCTATAGAGACATGTCATTGCGATGGCTTCAAAACGAATCTCAGAATATAAATATTTTATTTCTTCCGCTTCAATATTTTTCTTCAAATTTATTGAAGGAGAAGATTATTTACGTACCTTAATTATCTCTAACACCTATCGGAGCACGACAAAATGACCAAGTAGAACCTTAATAAGCATGGTGGAGTAGGCTGTAGAGGTAGCAAGACTATAAGTGATCGTGAGTATCACTATCTTCTTCTCAATGCTATAAAACAGGATACGGCAGCCATAATTATCGTGGCCGCGAGAGAACCTAGATCATCAAGAATTGCTGAATAGCGCATTTCTTGTAGATCCCAAAGAGTTGAAGCGCAAAAACTTAGTCCATCAAGAATCCGCAGCAATGGGATAGCCATCTAGAGAGAGAGAGAGATGAGAAATAATAAGGTGAGGTGTGGACGATGAGAAGAATTGCCACTTTGCTACGTTATATATGCATTGCTTATTTGCTCTTTTGGAGAGTGGCAGGCTAAACTTGATGCTTGCATGCCTATAAGAGAAGCGGTACACAATAATACACAAACGGGAGTGAAAAAATGAGAGTCAGTTTGGATGCTTCTAGGATGCTTCCTCCTCATACACTGTGATGGATGCTTCCTCGGTGTTTCCTTGTTTTCTACGAATCCAAATAAGCAAAAGATGGAAGCAACTTTTAAGTATTCGCTTTTGATTCTAATAATGACTCGTGATTTTTGAGATGGTCAATGTATCACACTGATTCTCTGCAGATGTGGAATTCAACTTTTCCCTCCCCCAAAGATACAACTAAGAAAAAAAATTAATAATCATGATGTTGGTATTGGTTTAAAAGTCAAATTTTGTACGGACAACTGTAACATAACAAAAATGTACCTCACAAGGTTTGCGTACTCACCATTGCACCCGAGTTACTAGTCACCCTTTCCTTACTCCTTAATAGCCGCAACTACCGTCACCTCCAATTCCGGTGATGCACATGACTATACGAGAGGTCGAGATGCCACTTGCGATTACTCGCACACCATCTATAAAGTATATGATAAAGACGTCGTACAAATTCGGATAAATGCACTTAGTCAGTACTTAAACTATTTTGCGATTTGGCCCTTGTTGTTTAAAACTCTACTCTCGAAATTTGTGTACAATTGACGGTCTGTAATAGAAACCATTGAAATGTCTTTAACAATTTCCTTTTTATGCACAAACTTTTCATACCAAAATCATTTTTTGACTTATTTTCATTCCCCCACCCATCCACATACACAAACAACCCCCAGTCCCCACCCCAGCCCAGCCCAGCCCCACCCACGCCGTCTGCACACACATAAGGACACAACACGGCCACCCACCATCCGCCCCCCATTCCCACCACCACACTGTCCCTACCCCTACTCCCAATCCCCCACCAACAACACACTCCGTCTACACACACCTACATAAGGTGGTGCGCCCACCCCCACCCCCCATCGCCCTATCGCCCCATCATCCACAAACACACACACACACACACACACAACCCCCAACCTTCGCACACACCTCATCCCACATCACCTGCATAATACACACACAAAAAACCTGCCACACATGATGGCTCCCCTCCCACCCACCCACCCCCCCACCCCCCCGCACGGGGACCCATCATCCACCACCATTACGAATGCAACTGGATAAGTGGTCGCTCTTGTGCTTCTTCTCCTTTTAAACTTACCCATTCAAGATTTAAGTTTCTTTGACGTATTCGGGGCCGACCTGTGAGTGTGTGGTCGATTGTTTTGGTAGCCTTATTGTGGTAATTGGTAGGTTTGGAAGGGTGGAGGCCGGACTGGATGAGGAAGCGGGTGGCCGTGGTGGTTATGTGTGGTATCTGCAATGTGATTGTGTCTGTTCAGTATGTGCGCATGAAATTATGTGTACGTCCAGTGTGTGTATGCATGCAGTTTGTGTGTGGGTGGGCGTGTCTGTGTGTGTGCGCCTGAAGTGTGTCTATGTGTGGTGGTGGGTAATGGGGCTAGGAGAGAGGGGGGAAGGAGAACTCGTGTGTGGGCCGCGCAAGGTGCCCGTGTTTGTGGGTATTTGGGGATGAGTGGGAGGCCGGGAACCTTGGAGGGTGGTGTGTCTTTGTGTAAGCGTGCCACTAAAAAAGTGGGTTAAGTTGAAAGGAGGCCGTAAAATATGCACAATTTTCGATAGTAGAAAATAAGTTAGTATAACTTTTTATAAAGGGTTAATTGCACTGAGCGCTCCAAAGTTTGCTCGCGGTAGCTCTCTGCATCAAAAAGTTATTTTTAGCTATCTACCACCCCAAACTTTCATAAGTGTGGCACCGATCACCTCTCGTACATTTTTCGGCCAACAGCCTCGCCGGAGAAGTAATTTAACTCAAACAAAAGGGCATTTTTGACAAATTACCCTCTCTATCTGTGAAATCCATCTTCATCTTCATCTTCTACCTTCCATCTTCATCCACACCACCCCAATATGCAGCCACTCCCACCTCCATGCCTACCACCACGACCTCCACCAATCACCAAGCCTGCCGCCACCTCCTTTCTCAACTGTCTTCGCCACCATCTAGTGGAATTCCGCCACCACCTTAACCACCATTACAGAAATCCGTTACAAAAACCCATCACCCATCAGTTTTTGCTCTAGATCCCATTATAACCATCAATTTTTGCTCTAGATCCCACCACAACTATTAATTTATACCATACATGAAGCCTAGAACCCTTCTTCCTCAATTTGATCACAATAAACCCTAGATTCCTAAATTTTGACCTGATATTCCAAAAATACCCTCTTGAGTTCAGCCATTTGCCTGAAATTTGGTCGGAATATGGTCGGAGAGTGATCGGTGCCACACTTATGAAAGTTTGGAGTGGTAGATAGCTAAAAATAACTTTGTGGTGCAAAGAGCTACTGCGAGCAAACTTAGGGGCGCTCAGTGCAATTAACCCTTTTATAAACAATAAAAAAGGGAGCTGATCCGTTGAGAGCGCTAGCAAACTGGGTTAAGTTGCTAGCGCGATCCGGCCGTTCATGCGCAATCTGTGGACGGTCCAGATCTTTTTTTTGTCTTTTCTTTAAGTCCGCCCGCTACATAATGTAGCGGACGATTTTTGGACAAAAATACCCCTCTTCGATCCCATCCGCTACATTATGTAGCGGATGACTTCTGACACTATCTCTCTCTCATTGATTTTATGTCTCCTCTCTGACTTGTCTCCTCTTTTTCTCTCCTCTCTAACTTGTTTCTCTCTCTCTCTCTATCATCTTCCTCTCCCCCAAAAGAGCCCCCAAAACAGAGCCATCAAGTTCCAGCGCGACGAATTTGAACCAGAATTCCCCATAACACTCGTCCCCTTTGACGACGTGATTGGCGAACACACTCAGCTCCATTTTGACGATTCTTCGTTTGATTACGGCTTTGATCCAGCGGTTGACACTGGATATGGGTTCCAAATCAGTGCAGTTTTTGAAGCTAAGCCTGAACTTGTCGATGCTGGGTGACCTGTTGCCGGCGAGCACCTTGCTGACGAACTCCATGAACTTTTGCTGGCTGTGAAGGTGGGGCTGGTAGTGGAAATCGAGCACTGGGATGCAGGACCAGAGGCTCAAGTAGGGCGACGAGAGGATGGATGTGGCGACGGCATTTTTGGTGGGTAAGAAGGAGAGTATGTGGCAAAGGATCTCGTCGAGCAGGTTGCTCAACTGGTCGTCGCAGCCTTTCATACAGCAGCGCTGCTACGGCGGCCGCCAGGGGATGTTTGGTTTCATGATGATCGGAGGATAGCGATTTGAAGGTGGTCGAAAGCACTAGATGAAGAAGATCCTTTATTACATGAGACAGCCAATGGACTTCTCTTTTACTGCTCTCTTTCTTTGATTCTTGGTGTATTCTTGACAGAGAAATCCAAGAATTGACAGCACGTCTGCATTTTTGGCCTTCTCGCGCTTTCAGTTTTTGAAGTACCTATCCACTACATAATGTAGCGGATGATGGATACCCATTTCTTTCTCTCATAGAATGAATCAGGCCTTGTCTCTCTATCTTTTTGTCTTAAGTCATGTATCTCGAGTAAGAGCTTACAGTTCTTGAGATTTCAAAACCCATTTGACCCCAATCCTGAAAATTTATGGCTAGCATGTTGGAACCCATTTGACCATGAATCATTCATGTATAACTTTCTATGAACTCTCATTTTTCAAGCTGCCTCTTAGATAGTCTTGCATTTCCATGTCTGGGCCTTCCATCAGTGGACTTAACTGTACAGGGGAGCATAACCTCTGTTTCCTTCCACTTCTTGACCCTATTTCTTCTTTTTAACTACTCAGATGAGAAGGATCAAAATAAGAAAAAAGCTATACCCAGATGTATTTCAAAGAGATATGAGAGAGAGAGAGAGAGACAAAGGGGAGAGAGAGAGATGATGAGAGAAAGAAAAGAATGTCAGAGCATTAATGAGGAAAATGAGAGAGAAAGAGAAAAAGATGAAAAGATTTGTCCGCTACATAATGTAGCGGACGGACTCTTTTTAAACTGCAGGGTATTTTTGTCAAAAAATTGTCCGCTACATTATGTAGCGGACGGACTTTAAAAAAACGTAAAAAAAAATCTGGACCGTCCACAGATCGCGCGTGGCGGCCAGATCGCGCTAGCAACTTTTCCTATTTTGCTAGCACTATCAACGGATCAGCTCTCAATAAAAAAAAGGTAAACCGCATAACAAAGTCGGTGCATTTTCTTCATAAATTTTGAACACCGCTGATTTGCAGGCCTTACAAAAGAAAAAATACTGATATTCATCTTTCCTAAAGTCCCTTGATTTTCCCGCCCAATATTTTTTCTGACGACAAAATTTAACAAAAATTTTCACAAGAAACCTCTGTCTTTGCCATCGTTTGCCGCCTTGTCGTCAATTCAATGGACTTTCTTACGGCGTCACCGTCGGACTTCTATATAAGGTCAAAACCATGTCAGTCACTTGTTCATCATTGTAACTCTTTACTGATAATTACTCTGTCTTACGGTAGTTATTTTCACCTTCATTGATTCGTTCTTTGTATAATTTGCTTGTGTTGATCTTGATGTAGTGTATAGGTATTCAAGATTTATCTTTTGTATTACAATTATTTAATGCACAAATAATTGTGCCTATGCACAAATAATTGTGCATCATGCATATATTATAAGTAAAAGGAGTGTCGCTGACAAGTTTGGGAGTGTCAATAGAAATGTGTGTTTGTAAGGACAGTGATCAGGAAGTCTTGGAATTGAATCAAGGATCCACTTTGTCGGTCGTACGCCTACGCCGATACAATACCAGTAATCTTGCGTCTCTGATTATTGATGCTCCATTTTATGCATGAAAATGATTGTACCTGTTACATTCTAGCTAAGTGCACGTGTCCATTCTCGGGCCCACTTTCTTTTCACAACACGTAAGAAGCCCTAAAAAGATGGCTAAGGCGTGGGAGCTATAAAGCACCGACACCTCATATGTGGCGAAGTATGGAATTCGATACCCCGACACCTCTGGATACGTGTCGGACACGTGTCGGACACCTCTCAGAGGTGTTTGAATTTTTCTTAATTTCGGAATACCAAATGTCACGGATTGGATTAGTCTTTCTGGTGGGTATTCTTAATTCATTTCATTTAGCTAAATCAAGCCCCCGCTTCCGCTCTAAGTTAGCTTATTCCTCGAGCTGGGCATTGTTAAAAGCAAATGAACAAATATTGCTTGAAAAATGCTACAATACTTGGATCACTCTATTAGAGTTGTCAAACGGGCCGGGCGGCCCGCGGGCTGGCCCGACCCGGCCCGGTTCTGGCCCGGGCTGGCCCGGCCCCGACGATGAACAGTAGCGGCCCCAGCACAGCGGGCCTGGGGCCTGGGCCTGGACCAGGCCGTCCATTGCTGCGAAAAAGCCCGGCCCGGCCCGGCCCGGAAACGGGTTTGGCCCGGCCCGAAGTCGGCCCGGGTCTGGCCCGGTCTGCGGCCCGGATCTGGCCCGGGGCTGGCCCGGTCTGCGGCCCGGGTTTGGCCCGGTTTTGGCCCCACTTGTTTGAATTTTTTTGTTTTTCCCCCCCTTTCTTCCACCCCTTTTCCAAAATTCCACTTTTACCCCCCCAACAGCAATATAACGGCTAGTTTGGGGGGTATTTTAGTCTAACCTATATTTTTCAACTCCTTTACACTCTTACCCTCCCCAACAACTATAAACGGATAGTTTGTAGGGGTATTTTGGTCTTTTGTGAAGTTTCTAAAATCTATAAATTCACACCATTTCTCTCTAATTTTTCACACCAATCTTCTTACTCTCTCTTACCTAAACATTCTATATTTCTACAAGCTTTGCTACTATTTTCCTCTCCAATTACTACTCTTGCTAATTACTACTAGTATTTACTAATTAGTACTCTTGTTTATTAATTACTAGTCTTGCTAAATTCTTTTTAATTACTACTCTTGCTAATTACTACTAGTATTTACTAATTAGTACTCTTGTTTATTAATTACTAGTCTTGCTAAATTCTTTTTAATTACTAACTCTCTAATATTTGTTACTCGTTCATTCTTTTAATTGTTATTTCTTATTACTACTCTTATACTTGTGTATTTAGTTACTCTTACAAAGTTTAGCTCGAAATATGGCTGGATTATTGAAGAAAATGAGGCGTGCATCGTCATCACGAAAAACATCATCATCATCGCAAGCACCACCACCAGCACAAGCGCCAGCGCCACGGCCATCACAAACACCAATCCAAGCACCAACACAACCATTCGTTCCTGGACGAATGAGTACAGGCTGTATGATAGATACCCAAGCCAATTGGGAGTTCAATCAAAACATTCCAGATTTTGAATACACGCCTGATGAAGACCCCCCGCATTATAGTCAAGGACGCAGCTCGGTTGGCGAAGCTACTACTCCGTGGCATAATCTCAACCCTATGCCTGGTCATGATGAAGAAGGGCCGAGCAATGCCTCCGGTAATGAGCCAGAAGTCCAAAAGGGGAAAAAAAGAAAGCCGAGTGTTGGAATCATTTCGATGTAGTTATGGTGGACGGCATCCGAAAAGCTCGATGTAAGTACTGCGCTAAATTATTTTCGTCTGGTAGTGGTAATGGACATCTTAACAGGCATTACCCTCTGTGTGCACCTCGACAAGGCCACGTCGAACCTACCCAAACGCAGTTATCTTTTGACGGTAAGTTATTTGTTTATAATCAGCGAGAGCAAAGAGACGGTCTCGCTGAATTTGTTATTCATGATGAACAAGCCTTTTCTTTTGCCGATAATCCTAAGCACTCTAGATATATGAACACATACGTTCAACCTTTGTACAAAAAGGTTCATAGAAACACAACTAGATCCGATGCACTCCGACAGTACAATGCTGCTAAAGCACGCCTTATCGATTATTTCGATAAATTTGAAGGTAAAGTTAGTCTTACTTCTGATATTTGGCAATCTCCTTATACTTTTGTTAGTTATTCTTGTGTGACCGCTCATTGGATTGATGTAGATTGGGTTATGCACAAGAGAATCATCGCTTTCGAGCACTTCCCTTATCCGCACGATGGAATGAACATTGCTATTCTTATATTAAAAGCATGCACCACATTTAAAATTAAGGATAAGATTATGAGTGTTAGTTTTGATAATGCTTCTAATAATAAAGTTGCTGTTGCAGCTTTAAAGGAGACGCTTCAACCTGTACTTAACGGTGAATTATTTCATGTTCGCTGTGTTTGTCACATTATTAATTTAATTGTTCAAGATGGTTTAGCTGCTGCAGGAGATATTCTTCTCAAAATGAGGGGTATGACAGCGTATGTTAATAGCTCGAGTCCGAGAACACAACAATTTAAAACGTTGTGTGTTCAATATAATATGCCTCGCAGGAGAGCAGTTACAGATGTGGTCCACAGGTGGAACTCTACATACCACATGCTTTTACACATTCTGGCATACCGAGAAGTCTATACGCATTTTCTACTAACCCAGTTCCCAGCCGGCTTGCCAACTCAAGAGGAATGGCAGATGGCCACATACCTAGCTGAATTTTTGGAGGTATTCTACACGTCTACCAATTTATTGTCTGGTACGTACTATCCCACCTCTCCTCTCGCTGTAATAGAAATTCTGAAGATGGCTACAATGTTAACAAAATGGAGATATATAGGACCCTTTAAGGAAATAGTAAAAGTGATGGATCAAAAATTTAATAAATATTGGAGTAAGCTGCCTGCTATTTTTACTGTGGCTACTTGTTTAGATCCTAGGTTAAAGTTGCATGGCGTGAACGCCTCGATACAAGAGATATCGAAATTAATGTGCTACACAGCAGAGGAGACAACCGCATTCACAGCAAAAGTGAGCAAGAGGTTTGAGGACTTGTTCAACGTCTATCGTAATTCTGCTGACGTGCGCGGGCGAGCTACATCATCATCCACTGTTGAGAGGTATTATGCGCCATACCTTCAGGGCTTTGAACATCTAGTAGCAAGACAACTACCAGGTGAAGGTACTTCTAATTCGGCAGGTTCGTATACTTTTTCCTCTTTTAATGAGATTGGTGTATATGCAAATACTGATCATTATTCTGATTTATCAAGGCAAGAACAGGTTAATTTTAATTTGTTAAATTTTTGGAAACAAAATCAAAACATGTATAAAACTTTATCCCAAATTGCACGGGATGTACTGCCAGTGCAAGCCTCCACGGTTGCTTCAGAGTCGGCATTTTCAGCTAGCGGGAGGGTTTTGGATGACAGGAGGAGTCGTCTTAACCCCGAGTCGCTCGAGCTATGTGTATGTTGGAAGGATTATCTTGATGCGAAATACCGCGAGCAAGATAAACCGATTGATGATAGGAAGAGCAGTGACTCGGATATTGAAGTACTTCTGGATGATTAGGTAATTTGTTTTTATTTTCCTCTTTTGATCCTTTTGGTTGACGTTGCAGATTTCTTGATCTTTGATTGCTGATATTTTGGATAGACATTCATTATTATTTTGATTGTTAGAATTTTAAGAATAAATTTTTTCACAAAATATACTTTTTTTCCATATATATAAAATAAATTTTTACAAGCAAGATATATATTTTTTCGTATATATAAAAAAATAGGTAACTTCGCCTGTTTGTTTACAAGCAGCCGGTCCCAAGCCCGGATAAAAGGAGGAGGGCCTATGAATACATTTATTATTTTTCTATATAAATTGTTATGTGTTAAGATTTTATTAATAAAGCTCATCAAGAAGAGTATGAAAATGTTTAACATATAATAAAAAATATAATGGCTAACAAATAAATATGTATATACATACATACATATATATGTATATTACTTATAATGAAATAAAAGGATAAAGATTAGGTTCGTTAAATTGTGAATATTGCCTAGAGATGAAATTTAAAATTGAATAACAAGAAGGAAAAAAAAAAAAAGGGCCCGGGCCCGGCCCAAGCCCGGCCCTAGCTATTGGGCCTAGGGCCTGGGCCTGGACTGGGCCTAGGTTTGCCTTCGGCAGGCCCGGCCCGGCCCGGCCCGGTTGGCAGCCCCCACTGGCCCGGCCCCGGCCCGGCCCCACAGCAGGCCCGACGGGCTTGGGCTGGGCCGGCCCAAGCCCGGCCCTTTGACATCTCTACACTCTATACCTTAGCCAAGTGAGGCCTTAGTTATATATATATATATCTCCACCTTTTCAACGGATGTTGGGGATGCATTTGGTATTATGGTTAACATACCGTCTCTAGAATTATATACAATAGTATCTCGATATTTACAAGTCTCATTACCTTTCTAAAGTTCTCATCTAAGTGTCTAGAATTATAGTAAACATTCTGAACACCTTATCCATTCAACGCCTCGTAAGCGTCCTCGTAAGCGTTCATCTCCTACTTCATGACACCTCGTCAAGAATTGTTGAAACATATGGAGCCAAAGTACAAAATTTCAAACGTTTGTATGTAATAACGGACAATTTTGGAGCTCTTTTAGAAATAAACTTTAATAGTTTGTTTGCGAGTTTTTTTAAAAAGAGAATAGAGAGGAAAAGAAAGGAAAGTGGTTCTTTTTCTCCTTTTTCTTTAGTTTGTGAATTTTTTTAAAGAGAGAAGAGAAAAGAAAAGAAAAGAAAAGAAAAAGAAGGAAAGAAAAGTTTAGTCTCTTTTGTCTTTAAAACTTTCCTCCTAAAATTGAGAAAAAAATAGAGAAAAAGGAAACTCTCGTAAGTAACCTTTTAATAATGTCCTTATTACCCCTAAGATAGTGAAAACTAATTTTTTTAGTGACTT
The DNA here is from genome assembly GCA_033070095.1 of Escallonia herrerae. Lineage (NCBI taxonomy): Eukaryota > Viridiplantae > Streptophyta > Magnoliopsida > Escalloniales > Escalloniaceae > Escallonia > Escallonia herrerae. The sequence continues at coordinate 175,145 of JAVXUP010000167.1, read as the reverse complement.
TTAAGGTTTTAGATTTTCTTACAGAAATTTACCAGATAAACAAATGATTATTTCATACGTTAGATTTGATTCGTGACTGATTATTTTATTTTTGACGTGACACTAATTAGATTTATATATTTACATGCTCGTAGTTAACTCGTTTTTTTTTCTTTCTTTCTAATGTGAAATTAATCAGTGATGTATGAGACTTATTATATTAGTATGCTATGTAATGTTAGTAATGACTAATTTATTTTTCTGTCAAAATTATATTCATTTTTAAAAAACTAATTCATACTGAGTAATATTTATTAAAATTTAACAATATAAGTATACACGTAATTGTGTCTTTTGTTTCTTATTAAATTCACAAACAAGAAGGGATAACTGTTTTCCCATTCTCTTTCTTTCTCTCCTCTTCCTTTCCTTTCCTTTCCTTTCCTTTCTTTTCTTCCCTCTCAAAACTCGAAGAAGCTCGACCCATTCCCGTTGTCTTCTGAGTCTTCTTCTTGCGGCGTCAAGAGAAACGAAGTAGACGACCCACCCAACTGGTCGCCGGAGGATTTCGCGTTCGTATCTCGCCGCCGTCGCCGGATTCCAGCAACAGGTACATTCGTCTTTCTTTCTCATCTATTTCTTTTTTCCTTCTTTACGGAGGTCTCCTTCTTTCTCTCTCATCTCTCTTCTCTCTCTCGTTTGGGTACATTCGGAGATGACACTATTGATGTAGATTGAGCCCTTGGTCTAAGGAAAGAGATAGTAGTTGTGTGACTTTGTAAGAGTTAAGTAGTGAAGTAATTTCTTATGACTTTGCAAGAGTTCCCTGTTTCTGTTTCCTGTTTCTTTTCCCTGATTCTGTTTTATTTGGGCTTTGAATAAGAGGGCGCTTTCCCTGTTTCTGTTACCTGTTTGCATGACTTAGTAAGAGTTGAGTAATGAAGTAGTTTGTTATGTTATGTACCGTGTTTTTTCGTACTATATCGCATTTAAATTTTTAGTATGACTTTTATTTGAGTTGCTTGTTTTGTGGTTATTGATTATTGTTTACTATTTTAGATGTAGAATGTATATGATATTTAATGACTATATATACATAATTAAAAATATTCAGCGGTGTCCAAAATCTGGTTTTTTGGAAATTGCAGTGTCCGGTGTCCCGGTCGGTGCCCGTGTCCGTGCTACTTAGTGTGGGAGCAAACCGGGCTGTTCGGCAATGGCCGTCCAAGACAGGTTCACCTCGCAGATAGCTGCCCGAGTCCTTATTTGCAGGATTCATTAATCTCAGTCATGCTCCCACTCCGGAAGTTCGCTCTTGAATCTCGCACTCAGTCCCTTTCCCACCCAAAACACACTATTTAGTGATGCGCCCACTCCAAAACCTCGCACTCGCTCCCACTTCCACCCACACTCCGTGCAACTAAGCCCAACTCATCCCACTGCGCCATCCCTGTTTCTGCTTGACGCCTGGTTCTTGTCCAGCCTTCCTTCGTCCAAGACCCTGACACATTGGACATCATTGTATCAGACATTGTCATCTCATACACTGTCTAGGCCATTGTATTGGACACTCTCGTCTCGGCCTTTGTATCCTCGTCCCGGGCACAGTCCTAGCCATCGCTTTGGATATCTTTGCCATCACATTATTCACTATTCCCCCACATTGGTGGTCTCCGCATGCGTGTATCAAATTCTTCTCATGCCTCGTCCATCTTTAGTGCCCCTTTACCAAGTCGTTTTTCAAGTGCACAAGATTCCGAGGAGCTCTGCCTAAATGCTCCACAGGAGGCTCCTTGCCCAAGGTGGATACTCTCGTTCGGGTAGGCACACTCCCCCCGGGGTGCTACCTCCGCCAAGGTGTCGGGCGCAACACTGGGGAGGCTGGCTGATGAGACACTCGCACCAACGTCACCGATGCTCACCATCACCTCTAAGGGTGATGACCTCCGAGTGACTCTCCAACTCAACGAGGAGATCCGTCAATGTGCTCCGGCGCCCATACTCCTTGCCACGAAGGTAGCTGATAAGCTCCCATGGGATGCTTTCTTCTTTCAAGAAGTTGTGTGACGCTCCAAGCACTTGGTCTATGATTAATGTACACCAACATCACCAATGCTCACTGGCAACTCTAAGGGTGATGAACTCTGAGTCACTTTAATGCAAAAATAGTAGTAGTCGATTGTTGCTTGAGAAGGGGGCAGGTCTCCACATCGCGCCTAACCAGTCTGGTAGTCGGGTGAGGCCCTACCACTGCCAGGTTCAAATTTTCCTCATGGTGCCCGTGCAGGATATTACAAGGGTATTGGACTGGTGGCTAAGTCAAGGGCTTATATACAGACTATCGTAGTCCACCAGTGTGCTGGACCTCCTGGGTAGATGGAGTAACTATGCGGGGCAAGACAATTGAGTACGGCAGTGCACCACTGAATGGCACACCCTTGGTCCCAGGTGCCGCCTTGTGCCATAAGAAGACAAGCAACCTCAAGGTTCTTATATAGAGGACTTAGGACCTCATTTAAGGGATTCTTTCTTCCATGTTTAATCTTATAATCTGAGAGCTCAGAGAAAGTGTTATCCAGCTTTGGAAACACTTAATAACTTGATAATGGACCCAGGATCGTCTCCGGACTCACTTCAGGCCTCCACCTGCTAAAGCACTGCATTTGCTCAGGTTCCACGCAGGTCGCTTTGACCCCTCCTTTACTCCAACCGTTGCTCTGTCCGGCGAATATTCTTACTTTGGCATTTGAGTTGGACTACGCTACACCTGTGCCACCTTGACATGTACTTGAACCTACCTTCTTAGGAACAGATGAAGTTGGATCTAGTTGAATAAATTTGGTTTCTGTGTTTAAGGCAAATTATTATTTAATCTTGGGTCAACGGCTACATTGTTTAACGCATATATAAAAACGTTTAAACCTGAGAAACTTCTTCTCTAATTAAAATAAGCCTTCTCATGCTTTACTCCCTTGGTTGATGTGATCACTTTCTTATGTAGGTTGTTCTTTGTGTTTGTAAGAACAATAAACCTTCTTATCTGGTGAAGTTTCTAGTGGACGCCACTTCACCTTTTGCTTGGCTTATTGATCCTCTTTTTTATGGGTTTGGTGTGTTTATGCAGTTGATGGGGGTAGGGTTTGATGCTTTAGCTTCACAGCAACAGGGGTTTCTGATTGCTTGGTAGATAACAAACTAAGTTGGAATGTTGTGATTTAAACTTGGGTCAATGTTGCCCACTGCTAGAGTATCATGCGGCTGCACTGACTTATTTGTATATTTGGTGTATATGATAGTATTTTGACCTGCTTTTCCTTTGAGTATGTTTGAATATGGATAACTTTTTTCTCGAGAAGTTTGTGGCTTTGCTGGAGATACATGTGGTCCCACAGACGTGATGAGTATTTTTTTTTCCAATTTTCTTTCCAGTTTGCTTACGCAGAGTCTTATAGGTGAAGACATATATCATTCAACCTTTTTCTAATATGGTAAAATTTAGATCCATAAGGTCTTCAGGCACAAGTCTCTTCTCTTATCAATTGTTCCTTCATTTTCTTTGTTGTGTGTTTTGTCAAATTAGTCTGTTTGGGGTACCTCTCCAATCCTGACATCTCAAGGTCTGTAACAAGTGGTTCAACATAGCTTTGCTCGAGTGGTGTCATCTTTCCTCCACTGGTCCGTTGTGCATCTCTTTCTTGTCTTGTGATTCTTGCCATTAAAATGATCTTTAGTAATCTCCTTCATAAGGTGTAATGTAGTTTAACAAGAGATGACATATTTAAAGGCATTTCGGTATCGTTGTTGGTATAAAATGCAGTTTTATGTGATGTTGATATTCTAGTACCTGTTAAATACTCGAGTTTGTGCTGTAATGTCGTATGTTCCTTTCCCACACACATGACCAGACACAAGACTTTTTGCGCCCTGCTACGAATATTTACTGACCCTTGCTTCATGATGCAGAGGTTCGCCGGATGTCGTATAGGTAGGATTATTTTGGGGTATCACATATGTTGTTGTTTGAGACAGCCGGGTGTGGCTTCTTGGCCCAAAAACAGTATACCAAAAAATTGTTGACTTTTTGGTGTTAAACATGCACTTCATCTGCTTGATGGGTTCTATCAATGGTATAAAGTTAGAAACCTGTACTTGCATGTCGATATGAGCACTTTGAATTTAGCATCTTTGGGTGTGCATGCTGCTCTAGCCAAGTTTTTTGCATGGAAAATTTAAGAATCAACTTTGGACCCAGCTTGCCTACCTTGATATTGATAAGGGAATGTCTATTTCCACACTCACATATACTTGTCCACACTTTATTGATCGCTAAAAAGTTAAGTTTTTTGTCTCTAATATACCTTTTTACGGCGTACGAGGGTGTTGACAAGCATAATATGGTGTGGGAATTGAGTTCCCCATTACTAACTGCTGCACAATTTGATAATCACTTGTCTAGAGTCTGAGATCTTGTCAGATTTCATTACATGTACTGTATGCAATTTCTGACAATTTTTTTAGTTGATTTTGGATCATTTTCTTTGATTGGCTATTAAAACATAAAAAAGGCTGAAAACATCATGGAAAAGATTTCACGGGGTCATTCTGGGGCATTCCGAGAATCGAACTCGGGACCTCTCGCACCCAAAGCGAGAATCATACCACTAGACCAAATGCCCCTATTGTTATGTTCATCATGTGTCAATTGTTTGAGAGTGTTTGTTTTGTATTTCCATCTTATTAGTCAACCTAAGGGGGTAAGATACAGTTTATGCATTTTTTCTTATTGCGAATGCCAAATTTCATTCTATAATTTTCACATTGAAGCATAATTTATTTTGTTGGACACTAGACAATTCATAATATCATCATGTTTTTCTTCAGAGTTCGTGAATTCCTTATCTTTATAGATAAAGTGTGTGGAAAAGAATTAAGTCACTTAGTTCTCTCAACGTCTAGAATTAGGGACTTAAGGTAGGTAAGACAAAAGGATACTCGTGGCTTGGTCTTTAATGATGTATCATCATGAAACATTCTAGACATGTGTTCAAAGATGAATGTACTTCTTTAGTGTCCAAGTTGGCAACAGCTTCCACGTAACTGGGCGATACTGATCTTTTCAATATTAATGGTAAGAAAATGCCGTTAACCTAAAATGCAGGTTTTTATCCGCACAGAGATTGGTAAACTAGGAACATTACCTGAGACGAGAATCTTGATTGCGCCACATGACTTTTTACATGGTGTTTACCTGGATTGTCTCTCTTAATCTCTTGGTAAAACAAGAGAAAGGAGATAAGTTCTACAAAAAAATTTAAATAAGCACATAGGAATCTCAGTTAGTAATATCTATTCCTAAGAGTATCCTGAAATGACATCAGTACTTCATGTTGACCATCCACTTAGACATGGCTGGGCTCTCGGAATGCAGCTGTTGGTACTGAATAGTGGGCAAGCTACTTTAATTGTAATTACAGTACTTTTTATGTAGTCCTACCCTAACCTTTGCTTGTGTTTAGATGTTATTGTCAAGTGTTTACATGTAAGCTGATGGCTATTATCTTGTGATGCTCAGTTCAGTACTATACCTGGTTTCTTATTGTAAGGCAATATCTGCTGCTTATTCTTAATCTATTGGTGGACAGTAATACAATCACATTAACATTAATGCTGAAATTTTGTGGCTACTTGGAATGAATATTCAAAAAAAAAAAGGATCGGGAAATGACAACAGTGTGATTAGGGGCATTTTGCGAATTGAAGTTGAGACCTCTTGCATTTGAAGCGAGAATCATACTCCTAGACTAAATGCGCTTGCTTTTTTGAAACTTTACTTCATTTGCTTGATGGGATTTGATTAATACTTAAAATTTGGAAATAGCAGGATTGCCATTTGTCTTTAATTATATAACTTGTTTATTTTTGCTTTCCTTTATTTTTTCTACATGTATATGTTTATGCAGCCTTGGCCATGTGCTTGGTTATATGACTCATCTGTTTGGTTATTTAACTATTGAAGGCACGACTTTCAACCCAGCTTGCCTACCTAGATATTTAAAACCATATGAATAAACAATTGCTCTCAAAAGGTTTTGAGTTGACTTTGGATCATCTATTTTGCTTGGATATGAAAACTGAACACAAGCACTGACAACAGTAGGGGAAAAGAATTCAGCAGGTTATTATGGGGCATTCCGAGAATCGAACTCGGGACCTCTCACACCCAAAGCGAGAATCATACCACTAGACCAAATGCCCAATTGCTATGCTTATCATGTGTCAGTCTGATTGTGTGTTTGAGGGGTTTTCTGTTTTTTTGTCCATTTTGATCCCTGTCTTAATACAATTTATGCAATTCATTTATTGTTGGCTTATTGTGCATGCCAAATTTTAGTTTTCAAAGATTGCACTGAAGCAAAAATCAGAAATGAGGTCTTTGAGGTGTAATACTTGATATCATCATATTTTGTTCACAAAAAGTTGTATCTTCTTCCTTGACATCAGAGTGCACTAGAAGATATGAAGTCTAAGTCTCTTAATTGGTTGAGAGGAGGGGTCAGCTAGGTGCAATGGGAAGTATACATCGTTGAATTGATATAAATAGGCTTCAAGATAAACGATACTTCTTTATTGACCAAATTTGGCAACAGACTCAAACTTACTGGTCAGTTCAAATGTCCCAAAAACTTGTGGCAGAAAAATGCTTTCAAGTTGAAGGTTTTGATTTGAACAGAGACTGGAATATTTGGACCATACAAGAAGTTAGCATGTGAAAAACAGTATAGTTATCCCCTGATACAAAGGAAGATTGTTAAAATTTAACTGATTTTTAGCTCTTGCACCTCAATGGAGAATCTTATTAGCTGGACCATGTCTGGATTTTCAATTTCAACATGACTCTTTTATCTGATGTCTTGCTTTATCTATCTCTTCTGGCAGAAAGATGTTGGTATGCCTTTGCTCAACGGCTTATATTGATTTTGTCACAGACATTGTATCTAAAACTATAAATTGCATCACTAGTAAGACAAAATATGGAGAATTGTAACTATACAGGTGAGTTCTCCTTAGAATTTGCTGATCCGGAGGGCCTGTCCTTGTGGACCTCCTATATTTGCTTGGACTTCATTTTATCATCTGGAATGGTCTATAGATTAAGCATGTAGTCTCAGGTTGAACAATGTGCTTCAAGCCTCCAAATTTATTTTAGCTAATTTTCTGGGGAAGAGATATTTGAGGTTTGAGCTCCACTTTTTGGAGCTCAGCGACAAAGATGGAGCTCAAATGGCTAGATAAGGAGTGTGTTATCTGGGAAACGAGGTTGAATAGTTTATGAATTTCTCCTACTTCTGTTACATGTTGTGCATACTCTAGTTTTACTTCAGTTTTTCAGTTTCTATGTAGAAACTGTAAGAGTTAGCATCAGGACGCTGCTTTTAGCTGTCTTAGAATTCTCCAGATTGTTTTTTTGTCTATGCTTGACAACCTCCTCAAGTAGTTCAAGTTGATTGTTCTTGTGAAGATCTTTTGATTAAAATAGTAAAACACTTGATAATTTATATCAGTTGACTTAGGTAATGGTGTTCCATGATATTCACTAACAAACACAAGAATAAATCAATAAAACTTCATTGGCTTAGTGATTTTTACTGCTTTGTAGGGGGCATTCCGAGAATCGAACTCGGGACCTCTCGCACCCAAAGCGAGAATCATACCACTAGACCAAATGCCCGATGGTTGATGCTTATAGTTCCACTTGTTATATGTGTGTTTGCTATTGCCATGTATCATCAAAATAATTTGTCTATCCTCAGCTGATGGGATCTGAACTAGAGGTTTAGTATGTTTGTTTCTCTGAGAAGCTCTTGATAATCAGAAGGGATCTCACTAGGCATTTTAGTAACCTTATAGGTCCAAAGCATCTTATAAGAGAAATCATGTTCCCTATCAAGTTCTCTTGCGCTCTTTTATGGTGAAGGTGACTCCGCGGTAACATGTCAGATCTCTTTAGTTGTGTGTTTTATTCGTAACCCTTCCAAGTTGACGTATTTAGGTTGTAGTTGATGAGAACTTTTTGCTGATTACGGAGCCAAGTTTGTGACTTTGTTTGCAAAAATGGATCTAGCACCAAAATAAGAAAACTAGTACCAGTGGCCAGAGTTGATTACCGGCATTCATTTGTTAAGTGTCATCTGGGTGACACTGTTTTGGTTGACAAACTATATCCCTATTTACTAGTGCCTTGCTCTACCCTTAGCAGTAGTTTTTGGGATCTTATTGGGGAATAACAACTACTTATATAAACCTGTATAAATCAGGTCATACTGAGCAAGTGCTTCAATTGTAAGGTTCTATGGGAAAGTTTTGCAGGTTTAATTTTGATTTGAAGACCTTAGTATTATACTTAGTATATGATTTTGGTTACTTTTCAGTCATCCTATTGGAATATCCTTTGAATATAAACAGTTGTACTACTTCACATATCTTTCCGAGGTTTTTCAAGTCTTCCATGTTAATAGCCAGGAATAATAGGATCGATCATGCATATTTTGGGGACTTCCCTCCAAAACAGTTTTCAGTTTGATGTACTGATATGCATGCCACCTGTCTTAAATGTGGACTTTTGGAAGTCAGTGTAAATATACACGTCAATGAAAAAAGAAACAATTTAGGAGATAAGTTCGACGAAACGTCCTCTGTGAAGACATATATATAGGCATCAGTCAAAAACATATATTTCAAAGTAGCATGAAGCACACTTGTCTGGCAAGCTATTTATATCTGTTTGGTGCTGTATAACTAAATGACATTTTTTGCAGTCCTAATATATCCCTAGTGTAGCACTTAATTAATGTGCCTGTGATTAGGTGTCAGTGCAAGTGTTATTGCTGGTGTTGGAGCTATTATATTTTCTCTTGATGGTATGCCTGGTTTTTTTCCGTTTAAGTCAATATGTGCCTCTTATTCTTGATCCATTGGTGGACGGGAATACTTCAAATTGGCTTAACTTTACTTTGTGCTGATTTTTGTGATTACTAGCATCAGGTTATGATGACTTACTATTCAAATGAAGGACAAAAAGGCTGCAACACTAGTAAGTGATATCATTCAGCAGTATGGGGCATTCCGAGAATTGAACTCGGGACCTCTCGCACCCTAAGCGAGAATCATACCACTAGACCAAATGCCCTATTGTTGATTCTTAAGGCATAATTCCATAGATATGCACTTCATCTGCTTGATGGGATTTTTTAGCAGTTTATAATCCCACCACGAGTGTTCATTATATTCTCTATCTTACTCTCCATAAGTCACCTTTGGTAGTCTATGCAGTTCTGGTGGTGCATGTGCATGGAAAATTATACAACCTCGATTACTGTATTTAATTTGTGTACGATTTCTTCTTTTTTTTCCTTCTACTATTTTGCAACTCTCAATCAGCTGTCCTGACCCTGCTGCACAACTTTTTAATTGCTTCACCAGAGTCTAGGGTTGAGGGGTTGTCAGATCTAAATATACTTGTACCACTGCTGTCAAATTAAATTATTTAAGTCTGAATCATCTATGTTGCTTGGATATAAAAACAGAATATGCACTGAAAAATGTATGGAAAAGAATTCAGTTGGTTCTTTTGAGGCATTCCGAGAATTGAACTCGGGACCTCTCGCACCCAAAGCGAGAATCATACCACTAGACCAAATGCCCAGATTGTTTATGCTTATTTTCCTCTCCTCGTGCTGTCTCTCTGCTATTTCGAGCTTTATTATAATCGCTTGTCTACCCTCAGGCGATGGGATTTATGTTCGTTTAGGATGAAAAGATTAGATTTGACACGGCATTTTGTTAACTAGAAGGTCCTACATTTTATCGGAAAAATCATATTGTCACTGAAGTTCATTTGTGCTGATTACGGTGAACATTACTGTTTAACTGATCTTTCTGAACACTCATGGATCTCAGGTTATATGGGAAGACTGAAGTTACAGGTTCACTCTTGATTTACACACCTTAATATCAGTTTTTCTGTCATCATATTGGAGAGTCCTCTAAACGGAATATAGTTTTAGTTTTCACATTGTATCCGGGTCTTTCCTAGGTGATGGGATGTAGATATTGTATGATTTATGCAATGCACTGAAATCTGTACTGGCTAACTAGTGCACTGATTTTAATGAATTTACTGGTCTGTTCCTGGATCGCCTGCCAAGCTGCCTTTTAATTTATTCTGTATTCGTCCTTGCCTCTTCTCAAGGCATACTTGAGAGTGTGGAACACAAATTCCGAGGTTCTCATTTAACTTTGGACCTACTCTCTGTAAGATTTACAACAAAACTGGAGCACCAAAAACTTTTAGAGCTTAGTCAGAGCTTCCATCTCGGGACCTCCCGCACGGTACAAAAGTATAATAACACTACTCTAAATGCCAAGTTTTGATGCTTGGTACATTCTATTTGGACTAGGTTCACTATTTTCAGATCAGCTGAAACCCTATCATACCTGGATAATTAGTGATTGTGGTTACTTGAGTAGGTGAATGAGTAGTGTATTAAAGATAAATCCTAGCCACCTTATGGTTGCTGCATTTTCTCTTACTTCTTTGTCCAAGTCGACCTTGTCAGCAACACAAACACACATTAAAATCTTTTCTCTTGGTTTTGAGTTGACAAATTAGATGACTCCTATAATCTGTAGATACCCTATACTTAAACGAAAAAGTTTCGATGTTGCTTTGTCAACTTATCTGCTGCATTTAGGAATTTGAATTTTTATGAACTCATTTTTCCAGCCCATTCATTGCAAAAGTGAAATGATCGGGGCATTCCGAGAATCGAACTCGGGACCTCTCGCACCCAAAGCGAGAATCATACCACTAGACCAAATGCCCTGTTATTGCCTATAATCCTCTATGTATGGCTGTTGTAGCGGGTGTAAGGGCACATCCACACCTAAATGGGGTCCCGTAGACCCCAAAATATAAATAGAAAGGTCGCTCGTATTTTGCAAGATTAAGCACTGCTTGATTGAAATCGAGGGGAATGGCAGCTTGAGAAGCTTTTGAAGGCCAACCCTGGTTACTGATCCAGAAGCTCTTGAAATTGCAGTCGAGTTATGGCTTAGCCTGACTACCGAAAAAGGGAAGGAGGAGGAAAGGGGCATTCCGAGAATCGAACTCGGGACCTCTCGCACCCGAAGCGAGAATCATACCACTAGACCAAATGCCCGCTGATGTCTCTCACTTCCTTTTGTTCATTTTACCAGATCTTAACTTCCAAGTCATTTACTGCCTCGTAACTCTGCGCACGGGGAACGATTTAAGATAATATCATGCCCCCTTTTGTGACCAATATCGTCTTTCAAATCTAAACATTCTCGTATAAATTTTATCGAGCATCAATTATGAGCGCGCTTGAAAATAATTGGAATATAAAATATAAATCAGGGAAAAGAAGCCTGCGAGAGGGAAGAACAGTCCTATTTGAGGAAAGTTTTGATCTCGAATTTTCTTGTCTTCGATATTTTTCTTCACCGCAATACCTCTAATTTATAAGCATAGGTTGTAATTCACTCCAATGGAAGAAACTACCTACCAAAGTAATGGGCTAAAACATGTAAGTATAGCATAAACAAGAATAAACTAATTAAGTTGTGCTAATGCTAACAAAACTGTTAATGATAGCGAAGGACAATGAAAACCGAAAGATTTGAGTTTACTCTCCAATCGAGGATCAAAATCACTAGAAAAGGGTGTTGCTCGACATCGATCTTCACCGTATTTAGAAAGCATGCCATAAGTATAGAAGACAATCTTCATATTCACCTTCTTTCAACTACAAATGAGATTAAAAAGCCAAAAACCAAAAATGCCTAGTTAGAAATATACATATGTCATCTCTAGTTGCCAACTAACTTATAGGTGGTCGGTTATTAAAAATCAAATTGTTAGACAAAACTATTTATTTTTTTTCTAAACAATAAAACTAAATTATTGGAAACAATAACAACTAAAGGACATTCCGAAAATCGAACTTGGGAGCTCTCGCACCCAAAACGAAGATCATACCATAAAACCAAATGCCAAATTGTACTTTTGATTTTGATAGCTTATTGTATTTCACAATTACAATGGCATCGTCTTTAACTCAAGATACGGAATACGGGCGCAAAAAGATGTACGACACACACGCATTAGTCCAAGATTAGATAGATTGTTTAACTCTTATCACGTGATGTCTCGTTTTTCAATAAGAGTAATGCCATATGTTTGAAATCTGGATTGCGAAATGATCCATGCAACTAAAGCCTAGTCAACGATGTTTTGTTAAAAGCATTAAGATTTGTAATGATTCGGTCCACAGCCCCATCACAGAGCGATCACACACAGCTCAAAATCTTCATCTTTAGTTGAGATATACATGTCTCACATTTCGTTACCCCAATCATCCTCTTGATGTAGAATATACCCGGGATTTCCTTCGTTTTTCCCGACCATCAACAACTTGACTGGATAACTCAGCCCCACCATAGGGTGATGCCAGCGATGCCTCCCTCAAAAAAATTAGCCAAGTAAATACGTATATGAGTTTATGGACAGAGTCTTAAAAGGCTAATTATGATTTATCCCACATTCGATATGGGATATCACAACATTGATTGCAGAAGGGCACTTTACGCCATGTAGATCAAAAGCAAAACAAAGTTGTTCAAAGTTTCACCTTTCGTTATCGCAAACACAGTATGTTACAAGCGCTAGTGCAAAGTACAAATGCTGCTAACAATCTTCGGTATTCTCTTGCTTAAACACTAAGAGCGATCCAAACATGATTAGATGTTGCATTAAGATATGCTACAAACAAAACACCACCAACAAAGTTTCTAACTCAGCGGCGAGCGGAACCATTGAAATTTGGGGTTTAGTGTGCGTTACTTTTTAACTTCTCGGAGTCAAGTTCCACGTATAGCACCTGCTTATGATTTACCAAGCTGGTAACCGGAGCACACCTAGTAAACATTCTTTTATGTTGTGTGTATTCTTAATTCTTATAGTAGAACATTATTCTTCTTTATAAACATTAGTATTATTTATAAAAGAAATGTAGGAGCAAAGGAAGTTTGCTTTGCACACTAGACAGCGTGGTTGAAAGGTTGGAAGGCTGGGAGGTGGCTACAAGGTTTCACTTTTACATGTAACATTCTTGGCTTTTTCAGTTTTTATGGCCTGCTATAAGTTTTTCTTCTCACATATATGTTTGAATTGTCAATACCACAATTTTTTGAGGGAAAAAAATGCCAGATTTGCAGTTTTCTTACTTGTCATAGTGGCAGCCCAATTCCACGAAAAACTTAATGAGAAGAGTCATGTACATCGGTCTCATTTTCTAGTTGAGATTTGTATTTTTTTTTTCTTTTTTTCTTCTCTTTTTTCAGATCTAATAAGTGTCGGTAGATGATAACTCCCTTCAAGTTATGCATCTTATTACCAAAATATCAAGGTGGCTCAGTCGTCTTTACCTTGATTCTTACGAGCCTCTTGAATCCTTTCTTTTCCTATTTCTTGGATGTCTAATTGTCCAGTACTCCACCGCTTCGCCTAGCAGCACAACGCTTGTATTGCTCTCTCTCCCCAATCCCGTTTTCATGGTTTAGGTTGCTCTCATTTCGCTCGCCGCTACTGCAGGAATCACTGTTATTTGCTTTTTTTCCCTCTGTATAAGTCTGGTCTTGGGAGTTCTTCTAGTGCACTTGTTAGCTCCGGATGTCAACCACAACAGTGATATAAGTTGTTCTTGTATGCCGCCCTCGGATCTGATGCAACTTTGCATTATTTTCATCTGGTTGGTAATTACTTTGGTTATTGCTTTTCTAGTTTTCTTCGGGCCGTGTTGATCATTATCATTTCCGGAGCCGGCCATCAGATTCTCATTACTTTAATTCAGTATAACAAAACTTTATCTTCACATAATTAAAGCTACATAACGTTTCTTAATAACTTTTACCAAACAACAGAAAAGAGACGGGGGATAATATGATGGTACCTCGTGACACACCAAACAAAGATAAAAAAAAAAACTCAACAGGATTTGCTGTTATAACTTGTGGAAAATCTAAAGTATGGAATGGAATTTGCTTAAAGTTCGGACAAAATGATTACTCTCTGGACATTCCCATAATTACCTGTACACCTAAGCCCCCGTAATTTGCTGTAACCCACAATTCGTTCCCTCTCTCTGCAGCTCCTTTTTGCATCAAACGATCAATGGAGAGCTAAGAGGGAGAGAGAGAGAGAGAGAGAGAGAGAGAAGCACAGAGAAAGAGGAAGAAGGTGGTAGGTTGGTTTTCTTGGAAAGCAAACAATGGCGTTTGCAGGAACAACCCAAAAGTGCATGGCCTGTGAGAAGACGGTTTATCAGGTTGATCGGCTAGCGGCAGATAACCGGATTTACCACAAAGCCTGTTTCCGGTGTCACCATTGCAGAGGTACCCTCAAGGTAAAATCAATCTGCTTCCATTAACTTCTTTCTGTCCCTTTTTTTGGTTCAGTGTCCATTCTCCCAAGAACATTATTGCAACATCATGCAGAGGTTCTGAATATTTGCAACATGACACGGGGGTTCTGGAATCTTTGGGTCTGAAAAGCATAATCCTCTATAAGTGGTAAAAGTACATAATCAATTCCTAGGATTTTCTAATCCACGCCTCATGTGTTTGTTCAAAGCTTGATCCTGAATGCATATTAACATTTTTTAACAGTACAATATGTTCATGGATTCTTCAAACCCACCAAGAAAAAGGGTAGATGATCGTGAAATATACTAAGTGCTCTTACATGGAACGTTTCTTCTTAATCAGCTCGGCAACTTCAACTCTTTCGAGGGGGTTCTCTACTGCCGCCCTCACTTTGACCAGCTCTTCAAGAGAACTGGGAGTCTGGACAAGAGTTTTGAAGGTAAAATTGGATACGCTCCCTCCGTTTGACAATCTTTGTCTCATTTCTTTATGTCGAATCGGATTCGAATATTAAGTAAATTTCAAATACGTACCGTTTGACAAGCCAATATAGGAAAAGGGGGAACAAAACTTATGAAGTATTGTCATCATCTTTACAGAATTTTCAGTGAGGGAAGTATTGGTCAGTTACTAACACTATGTTCTGAACACACTTTCAGGAACACCAAAAATCTCTAAACCAGAAAAGCCTGCCGACAATGAGGTACTTTTCTTGGTATATAGATACTTAATTACACCTAGACCCTAACGGGATACTAGTTCTGAAATAGTATGACCAGCATTACATCTCTGCTAGCTGCTAACTTAAAACATTTGGAATTTGATTCAACAGAATGCTACTGCGAACAAAGTCTCAAGCTTCTTTGCAGGCACCAGGGAGAAATGTGTTGGGTGTAACAAGACTGTTTATCCGATTGAGAGGGTAACAAACACAATATTCTCTGTGATACTCATCATTTTAATTCGATATGATTAGATGGTTGGAGGAGGACATAAAATTCTCCTTTTATTAAATGGAACGCTCTTTTGGTATCCCGAAATAAGTTGATCATTTTTGTTATTTGAACCGATAATTTTTCTAGTAGGCATATATCAGAATACCAAGTCATATAAACGCAACAATGGCAAGATGAATGAGATTCTTGAGAATATGCAGAAGTTTCTTGAGATCGTAATCGAAGAGGTATATTATACTCAAATAACACCATGAGACTTGATCAAGCAAAATTTACTTGTAGGTCACGGTCAATGGAACTGCGTACCACAAGAGCTGTTTCAAGTGCACCTATGGAGGTTGTACCATAAGCCCATCCAACTATATTGCACACGAGGGGAGACTCTACTGCAAGCACCACCACATCAAGCTCTTCAAGGAGAAAGGAAATTACAGCAAGCTCGAGACCGACTCCGAGAAAGAGCCTCTACCCACTCCCACGGAAATTGCTGCCGAGTCATAATCTTTGCTTGATGGAGATTGTCCTCTCATCGATCTCTACTCTTTGCTTGATGGAGATTGTCCTCTCATCGATCTCTACTCTTTTGTTTCTCAACCCTCCGATATTGAGCATTGTTTGAAGGTTTCTCAAGAGTGATTCCTGTCCTACATCAAAGATTTCGTGTTTATAATTTTCATCTGGCCTTTCCGGGTTTGTCAAGGGGTTCTTGCGTGAATTTGTGAAAGCTTGGGGAGCATGTATGCGATACATTATTTCATGTGAATCCATTTGTTCATCAATTTCGTTTTGCGATTTAATATTTCATGATATAGTTTGGCCTCGGGTCAAATTTGTGATTGACAACACGAAAAGGATAAAAAGAACACTTTTTATAGCACCTATGATCATTGGGTTGGGGTGGAGAAATTTATCGACTTAAAATTTTGAGGCTTTTAAGCAAAAAAAAATGTACTTTCTACTTGACACAAAGCCCGGTAATATTAAATACACCCGTATTTAAATCACCGAACATTTTCAGTTTTTTGCATTGAATTGCTCAACTTTAGTAATTACATAAAAACTGGTAGATAACCCTCAACATTTTATGCTTATCATGTCAGCTCCCTCTAGAGAAGCCGGATTCGTTATCTAGAAATTGGTTCAAGTAACTATCCTAACACGAATTGTGTTAGCAATTATATAAAACCAAGAGCGTAAACCAAATAGATCAAAAATCCAAACTAATCAAATTTCCAAACAACAGCAAACTAGTATGAAAATGAATCACTGTAAACCATACTAATCATATGACCATCAACAGAGGAAAAAAATCAATTAACCATTGTAGGTCTCCGGGTGTTGCTCTGTCAACAACTGCTTAGCTATTTGGTTAGAAAGTTAATATTACCGACTATAAATAATGCACGTAGAACAAGTTATCTATTGTACACATTTGTACAAGGTAAACCCCCACCAAACAGTATAAAGGCCAATTGGCAATAAAAAAAACTGTACAAAGCAGAATTTATCAAAGGACGAGCGCTTAATCAATGTTGCTACAGTCTCTTCTATTAATGTTGTCCGTCAATATCTCAGCTGCGAGTATCAGTAACTCAACCATCTCGAATCCTGCAGCAGAAACACGGTCGCCCTTCTCAGTGCTGGAGTCCCCACCAACATCAGCAGCCTCTTCAAAAAATTCACCAGATGATCTGAGATCTGTCTCGGCTGACCAACTAACAGGAAGGGAGCTACCAAGGGCTGTCTTCACAAGTTTTGCCTCTGTAACAATATTGTCCAGAGCTGACTTGCCAGAAACTGTTTCCTCGCACATAACCACATCTTTAACCTATAAAACAGATTGTAGCAGGACAATAGGTTAAAGTTCAAGCAACTAGAGAGCAGCCAAGAACTAATAGGTTTCTAGGCCTACATTCATGACAACATTTTCTTCTTTTCGTTTTGGCTTGTAAATACATGGAACATCAAACAGATCTCAGCGTGTATTAACAAAAACCGTAACTGAAGGAAAGAAGACGACCGATAAACCAAATGTCTAAGTTGATGGACTACTTCCCCCACCATTAAGATGATGAGAGTATGCAAGCCTTCGTATATGAAAACCATACAGATAATGGTGAATGATGATCACCTCCAAGAGCGCGACACGAAGCCTATGTACAGTAGAAGTCAGATGCTCCATGTTTTCCAAGCTCTCCTTAAGGGATGCATTTTCAATTCTCATCCTGCAAAGTGAATATAGTAAGTACACAATGTTAATATCGCATTCCAACAAGCAGTAAAAGGTCATTCAAAATAATTTGCAATATGACAACATCACCACACTAAGGTTAGCATACAAACCTTGCAAAATCCATGTCACTATAAGACCTCTTATTTGTGGTATTCCCCTCATGGTTCAAGTGCGATTTGGCTTCACTCGCACTATAAACTAGTGGATCAATCCAACGTCGCAGGTATGTTTTCTTAAGCATATTTTTCAATCTTCCGTCTCCAGCCTGAACAGTCCTTTGTTCTCCAGTGTAAGCCGAAAGCTTTCCTTGTTTCTGACTGATGTTCCTGCATAAATGTATTATTCTATCATAAACATCATAAAGTTGTTACTGTGAGTGGAAAAGAAAAAAAAGAGAAGCAAAGAAAATAAATAGAAACTCAGAAAGAAGCAGAAATGAGAAACAGAAACAAAGTTTACTTGTGTCCACATCTATATATTTATCTAGTTCAATGTTTTATCACCCAGAGAACTAGATGGATTGTCGTAAGCAGACAAATTGGAAGATAATCGTACAGTGAGCATGGCAGAGTAAGTTGTTTCAAACCTACCATGCCAATGGTAAGACGAAAGGAGGGCAAAAGGGGACGTGAACAGGAGAGAAGGAAAAAACTGGAAATAATTGCAGAAGTTTCAAGGCACGTGTAGTGAACAAAGGAGTGCACTTTATTTGGTTAATAGACACGTATATTCAATAGGTAACAGCTGCTTATGTCTTGAAGATGTACCCCATCCCACGGCCATGTCATCCCTGTCCAAACAGGTAGTGAATTGCCCATGTAACAAAAAACCTTTATTACTATGGTTGCAAAATTTCACACATAAAGGCAGGTCAGGAGGCTCAAATTTCGAGGTGGCATTGTTATCGAAAAGGCAGAGAGAGACTAGATATACAGGTGTTGCATCATATGTCATGACTCATGCCCTCTTTAGGGCATGTTCAATTCAAAACTCACCCACATAGCACAGTCAGCACTCAAGCTATATGCTCGTTCGACCCAAGGAAATGAATACTGAAGCATTCACAAATTTGACCCTATGCTTGCTAGCTCAACGTACAGCATTGATCACTATGATAGACCACAGAGAATGTCCATGGATCCTGACCAGCACATTGAAACTTGCGTAATTGCAGGTACATATGTTTCTTTTAAGGAGATCGCATATAGATAAACAAATTTCTATAAAGCTATTCAGATAGGCGACCAAATAACATACGTACTCTTGTAATAGTTGGTATTTCTGCTTCAATTGCGCCAATTCCATCAGAGCTTTCACCTTTTCATTCGCCACCTAAACCAGTATAAGTATTTGCTCAGCCCAACATTGATCCATGTAACAAAATCACTAAGTGAATTGTACTAAATTATGCAGAGCATCGTCCAAGACGAGAGAAAATAAGAATGCCTCAGGCATTAACTCACAGCTCGCACATTGTGCGAGATATGTAACTCATACAATAATACATCTCAAAATACATCTTAAAATGCCAGTATGATTTGGTCTCAGGTGTGACATTCAACCAGATACAACCCATACCTCTATTAGTGATGCAAACCAGTGAATATGAAGTAGCACGCATCTATCTAAAATAGAACCCTTTAATTAGCTACTCCTGTAATTGGCATGAAAAACAAACCCAGAGACGGTTCACCACTTTTCCTCAAGTTCTGGAGTCCATGAACAGAAAATGCTTCTTTCCAAACAGGCATCTTTAATTATAGGATGAACGTCTTTAAAACCCAAACCCTTTAGCTACTCCTCCCATACAACTTTACGACCCAATATCATAAACGTACAACCATACGATTTGCATTCTCCTTCATATCCATTAATTCTCATGTATCATATAAACAAAAAATAAGTTATACATCTTTCGTATAACCTCACTTAGTCTCAATGAAAAGGAAACATTCACCCTTATGATATTGAACAACTAAAAGGCAAAACATTACTTGTAGTAAATTTCGCTGAAGCTCCTCCACTTTCTTTTGGAGAGCTGCATTTACATTACTCTCTAGTAAATACCTTTCTTCCTGCTGTGATAGAAGCAACAGTGCTGCAACCTGAAAGGAGTTCAACAGACTACTGATCAAAGAAGAAAAAGTGCACTTTGTCATAAGACACCCTCTCCATCACTAAAACACAAACTAAAAAGTAAGGACCTATGTTTTCCAGCAGAAGGGGATGAGAAATATTCAGTAACCTTTTCTTGCAATGCCTGAGAAAGGGCTTCCGGAGCATCACCAGTTCCAACGATAAATCTGTTTGTCAAGTCAGGAACGCTCATCTGCAAATATATGGAGGGGATATGGTTTAACATAGTAAGTGAATTGAATATTGGAAACAAATTAACTCAGATGGAGATTTGACGATAAGGTCTTTAGACTAAAACAGGTGTAGCGCCTTGATATTTCAGCTGTTGAGAGTACATACCAAGAATGGACTAGAAGTTCATACACAATTGCATCACTAATGTAACAGGCATGGATTTTTACAACATAAGTCTCAGAAGAAAGAAAATTTGATAGAGCAAGCAATAGTATACCAGCAAAAAGTAAGTGCATTCTTCAAATCCATTAAAACCAACTTGGAAATTGTCAACAAACGAAGAGAATGAACTCAAGTGACACCACTACCTCATTGTACGAGGTCAACAAAATCAATCAGATCACATATAGCCAGAAAAAATTGAGCAATGCAGCCAGTACAATGTACCTCAGTACACAAGTTGGAGCCAGCATCATTATTGATATGTACATCTCGACATTCACTTTCTTGCAGCTTTATGTTTCCCCGAGGAGACATTAGATTTTGATCTCCATTCATGTCAAGTTGCCTAATTTTATCTTCAATGACATCAATTGTTGATTTTAGATGGGAATATCCATTATCAAGTAAGTGAACGATGTGAACTCTGTGCTGAGAATGCAAATGAAGTAACCCCGATATCTCCTTCTTCATTTTGTCCTGTGAAAAGATCTGCATGCAAATGAATAAATCAGAAGAAAAAAAGCAGCACCACATTATCTCTCAGTTATGGAAAACCTAAGCTCTCACATTCAGCTTTTCCATATCGCCGACTTTCTTCTTCAAATGCTTTTCAATTTCCAGACCCTATTTCGCAAATTGAATAGAAAAGAGTCAAAGTCAAGGAAAAGGCAAAGGCAAAGGAACTTCAGTTTATTACATGACATATACCAGAAAGTACATCCCATACCATACGTAGCTGGTTTTCAAGACTACCCACAGAATTTCTCAGCATATCCACCTCTTCTTCCAGTGCAGCCTGTCTGAAAGAAAAGTCAATGGAGTTGCAAATGGAAACCAAACAAAGATTATTTAAACGGTATATCTCTTTTAATGCTTGATGTGATTGATGTTCAATCTCAAATGCAGAAGTGTTGCAAGCCATTGTTGCTAAACTTGTTAAACTTTGCATACCATACCGTTAACTTTAAGATACTCAATAACGGAGAAATGATATTCCTTTAGATCACTTCTGAAAGTGGCAGGTGCGGCATCACTATGCATCATCGTATAGTTTAAACCGGGTGATAAACAAGCAGAGAGAGTAAGAAATGTCAAAGTTTAGCAGGTATAGTAGCATATTCCATAAACCTTTTTGCTTCTCTCAGGCTGTGTTATAGTCTTAGATTCAAAGAGTAATGCAAGAGCTTTTTATAGTTGATCCGGTTCCTAGTATTGAAAGAGTTGTCTACGTAAATCTGCAGTTCAGTAGAGGTAAGAAGTTATGAATTTACGGAAGTTCAGAAATTTGCATAATGCTTAAATGATCATAAGGGTAGGAGTTGTAGGTAAATTAAGGTCGAATTGCTAAGTTCCAATTGTTAGCTTTAACCCAGCCCATCTGCTCATGCCAGCCCATTACTATGCTACAGCGACATTGGCCTTCTTTTCCTTTTCCTCCTTTCTACACCTACAATCAAACCTCTAACAACTCCTTTCAACATTTCACAACCTCGCAATAAGCACAACCAAATACCTCAAAAGATCAGCCCTTGCAACATAAACCCTCACAAAAAGTAATTTTCTTACCCCTAGACCACCCCCAAGGAAAAGAAAATAGTGGAAGGAAGACCGCAACCTTGCTATAAACACTTCATAACCCTCAGAAGCTCCCATAATTTCTATACCCTATAAGCCTGAGCCTTTTCTTTGACTTCCGTTCACCATTTTTTGTTCTGGCATCAAAGTAATGTTGCAAATAGTGTTGTAAAGGTAGGAAAGGGTGATGCGTTGTCCTAGTTGGCCCGTCGTGCTCTATTATCAATACCTTGCCTTTGCCATTGGCTTCTTCCCTTAGAAAAAGCAACCAAGTCTGGAGATCTGAGGTAGATCAATTTAAAAGCAGATTGGCAGGGTGAAAACGTTCTATGGTTTTGAGAGAAGGAGGCATACTCGATTTAATGAAGTAGGGAATGTGCTTCTTTTCAGTGAAATCTTTCTACTCGATGTTGACAGCTAAAGTGGGTTCCCCATTCCCATGGAAACAAGTGCGGTGCTCTTATGCTCTCTTTGGGTGTGCTTGCTAGAAATGCTATAATGACTGGCAATAATCTTAGGAGGACAAAGAAGATCTATATAAATTGGTCTTAGAAAGGACCATCTCCTGTAACATTACCCAGTTGATCAGGAGTTGTGGTTTTGACTTTCAATTTGATGAACTGGGTGACGCCCCAATCAGTTATAGACTTGCAGAGGTGCCCATCCCTGTATAAGAGACAAAGGCATAAATCGAAGATTTGGGATTTGACCCCATTGTGTCTATGTTTGTGTTTATGGAGGGAGAGAAATTCTAGAGCTTCTGAGGGAGTTGATGGCTTCATTTCTGTCCACTCTTTACAAAATGAGAGAAATAGAAAGGCTTTTGAGGGCGTCTACACCTAGAGGTAAGTCTTTCCTTTAGCACAATACTTTAATCTTTAAATGGAGACTGTGCCTTGCTCCTAATCCCTTCTTGCCTTTCCTTGAGATAGGTATTTTGTTTACTTTTTCTGTACATAGCTTTGCCAGACTTTAGCGACTTTTTGACATCCATTTTTCCTTATGAAAAAAAATATAGCAGTAGGAACCTCACCTATAGCTGGAAAGTCATTAACCAGCTCTCCCTTCTTCATTGGGAGTGAATGTTGTATGCAAGTCGTGGGGGAGTAATTGCCGTACAAGTATAGAGTATCTAAATATACGTTGAGACATGAAAAAGTAAATTGTGCGAAAAGCTCAAAACTTAACAAAGGAAACAAAGGACTTTGGATAGCTTCTTGCCAGTAGCATTATTATGAGTAGTTTAACACCAGCTGATAGGTTATCACAAAATCATTACATAAGGCACCAGTGCATGAGCTGGAGCAGAAGTTCTAGTAACAAAAAGAAATTACTAATAAATGTAAAGCAAAATAATATTCAAGCATTAATTACCACAGAATGTTATGTACCATCATAATTGTTTAAGCAAGCCAAAAACTAAGCTTATCAAGGCTTACGATGTATTTTGAAGTGGAGCTTTCCCCATAGTCATTGAAACTCCACATATCTTCTGAATCACGCAGAAGAGACTCGCATTTGTCTTCCCAACTTGCATCGTCAGAACCCCTAACAGAATGCTGTCTGATCTCATAAAACTTCATTATAACCTGGCATAATTTCAAATCACGTCCATCAAACATAGATGAAGGGATGTTGGATTCTTCAAGCTTTTGTCTCGTGGAAACACAGTAAAGTAACAAACATAAGAAAGAGAAGAAAATTGGTCGCTGAAGAATAATGAGAACTTGTGATGCACTAGATCGCAAATGATGTGTCCAGTGTATAATTGACAGTTATAAGTTAAAAGCAACTTCAGTGTCACTTCTATCATAAATATTATTACCTGTCATTTGGTAACGATAATATACTAAACAACGAAATAGCCCCAAAAGCCGATGCACTTAGGCTTCATACAAAAAGAAAGAAAGGCACGTGTATATGTCAAGCATAACAAAATGAAAAATAGCAAGAAAAATATTAGGAAAGGTTAAGTGGAACGATGGAAGACGCATTACATATCTCATTCATAATTTTTGGAAGGGAAACGTAGAGCAGAGGCTTATAAGATGGTTAGGTCGAATAGCAAAAAGACAGGAGGGTATCGGTTGTTTCGGATGGTGACATGTTAAGGGCGGTTGTTACTTGGTCGTGTAAGCAGTGTTCCACCCTTGGGCTGTTTATTAATTTACCTTTGAGAAACATAAGCATAGAGGCTTACAAGATGCCTTTATTTCTAGTCAACATCGATTATGAAATCGATTAGACGGAGAATTAGGCTGATCGTGTCAGGAAAGAATTTTGAGAAGTGGTCTAAGGCTTTAGGAACTTGACAAGCAATGTGAGTGTTGTACAGCGTGCATCACGAGGGTTTTAAAGTAGAAGACCATGTTTTGTTTATTTTTTCATCATTTTTTTCTCTTTCAACAAGTAAACACGACCTATTGTTATACACTCGTAGGGGTAATTTTTGTCTATAACACCCTTATGATTTCGAGGGGTTGCGTCACAACTCAGGCACCAGATTCTTGGGTTTAGTTACGTATACACCTACGAGGCTACGATATCAAAAAATCTGTAGTATGTCGTCCACGAGTAATAGAAATAGAGTAGAGGCCTTGGCTTTCCTTCTCCCTTGATAGTTTCACTTCACCTCATTGTAGTTTAAGATGTTGCAATGCACCTCCATCTTTTTGCAAAATTGCAGAAAAGTCAACTTCAACGCCATCGGTCAAAAAAATACTGGTGCCTTCAGTTAGCGACATCTTTTTTAACCTTTAGTGGCCATTATGTACTTCTGCCAAAAGTCTTGCAACTTCTAAGAGTTGGCCATTACCTGCAACCAAAGAGCCTCCTTCCCTTCCTCCCCCTCTCGACATACGTCTCCAAACAACATACCCAGTTAACTAAGGTAGAACGGAACACAAGATGCAAATTCCTGATCCACATATTCTGCACTTCACCAATTTGTGTGTTCGCAGCTTGGTATTGTGGGTTGTTACATGTATAACATATGATACAATCTTTTGATACTGAAATTCTCATCTGAAGATCCCGTGTCCACTCTGAAATTTGTGTACAGAAAAACCTGCATTGCCTCTGTGTGCACTTAAACTAACCTATCCTGAGGATATTCAAGGTAAAGATAAATACCTTCCTAAAAGTTTCATTTTGCTTCTCTTGCTTTTCTAGATCAACCCTCAGTGCGGCTGAAAGCTTCTTTTCTTCCCAACAGTCAGAGGTAAGTTCTTCTACCCTGCCTCACCAACAGAATATGTCCAACAATATGAACGATTTAACTTCCATACAAAAGTTTTACAGCAGAAAGTTTCCCTTAATAGTCCCCAAAAGGAGGAAGAAAGCGAAAAGAACAAAATCAAGAAATTGGCAACCTGTAATATGAGTGACAAGGAGATGAAAACTTAAAACAACACTACAATACAGATTAGAAAATATTAAAAGAAGTATGAAGTATGGTGTTTGCTTCCGTAAACATAGATGGAAACCCACTTTGGAAATATGAACTGAAGGATAGACAAAGACTACTTCAATAAAGAAGACGTATTTAATAGACATTAGGCTTGAGAACGATATGAACTGAAAGAACACATTAGGCTTGAGAACCATGTGGTGCAATTAAGCAATTGACCCTTGTGTAGAACCAAGAAAGAAGACCGACTTGATATAGATTCTTAGAAATGTGGCGATTTTGTGAACAAAATATTTTATCCTTCAAAAATGAATAATTACCTATGACTCTTTTCGTCATGGATACCAATCTTATGTGTCACGCTTACTTTTTTCTATTCTCTTTAATTTCTAGGCACTGTGCATCATTTTTCAATTTTACGTCCAACAAGTGCCATAATAATGCCTATAAGATGGCACGTTCAGTCGATTTTCTCAGAATCAAAACTAGGAAAGGACAATGAGCACTTAGTCATTAAGGAAATACCTCTTCCTGAAATCATTTAACTTTTCCGACATGAATTCCTCCTTTTCCTTAGCTTTCTCAGCCTGTTACCAGTCATATAAATGTTTCAACGCCATTTCAAAAATTAAGCGTAATCTATAAATTGAACAGAAAAGAAAAGCAAAAGAACAAGGTAAAAATATAAACAATGAAAGGACGTCACAACCTCCATTATCGAGTGATCTCTTTCAGCAAATGCAGCAGCAACACTACTCTGGAAAAATTTAACTTGCTTCTCTGCTTCCATATTCTGTAATCGATAAATTGTATAAGCATATGACCGAACTAGAATGCAATCGTGATAGGATGTCCCTCAGTTCCCTTTTCAGTATCCCAAAATAAGGAACAACGAACTTCTTGTTACCAATCGAGTCCAGTAAACGAGTGATTAGATTCCTCGCCAAAACAAAACAGGAACTTAGTCTGAGAACAAATAATAGTTCCAGAAACTAAAGATTTAAATACATAAACTATCATCAACTCATTTGTAGCAATGTTTCTTCCAAAACTGTGTATAGGGGAACGAAAAATGCTAAAAAAATCTAGTTATCCAACGCCTTTTTAATAGGTACCTAAACTTCAGATCTCCGGAGAAATTGGTGAATACAAGGCAACCTTAACTACATTCACTAGCAAGCTATACATGTCTAAATAATTAAGAACACATAAATGATGTGTTGCACCAGATGCATATCGGCACCAATATGCACCAATACCGATAATACAGCCTCAGCAGAGTATTCGTGCTTCCTAGGAATTGCATATTGCAGGCTTGTGGAGTCAGGAAAGAAAGCATACGGACTGCCCTTTCACAGAGTATGAGGTGCTGGAGACTCTTAATCTTCAAAGCCAGAGTTCTGGATGGTTTCACCATGGTTCCTTCTGTAGATGTTAGATGTGATTGAAGCAGATTGGCATTTCTACTGTTCTACTGTAGATTTATGGCTAATTAGCATGGTGGGAGCATCAAAGCAACTGGCTAAGTTACTTTCCATGAGCTTCAGGAGGCTAGCGGGTCACTTGGTACCAATAAATTATGTTGTAAATTGTAATATACTTCTCTTGGGAAAGTAGCTTTGGATAATTTCTTTGAAATGAGGAAGGTGTTAATGGTAAACATAAAACATTCTCTATAAGTTAGCTTCTAACCCAAACACTTCTCCAGTGTGTGTCCTATGTGAATGATTATTGCCTAGAGAAAGGGGGAAGTGGAAAGAATTGGGGGGGGGGGGGGGGGGGTAAGAGATAGGGAGACAGAGAGAGGGAGGATGGAGACGAAGAGAGGGAGAGAGAGTACCTTTGAGACCTCCACACTATGGAGATCGGCCAACTGACTCTGGAAACAGCAAAAAAGTAGCATGTCTTATTAACAGCGGTGCAAGGGATTGCCAATGAAACTGGCAGATGGAAAGGAACCTTACTTTAATACGATAAGCCTCTTCGAGCTCCTCTTGAAAATTCAAGTTCTCTCTTACGCAAGCAGCTAATTTCTTTCTCAAGTCCTCAATCTCCTGCTCCAAACCAGCTGTCCTAATTGGGAATTAATTACAATACAAGCTACCGCTACTGCCTGACTACAAACATGGTAATCACGATGTAGAAAATGTTGGCTTCTTTTGGACTTTAGTATAATTTTTCTACCTCTGGAAATGCATTCGGGTAGCCACAGAAAGATAGCTAGGTCCAGCGTGCTGCATACACAGTTGTTCAATGTCCTTGTGTAATTCACCACGCTCTACAAAACAAAATAAAAAACATGACAGATTTGTAAGTGCCCAACTGGCATCTTGGCTTCGTATAAATGGCTGCCAGGCGTGTAAGCCAGAGCTCACAAATCTATCATCAACTAGTTAAGGAACATATTTGCAAGAAGCTGGTGAGTAATAAATCATGTTGAGATAAATAGTGAAAATTGGGTTTAAGGGGCATTGTCTATTGGCATGCTAGATAATTTTTTAAAGTGGAAGCGGAAGAGCACGACATGCTATGTTACTTGGACTCGGTACATGTGTCCGGATCGGATACGTGTCCAAGTGTCGGACTCGTCTAATTTTGAAAACTCAAGACACGTGGACACGGCAAAATGTTCATATTTACTATTGTTTTTTAGTTATTTCGAAGGCAAAAAGATGTTTTATGTGATGCATTTGGTTTTAATTGACAACTTATCTCCACTCAAAGCAACTACTAATTAAACAAAAGACTATAAGAAAGTATCACAATGGCATATCCTATGAGATGTGTCGGACACATATCCCATACCCATGTCCAAGTGTCGAGTGTCTGACATGGGTACTTCACGCAAAACCAAAGAGTCCATGTAACACAGACGACATGTCCTCCTTGGAAAAAGAAAGCCCAGCCATCCCCCCATGAAAAATGCTGCAAACGTATATGTAGACACTAAAAATTTATTTACTAGTCAATAGTAAATAATTTAGTGTCTGGTCAATTATACAACGCCGCAGAAAATACGGGTCAAGATTCCGACGTGGAGTCAAACAAGACAACAAGCTCGAAGTCAAAGACAAGTTGGAAGAACTAGTCAAAATAAAAGTACTTGGTTCAACCCATGTCTTGCTACCAGAAGATTCAAATAAGTCAAGTTTGATTGAAAGAGATTAAATGGAAAGAAATCAACTAAATTGATTCAGATTAAATTAAAGGGAGACAAAATCTCTTTAATTACGAAGTCAAACCTCAAATCATGGGCTTTCCAGAATTAAACCCACTGCCTTGCCTATAAATAGAGGGCTTGGAGCAGGAAAGAAAGACAGACAGTGGGTCTCCGCGATCAAAGTCAAAGCTCTGCCGAAACGCTGTCGTCCCCAGGTTGTGCTTCATTTGAAGAACAATACGCACTAACGCAGTGCCGTTCTTCAATCGAGCACTTCCAAGTCACGAAAATCGGTTTCTCTTTTGCCTTGAATCCAAAAGGAATTCGCCTTCAGCATCAATGATTCTACAAGTCAAGGATCAACATACTTGTTCGGGATAAAGCTTCAAAGCCCTCGAGCAAGCATTGCTTCGACTATCTTTCAAGCGTGAAGATTGAAAAAGTCAAAATCCACGTTCTAAGATCAAGCTATTTCAACCCTTGGATCATGACCAAATCGGAGATCGAATCAGAGGATTTTACATTCGTTTTACGTAAAAATCACAGAGTGGTGTAACCTAAAATTTTAAATTTGATAAATTGAATTTTGTGCAACTATTTCTTGTCTTGCAGTTTAGACACAAAATTTGTGTACAAATTTTTGGCACGCCCAGTGGGACCACTCTACCTCTCATCTCCTTCTCCATAAGAAGATAATCAAAGCCTACACTACACGTCAAATACTTCCGAACATCATTTCAATTTGCCGGTTATGATAACTAGTGCCATTTCACTTGAAGAACAACTGGCCGCTATGGCTCGTGCAATTGAAAAACTAACAAAGACGGTAGAGGAAAAAGATCTTCAGATTGCAAACTTGATGAACAAGTCGGAATTGAAGAAAAGTGGAGAATCAAAGTCAGGTGACGTTGGTGATGCAGACGAAGCTCTCAAGCAAGATGATACCAATGAACATCCTGACGCATCTACCTTCGGCGGACATGAAAACAAGGAGAACAGGTTCATCTCCATGGCTTCCCTGTCTGTCCAACAACTACAAGAAATGATAGCAAACACAATCAAGGCTCAATACGGAGGACCGTCTCGCGACACTCATGTACTCGAAGCCTTATACAAAGAGAATCGACAACATGAGAATGCCAGTCGGGTATCAACCGCCTAGGTTTCAACAGTTTGATGGGAAGGGCAACCCAAGGCAGCACGTCCCCCATTTCATTGAGACTTGCAACAATGCTGGAACAGAAGGGGACCTCCTCGTGAAGCAGTTCGTTCTATCTCTTAAAGGGAACGCCTTCGATTGGTATACGGATTGAAACCCAAGTCGATAAATTGTTGGGAAGAAATGGAGCGAGAATTTCAAAATCGCTTCTACAGCACCCGTCGCTCTGTGAGTATGATGGAGCTCACAAACACCAAGCAACGAAAAGAAGAGCCTGTAGTGGATTACATCAACATGTGGCGAACTTTGAGCTTGGACTGTAAAGAAAGATTGTTCGAAGCCTATGCCGTAGAAATGTGTATGCAAGGCAAGCATGGGGGGCTCCTATACATTTTACAAGGTAACAAGCCCCGTACCTTTGAGGAGCTAAGAACACGAGGCCACAACATGGAGATCACCATATCAAGTCACGGTGGAAGTAATCCACCAATAGGTGACCCCCTTGAAGACACCAGAGAAGCGAGATGGCGATGGGGTTCAAAAGCAACCACCGAAGATTCAATGGTTGTCACGGCAACTCCATTGAAGACCTTTGATAAACATAGAAAAGAGAAACAAGACAAGAAGAAAAATCAGCCCCAAGGTAGAGAAAGTACATGGCCAAAGTTCAAAGAGTTAGAACAAAAATTCTATCCCTTTTCAAACTCAAAAGTCCCGGATACTAGACTTTCTACTCGAACATAAGCTTATTGATCTCCCTAAGTAGAAACGAGCGGAAGAAGCGGGGCAGGATAACAACCCGAGGTACTGTAAGTACCACCGGCTCATCAATCATCCTACCGAGAAGTGCTTCATGCTCAAGGAGGTGACTATGGACTTGTCCAGAAAAAAGAAAATCAAAATACATGATGAGGAGGTAGAAGAATCAAATAACGCTTCCGTCGTCTTTGGATCCATAGTCTCTATAGCTCTTTATCAGCAGCAAGAGAACAGATAGCCTAAGGCCTCCGTGCTGGGGGCATCAAAAGCTTGAAAGATCCCCAAAAGACTCAGCATCCCTTTGAAGCCCCTCGAAATGTAAAGAGGCCAAGCCCTTCACATGGGATGCACTGAAATCATATCCAAGATCAAGCTCTACAGCCCTTGGGTATAATAACATAAATTAATAAAAAAATTAAAGTCAAGTCGTCTTCATCCGATCAAGCTTCAAGCCCGGATTCAAAGGTGACCGTCGCATTGTCTGGTTAGAGATCAAGCTCTGAAGCCCTTCAACTAGCTGCAAGTCGTCTTCATCCGATCAAGCTTCAAGCCTGGATTCGAAGGTCAACGATGCATCGTCTGGTTGAAGATCAAGCTCTAAAGCCCTTCAACTTACTGCAAATCGTCTTCATCGGATGAAGCTCAATGCCCGAAATGAAGACTGAAATCAAAGATCAATCAACGCTCCTCAGCACAAGCAAAAACTGCACGAGCAATGCTCCTCAGCACGAGCTTAAACTACAAGATCAACTCAACACTCCTCGGCACGAACTTAAACTGCACAATCAACGCTCCTCAGCACGAGCCAAAACTGCACGAGCAATGCTCCTCAGCAAGAGCTTAAACTGCAAGGTCAACTCAACGCTCCTCGGCACGAGCTTAAACTGCACAAACAATCAACGCTCCTCACCACGAGCAAAAACTGCACGAGCAATGCTCCTCAGCACGAGCTTAAACTGCAAGGTCAACTCAACACTCCTCGGCACAAGCTTAAATTGCACAATCAACGCTCCTCGTTACGAGCCAAAACTGCACGAGCAATGCTCCTCAGCACGAGCTTAAACTGCAAGATCAACTCAACGCTCCTCGGCATGAGCTTAAACTACACAATCAACGCTCCTCAGCACGAGACAAAAC
This sequence comes from Escallonia herrerae, assembly GCA_033070095.1. Lineage (NCBI taxonomy): Eukaryota > Viridiplantae > Streptophyta > Magnoliopsida > Escalloniales > Escalloniaceae > Escallonia > Escallonia herrerae. Next base: position 143,744 of record JAVXUP010000167.1, on the reverse strand, counting down.
TGCACGAGCAATGCTCCTCAACACGAGCTTAAACTGCAAGATCAACTCAACGCTCCTCGGCACGATCTTAAACTGCACAATCAACGCTCCTTAGCACGAGCTCAAACTGCACGAACAACGCTCCTCAGCACGAGCCTAAATTGCAGTATCAATGCTCCTGGCCCACACGAGCTAAAACTGTGAACAGCTAAACAAAAAAAATTAAAATTAAAAATGGCAATCTATGACAGTCTTGAGCCCAATTTTAGTTTCATGCAAAGCACAAGGAACGCGCAAGTCCTGTCAAGTTCAACTGCCAAGGAAGGGGGGCAACTCCAATAGCGAGTCCTACTGAGCTCAGACTTGTGGAAGTGCAGGTCAACGAGAGACTATGCAAAGGAGGACGAGTCCAATCGCATGTCTTTTCGAGCACACTTTCAATGCGATAAGAATCTGAAGTCGTCTCTGTCTTGCAAACGTGCAGGTCAACCGGAAGCATGCAAAAGAAGGCATACCCGACTACATGTCTTGTCAAGCACACTTTCCTGCAAAATGAGTCATGTTGCAATCACGATCATAACGCTGGTCGACAGAGGACTCGCACATGAGGAAAAGTCAACGTGCGAGATGTGTCGAGCGCATTTCTGGAACTAGCTGATGGAGCGATGTTGCTGTCGCAGTCATAATGCTAGTCGACAGAGGACTCGCACATGAGGGAAAGTCAACATGCGAGACGTGTCGAGCGCATTTCTGAAACTAGCTGATGGAGCGATGTTGCTATCGCGGTCATAATGCTAGTCGACAGAGGACTTGAACATGAGGAAAAGTCAACGTGCGAGACGTGTCGAGCACATTTCTGGAACTAGATGATGGAGTGATGCTACAGTCACGATCATGATGCTGGTCGACAGAGGACTCGCACATAAGGGAAAGTCAACGTGCAAGACGTGTCGAGCGCATTCCTGGATCAAGCTGGTAGAGTCACATGGCAATGGCGGTCATAATGCTAGTCAACAGAGGACTCGCACATGGGTGGAAAAGTTAACGTGCGAGACGTGTCGAGCGCAATTCTGGAACTATCTGATGGATTGAAGCTACAATCCACGATCATAATACTGGTCGACAGAGGACTCGCACACGAGGGAAAGTCAACGTGCGAGACGTGTCGAGCGCATTATCACAGTCAGTTGGCGAGCCTTGATGTGGTCACGTCTGTCGAGTCGACAAATGACCTGCACATAGGAAAAGTCAAAATCCAGTCATGTCGAACAATTCTTCGAAGCAATCCGATAAGTCTTGCCGCAACTGTTTCCATAATGGAGGTCAACAGAGGACTCGCAGAGGAGAAAAAGTCCACATGCAAGACGTGTCGAGCACATTTATGGCTGGAGCCGATCAATTGAGTCTTGTTGCGGACGTGCTCAGAAATACCGGTCAACAAAGGACGTCGCTTATAAGAGATAGTCCAAATGCAAATTTATTGGGCAGGTCTTCGTAGCAGTCAGGTCACACGCACATTGTAGCAAAGGACTTGGCATCTATGTTACATGGACTCTTCGGTTTTGCGTGAAGTACCCGTGTCGGACACTCGACACTTGAACATGGGTATGGGATATGTGTCCGACACATCTCATAGGATATGCCATTATTATACTATCTTATAGTCTTTTGTTTAATTAGTAGTTGCTTTGAGTGGAGATAAGTTGTCAATTAAAACCAAATGCATCACATAAAACACCCTTTTGCCTTCGAAATAACTAAAAAGCAATAATAAATATGAACATTTTGCCGTGTTCCTGTGTCTTGCATTTTCAAAATTAGACGAGTCCGACACTTGGACACGTGTCCGATCCGGACACTCGTACCGAGTCCATGTAACATAGCTTGGCATCGAAATAGCGACCAAAAAAAGAAAAGAAAGGTCATCGTCATTGCTTATATAATGTACATGGCTAAGATACAAAAGAAAATATACATATAAAAAAAATTGTCATTACTTATGTAATGTACACGATTTACAAAAAAGGGAAAAAATGGCATGGTCAGAATGTTCAAAAAGAAACAAAAAAATAAAGGTGAAGAAAAGTCAAAGAAAGGAAGAAAGAAGTGGGCGTTCAACCCGAGAAAAAAAAAGACAGAAGAGAAGCAGAAATGTCGGCAGAAGACAACGCCGGAAACAATCTGGAAGATCGGTTGCAACCCGACAAGACGGCAAGGTGGAATGTCGGCAGCAGCGACGGGGCGCGGTCAACGGGCTTCCTGCAACAGCCATGGCGACGACCAGCGGCGCACCAGTAACATCCGCGACAAAAGGCGATGACTGCGGGAACAACGGCAACAGCGGCAACAGCGGCAACAACGGCAAAGGACGTCGACGCATCTCTCTTTCTCCGGTCACCAGATCAGCCACCGAACACCATGCGCTGGCCACGCCCGCTACGGTCAGCCACCAAAAGATCCATCGGTCGTTTCTCCTTCAACCGCTGCCTTCACCAACGCGAACAGACAACCACCGGTCAGCCGCGAACTACTCACCACCGTCGCTGTCACTAGATCTCCTCTATCCAGCAACCTTCAGATCTGCGACCACCGGATCTGTCGCCATTCCTCAACAATCTTAACCGCAAAATGGGTGCCGGATCTTTTTCCTTCCATCCACAGTCAACATTCCACCACTGTCGGTGCCGCAGGATTTATGCTTGTTACAAAAAAATAAAAATAAAAGAAGGAAAAAAGTCTTCGTCCGGCGATTGATCCACGACGGCAAGCGGGGGATGCCGGCGATGGGTCAACAACCAACACATATGACATCTTCTCCGAGAAGAACATTGCGCCACTGTAGGGAACACCTCCTCCTCTGATGAACACCTTCTCGATTGCGTGGCTGTGGAGGTACCGTTCGTGCACTACTGTTGGCGGTAAAACAGAGTAAGTCGTCTTGGTCTATGTGCATGGTTGTGGAGGATTCGGTTGGTGCACGGCTGTTAGCGGTGAAACGGGGTAACCCAATGACGACATCGGGATGCACATGGCTGTGACCGATGGAGACGGCAAAGGGCTCAATCGGCCTTGAGGTCAACACTAATGCAATCGTCAAAGTCAAGGTCCATTGCAGCTCATTATATAAAGGCATGAAACCCTAAGCAGACAGGGCAACGAGACTTGGGTCGGTGTGAACCTCATGGATAAAGCCCATGCAACAGAATGAGAAAAGAAAAAAAAGTCATATGGGGCAAGATGACATTTGTGCTCACACAATGACCGGTGACCGAGACGATCACATGATCAACGAGCTCGTTAATCGCCAAAGTTCTGATTAGAAGGTCACAGTCGTCCAGACCGTATAGCTTGTGGGTTGGGATGACTTCATAAATGCATAAAATCCTAGAGATCCATTGGCGGCAAGCGTTAAGAAAGTGAGTCGATGCCAATTTCACTGGTGAGGCGCATTCAAAATAATTTTCTTGTCTTAAAAAAAATAAAAGAGACAGATACTTCAAGCCTCGCACGGTAACCTACAAAAAGAGGTATCGCACGAGTCTTGAAGTGGGGGCATTTTGTAGACACTAAAAATTTATTTACTAGTCAATAGTAAATAATTTAGTGTCTGGTCAATTATTCAACGCCGCAAAAAATACGGGTCAAGATTCCGATGTGGAGTCAAACAAGACAACAAGCTCGAAGTCAAAGACAAGTTGGAAGAACTAGTCAAAATAAAAGTACTTGGTTCAACCCATGTCTTGCTACCAGAAGATTCAAATAAGTCAAGTTTGATCGAAAGAGATTAAATGGAAAGAAATCAACTTAATTGATTCAGATTGAATTAAAGGGAGACAAAATCTCTTTAATTACGAAGTCAAACCTCAAATCATGGGCTTTCCAGAATTAAACCCACTGCCTTGCCTATAAATAGAGGGCTTGGGACAAGAATGAAAGACAGACAGTGGGTCTCCACGATCAAAGTCAAAGCTTCGCCGAAACGCAGTTGTCTCCCAGGTTGTGCTTCATTTGAAGAACAATACGCACTAACGCATTGTCGTTCTTCAATTGAGCACTTCCAAGTCAGGAAGATCGGTTTCTCTTTTGCCATGAATGGAAGAGGAATTTGCCTTCAACATCAATGATTCTACAAGTCAAGGATCAACATACTTGTTCGGGATAAAGTTTCAAAGCCCTCAAGCAAGCATTGCTTCGACTATCTTTCAAGCGTGAAGATTGAAAAAGTCAAAATCCACGTTCTAAGATCAAGCTATTTCAACCCTTGGATCATGACCAAATCGGAGATCGAATCAGAGGATTTTACATTCGTTTTACGTAAAAATCACAGAGTGGTGTAACCTAAAATTTTAAATTTGATAAATTGAATTTTGTGCAACTATTTCTTGTCTTGCAGTTTAGACATGAAATTTGTGTGTACAGTATACACCAAGTTGGTTGAGACCAATAATTTTTAATGGAGAAGAGGGATATATCTAACATACCTATGCATCACATATTCCCTAGATGGCTATGTGCCTCTAATTAGAAAGCATTGTAAATTCTACCACTGTAACTCACAACTTGCAAGTTTACCACCACCTTTAATTGTATATAAGTTCAACGCAACCAAGGGTTTGAACCCATGTACACAAGAGTAACTATTAACTAGCTATGCAACTAACTTAACTGACCAGAAACTCATGTAATCTCCTCCACTAAAATGCCTTTGAATGGAATGTGCAAGAGGGTCCCACTTAGGTTATGGTGCAATTTATTATCACTAGCTATTCCAACTATATAGGCTCACTTGCGTAAATTGCAGTCTTCTTTGATGAGGGCACGATTTCCTTAACGTATCAGTTGATGTGTATGAAGGACTAGTGATAACCGTCAACTAAAACGCATATAAATGCAAAGGTAATAGAAAATTGACAGTATACTGCACATACCGTGCTCCAACTGTTGGACGCGCGCAATCAATGCCTCGTTTTCGTTTGACTTTTCATCCATGGCTGAAAATATATTGGTGTTTGTATGAGATATAAATCCAGCAAATAATACTACAACCTCCATAAACGAACTGCTAAGATAGATTCAGTACCAATCAAAATCAAATTGAATCCTAACAGCAATCATAAATTACTGAATATCGTCTCCTTTGGCAAATCAAGTTAGGTTATAAACAACGAGTGGCTTCAACATTACGAAATCATTTCGCAAATCTAAAGGGGAATAACTAATTGAACGGATGGAGTATCATTCAGGTAATTAGCAAAATTCCAATAGAGCGCACTAGTTAATAATCAAAGAGATGCTGATTTGCAATTACCAAAATAGGCCAAAAGGACGTTGGAAGATCTAGGCGCAGCCGTAGATAGCGGCTGCAGTTGAAGGTGGTTCGGCTAGATGTATTACGGCCTTGGTGGCGGCGGCGGAAACCTCGCTGTGGTGGTGATGGGTGGCGATATGAGTGGAGAGAGTATCGATATCGCCGGAATGAGCTGGAGCCTCGAACGACCAAAAAAAAATTAACAGTAATATATTTCATTGTACACTATATCTAAATGAAATTCGTAGATCTTAACTTTTGTCGGATCATAACTTAATCTTTTATTGTTTATATATATATATATATGGGCAAGTGTTTATTTACATTTTTTTTCAATAAAGTGATGGTACTGCTTAATGATTACGTTTTAATAAAAGACGATATAATGTTAAACACTTGTACATGAGATTAAAAAACTTATTAATATGAGGTCAAATTACTCGCAGGCAAATAGCAATCCATGTTATACACTATGCACATAAGGTTTATATTGATATGGACTTGGCTTTGTTTCAACTAATTTGTTGGATAATCGGCTAAATGTATTTATTATATTTTTTTTAAGAAGTTTGATGGTTAATTTTGTTAATGAATATTTTGGTATGTGGAATTTATATGGCACCAATAAAGATAAGTTACACCAATGCATATTATAAAGACTTAATACAGTGCACAGACTATCTTATATAACCAAGGCATGTCAATCAATTAGGTATTCTCCCTCGTAGAAGAGAATTAACGGTTTATTTGGCATGCATAATTTGTTGGCTTCCTATAAATCATCCTCGCTATTTTTCACGAGTCGAAGCACCCTGGTCAAGACCTTCTTAGATGTCATCTCTCCTTACTCAATGTAAGTCTTCGTGTTTCCAAACTCCATTAATATCCAACTTGACAAAATCAGTAAAAATATCTTTTAGAGGCTTTCAGGGACGAAAAAGAAATGACACACTCTAAATTCCATTAGGGCGCCCTAGTTAATTATCAAAGAGATGTTTATTTGCAATTACCAAAATAGGCCAAAAGAACGTTGGAAGATCTAGGTGCAGCCGTATATAGTGAATGCAGCTGGAGGTGGTTCGGAAAGATGTATTACGGACGTGGTGGCGGTGGCCTAAACCCACAAAGGTCTTGGCATCTGTTAATCTACATAAAACAAACTTGACTATGTTCACGAACCTCGTCTGGAATGGAAACACCTCATTTGCCTCTGGGCAAAAACTATTAAGGATAAATATTACCCTCGAAAGACCATCCAAGAAGCTAAGCTCAAAAACAAATGATTCAATATTCTGGAATCACATCTTGAGCGCTCGTGATACCATTGCCAAAAGCACTGAGTGACGTGTGGGGAATATGGAAGACATATCATTCTCGTACCACTACTGGGTCTCAGGAAGAGTTCTTCGAAATTTATCCTACACGATAATGACCCCTCCAGGTTAGCGACTTCATAAACAACAACGACTTGGACACGGATAAATTAAAACTTAACTTGCTTAAACAAAATCATCAACAGCACTGTTGTTATACCCATCCCTTTATGCCTCGAAGAGCATGATATCATAATTTGGCCTTTCAATAAAAGGAGAATGTATTGCGACCTCGGCCTCTAATATGATCCAGCTTAATCCTCCTTCCTCTGGGAAGACTGAAGCTAGACTTGGAAAGCTTATTACCTTCATAGACTAAAGAGTTTTCTTTGGATATGCGCTCACCTCGCTCTTCCTTTTCAAACTTAACTCCATTGAATCCTAGACAAAACTTGCCCTCATGGATGCGTGCCAATTAGAGACAACAAACCACAGTCTCCATAGTTGTCCAGTAGTTAATGAGATCTGGAAATCAGTTAAGGCCTACAAAATTTATGCCACTGTGTTTAATCTCCCTTTCACAAGTTGTTGCAAACTTAAAGCTTATAGACGAAAGGACACGAGACCCCCCGGCATACCTTATTCCCTTTACTCATTTTGTCGATTTAGAAACACTGTAACCAATTGACGATTCCAAATATCAACCTCCCCTCTAGTTTGGACATCATCAAGAAGCCACTACTCTATCCCGAGACTATTTATTCTTTATTAACCACACCAATCGATGTACCACAGGCAATTTGGTTAGCCTCGTTGGTTGGACAATGCCATCCGAGTGCTCGGGTAAAACTAAAGACTGACGGTCGCTCGAGAAAGAATTCAAATCAAAGCGATGCGGCTACCTTCGTTTGAGACCCCCACGGAAGGTGGGTGACTAGATGTACATGACCCGTCCATTCCAGTAACTGTCATTCAATAGAATGGTGAGCTGTTAAGGATTGGCTCATTCTTGCTTGGAACAATAATCTTAAAAGGACAACGCTGGAGGTGGATGTTCTTGATACTGTCTAATTACCGTTAAATGCTAGCACCCATCCTCTTTATATTAAAACTTGGGTGTGGATAGCGGGATGCTCATTAGGCATTCGTGGCAGGTTTATGATATATGCGTATGCGCGCGCTTGTGTGTGTGTGTGTGTGTATATATATATATATATATATATATATATATATATATATATATATATATATATATATGAGCTGATCCATTGATAGCGCTAGCAAAATAGGAGAAGTTGCTAGCGCAACTGGCTGTCCACACGCAATCTCTGGATGGTTCAGATCTTTTTTTTTTTTACGATTTTTTAGTCCGTCCGCTACAATATGTAGCGGACAATTTTTTAACGAAAATACCCTTCAATATCCAGATGTTACATTTTCCAAAGTGAATAGGACACCTTGGTCTGCTACATTATGTAGCGGACAGTGGTCTTCTTTGTAGAATTCTTGACTCTTTTTACAGATCCAAACAACAAGACCAAACACACCCATATCCATCTTTGTGCGTCTCTCTCTCTTTTCAATGAAACCACAGATCCAAACAACAAGACCAATCACAATATAATTTGTAGCAGTACATGATCAAATTATCAATAATTTCATCTTTACAACCACAATCAGTAGATCTAAGATCTGATAACTCGTGCAAACTTTGAACCCAACATCGAGGAATTCAAAGGCAAACTACCGCAACCTTGGACTTCGCGACAACCCAGATTCACCTAATTCGTCTCTGTCGACAACACAGATTCACCTAATCCGTCCCCCACCGAGTCTTTGTTGGCGTGGACTTCACCGGAGCCACCGGAGGCGTAGGTAGGAATGGGCAGGCCAGTGCGGAGCTGATGGGTATAGCGGCGGAGGATGAGGAAGATGAAGACTTCGCGACAACCCAGATTCACCTAATTTGTCTCTGTCGACAACACAGATTCACCTAATCCGTCCCCCACCGAGTCTTTGCTGGCGTGGACTTCGCTGGAGCCACCGGAGGCGTAGGCAGGCAGGGCCAGGCCGGTGCGGAGCCAATGGGTACAGCGGCAGCGGAGGAGGAAGACGGTGGCAGGGAAGAATACTATGTAGATAGCCGCCGCCGTCGTACATAGTTGCTGCCAACGTCGTACATAGCTACTGCCGTCGAGAGAGAGAGAGAGAGAGACTCACCCAGATCTGAAAAGTGAAAAGTGACCATTTTGTATATTATGCCTGTTACATTATGTAGCGGACAAACTAAAGTAAACAATGAATTGAATGGGCAAAGGGTATTTTCGTTAAAAAATTGTCTGCTACATAATGTAGCAGACAGACTTAAAAAAAATACAAAAAAAGATCTGGACCGTCCACAGATTGCACGTGGACGGCTAGATAGCACTAGCAACTTCTCCTATTTTGTTAGCGCTATCAATGGATCAGCTCCATATATATATATATAGAGAGAGTCACACACACACATATTCCCACTTATATATATATATATATATAAGTGGGAATATGTGTGTGTGTGACTCTCTCTCTCTCTTTCTCTCTCTCTATATATATATATATAGGAAACCTGATTTTTCGCACAAAATTCATGGTTAAATAGGCGGGAAATCAACCAAAATGATACCAACTTTGGGATCAAGTGCTAATTTTTTGTTCTACACCTTCTGATAGTTTGATAGTTGTAGGAGAGTTAACCCACATTGCGTGACTCAAACTCCTATTTAAGTAAACAAATTCTTTCCGTAATTCCCAAAAAGAAAAAAGTAGAAAGAAAAAGGCTGTAGTGTACAAAAGCCAAAACTGTTCTAGTAAAGAAGAAATCACTGGTGGCGGCGACCACCACCATGCCCCACCACCGCCACCGCAAACTACCACAAAAAAAAACTAGGTTATCAAACACAAAAAAAAATAAAATTTGGGTTCTCATACACCGACTTATTTTTGTAAAAAAAAAAACCGGTCTTTAATTTTATTTTTTTTAAAAACTAAAAACTAAATTTTTTTTTTTTGTCAAATAGAGCGCTTGACATCCTCATTTTACCGTTAGAAAATAAAACAATGACAAAGCATAAATCTTTTTTTTTTTTCATTTAAAAGCATAACATGCATATGAGAGCAGACAGTGGTTAAATAGAACATAGGCATAGGGAAGCGAAGCAAGGGTGCATCCAAAATGTTCACAATTATCGGAGTGTGAGGGCTAAGCAATCTCGTTGACGCGTCTTTGACGCGTACAATGCCTCGTTCTCTCTCCCGTATAAAGTGCAATTCCAATTGCAACCAATGACGAGCACGGCGTCACCAACTAGAAGAGCACTCCCCCACATATCATAACCTCCGTCCGTCCGCCATATATAGCTTGAGTTGGACACAACCTCCCTCAAACAAATCCATCTCATCTCGCCTTTCATTTTTTGCCAACTCCCCCACCCCCACTATTTATTTATAAACAAAACCCCCATTTTGTTTGCCCATTGTAACTTCCTTCCTCTCTCCTTCAAGGGAGACAAAAGAAGAAAACCCAGAAGAAAAAGGCAGGCTTAATCCCACAACATGAGTTACTACAATCAGAATCAGCCCCCCGTTGGTGTCCCCCCTCCTCAGGGTAAGAACTTTTTTGGGTTTTTGATTTTGATTTGACTTGACTGTTTTATTGGATTTTCTTGATGGGTTGATTGGATCTAATGGAATGATGGGTTTTTTTGAATTTTGTTAGGTTATCCACCCGAGGGATATCCTAAGGACGCTTACCCACCACCAGGGTACCCACCGCAGGGGTATCCCCAGCAGGGGTACCCTCCGCAGGGATACCCACCCCAGTACGCTCCTCAGTATGCTCCCCCTCCGCCTCCCCGACAAAATCAAAGCAGTGGCATGCTGGAAGGCTGGTACGAACCCTATCAATTATTTACGCATGCTATTGCCATATATTATCTGTAATTTGTCTGTCTTTGAATTTTGTGCGTGAAATTTGGTTAGATTAGTCAGATCTGGATAATCCGGGTCGACCATGTGTTATGAACGGGTCAACTCTTTGGCCGGCCCGCACCGGAGTGGTCTTGATTGCCGATTGGGATAGATAGTGGAAAAATTGGTCGGGATGGTATTTTGGTCATTTGGTAAATGCGGATATAACAAGGTGGCCCCTAGATGATCTGGATTTTCGGGTTAAAATATGAAGACCATGTGCAATGTTCCAACTTGACTCGGCCACACCTGTCAATTTTTATCATCAAACAATAATTATTCAAAGTTTTAAACAATATTCGGAAAATTATGATGACACTCAACCAGTCAACGATCTTGAATAAGCTCTTCTATTGCTAGGTTCCACTTGGATAATTAAGGGGATCTGGTAAGAACAAAAGGATTTGTCTGTGGAATTAAGACCGTGTGACAAAATTTTTGTCCACTTTGAGTGAATTCCATTTGGTTTGGATCAGTGTTATTTCATATGTCATTTACTGTATAGATTTTTTGATGAACTACATTCTAATTATTGCTGCGTCAATGATTCTGTTGATTCTTGAATGTCTTCTGATGTGGGTTGACTGCTATCTTGGAAGCCAAGGAGGACCCCCTTTTTTTTTGGAACTCCATAACTTGGTTGTTCACATCTTAAACTAAAAAACGAAGGAATTGCTTGTCGAAAACATTGATTCTACTGGATCTTGATCCAGTTTTTTTGTTGTTGTTGTTGCTGTTGTTGTTGTTACCTCGTTTATGAAATGCTGCTACTCACACGAGTTTCTGAGTCTGCCTACTTAGGTAGTTCTACGTTTCGTCATGAACTAACACACGGTTTACTCTGGACTAACTTTGGAAAACATGCAGTTTGGCTGCTCTGTGTTGTTGCTGCCTCCTGGATGCATGCTTTTGATGTGGGTATTCTGCAGAGAAGAATTTGGTAGAACGGCTTTCTGAGTTTGAGTTTCTTCATTCTTTGCCAAGCCGATCTCTTTCTTTATGAACTTTTATGTGCTCCTCCCATTTTATCTTTGATAAATAAACTGTATCTTACTTATGCTTGTGGATCTATGCTTTGAATTTACAAGTGATTGATTTCATTCACATGTTAGTCGTGTAAATTGTGGGAGATTCTGAATTGATTATACTGGAACATTGTTGGCTCTGTTTTCTCGTTTCTTGTTTAAAATGCTCCTTTTTATGGAAAGTTGAAACTATTTAGGACTTTTGGATGAGGAGGGTTGATATGATAGAAGGAAGGGCTAACGGTCCCGGTCCCGAACCTAACCTTCCTAAATTTTGTACTGTGTTTTTTGGGAAATATTGACTTGTAGGGGGATCATGAGCATGTGATAGATGATGACTTCTTTGTTGTACTGATGCGCTGGAAATGCTCTGCTTAAATGTGAAGGAATTCGAAGCTGTAGTTGTTGTTGTTTGCCTCCTTCCTTCTTGACCCTTTTCGGTCCGTTGGCAGGAATAACATTATGAATATATATACCCCGCCCTAAACACTATACTTATGCTACTGCCAAGGGATCTCGTGGAATTTGTTTCTAGCGAGCACAAGTTGTTAACTTATCCTTTTTTCCGTGGATATTGGGTATTAACTACCGTTGGATAGACTTTACGTTCGTGATATTTGTTTGTGGAATTGCTACACAAAGATGCCCTATTATCATAATTGTGCTTCCTTACAATTCCAAAATTTCAAGTACTTCCTGTTTAAAAATGGGAAAGGCAACTTTTTGAGAATATGAAGAATGGGAACACTGCTTTTAGACTAAACATCTTGGTCCATCGAAGGCGTCTCAGTGTGGTTTACAGGTTACTAGTCAAAAAGGTTACTAGTCAAAGGCGCTTGTTAGGCTACTTGTATAACTTTAAATATGCCTTAAGCCAAAAGAAAAACAAATTGGTACACGAGATAACTGAAATTGTCACGTAGAATCTTTTGCTGGCAAGTGTATAATTTTATGGAAGAAGATGGACAACGTATTAAAATGGATGGAGATGGGCAGAATAAATGTAATTCGATGTCAAATCATGGGCAAAGGGCTAACAAAATTTTAGGAAGACGCTTTTGGAGGGAAGTGTGTATTTTTGTAAAAAAAATTGGACAATGCATTAAAATGGATGGCAATGAGCTAAATGGAACCGATGTAATTTAATGTCAAATCGTGGGCAAAGGGTTAAAATTGTAGATGAACTCTTTTCTCAAAGTTTGTACTTGCTCCATGAGAACTGATGGGGGCAATGAGTTACCAGCAAATACTTTCTAGATATGGCTATCACTGTATGCGTCTGTTACTGGACAATTCCTTTGCAAGATTACTTTTGTTAAGAACCCAGCAAATGAGGATTTTTGAAAAGGGAAAAGAAAGGGGCAGGAGTTTGGATTTTTTAACTGGTAGGTTTAGCAGGTGAAGCTGGTTGGCCTTCGTAAAGGCCCCTACTGGATTGCATTCTTTTAAAAGAGAAAATATTCAGTGATTGTTTAACACCACGTCATCAGCTTACATTGTATTATATTATCACTAAACATTTGCCAACTAGGGAAGATGATAAAGATAGTGAAAATACTAATCAATTAAATAACAAATCTTAATTAAATAACAAATCTTAACCATGGTCAACTTAGTGAACACAAATTGAAACTTAAAAAAATTTTCAAATGTTTGAAAATCCTACCCACAAATTTTCTACAATCAATATGTTTTCAATCCTCATAATTCTCATTTTTCTCCTTCCAACCCTCTTTTTTCTCTTTAGAATCACCAAACTCACTTCTCATTTGTCTCCTCTGACGTCTCTTTCATGTCTCAACCACAACCATAATTGAAATATAGACACGCAGATAGTATATTTAGTAAAGCTAATGTGCAAATCTTGATACAGTGTACGTAAGTTCCACATTTCTGCAACTATTTCCTTCAGGTTTTATATTGAAACTTGAATATACCCAAGTTGTTACTAGATTCAAGTAGTTGGAACCCACAAAAGAAGAAGAAACAAATTATTCTTGAAAAAGGTTATACTCATCACCCGCGCTGTTGGGGCATTCAACTTCAGCCCCATTTTCGTATTCTTACTTAGTAAGGAATCAAACATCCTTTTTTTTTCTTATTTCGGCAAAAGCCGCGGTTCATTAGTATTAGCATGGGGACGAGATAGATTCGATTGAACTTAGTGACATTCAGGAACCATGTTAATTAATGGAAGCAATGAGCAAAATTTTGATAAACAGATGAAACTTATGCTTGTTGGTTACATCGCATAATTATGCAGCAAAGTGAACTAACTTCCTGCCAAAAAGGGTAGTAGAAGCTGTCACTCGCTAAAACAAAACGAAAGGCCTTAAGAAATGGGAAGGAACTGGAAGTCCCAACACCCAATAAGCCAACATACTTTCAGTAATCACTGCATATATAGAGATAGAAAGACGAAAACTGACACAGAATTGCGTTAAAAACCTGTGAGAGTACATAGAATTTACACAAAAATTTCCAGCAGAAAACATTGCAAATGGATGGATTGTTAATATACATGGGATTCTTAAAAAGAAAAAATTGTTAAGCATCTTAAACAGATCTCAAAACTTGCGACTGGCCGTGAATGCTACTTCTTGATCGGTGTTGTGTGGGTGCTTGAAAAATTATGGAAGTTCTATCATGGAATACATTAGATCTAACCGTGAATTCTGCTTCTTTTGGAACACCAATTTGTTGATGCGCTTGTCAAGTGAGAATATGGTCATTAACCGTATCTAGGACAGTGGAAACTCGATAACGACACCAGCGATTTGGAAGAAATCCGAGACTTCAAATATTGTTCGTCTTGTTAGAGCACACTGTCAACAATCTTGTGTGGAAGTGGTGATCGGGGAATTCAGAAGATGGGGTGTGTGTGTGTGTGTGTGTGTGTGGAGAGAGAGAGAGAGAGAGAGAGAGAGATGGGGGGGGGGGGGGGGCGTGAAGTGGTGGCTATTGCAAGAAATGGAGATTAGGGTTGCAATTGTGGCTTATGTATTTTGTGTTTGTTTTTTTATTATTGTTAACCATAGTTAAGATCAATATCCAACTGTATACTTATCCCACCAATCGATCATCTTACTTAGATGGCAAATATTTAGTGATAGTCGAACACCACGTAACCAGATGACGTGGTGTTAGACAATTACTGAATATTTTCTCATTTTAAAGTACATTTATACTTCTATACTATATTTAAAGGGGATATCTCTTTTAGTATTACATAATGACCCACTCAGATCCTTGACGATTAACATCAAGATTTTTTAAACTAACGTAAAAGGTAATATTTAAATTTTAAATAATTATATAAGAGGTCATGTTTGGTTCTTAAAATTTAAAAATTATTTTGAAAGATCTAGTCAAAATGCATCGAACAAATTATGCTTGATATTATGATTGCACGATATCAAGCATGATATACAAAATTTTTAACTTTATTTCTTATACCTATTTTATCGAATGTGACAATAAACACTTATACCCGATATTTAATTTTTTTAACAAAATTCATATCATTAACTTTATTATTTCACATGCATCCTGTGTACCACAAATGACTAGGTTGAATTAACTAAACGGTTTTGTTGTCTGGTGGACTACCTACTTTCATTTCTAGCTCGATTAGCCCCATCAAAACGAATATGATTTTGAAAAATATTATAGACGTTTAACTACAAAGTGCAAAATGCAAAATGCAAAATGCATCATTAAAGTTGCATTTTGAACTTTAAGCCATTGTTGTTTACATGCGTGTGCACAAAGATCGTATGGTGCACCTCAAGCACGAGAAGCAAACACTTACTCCGGGTGCGTTGTATAAAGCAATTAAGTACTTAAAACTTTTTAAAGTTTTCAATTAAGTGCGTTTATAATGCTAAACCTTGTATTACTTAAAAAATTAATTCCTACTAAAAATAGATTAAAATTGTAAGTCAGGGTAGACTTTACTTCAATGCTGATCACTTAACTCTAATTGAGATGGTGGTTAAGAGTAGAGGTGTCAATGGGCCGGACTTGAGTCAACCCAGGGGGCCAGCTTAGAAAACGGGCTGGGCTGGGCCGAGGGGGTGGTGAACCGGGCCGGGCCGGACAAGAGAAGAGGATATCCAGGCCTAATCCAAGCCCTGACCTTAGGCCCAATATTTAGGGCCAGGCTTAGGCCAAGCCCAATATTTTTTTCCCAAAAATTCTTGTTATTCATTTTCGAAATCTTGAGGTTATTCCTCAAGACTTTTTGACACTTTACCCACTTCATGGAATTAAATTTAGAATTCAATTCACCTTTTTTTGTTTGATACAAAAAGAAATTTAAATTACATAATTTTTATTTATGTTTAGAACACATATAAAATAAAAATGTGCTAATTTTTTTTTTGTAATTATTCTCTTGGCTTGAGATGCAGAACACAAAGCAAATTCTGTAACAAAAACATTAAATGAAAGCCCACTCAGAAATTATCAAAAACATGTCAACGTCACGGTGTCACCACACACTCACACTTTACTGCGTGTGCTAAAGAAAATATTGATTAGATGAATTCAGTAACACCTCCAAAACTATTAATTTAATTAAAAAAATTTAATAAAATGGACTTCAAAAAAAGAAAAGAAAAAAAATTATGGGGGGGGGGGGGGAGGGGGCAACGAGCTGGGGCCGGGCCGGGCCAAACCCGGGCCTTTTTAGAGCCGGGCCAAAAACGAGCTTTTTTAGGGCCAGGCCGAGCCAGGGCCCATTTCCCAAATATTTCGGCCTGGCCCTCGGCCCTATGGACCGAGCCGTACTATTCACTCTTTAGGGCCGGCCCGGGCGGCTCAGCTTTTTTGACACCTCTAGTTGAGAGTTATCTAACATATTTATATATAAAAAAATAATTATTACCACGATGCCACCTCAATTAATTTATTGACAATACTGCCTTCACCACATTACAACCACAACCACATCTATTATTTTCTTTTACTATCATCACCACAATTACCATGACGTAGTTACTATCACCACCACTACCATAAGGACACCTCCACCTCCACCATACAGTCGTTGTCGTCACCATGTTATTTTCGTCAAAATCATTTAAATATCCATTACACTACAATCACTGCCATGACCGCCTATGTCGTCGCCTATCACTATCATCATAATTACCAACATCACTTCTTCATGCACTATTACCGCCACCATTGACACCTTTTCACCGCCACCGCCGCCACCACCAGTATTACTCCATCGTCACTGCCACCACCACCAACACGATTTTAGCCTCCTCACTTTCCCTAAAAAAAGTTATAAAGTACATAAATAAATGCATAATATTGGTAAAATGGATAAATTGTAAATAAAAAATTTGTAGACATATGTTTTTAGTTTACTAAACAGGTTAACTTATTTTTTAGTAAAAATTCAGTGCTTAACTTTTTTAGCACTTAAATTGCAATTTTATCAAACAGTCCCTCAGCCTTATTGTATTCTCAAATAGATACAATGGAAGTACGATTGGGGAGGTGGTTATCTCACTCCAAATTTCAAGTAAGGGACTTCACGTTGACGCTACTTGTTTATAAGTTTTATTTCTAGTTATTTGAGTTTTGTTTTTCTTACTATTGACGAAAATTGTGAACCTCAAATGTTAAAAATTTCATTAATAAAATCACAAGAAAACATTTGTTTTCTCCGTTTATAGTTCTTATTGTCAAGATGATGAGAATACATCGGTTTTATTTTTTTCTAGTAGCTTTCTCGAGTAAAATATGCACCCGACAAGGGCGGAGCACAAGTATGACCCGGGGGGGGGGGGATTTTGAGAAATTTCTTTTAGTCGTTTTAAATAATGGGTAATTATGTTTAAAATATTTGCTTAAATGACACCATATTATAAATGAATGTAATAGAGTTTCATGTTATTATGTTTTCTACTTTTGTGTCACCGGCCGTATAATTTTTATCTTCCTTGTTTTCTTGTTCATCTTCATTTTTTCAAATTTTAAATCTCCGGATTATAAAGAAACACTAATAAATCAAGATTATTTCTTTTTCTTTTTTGTAGTTTAGATTCTTATAATATGTTAACCTATACGTGACTATTGTTATCATACAATTGATAATTTTATTAGTAATACATATATACAATAAGAGTTAAGTTTCTTTCATTTAAAATCAGTAATTTGTTGTTGACTAACTTTACCAAGTTAAATAAATCACTATGAATACTGAGATTACATGATTATTACTCAAATTGAACAATCTATTTTGCATTTAACGTATTAAATCGTGACGCAAATTTTTTTATGTTAACTGTCAATTTTTTATGACTTTTTGGTCCCCTCCAGTTAGACTTCCTGGATCCGTTCTTGGTACCCAAGATCCGTGACAATGTGTCTCTTTGATTTGCAGAAGATCACTTGGAATTATCATAAGTAACTCGAAGTTTGATATCATACCGCTCTAGAGCCAAAGTGTCTTGGAAGGATGTGTGTATGCCAAAGAGAGAGGGGGGGGGGGGGGCTTGGCATAAGAAAACTACATGAATGGAATGAGGCAGCCATGGTGAAATATATTTGGGATCTGGCTACTAAGAAAGACACTCTTTGGATTAAGTGGTGTCATACTTATATAATTGAAGGCCAAAATTTCTGGTTCTTCAAACCATCAGTTAAGCAGTTTCGGACATGGAGAAAGCTGATCCAATTGAGAAGTAAAATGTAGCCATTTATTAAATATCAAATTGAAATGGCAACAACACATGGTTCTGGCTTGACAACTGGTTGCTTAATGGATCTATTGTAAATCAATTTGGTACAATAATAGTCGATGATACTGCTAGCTCTATGAACCTAAAAGTAAGAGAGGCTTTGGTGCAAGGCACATGGAATATACCTATAAGATCAGCAAAACTAAGGCAATTAGCCAGTCAATTACCAGCACTCCCTAACAACAATGGCATTGAGGATCAAATCAAATGGCTGGCACATTCCTGTAGTAAATTTAGTATTCAATCAGCTTGGAATACTATCAGAGTGCATAAGCCTACAATCTCATGGTGGAAGATAATCTGGTTTCTTGGCCAAATTCCAAGGTGTGGTTTTAGATCCTGGTTATTGTGCAAGAACAAACTGAGGACTAAAGATAAACAAAGGGCATGGGAACTTGTTGAAGATGATCATTGCAATCTGTGCAATCAACATCAGGAGACAACCGAACATCTCTTTATGGAGTGTAACAAGAGTTAAGAGATTTTGACTCAAGTGCTTAGCAAACTTCTAGCCTATCGGCAGTTCACCACATGGTCTCAATCTCTACACTTTGCATGCAACAGATTCAGGGGAAAGAGTTTTAGAGCTAGATTATGCAAGCTAACATTAGGAGTTACCATCTACAGCATATGGGAGGACAGAAATCGAAGGATATTCAAGGGAATAAAAAATAGAGGATTGAGATTGTAGCAAGGAATATTCAGAAATGAAAATTTTATAGAGTTTTGAGCTGGAAGAAGGCAGTGGCATCTACAACTGATATACAACTATGTCAAAATTGGGAGATACCTCTGACTGTGTTGCATCACTAAACTAGGAGCCAAAATTGTTTTTCTTGTGTAAATTGTAGGCATATGATGCAGATGTAGGATGATATTGAAGTTTTTCATTGGTAAATAAAGGACCTTTTACAAAAAAAAAAAAAAAAGGTTTATATCATACCATAACTATCCCTACGTTTTTCAAGCGCTAGACCAAACATAAAACTTCTGTCTGCCAAAATAGTTTAGTGATTAACCAAATGTGCTTCATGTGAGTTCTAAGCACAAGGCCTGGATAAATAAAACTAAAAGGCAGCATGTTTCAATAATGGCATTCCACTTAAATGAGATCTCTGAAGTGAATCATGCTCAATTAAGGGTTTGATGGGCATTTCCAGCACTTTCTTTACAACTTTAGCAAAATTAAAGCAAACTTACTAAACCCTATTTCAGAAAAGCTTGTCTCAACAACAAAGGGTTAGGTTTCAACTTATTTCTAACAACTAATGTTTGAATTTACTGTAGCACCAACCCCTCCCTCTATCTGCAAGTTACTTAAATCAGTTTCTTACGTACGTGTTAGGTAACTTTACAAGAATAATTTGTTTGAGATGTACGCAATTTTCTATTTTTGTTCTTTTTATTTATGATTTTTCTCTTAATGTCTTTATGATGCATATTTACCCCCAAAGTATAACACTAGCAATGGTAACTATCAAAAAGATCCGCCAACCAACACAAAGCACAAGAAATAACAAAGTTGAGTAGAAAGAAATTTGTTTGGATGACAAAGTCGATTTTCGGGGTCACATTAGTTACTAACTTGGTAACAATTTTCACCTAACAAGCATTAGTCGCCATAATTTCTCATGTGGGAAGTCCTTAACACTACATCAGTCCATGTAGCGATAACAACCACTAAAAACAAGTCACGACGCAAACAAAGTGGTGCTAACAGCCAAGAAAACCATATGAGTTGAATGCAAACAAAATAGTGAAAACTGTTTAGATATAATCACGAGTCATCAATTGAAGTGGTTAAAACTCTCCGTTTTTAAAATACACGTCACACAGTTCCACCAGGACCGAAAAATGGCAATTTAAGGGGAAAAAAATTTCCAGTGTAATGAGATACAATGCCGTAAAGCATAACATAATGAAGATAATCAACTAGAGGTTTTGTTATTGGTTAGATACACCAATTGGCAACCAACTTTTGAGACATTGAAGCTCTTTGCTTTCCTTTTCCTGACTGAAGTTGGATTGCTCCCCGAACACTAGAAACAGTGAGAGAGAGCGTGTGTGTGTGTGTGAGAGAGAGTGAGAGAGAGAGAGAGAGATCGGGGGTGGCTTGTTTGTTTGTTTCACCTTTTCATTGATTCTTAAAGTCGATGCGTTAGGTCGCTTTCCCCGAGAAAGATGTACTCTCTGTATATCCTACTCCAACTACGTCCAGCCCAGATATATGATTGATTAATGCATGTCACTGACCTCTAGTCACACCCGTCACCGCCTAACCCCTCACCCCTTTTGCCTTTTTACCACGTCATTCCACCTTCTGCTCTTCATGCTTGACTTCATTCTGCATTGATTGGGAGTCGGAGAGAAGCTTAGAGAAAGAGAGGGACAAAGGGAAAATCATGACCGCACCGGGGAAGGCTGATGAATTGGTACCACATCCGGTGAAAGATCAACTTCCCGGGGTTGATATCTGTGTAAACAGCAACCCTTCATGGCGTATGTCTCTGTTTTTGTGTCTAATTTGTAAATGGCTCTGTTTTGCATTCTCCCATTTCTTCTTTTTGTCAACAAAAGTAGAGATATGGGTTACTTCTTTAGCTCTTTTTTAGGGTGGCATTGATGCCTGTGCAGATTAAGTTCTAAATTCCAGGACAGAAATTGCAATGAATTCTTGTGCTTAGTCCTTCAAAAGTTGTGCATTTTCAATACAATTGTGTGCATGGTCATGTGGCATTAGGCATGTACCCTTCTTGCAGTCTCCCCATCTCTCGCTTCTCTCAGTCATGGTTAAGTTCCTCGTGAATCAGGACATGGTGTGGCATTACTGCCAGAGCAGAAAATTTGGCGTGCAAGAACAACGATGCAAGAAAAGCTTCCTTCTGCGGTTGTCCAGTTTCACTCGCGCAAAGACTTGTGTGCTCTCATATTAATGCTTTCTATATACACCCTTTCTTTGTTCCGAACTACTATGACTTTTCTGAGTACAGAACCACTTTGGTTTTCAAGAAAAATAAGAGGCCATGGAAAAAGGGATTTTATATTTTGAATCCACTGACCTTGTCCTTTTGGATTTTCAAAACAAAATAACAATCTTCATCATACTTTGGTGAGTTTTCTTGTTTTCTTGGGGATTTTATGTTTTAGATTCTGTAGAATTTCAGTTATAGGATTGAAGCTCTTTCTGATTATCAACTCCTACTTGCCTACGTTATCTGAGCTACCTAAAGGATGAGAATTCTGGCCTGTAATTAGAACTCCCATGATAGATACGAGTTTCCTCTAACGGATTATAGTTTCCCATTTATACTTCTAACATCCTCCAATTTAATGCAGCCGAAGCTGTCATTTTGGCTTTCCAGCATTATCTGGTAATGCTTGGGACTACAGTTATCATCTCCACCGTTATTGTTCCTCAGATGGGTGGTGGCAAAGTAGGAACTCCAGCCAAAATCATTGTTCTGTGCTTTCTGCAGCATTACGATAGTTTCGTTTTGGCTAATTGTTCATTCTTTTGCTTCCAACTAGGCGGAAAAGGCTCAAGTGGTACAAACTTTGCTCTTTGTTGCGGGATTGAACACGCTATTGCAGACTTGGTTTGGCACTCGGCTTCCAGTGGTCATGGGGGGTTCATTCAGATTCATCTTACCCAGTCTTTCTATTGTGCTATCGAACAGATATAGCGCATACGTCAATCCTCACGATGTATTTCTATGCTCTCTTTGCTTTTGTCTAGTTTCTGCTTGTGTTCAGTTATTGACAGTCATGACAACTCCATGTTTACTTCCTCCAGAGGTTTGTTAGATCGATGAGAGGAATACAAGGGGCTCTGATGGTTGCATCGGTTCTTCCTATATTGGCTGGATTTTTGGGTGTCTGGAGGATCGTCATGAGGTAAATGCAAATGCGAGATTTGAGCAAGCTTTTGTTTCTTGTCCAATCATTTAATCCGCGTTACAGGTTCCTAAGCCCTCTTTCAGCTGTTCCTTTGGTGACACTCGTTGGATTAGGACTCTATCAACAAGGATTCCCACTAGTAAGATTCTTAACTACTGATGATTCTTTTTCCTTTTTGTCGCGAGCTTTATTTTGCTATCTAATATCATAGGAAATACCTGGGTTCATAATCACCCTGATCAGATAAGGCTTGATAAGACAAAGTATCATGGCTCACAAGAGTAATTGAAAGGAATAGTTGGTTTGCGTATTAGAAGCATGGTACCACTTCGAGGGGTCCTTAAAGAATTTTAAACTGGTTGAAGACTTGAGAATCTCGTAACATTGGGGAGGGCTAAAATGGTTGAAACCTTTGTGAAGGACTTCTTTTTCTAAATAAATTACCCGTGTTCTTAAGTTGGCAACTGATACCAGTTTGCACAGTAGAAGCACGGTACCACTCCAATAGCTCCTTTAAGAATTTTAAACTGGTTGAAGACTTTAGAATCTCGTTGCAGTGGTTAGGGCTAAAGTGGTTGAAACTTTTGTGAAGGACTTATTTTTCTAAATAAATTGCCCGTGTTCTTAACTTGGCAACTGATACCAGTATGCAGTACCCCTTGCTTGCAATTGTCTTCTAGAAAGTAGACTGATCTGTCGCACCATGCGTGGATCACCTTCTCCACATCCATCGGTTCTTCTTAAAACCATCTTACATAATCTGCAATAGATTCCTGTTCGTTATTTTGGCAATTATGAGTGCCAGAAGTTGTATCAAGTACTTTTTCGGGTTGTTTAATTCACTCTAAACTGTCAAGTTGATTTCGATTTGGTAAGCCACGGATATAAGGCAAGAGGAAAATGGTGCTTTTAGTTTTCTGCTGTTACTTGTATTCTTGATCTTTTACCACAAGTATTCTTTTCTTGTTCTGATGCTTTCAGCTGGCAAACTGCATTGAGCTTGGGCTGCCCGAGTTGATTATACTCATATTGTTATCCCAGGTAATTAAAATCTTTTCATGTAATTTACCTTTCTGCCTACTCTCTGTTATGAAATCTTACTTCTTGCCACACGCAAGGTCTTGAACCAACCATATCATGTCCAACTAACTGTTGCTGAACGGGGCCTAAGTGCAATTATAAAATGGCATCACTGGAGATACTCGTTTTCCAGTTTAGTTGATCTTTAGAGTGAAACTCTGGGAGAAACAGTGAGTGGCTGTATTCATCAATTAGACCTTTTCGTTTTACTTGGAACAACTATGTTCAAGAAGTAGGTCAGGCTTGGACGTTTCTTAGTGTTATCGGTTCTATCTGCAGTTCCAAGTACAATAACTGGTTCTTGGGTTCTCACATCTCTTAAGAAACCTATCATATACTCATAAGTGCTTTAATTTAGGGTGTGAAACTACTGATGGATTTGGTTAAAGGCAGAAGTTTCTCACATAAAATTAGAACTCATTCAGGCTATACATGATATTGGAAACTCGTGCTTTTGCAGTATTTCCCATACATGTGGAAATCAAGGCGACTTGATCAGTTTGCCGTCTTGATCTCAGTAGCAATAGTGTGGGCATATGCATCTCTTGTAACTGCAGCTGGTGCGTACAAAAATAGACCTCCAAGTACTCAGTTAAGTTGCCGTGTCGACCGCTCTGGACTAATAAGCGGTGCTTCTTGGTAAGTTTTATTGCCTCTTGCACTTTTTTAGTTCCATCTCTTGTTTTGAGGCCTTTTATACGTTATATGTCATGCAGGATTACGTCCCTGTATATTATGTCATGCCTTGATTTTAATGCTTCACTTCATCTCAGAACTTGTACTGCTCTCGTGTAGGATAAAGTTTCCGTATCCATTTCAATGGGGTACGCCCACTCTTGATGCTGGTGATGCCTTCGTAATGATGGCAGCAGCTCTTGTTGCTCTGATTGAGGTTCGTACATCAGAACAACTCTGTATATGCCAAATGTAGATGGCTACTATAGTTACTGCCTTCCTATATGTATTCACCATCCCTGATTGCATTTCGATTCAAGAAGTAGAAACGTGCGCGTCCTAGTGGTGCTTTGCTTGTTTGAATGGAGAATCCTAAGTAGCTCATATATATGTACATTCTTGAAAATCTTGATGTGCAAGCTGAATTTTGAGATATAGGGTAGAACTCATTATTGTTTGTTTTCTGTTTTTGGTTTTTCAGTCAACGGGAACATTTATTGCTGCATCAAGATATTCAAGTGCCACACCTATACCACCTTCTGTTCTCAGTCGTGGTGCTGGCTGGCTGGTAAGAAGCATTCTTCTTGTGGATTCTAGAACCATGGACTCAGTAAGCATTTGGTCTGGCTCACTCATTTGATCTTTTCTCGACTCAGGGAATAAGTCTTCTGCTGGATGGTTTGTTTGGCACAGCAAGCGGCTCCACTGCATCAGTGTAATACAATCTCTCTTGAACCAAAAAGCTGATAATCGCTTGACAGTGAATACTTGGATAGGCGTGCATATCTAACCTGAAAGAAAAAAAAAAAGTCCCACCATTTCTTTTTCTGAAGCACATGCTGGTGTAAGCCAAAGATAGGAAAAACTGCATCATAGATCACCTGAATGTATATGAAACATAATAGGGGACTATAATATGACCATGCTAGGTGTTTTCAATTTTCATCCTCACAGTTGGTGTTCAAAATAATCTCACAGTTGGATCCTGATGTTCTGGTCTAAATACTCAACTTTTTCCTATTAACGATGTACTTTGCCGCATATGCAGAGAAAATGCAGGTCTTTTGGCATTGACACGAGTTGGGAGCCGAAGAGTCGTTCAAATGTCAGCAGGATTTATGCTTTTCTTTTCTGTACTAGGTCTCTTCTTCCTTCTTAATTAGTGCTCTACTCTTCGCCAACTGATTATTCTCGATTTCATAGCTTACAGATAGTGCTCATTAACTTGGCTATCATGTTGATCACATAGCCTTGTATTCTTGGTTTGCAACTTTCAGTGATTTATTTGTCATACTGATGGTGTCCCTATCGCTCAACAACCAGGAAAGTTCGGGGCCGTTGTCGCTTCTATACCGTTGCCAATATTTGGAGCATTGTACTGCATCTTGTTTGCCTACACATGTATGTTCTACTTCCTAATGGTATAGCTGATTTCAGTGCTAGGTATTTTTGTAGTGGACTGACTTTATTGCCAAAACATTGTTGGTTTATGCCAAAGCAATGCACAGTACCACTGCGACAGGATATATGGTACTATTCGCTACAGCATTAGCTGCTAGAGCACTTAAAAGAACAAGAAACAAATTTCAGTAGCAACAAAAGAAACTTAGATACAGGAGAATTACAAGTTCAGTTCTGCAGTGTTTCTATCGTCTGGGGGTTCTTCTTTCAATCAGTTATTGCTGACATTTGATTATTATGGTATAATGGTTGGAGCAGCTTCTGCTGGTCTAGGTCTACTTCAGTTCTGCAACCTCAACAGCTACAGGACAAAGTTCATACTAGGTTTCTCACTCTTCATGGGTCTTTCAGTTCCACAGTACTTCAACGAATACATCATAACTACTGGTGTTGGTCCTGTTCACACTCGCTCCACATGGGTATGTGAACCTCGTTTGATTGGCATTCTTAGCTTTTGATGTTTTCCTAGTTGTTTTGGGCGGTGAAACTATCTTCTAAACTATTGATTGCAGTTTGACAAGATAATGCTAGTGATATTCACCTCCCCGGCCACGGTAGCAGCTATCATCGCTTTGTTTTTGGACTGCACGCTTGCCCGTAAGCACAGCCTGACTTGGCGTGACAGTGGTAGGCACTGGTGGGGGAAGTTTAAGTACTTCGATAAAGATCTAAGGAGTGCAGAATTCTACGCTCTCCCCCTTAGCCTTTCAAAGTACTTCCCTTCAGTCTAACCAAAAGCGTCCTTGCTTCACCGAACGAGAATTATACAGAACATGAAGACAGAAACAGGAAACAAGAAAAGGGAACATTTTGAAGGAAAAAAAAAGGAACTAGAGAATGAGAAATTTATACTGCTTAAGCTTAGTTTCGACAATGCTATAGACTTAATTAGTACACATACATGAGTCCTGATAGCCTTTTGCTGACACATTGCTTCAATATCAAGCTTACTGCAATGGGAACATCTGCTATCTTTTGTAAATGCTATTGAAGTTTGGAGGGTCTACTCTGACATAGATTGCTTTTTTATTCCTGTCGTCATGTCTCAGATATTGGTCTGGATGACCCCATTAATCATTTGCAATGACACCCAAAATACGTTATCGATTTATGAGTTCTTCTAACATATATGTACGAAGTTTGTTCGTTTCAAATGAAGGGAGCAAATGCCATGACACCACCATGAATCATGTCAGTTCCAAGAGTGTTTATATGGAGGAACTAACCAGACTCAATATTCTATAATGATGCCTTGGCTTTGCACATTACCTTTCTTTAAAATGCCTTGGCAATGCCAACCATGGTGTTGTAAAGTTTTAAAACTCCCTTCAAGTACGTGTCTTTTATTTCAGGGTTATGTCCCTTTTTTCAAAATATTTTCTAAAAATTGTTACCTAATTTTGTAAGGTAATTTTACGCCTTTTTACTTGGTATAAATAAGGGATGTCTTACAGAAGAAATAAGTTAGACAAATATTGTATTAGAAAAATAAAAGAGAGATAGAAAAGTTATAATTGTCAAATTATATATCTAATATATGGGAAAATTTGATCGAACAACGGCTCAAAAGTCTTCCCATAGCGAGTTATTTGAAGAGACACTTTTGTGAGCCTATATGCTGAATCTTGTGTTGTTGTTCCTCGTTAGAATCCGCACGAAAAAAAAAGAACAACGTTTCACAGTAAGTGAATGAATAAGTCGTGCCTCTCAAAACTAACAGTTTCTTTCACTTATATTTCTTTATTATACATGCATATAAGTATTAACTTATTATCTAATTTTTTTTGATGATTTTAGATGTTCCATGTAAAGTGGTTTTTGTCATACTTAACACTTCTTTTAGGTGCAAGTCTTTGATTTTACGTGAAGAGATAGAATTATGAGATACCGCAAACGCATAAATATAAGAAATTTTTTAACGTAAGATCAAATGCAAACGAGAAGAATTAAACCCTAACCTCGTAACTCAAAACCATATGAGTGGACAACAACGGCATGGTACTTAACACATTCCGTTGGGGTTTAGGGGTATAAAACAGAGGACAAACAAGTCTTGTAAATAGTTCAGGTGACATGGGTCTGCGGTCCTTACTCCTTACTCGTCAAGCCCACTTCAAATTGGCTCGCTCTTTATGCAATAAAATTTTGCATAACGTACAATCTGAAAATAATGACCAGAGCAATTTAAAAACAAAAAGAGAAAGGAAGAGAAGAATGACCGGAGGAATTTATGCCATTTGCTGCCTTGTTCTTCAAATTCCATTAAACACAAAACATGGTACAAACTTGATGAACGATGAGATGTTCAAAGACTCAAAGTTCAAATGCTGTGATTATGAAAGTGAGCTAGTATTAAAGCATGACTAAATTGTTATGTGATGTACGAAGTACCTAATGACTTCGTAACTGGTAAAGCTTTTTATTACGATCGGTAGCGTTTGACAAGATTTTTCTTTTCTATTTTTGTTCAATTTTATAAGCCGAAAAAAATTTAATATTTGGTAGGCAGCTTTGGTTTATTTCTTGGTTTTCTAAAGTACTTGCCAAGTTTGCGTAGTTTTTGACAACTCCTTTCAAGAGTTTTGAGTTTTATTTTGAAATCTAACCTTCAATTTGCTACTTACATTTTCACAAAATTCATTCATCATTTCTGCCACACTCATCGATTACCCTGTAAGCCTTAACCACCGCCAGACAACCAGCTATCACCACTCGCCACCATCATTGCCTACAGATCGCCCACCATCACCATCCCATCACCGGTAACAACCAATTAGACCTTGCACACCGTCGCCACCCACAAATTTGCCTCACAATCACCACTCACAGATCTGCCCATTATGACCGTCTCTTTAGCGTCTCTCTAATTGTTACTCCTTGCAAAAGCTTATCTCATCAAACTTAACTAATTTCATTTATTGTGTAGACTGAAATTATAAATAATGGTGGTGGTGTTATGAATGTGATTATGGGGTTGGTCTTGGTAATGCGAGTTTGATGGAGACGGTGGCGGTGCTTAAGAGGTGGCTGGGATTGGCTTTATTGGAAGAAAAAAAAATGCAATTGCAAGGTTGATGGAAAGATTAGCCTACAGTTTTTGTTCAGTTGTTTGAATCAATAATTTCATATCAATTTTACAAATTTGTCCTTTTTAACTGATACAAGGATGGTAGACTTTTTGTAGCTACCTCGTGACAGAGTGCAGATCAGAACCGTACAAATCCCCCATTCTGAGCCCAATGACAATACAATCTTTGGCCACAACTCACTCCACGTCTCCCTCCCCGGCACCTCCCTATCCCCGCACCCCCAGTCCATCACCTTGACGCATCCACAGTGGCACGCACGCACGCACGCACCCACACCCACCTCTCCCGCTCTCTCGTCACTGACTAGACAGTCCACAGACAGTGAAAGAGAGACAGAGAGGGGCGAGAGGGCTCAAAGCATGTCCTTGCCCAGTCCCTAAGCGGCCATGTGTTTCCCCTGCATACCCACCACCAGCAATGCCGTTGCTGCCACCGCCGTTTGGTTGCCGTTGACCACCACCTATCAAACACATGGCGACAATGTCCGACCTCTCCGCCCCCTGCTTGTACTGCGCAGAGGACGCCGGTGACGTCGTATCCTCCTCCTCCGACGCCGATACCGGCTGGATCTCCGGTCGCCCGCCGCCGCCGGACGAGTACACCATCGATCGGCTCCTGGATTTGGAGCCCCACCACATTCCCCTCCCCGATTACCTCCGCCGCTGCCGCGACCGGTCCATAGACCTCACTGCCCGCCAAGACTCCATTGACTGGATCCTCAAGGTATTATACATGTCATACGTTATCTTGGGCCGGAGATCAGAAAGTGCACCAGCAACATATATCATTCTTTAACAATACATGTACACGCATTTACCCCGATTCGTAATCTACTTATTATCTCCTCCAATGCAGGTTCATGCACACTATCACTTCGGTCCAGTAACGGCCTTCCTCTCTGTCAACTATTTTGACCGCTTTCTCTCCGCCCACTCTCTTCCGGTACTCTATTAGTTGCACACCATTACCAGTGTAGACACACCTACGTATTTCCCATAATTTTGTCGTTTACATGCGTTGATGGTTGACAGCAGGCAAATGGGTGGCCGTTCCAGCTACTATCAGTGGCGTGTCTTTCGTTGGCAGCGAAAATGGAGGAACCGTACGTTCCAGTGCTCATTGACCTCCAAGTGTCCGAACCCCGGTTTGTGTTCGAGCCCAAAACGGTTCGAAGAATGGAGCTTTTTGTCATGGCCAAACTCCATTGGAGGCTCCGTTCAGTTACACCTTTTGACTACCTCGATTACTTCACCCACAAGATCTCTTACTCCAACTCCCAACCCGACCCGTTTACCCATATCTTCTCCACCTCCTCTGATCTTATCATCAACACCACACGTGGTAACTACTCCTAGACCTAATCCGGTTTTTCCGAGCTAATCGGGTCTTAATTTATGAAAGTAGTGTTTTTATTTTATTTTTTTTTCTCTCAGTGATCGACTTCTTGGACTTTTCGCCGTCGATTGTTGCAGCCGCTGCCGTTATTTATGCCGCCGGTGAAGGTGTGGCTGTACCGGAGGACTTTTACGGGAGAATAAACAAAGTAACATTCGTATTTCCCTCCCTCGAGTAAAAGTATACGTGTGGGGGTGAAAATAGAAAACTTCATTTAATCGGGGGGTGATTTGTGTAATAGATACTTTTTGTGGCGCGAAATTGTAAGCATTGTAAAGCTGTCCGAAGTTTCTCGTAACTGTTTATTTTTTGGTGGACAGGAAATGGTGAAAAGCTGTCACCAATTAATGGAGGAGTATTCGGTTGACACGTGTCAGCTGCCTAAACCAGAGATAGTCGAGCCGCCGGCGCCGCCGAGTCCAGCTGGGGTGCTCGATGCGGCGGCTTGTGCGAGCTGTGACACGCGCTCCGAAAATCCACACTCCGGCTCAGGCTCTGGTTCGGGGCAAGTTGAGCCGCCAAGCAAGCGGCTCCGATTCTCTGCGCCGGATGTACAGGGACCGCAACCGTAGATAAGCACCTTTCACCACTCCTATGTATTCGCTTAAAAGAGAGAAATCTCAATTTTTATTGTGTCATTATCTTGTCGTTGATTAGTATCTTTGAACGGTCAAGATCGGGGGGGGGGGGGGGGGGGGGGTGGAAATTATTAATTTTTGGCTATGATCATGAACTGTTATGTAAAGAGTTGTTGTAATGGCATGATTGTAAATTTGATGTGGTCAAGTTGAGTAATAAGATGTTGTGTGATAGGCTTTTAGGCTTTAAGCCCCACCCTCTACTCATGATGTTTCAATGATATAGCAGCTACGCTTCATATCATTTGGTGGAAATTGTTAGGATAAAAAATAAAATTTAATGGTTCTATGTGTTGGCATAGCACACTCCAGATTATTTCAGTTTGAGCTTTATGTTTGGTGTCCAATTGTGTAAAGCAATTTTTTTTTTAACAATCTCAGACTATCTTCGTGGCGGTTCTTATGGCTGAGCTATTGTGTCCGGCACTTATTGGTACCCCGCTTATTGATACCCCGAGACCTCACTAACAAGTCTGAAGATTATTTTTAATTATAGGATACCATATGGAATACTTCTTCGATAAGTGTCTGTCAATAAGTGTTATTAGAAGTTCGGATGCATGTTAGGCTTGAGTGATTATCGAAACTTACTACAGGGGTCGGGATAGAATATTAGGGCACCTTTAGGATTCAAAATTTAGCGGAACCCTATGGTATCGATAGATTGTATATCCTTGCTTTAGGTCCATTGACTGCTGCAATGCTGCCTCTATGAGAGGGAGACGAAAAAGATGGAGGATTTCATACGCTGCTTCTTTCTTTCTCTTTTCCGTTTTCATCTTCTCTCTTTCTCGTTCCAATGGACTTTTATTTCAATTTCTTATTTCTTTCTTGTTTTTCTCTTCCTTATTGTTTTGTTCTTCAATTTAAGTTTCTGCCATTTCTTCATTACTATGTGGGTGCTGAAATATGTTTTTTTTACATGATTTCGAAAGTGGATACAATGATGCTATTAGTGTGGAAATAGTTCAGCTAGGGCAGATGAGCCAGGTAAACCGTTGTGGAGACTTTTCAAGAGTGTAGCATGTCTGCATAAGCCGGAGAAACCATAGTGTATACACACATAAGTAAAACACAATTCAACTGTCTCCTGCCGGTGTCCAAAATTTGGTTTTTGGGACATTGCGGTGTTTCGGGGTACTGGCCAGTGCTAAAGTATTATGCATGTGATAATATTCAACTCAAAATTGTCTTGAAAAGTCAACAAATAATAAGAAAAATGGAGCGCAGGTCTTATACTATCATTATTCATTTTTGAGCATGGAATTATATCTCAGAAAAGAGTTCAAGCACACCAACTAGTACGACATGGAATTATATCCCAAACCACTCGCCTACTCGTATTTTGTACTCTTGACATGTAATGCTTGTTATGTACTTCTTTCATAATTTGATTCATTTTTTTTTTACACACAGATTAAGGATTTAAGTGATATATTATATGTTTTACCCTTTTAGAAATGGGAGAGAAAGAAAATGGGCCAGAATTGAGAAAATAGGTTAGTAAAATGTTAAATATAGAAAGAGAAATGAATAAAAAACTGTAAGAAAGTTGGTTAGAAAAGAGAAAATGAACCGATGGAAATTTAAATGTAGAGAGAAATAAAATAAAAAAAAGTATAGAAGTGATAAATATGAAAAAATAGTCTCTCTTAATTTAGAAATGATTAATCTTTGTGGGATGACTTAAAAATAAAAGTTGATCAAATTATGTGAGGTGGAGAGAATATTATTCTTTTTATGTAATAAAAAATATTTTTTTTTTGTAGAGGTTATTAATGTCTTAACAATAAAAAGCATTAGGAAACAAATGCTTCACCCATTCTAAATTAGTTGATCATGTTTGACTCGTACTTTTATTTAGAATATGAATCATATTCTAAGAGTTTTCATTTTATACCAACAGGGAGAGGAGGAAGAAAATGAATTAATAGAAGATTAATGTGGAGCGATATATAGAATTAAAAAAGTGTAAAAATAAAAAGTATAGTTTGAAAAAACTATCTACAATTTTTTTTTTGTTTGTAATCTAAAAGGTGATTAATTTTTGAACGATCCAAATGAAAAATATGATAATATATGTAAAGTACGGAAGGAATATTAAAAAAATAGTGGGATGACATGGGCATGAGACGAGTATGCGACGTAGGAAGTTAAAGTTTGGAGGAGGGGAACAGTGAAAGTGAAATGGCGAAAGTGGAAAGGGGGGCGCCGTGGGGGACAGAGGGACAAAGGGCCAATAAGCCGCGTCCAGCTGTTAAAGGAAAAAAGGCCAGATTTGATGTGGTGGGACACCTCGCTATCAGACTATGTCACATCCCATCTGCAGGCAGCTGTACGGGAACATCACCTGATGCCATAGCGCGAACGCAAGTAACAGCGAGAACACCACTTGGGACCTTCAGCGTCAAAATTAATGTCTCACTCACTAGCTGGTAAGAAATTGTCAGTAATAGTGTGTCTCATTGGGGTTACTGTTTATAATGTGATTTTTTAAATATTATAATGGAAGATTTTGATTTTACTAGAAATTATGGAAGTATCAT
This sequence comes from Escallonia herrerae, assembly GCA_033070095.1. Classification (NCBI taxonomy): domain Eukaryota; kingdom Viridiplantae; phylum Streptophyta; class Magnoliopsida; order Escalloniales; family Escalloniaceae; genus Escallonia; species Escallonia herrerae. Next base: position 110,572 of record JAVXUP010000167.1, on the reverse strand, counting down.
CAACAAAGGTTATCTTAAAATCAAATACTTCAATTGAGGAATTTCCCATCACAATTTACAGCCTTATTTCATCGTTAGAAACTTTTAAATGGCTCTTTGATGACCTCTAGTGCACTTTTTACAAAGTTTAGTACAAAAGAATTGGTAAAAAGTGGATTACCATTTGAATCCTTTTTAAATTGACGATAAACTTGAAATGTAAAGGTTGTAAACTCAAGATTTTTTTTAGACTAACATGTGATGGTACAATTAGTTTCAAGAAGCATTAACTCACTTCTACTAGACGTCTTGAATCTTTTATAGCATTAATTAAAATATTACGAATCACAATTTTTAAATTTAACATGCATCTATTTCAACACTTGATGAATATGGTTATGTTATACAGGTGAGGTGGTGGACTAGTGGTGGGTGACCACTCAGCTTTCGCGCACATACCAAAAGTTTAATTAGTAAATTCTTAACAGCATCATTATCGAAGTAACGACGAGCTGTGTTCATTATTATTATTATTATTTTCTCAAATAGTGTCAGACTACTTTGACGATACGACAAGCCGTTACAGGTCTTTAGTCACATTCACGTTTCCAAGCAAGCTAAAAGGTGACCTTCTCGTCTTGCCTCGAACTGTTGCAGAAAAAAGTTAAACGAAGTAGCGACAACAAGGACAATAACACCCTCGCGGCCTCCTACAGATACAGAAGGTTTTCAAGGTCTCTGGCCCCTTGGAAGTTGAGGACAAAAAGGAGTCCAGAGAATGGAGCCGATGGACGGGACAAATCAGCATTAACAACTCCCTTTGTGACAAACACCAAAAGACATCCCCATTTTCATCCAGCCATGCATCTTCTGTTTTCTTACCCCCGAGAAGTTACCCCCAACGTATGGGCACCAACTGTAGCGCTGACTTGCATCTCTACGTGAGTCTGAGACCAAGTTAACGTGTGAAGTCTTCGTCTTGTATTGTCGCCAAAATAACTTCTGTCTCTGTCATTCCGAGTCTTGGTATAATTTAGGTCGACGGTGGAGTGGTGCATATTCTTTTTCTTTTTCTTTTCTCATTTTGGTGATTAAAATCAAGCACATAGACTATTGCTTCATTAGGAAGTTCAATTATCAAAGTAAAAATAACAAATTAAGTCGCCTCCCGTTAATTTTTTTGGTCAAAATAATAGTAAAATTTTGTTACAGACGTGATTATTGGCAGGCCGACCGTGTCACATGACCCGTAAAAGATATTTTCCTAGCGATCAGCATTTGAACCAAGCAAAAGAATGTCTTAGTTGACTTGTGAGTGAACCCATTACAAAAACGAGAAGGTGTGTGCATTTCACATGCTCTGAAAAATAAAAAATTCTGAAACCCAATTTTTAATTTTTGAGCGAAGGAAAGAGGGAAAGCCCGGAACCAAAAAAACAAAAAGGGAAGTAAAATCATCAGACTTGCAAAAATAAAATGATGCCTAAACAGGCATGTGCTAGGAAGGTGGGAAAAAAATTCAAGTGGAGCCCCAAAAGAAGATTAGCAAACCCATAAAGCCGAAAGTAGATTGGATTGTACTATTATGACACTCAAAAGTAAGATTTCCAATTTGTCAAAACACAAAAGTTCTCAATCTTTCTTGTGGAGAACAATCAATAATGGAAAACATCAGGAAACAATCAAATAATGGACTCGCGTTCAGCCAAAAGAATGGCTTGTCTAGCCCTAAGATTAAGATACAAATACCTTTTAAATTGGGTTGAGCATGAACAAATCCCACTTGAAAGCAATCTAATGAGATTGCCATCAATGTTCCCTTTTCAAAAGACATTTGAGATTCGCAAGTTGAACTTTCATGAAATATTGTTTACCATTTTTTGTTCTTGTACTCTAGGCCAATCTCCGGCTATTTTTAAAAACTTTCATTTTGGAGTTTTGAATTTTCAATTTTTTTGAGTGTTTGATTAAAACTGGATAATCAAACACTCAAAAAAAAAATAAATAAAAATTGGGTAATTAAGTATCCATTTGTTTTTTGTAAAAAATAAAAACTAAATTAATTTTTATTTTTTTGAAAACAAAAAATCAAAACTGTAAGTGATTTCAAACGAGCCCTCGGTAAGTGTTGTATACAAATGTAAGTATCACACATATTTTTGTAACCCGTAATTATTTGGTTAGTTTAATTATGTCTTGTAAACTTTTTACAGCTAAGTTTTGAGCCACCTAACATAATATTATATCTTTGAAATTACATATTCTTGCGTTCAAGCATACCCACTTGCATATAAGCGGTTTAAGTTCCTATGTATCTTTGTCCGGTCCACGCTCTTTTTTTTTTTTGAAAATTTTCCAAATAAGAAATTTTGATAGAACTGTCATTCATATATATAACTCGCTGGTATGGAGAATCAAACTCTGGACTTCGAGGTCACTCCTCGAGGCCCCTAGCCATCTCCACCACTCCTTTGGGTCCGGTATACACTCTTTAATTAGCTCATTACTTCTTCCTCAAAATAACTGTTAGGTTTAATGAGTAGTAACGGTTTTGCTGGATTAGGTTAGGACTAAGGCATAGGGTTTGATCTACCGGCGATTCTCTTATACGTAACTTAATGAGTCTGTAATGGTTTCTGAATTTATTTTCCAGACTAGAATGCAAGTCAACAGAAGTCAGAAGTATATGATCTTCCCTCAAAATCATGCTCCTTATAAAAAGGATATGGTTTGGCTTGACATAGGAAAATATAAGATACCCACTTGATGCAGGGGGAAAACAGGGAATAGAATGTGTAATATATTACCATCTCAACATGTATTGCTAGTCTAGCCAACCCAACTTATATATTTTCAAGGAAAAATATACCTGGACCCCTTGAGATTAGAGACTAATCTACCCGTGTCCATTGACTATAGAAACATCAAATACATCCTTTGATCCCTTTGTTTATCTTGAATTTTTCTTTCACATGCTACCCCCCCCCCCCCCCCCCCATTACTTGACCACTACCCCACAACAACCATCACCAGCCCCTCACAGCCACCACCGTTACTTCACAATGACCATCACTGGATCCCCACCACCGTCATCAACAACCACTGCCTAACTACCCACCACTTCACTCGTCATTGCGTAACTGAACGCACTGCCTCCACTCGCACCCCTTTACCGAACCCACCGTCACACCACTTCTAACTCGGCACCATTACCACCAACCTACTTCAACATCAACATCTCGCCTTAATAGGTCTCTACGAAGACATCATGCACTAGCATATATTCGAGAAAATTGGTGTTAGTGGTGCAGTGGGTGAACGGTGTTAATTGCAGGTGGGCGATGAGTTTTGTCTGTGAGGGTACATCCAACGATAAACAATGGTGGTGGTTGGAGGTGCAGTCAAGGGTGAATGGTTGTTAGTGTTGGTAGTGCAACCACAGGTCGTGGTGATGATCGGTTATTGTTATGGCGGTGATGATGATTGTACAGGATCAATTCGTGCACAATGGGAGAAGGGCAGTGAGGTAACTCAATCCTTTCTTGAAATTTACAGAATACCAATATATTGAAGTACATTTTGAATGCTAAGGGTATCATAATGGAAAGTTATTTGCGTTGCAAGTATTTATTATTCTGGACTGAGATGTAATAATTTAAAAGTTGATGGAGTTGGCTGAGATTACAATCAAGGGGCCTCATTTCCGATGCCAATCCAAGGGTTGATACTGATCACGTGTTCCCAATGGCCTCCAGATCATGCATTCCAGTGCTGGTTTAATTCCAAAATCCAAAGTAGAAGACATAAAGCCCCGTATGATTGAATGGGTTCAATCACCCTTGTGACTATTCGTCTATCACCAGGTTTAGGTAGCCCCCCCCCCCCCCCCCCTCTCATAATGATATTTGACTAGTTTTTTGATATATAGCTGTTGACTTTTCAGACAAGATATATAGTACTGTCCTATCATTTTTGTGTTCTACTTCTTGTTGTTGCTATCATTTGTTATTGTTATTGTTATTATTATTACTAAGGTGGGACTAATGATACCTTTTACAAATATACTAATTTTGCACTCTTTTGTTGTAATATAAATTTGTCAAGCTTTTCTAAGCCATCCCTACATCTACTATAAAGGATGTGAATTCAGTTGCATCATATATTTACGGGAGCAACTATTTTACAATCTCATTTGTCGCTAAAAATGGATAGTGACGAAATATATAGATTTGACGACAATTTGAGGTGTTTACAAGTGTATTTAAAAGTATTGAAATAGACATTCCTTATTTCTATCAGGATTATTTTCTTGCATCTTCAAACTTCATTCTTTGTTCTGCATATAGCCTTTAACAAAAACCAAAAAAAGCTTGGTGGCCCTTATGCGGGTAGGCCTTTTTGTTTTTTTGTAGGCCTTGCAATTATGGGTTAGATTGTATTAGGTCCAATTGTGTAAAGTAACATAAGCCACTGGGGCTGGACAATAGATGACATTTGGGCCATTCTAGGGGCAATGTCTGTTATTTTGTAGGCCTGGTCTCAAGTTTAGTTTTGATTTTTGACTGTCGCATGCAAATTGTAGCAAAAACATAGAAAACTAGTTCTATTGTTAAAGTAAGAATAATTTTTTGCTTTGACAAAAGTTCGCATCAGAATGATTGTACTGACTGCCTCTTATACAAGCCCACAATTATAGATAGCGAAAACAACCCAACTTTTTACTGTTAAGGGTCCTTTGTTGTACAATATCTATGCTGTAAGAGTTTTATTGATAAAAGATTGTCATTAAAATTGCTGCTTCATTGCTATTGTAAAAAATTATAGGGACAATCTTTCGTCCCTAAATCACATTAAGCGATATTTTTCTGTTACAACAGAGAATCTTAATCCTTCTCATACATATGCATAACAACGTGATAACGACATTTCGAGGATTAAGTAAACATTATATATTTTGAATTTATTGTGGTTTGAAAGTAGAAATAGTGGTACAATGGTGGTATAATAGCGTCTCAGAGGTACTTAAACCATGGCAATATTTATGGCCTCTTTAGTAACTGTTGGGCTAACCTTATAAAATTGCCGCTATTATTCATCCACAATCACCCTCTTCTAGCGACAATTGCTACCTTGCTAAATTGGTTTTTCTTCATAATTTTCGTTTCACTACTCCTTAAGCTGCCAGTTGCTGTCGTGTTAAATTGTTAAGTCGCTTTAGCCACACTTGTGGACGTCTACATTTTTGTTTAAAAGGAGACAAATCAATATTCATTTTTGAGGCCAAAATGGTGTTGTGTGATTAAAAGTGTAGTGCGCCGAATGGTTAATAGCATGGACCGGTCCAACCTGGCTGAAAGTCTGGGCCATCAAAATGGAATTGGGCTTTAGCCTTCGACTGATGAAACGAGAACTCACTGCATAAGGAGCGTTCTCTTAAGATTGGCCCAGTATTCACTTTTGGGCCTCATTGGGTTTACAAACCCCAAACACTGAGGCAGTTGCTGTCAAACTTTAGCGACGTTTCTTCAATGCAATAGCGACAAATACAGATGGTTATGAAAGGAAAAAAGAAGAAAGAACTTCCTAAGGGCACTTTCTTGATGCGTTAATCAACAGATACAAACTATTTATGCACACCGAAGCTCACTCGTTCAAGTTTGCGGTTGTTTCTATTCCTTACGTTAACAACATCATCGCGAACAAGTATATCAATAAATTTGTAGTAACTAATTTATATGGCACTTTATGATATATATTAACTCCTCCATGTCAAGATTGATAGAGCAAGCCACTAGTTTACGGGTGTTGGTTATGCTTGTAGGAGAGTCGCCTTGACCTACGTTGAGGTCTCCTTAAGCCTCGATAGTGTTGAGGCTTAAGACCTCAACAGCCGGTTTTCCTATTGGTTAATTTTTCCGTATTTGTCGGTGCGTATTTGATATTAATCAGTGACATTGACGTGCTTGTTTGAGACGCGAGTCTCGTAAGCCTTTCGTCATTTTGATTCTAGCCATTGATTTAAACTTCACTTGTTAGGACTTGGGACTTCCAAATAATGTCTGATAATCACTAGATTCATAGCTCCTCGGATTTATCGAACCAAGCTCAATAGACCATTTTCAAAGTATGTTCAACTCCAACTGATCACATGAGCCAATCTCATAGACAACAAGTGAAGGCTCACACGAGCTAGTAAGTTGGTTTATTCTATTAACTCACCACCAACTTGATCACACTTGACCGACGTGCTCTGCAACATTAGTACTTGTCGATTGTGATTTGTTTCAGTTTTTAAATACATGTCCATATGAACTTTTTCGAAATCTGCATTTTCCACAAATTTGCAACAAGGCCAGGCCACCACCAACCATTTGAATAAAGAAGAAAGAAATCAAACAGTACTCGAGATTTCTAAATACGGATCAACATTCCTAATAGCATGACTGGGAGCATAGTTTATGGATTTGTTTAGCAGGCAGGGAGAATAACAAGAAGTCCAGTCCACTTTGAAAGGAGGAGTTCTGAAGAACACCAGCAAGTGACGCCATTAACAAACCCAGTTTAAGAAAAGCATTTTAGATTGAACTGTGTGCACACGTGCAAACATGTGTGTGAATCTCTGTGGGAGAACTCCCTTACATGTGCATATGCACACGTGCAAACATGTGTGTGGGTGTGCGTGTAGGGCATGTGGATTCATAAAAACACAGTCAACTGGAAAAACCTTAATGGTGTCCACTCATCTTCTATTCAGTATTATTCAGGCCAGCCAGAACTTGCGAGCAAACTGGTCTTGTTCAAAGAGGCCTCCAAGATCCACCAATTACACATCACAATCTACGGTCTTAAGGCACACCCAGATGCACAAATTGGGCTTGTTCAAAGCATAACCATTCGTTGTGCTTAAAAAATGCAGTCAACATTATCTACTGATATCTCTTTATCTTTGTTTTAGGCACTTGAGCAAATGCTGTAACTAGATAGCAGCAAGAAATACTACGAACCAATGAAGTTTGAGATAGAAAGCCCAGGGTTGCAGAAGGAGTTTTGGGTTTGATTCCTCATTCGATCTCATTCGACGTTGATTTTTCTCTTATTAATTTGAATCTCACATGTCATCAATAATTAAGCATTTAGAAGCATCAGGAAGGAAGCGATCATATACAAGTTAAATTTTTTTGTTGTAATAGATGGGCCAACTCTTCTAGACAATTCCCGTGAATCACTTCGACAGAGTCATGTCATTTAAGCAAAAACAAGACCTACCTAAGCTATATATGTACGGAAAGTAATTGCTAATGTTGGACAAATTCCCATTCTACTTGCCACTTTAGTAGGTTTTGCTTTCAAGTGGGATCTTATTCACAAATTTCAATCCGAATATAGCTAATTGAAAAGAGAAGTAAAATTATCTAAACCAGGATAAGGATGCATCGATAATGACTTGATATATATTATTTACTAAAATTTTGGCTCTCAAATAACGCCAAGTATATTAAGCGCCGTGTCTGACTGTGTGTGAGAGAGAGAGAGGGAGAGGGAGATAGGAGGTGCAGGGGTAACAGGGATAGGTGTCCAAGTACTGAGGAAGGGAAGAAGGACGTGTAGCCTGTTTGGTTAAGGGAGTACAGAGTTGCCTCGCTGTCCAGCATGTGAAACCGTTGTGGCTCCCTTCCATCCACTCCCTCCCTATATCTGACTCCCCCCCCCTCCCCCCCCCCCGCCCGCACTGCATACATGACTCGCCCACAAAAATCAAACCCCAACTGGCACTTTTTGATTCATTAGCATTGAGAGCCGAACGCAGCAGAGTCATGACAAAACTGGCCTAGAGAATTTCACTCTTGATTTCCCTTTGTTTTCTTCTTCCCCTCCAACACTCCTATCCTACTCACTCAACACTACCCCTCTCCTAAATACACATGCTTCATTTTTGAAGATTGCCCATTTTAGTTTTCGTTCAAAAGGTCAAGAAGAAATCAACTATGGAAGATTTACCGGGTTCAGAATGCAGTAGCGGGTGTGAGTCTGGTTGGACGTTGTACTTGGAGCAGTCTTATCTATCTCCATTTCCTTCCCCTAGAGAGGATAAATTTGTGGAAGCAAAGGGTGTCTTTATAAGCGAGGGAAATAGGGGGAAGTACGAGGAAGAGGAAGAAGATTTGTCCATGGTCTCTGATGCGTCTTCTGGACCTCCACATTTTCAAGAAGATGAAGAGTATTATGGGAATGTTACTGATAACGGGTGCGTTTATCACGCACCCGTTGATGCTACGTTGCAGCGCAATGGTGGTAAGAGGCAGAAAGTAAATGAAAATCGACGTCGGAAGGTTCAAGAACAGCTTTCTTTGCTTGATGACACTGCAAGCTCCCCTCTCTTCAATTTCTCCAAAGTGAGTTGCAATTTCCTGAACAATGTGGCAAAAGGATACATCTTGACAAGTACAATGTCTTGAACCATTTGTGGATACTTTTGATAACTTGTATTGCGTCGTGTATAACTTGCAGAGTAGCCAAGCTTCAATGGAGGATATATTGGATTATTCACAAGGGTATTCTACAACTCATTTTCAGGTATATTAGGCCTGCTTCTTTCTAGTTGTTTGTTTCACAAGGAGATTCTACTTTTTGGTTATTCTGATCGCTTTGTTCTAACTACTGATACACATGTGCAGGGGAAGTCTGCATTCCAGGAGCCTTATAATTTCTTGCAGCCTAATGTTTCTAGAAACCATCTGCACCAGAACCAGTTAAGTTTTGTTTGTGCTCTTCACGCTACGCTAAATCTGCACCCGAACGATTTTTTTGTCGCCAATAGTTTCCATACTGACTTTGGAACAATCCAAATAGAGCAAAAGTAGTGCAGATTTAGCGCGACGCTACTCTTTACGTTAGTTAGTGACTACTACTACTACTTAATATCTACATTCCTGACCCACTTTTCCTTTCTTATATGTTTGCCTATTTGGTGAATATTCAACAGATGGTTTGAAGGGAAGGCGCTGGGAAGGAGATGAAGTGATATGTGCGCTGCTGTAGTTGCTTTGGAAGTTGCTAAGAGGGTTGTCAAAGCAAAAGGAATGGATCGCAAACAAGGGATTTTGTTCCTTTTCCTTTTCCTTTGTATTTTTCTTTTTTATTTGCTGTCAAGGCAGTGGGAAACAACCTGAGAGATAAAGTGGAAATCACTTTCATATTTCTCAGAATTCAATTCTCTTGTCAATGAAAAGTGTCTACATCGGTTTCTTTGGCAGCCTCTGTGCAAATCCATGCCCAACCGTGTTCCTCATGGCGCCCCATGACGCCCTTCATTTCAACAGCTGTCCTGCTAACATTACTTCAAGTCTACATGTTTTGGACTAGCAAAAGTGATTATACATGAATTGATTTGGCCTGCATGTCGTCATTAACAGTCCCACAAATCTACAAATCTAGTATTAAGCCCCTGCCTGACATTTGGGTGTTGCTGAGGCTTTCTTTTTGTGGGTTAGGGAAGTGAGAGAGCAAAGCACCATCGCAAAGCAGGCAATGCCAATGTATGATTTTCTTTTAAACTAACTATTGGAATGAGAGAATAATGGTAAGTCAATGCCTTTTGAATTTAAATTTCCAATGAAAACAGGACAAGCAGTATCGCTCAACCTCACTCTATGCCTCTATTATTGCCAAACACATGACCTTATTGAGGTCAAATCCAGTACTGTTTAGGTGGGTTTCTTTCAAATCCATACTTAAAAGTTCTCTTATCTGGAGATGTAAAACAAAAAATCTTGACCTCAATGTCTCTTGGTGCGCAGACAAGGCTAAATCCTTAATTGTTCTCGATCACACGGTTGATTTGACTTTAGGTTTAATACAAGCCCAAGAAATGATGGGTCATGGGGCAGTCAGACGAGAATACAGAGGTGAGGAAAGAAATGCCCAAGTTAATGTTGGAATATTTCATATGCATCCCTTTTTTAAGCCCAGAGATCCTGCCTGAGATCTTCCTGACCCAGTGCAACATGCCCCATTCAATTTAAATATGGGTTCTTTATCTCTTTTGGAAGGATCCTAATACCCAAATATTTAAACGTTTTTAGTGAACGTATTTTTGCCTCCTTCAAATCAAGTCTGTCTGCTTTGAAGCTGTCACTGGACTTCTTGTCATGCACAATTATTTGTTTTGTTTTTTCTTTCGAGTCTTTGTTTGTTGAACCATGCTCACCCATTTCCATTTCTTATAGAAAGTCATGTTCCATGAAAAGAAACAGAGAATCGGAGTCCTAGTTGGAACTTTTTAAGTATCAGCAGTTCTTCCCTTTCCCTCTCCGAAATAGCAGGTATAGAAGTAGGAGGGTTCATGTAACGAAAAATTAACCTAAAGCATGGACGTGGACGTCGACCAAGTGCACAGAGCTTTTGTTCGTCTGGATGAACATACGAAGTTGCATCGCTGTTACAGCAGAGATCCTGAATCTGCACTTTTGGCCGTATTTGAAGATTACAATTCTACAACCTTACCGTTGTTTCAATTCTAAATGTAAACGAACTATTCATCAATTAGATGAGAAGCTGTACAGAGAGTAAACCACTAGTTAGTCATTGCCTTGCTGCACTGAATGAGGTTGGATAAGAATCCACATGGTATGGGAGAAACATTTTTGCCCTACCAACTACCACCAAAACAAAGCCTTCAATCCCTGTGACGCAGAAGGGGAAGGGAGGTACTTTGTTGTTTCTTTACATTAAATTAGTGACACTCACGGTATCCAAGGCAATTTTCACCTAGGACTGTTCCCAATTCTCATGACAAGTTTCCTCCGCACAGAACTGTAAATGGCTTCCAGTCCTTATCTCTGTGCCATTATGCTTTTCCTGACCGGGATTTAACTCAAAAATCTGCCCACAGGCCCACAGGCATGTGTTATAAATCAGAAGATGGTGAACATGCGCAAAGTGCACCAGAGTGCGCCACAATCTAGTAAGAATCCAAGCCTTAGATCACACCAGCATAAATGGTTCCAACAGGCTATGAATCAAACACCTGCTAACCATACTGTTTTCACCCGACTCTAGTGTAAGAGTGCACCTATTGACAGCACTCTAATGGATGAGCAAGAGTACAAAATCAGCCCGGATAACCTTTCTCAATAGCGTATGTTGCTTCAATCATGGATCGGTTCTTTCCACGAGTTTTGGTCGTTTAGTTGGTTTTGAAACGAAATAATTTTGATTCTATAAGGTATTGCAAAGACCAATGTCGATGATTTGATTTCAAAAAATTTTAATGCTTTGTTCAAAAGTCATACGAGCACGATGCTTTTATACGAGTGCAATATCTTGGTAGCTCTACGTTCCTGCCCAAAGGATAAAAATTCTGTAAAACTTGATCGGAGTGTATCTAATTTAATGGGATATGATGAAAGAGTAAAGACCATCATGACACTGTTTGAGTTAGCGTATCTGTAATACCACCTAATCGCTGATGTAACGATACTCACAAGGAATCACACAAGAATTTTACCTTGGATGAGACTCCGATTCCCCTTCAATTAGATCTAGAACTTTTCAATGGGGGGATCCTCAACCCCATTAAGACAGCTAGCTCCCATAATAGAGCGCAGAGGAGTTAGGTGCTCCATGACATATAAATAGAGTCTGGACCACAGATCAATCTTAATATCCAGAAATCCAAGTATAAAGTACAAGGAATTGAATCAAATAGATTCACGATTGCATAGGTGGACTACCCTATAGCGATCACCCATAATTCATGGCTACTCACATGGCTCCAAACTTCACACACATAATCGACCGACGTTAAGTCTAAAATCCCTAAAACAGTTCTCCAAACACGCCCTTCAATTCAAGAATTTGTGGGAAGGTCCAAGAACCCATTTGCAACCACATGCCAACTAGTCAAGCAAACCCAGGCTCGTACTTGGAATCTTGTGCTTGAAAAGGATCGCTAGCCTGATGTACTGCAACTTGGGTGCTTGACAGATTGTTGTGAAAAATGCGTAGCACCACTTGCACCCTCTGAATATAACACGAGATTCATGCAGTTACGCCGGCTAGAAGATCATTCGTGTTGTTATGAGTAAATTTCAGTATTGGTGAAGTGAATGTTGTGGATATTAACTGGGAAATAAGGTATGTACTTGCAATCTTCTGCCTGAGCAAAAGATTGCAAGCACATACAGTGAATGTTGTGGATATTAACTGGGAAATAAGGTATGTACTTGCAATCTTCTGCCTGAGCAAAAGATTGCAAGCACATACAGTGAATGTTGTGGATACCACCATTAGCATCCATAGTATTTGGTATTTTTAGACCGGTGTATCGAAAAATTTGGAATTTCAATAGGGCCCCCACGTGACAGGGTGCAAGAGTGGGCGGGGATACTTATACAACATATCCCACGCTTCTTCACTGACTATTACAATGTTTTAAGATTATTAAATATTTTTTTTATTAACACACTATTGCAATTTAAGCTCCGGGCCTATTCTACCGTGCGAACAAAACACAAGATTCACTTTGTTCGGCTAGAATATTCATGTTAACAGTAGGAGGAAGACAATTATGCTTAAGACATAATCCAAGTTGAGCCGGTTCGCATAGTGAAAAAAGCACGAGTCGATATAACTTGACTTGCTCTTTTTCATACTCTAAATAAATTTGTTATGGCATAGACACGGAGTGAAGCTAATCATACTTTTACAAAGTCTCCAGAGGACCGGTTGTCGAGTGTAGGGTGCCCTAACAAGCATGTGAAATAACACATCTACGTATTCAAAATTTGTATCAAAACTAATTAGCGGCCCTTGATGAGAAATAGTAGGTTCGGTCTCTCCCCTCGAGTAGTATGGTATAACCAAACAAAGTGAATTGTTTCACAAATTTGATTTTGTTGCTTTTGCATTGTTACCATGTCTCTTTGACCATTTTCTCAACTCTCGAGTAGTATTCCTACCCGAAAAATAATTATCCAATTAGAAAATAAATTAACGCTATTCACGTGAGAAAATGAGTTAATTACATGTCTCACACTAAGAATAACTTATAAAGGTACTTTTTGGCTTAGTACACAAAGAAATGGCTACATTCAACTCAAGCGGCCAGTACAAGTTGTCAAATTCAATTGAAATCAACCACTCAAAAGAAGCTTTATCGGAAGAAAAAAAAAAAAAAGAAGCTTTGCACTTGGACACGTCCAATTTTAGCAAGGCAGATAACTTTATAGCGGACAAATAAGGCAAGCTGATGGTGTAGTGTCTAAGATTTTCAGCGCTCAAGAGGACGACTCATCATGAACAAACACAACCCGTGATGTCTATAAAACCCCACCCATAACCATTTCATTCCAAAGGTCCAACACTTTCGCACCTATGATTTTGATTATCAAAAGTTTCTTTTTTGATTGAATTAGATCATTTATTAAAATTAAGTTTAACTCGCTATAAACAGAATCAATTGAAATTTATGAAAGAACTTTAAATAAAAAAGTGTTGAAAGTAGACGCAGCGTGACAAAATTCTCCGTTGCCTCTGCATATCTAATATAATACTTTATACCAGAAGAGCAAATTCCCTTCGTGTTCGCGAACCTTGGCCAGTACTCTCGCTTTTACCCCATGAGTATGGGAGAAGTTGAGGGCTTCACCCATCCCTCAAAATTAATTTTCGTAATCTGGCAACTTCTTTGGGACAGACTACCATCACTCACACGCCTATATAAACCAAATATCTTGGTTTCGGATCTCTGTCCACTATGCCTAAGCCTTCCCCCCAACATATTGGATTATCTTTTCCTTAGGTGCAGCTTTGTTCGACCCTTATGATTCGATGGGCCGACTGGTATCCGTAGTAATGACATTAGATCCTCTTTAAAGAAATGGCTGATAGCCTGGATTAGTGACCCAAAACACATATAAGCCTAAAAGCTCTCTAAGACCACAGTTTGGTGCATCTGGATAAATCAAAATAATCCACTCTTTCGACAGGAAACTTTTAATCCTCTTGATTACACACAACCGCTCCTTGATGGAAAAGCTAAGTTAATTTTAATGATCATTCACAAGAACCCTCTACCGTGCTCCGGTGGAAGCTTGACACCGATATCCCTGTGGTTGGCTTTTTATTTCAATAAAATAACATTGAAAGCTGGTATCGGGTTATATTGTTCAAATGGTAGCGGAGTCCAATGCAGTTCTGCGCCATTCTCAACTTTAGCCTCTGATGGAATACATGCACCGACAAAAGTATTACTTATCGCAACTAAATGGGCAGTTGAAAAGAAACTGCTACATATTATATTACTGACAAACTCTTATTTCTGCTTTTTCAAATTTCGGACACTGAAAATATCTCTGAATCAATTAACCCTATTATATATGACTTTGTTTTATATAATATCGGACTTCCATCGGTACAGAAATCCAAATCTCTAGCATCTTTTTCTTGTCATGCACGAATTAATGTCTATAGATACATAACACATTGCAGTTTAAGGGATCTTATTTCTATTGTGACCTTTTTGTGTGTTGCTTTTATTTGATCTGTCCTTTAACGAACGGTTGTAAATAGGCGATGGAAGTACTTTGTTTTGAGTTTGATATGGGTAAGGGGTAAAAAATACTCACCAACGGGGAGATGACACCAAAACTACTCCTTGGTTCTTGGAGATGTGGGAGTGGCACTTGTCCACCTTTCCACTATCTCACAATCTTGTAATGAGCAATAATTGTCCATTAAAACCTAGTAACCCCCACTAATTAGGATAACTATCCATTACGTGAGGTAACCGACTCTTTAATACATTCCTATAAAATGGAAGTGAAGGGTGGGGGGGGGGGGGGGGGTGGGGGGGAGATAAGTTCTAATTATCTAATATTTTTAAATACTCTCTCAAAATTGCTTACTGAATTAAGCATCGAAGACTCCCTGTCGGAGCCTCCTCCGGGGATCCCGACGCGTCACAATTTGCTCGTGTTGTGCTTTGCAAGTCTGCTCGCGTGCTCGTTGGTCTCAATCGATACTCGTTCGATATCGGTCAATTTTTTGTCACAACAGAGTTCATCATGGCTTGTCATGATTAGTGTTGAAACTGTATTGCACCATAAGGTGCTTCAAAAACCTTGTATTTTAAACTTATTAATGCTATTCTCTTTTTCAATAAAAAAAAATGTGATGGGATACTTTGCAATTCTCTTGGGTCAAACTTGGCTATCCAAGTAAGAGACCTTTATAATTGATTATCGAACGAAAACTATTCAAAAAGCAATTGTGCTTAGTTTTTAGCAAAATCAGTTTTTATCTAACAAGTTGTTGAAACACTTGCTAAAAACGGTGAAAGATGTTTGTAATGATTGTTTTGATGTGAAAATAAAAGATAAAGAGCATGGAAGACCATGTAAGATTCTAAATATCTTTAAGAAAATTTAAAATAGACAAACTATATTTATGACTATTTCTTAATCGCTTCGTTATTAGATTACCTTTAATTTTTTGTGATATATGAATACTAGACAAACTTCGAACTGAGTAATAATTAACTTTGAAAGAAAGTGCAAAGAGAAAAAGAAAAAAAGGAAGGTATGTACGCATCTCCCACTTAAAATTCTATTAAACATGTGACTCTTATATCGTTATAGTAGTAGTGAAACTAATTTAATACTATCTTCATTCCTAAAAAATTGATCATAATATTTTTTTTGGGATTGTTCCAAAAAAATTGATCAACTTTTCAAATTAAGAAAGATCTAACAAGTATTTTTTCATGTTTGCACTTCTTGCACTTTTTTTTTATTATATTTATCTTTTCACGTTCAATCATCTACCAACCACCCATCTGTGGCCACTTTCTTCCCTCCCTCTCTCTTGACGTAGAATAAGAAACTCATAAAATATAATCCATATCCTAAATAAATGAGCAAGTTAAACACGATCAATTAATTAGAAATTGACTGTTATCATTTGGTCAATGGTGTCTTTAATATGACCCAAAAAAGTTCATTTTCGTTCACAAATAATGTCTAAAGATCGGAAGAAGAGATTAAAAAATAGGATGTTTGTGATTGATTCTAGAATCTAGAGCGCTGTCAAATATGTGTTAAACTGTTTAAAACATGTTTATGCGGTGTTTGGAAAAAATTATGAGTGTTTAAAGCACCTTCTAAAAACAAAATAAGTGTTTAAAACCTTAAATCATATTTTTGTGATTTATGGTAATAAACACATTTGATGAAACAAGTTTGACCAACAAAAGTACTAGATTACTCATATTTTTTATTTTACTTAATTTGAGTCTGATTATTTTAGGGTTTCATTATTCTTACTATGAACATATTTAAAAAAATAGACATAGGGTGTGAAGAAATAGTAACAAATATATGGTTCACTTATCTTGAATTTTTTGTTAACAGAAAATAATGAAAATCTTGCATGCTATCAATGTACTTTTTGGTTATCTTTTACGGTAAAACTATTCTATGCACTTTTACCGAAGTACCTTACACAACTTTTAGCAAGTGTTTCCATAATTTTCACTAAATAAAAAATGATTCTGCTAAAAAATGATTAAAATAGTTTTTTAACAATTGTTTCCATTTCTATCATAAACTGTTTTTGATAATCAACCCCAAACATATTCTAGGTAAATTATTGTTTTGTGTACCAAATGTGTAATCTAGTTATTATTGGTCAAACTTGTTTTTCGGAAAGTATTTGAAACAATAAATCACAATTTAGATAGTGTTTGGCGTTAATTATAGAGTGATCAAACATGTTTTTTTTAGGTAGCTTAAAACAGGTAAGTGTGGTGTTTGACTGGAAAATGCTAAGTGTTTAAGCAACCTCAAAAAGAAAAAAAGAAAGTGTTTGAATCACAAACAACACTTTTGTTATTTAGGATTCTTAATATTTTTGAAAAAAAATGTTTGACCAAAAAAATAAAAAATAGTAATAATTTACCCTAGTATTTATTACGATATGTCAGTGAATGCCCTTTTTTGTTTTTACTTTTTGGGACCGTTCATTTGAGGACTTCACTAATCTACATGCACCTAAATAGAAATATTTATAGAAAGGATGGGCCAAGAAAGGGTTGGAAGGATAAGGATAAAGCAACTGGAAAGAAAGTTGGGCTGGGCCAGATATTATTTACCTTGCTGCCAGTAGACCTGGCAAACGGGTAGACCCGCGCGGATACGGGTAAAATTCGATCGGATCCGGATAAAAACGGATCGGGTATATTTTACCCGATTTTTTCGGGTAGGCATTTTTAGAATCCGTACCCTACCCTTGCGGGTAGGGTATTGTAAAAAATTAATTTTTTCTTTATTTTTAATAAATATTCCTTCCTTTTTCTTCTCCTTTCTACTTTCTTTTATTACACAAACACAACTTCAATATTCTCCATTACACAACAATGGCACAAGATCTACACAACAAGACTGAAAATCAAGACTAATCTTTTTTACTAAACAAAATTAAACAAAAAATAGTTCAAGATCATCAGATCTGCGTTTAACAGTAAGAGATCCATTACACAAGAATCAAAAGTCTACACAACACAACTGAAAATCAAGATTAGGCATCTGGAAAAAACAAAATAAAACAAAAAGAAAAGTTCAAGATTGACCAGCGACGGTCAACGGTAGATGTACTCGGCGACGGAGTGACGGTCGTCGACTTTAAATGATAGATCTGATCGAACACAGCGACGACGAAGTGGCAAACCACAATGGATGACTGAGCTGCAAACCACGATGGATGACGGAGCGACGATCTGGAGGCTATACGATCGCTCACCTACTCGAACGGCGTTGACTGCGGTGACGGATGATGACGGTGGCAGCGGTGAAGGATCGACGATGGTGGAGTTGCTGTAGATCCGTGACGTGGGAGTGTGGGGAAAGAGGAGTGAAGGTTGTCGTAGATCTTGAGTGAGAGGGGCAGCGGCAGAGAAGTGAGAAGAGAAGGAGAAAAAATGAAAATGAAGGTTAGGGCACCAATGGTCCTTTATATATACTCGAGAAAACGGGTAAACCGGGTTACCCGCCAACCGACCCGATCCGACCCGCAAAATACGGTTCGGTTTGGGTACGAGTCTATTTTTCACGGATAGTACATATATGTACCCGTATCCGGGGTTTTTGACCGGGTACGTGTAGACCCGCGGGTACGGATATAAAATTGCCAGGTCTAGCTGCCAGTGCCACCCTAAAACAATATTGGGCTTCGCGAAGTCAGCCTTTGTTATTAAGACGCGACTAAAGCGGTCAAGGTTAATTACCAAATGATACCTAACATGTGGTCATTTACCATCGTGGTCCCTAACCTTTAAGAAAAAGAAACTTATATAAAAAAAATCTTAGAATTATTTTCACTCTTCTGATCTTGAAATCTAATTCTGTTTCTTCCCCCCCCACCCCATCCCACCCGGTGGTGCTTGATTAGGGATCATCTTGGGGTTGTCTCAGGTGTAGCATTTCAAAGTGCCGTTTTTTCATGCACATACAAAAAAGTCGTAACTACAAATATTCTTTATTTGAAAATGAAGCGAATAACTCCATCTCCTAACACATGTCTAATTTTTGAGTGCATTTATTGATATTTTTTATAAGTTCTTTTTTTTTGATCCAGAGAATTTAATGTAGGCGATATCAATGACTTAACAGCACATAATTGAACTTAAAACCATATAGCCGGACACCGAAAAATGTTTCAGTTGCATATACTTGCAACATACTTGAGTAAAGCAAACGAATCAATGCTAAATACTAAGTTAGGGATACAGATATTCTTTTTTTTGGTTCCATTACTAGGAAGAAAGAAGGTAAATTTGACAAGGTGGGACTATTTGTTACTTCGAAGCCAATCAAGAATGCCCTTCTCCGATTCAGTGAGCTGCTTGTTCTTGTCCTTCAAAGAACCTTCCACAAATTCGAAGTAATCCTTGTAATTGCGCTTGTAGTAACTGTCCAATCGCTGTTGTTCGATTTAATCGGATACCAAAAGAAAAAAAAGAATTCAGAACAATTATTAAGTGTGAACTACATACAAAGCTACGTTGAAAACAAATTGGTTTAAATTATAAAACTATCATTAATTATCAACATATAAGAGTTATAATTATCTAACTACCCGCTCTCGCAACCAAAGTTTTTTCAACTAAAAAAACTATCTTTAATTTGGTGCATGCAAGTAGATTTTTGACAGTCAAAGATTCGGTTTTCTTATTATGGAAAACAAATCAGCACTAACGGTGTGTGCACATGAAAGTTTACCATCTAGGGTTGGGGCTGCATTTGTGTTTGACAGAAGATTTTGTTATCCCATCCATACAGAGCAAGGTTTTAAAAAACGGTGGCCGATTCGTAACGGATTTTCAGGGTCCGATACTATTATACACCGATATATCGGTGCTTACATAACATCGAATCGGCCGATATTGTTACACGCGCCGCGACCGTTACGTATCCGAATTCCGCGATTTAAAACCATGATACAGAGAGTAAAACGCTCAGTAATCCAGTAAAGATTAAATGTTTTACCTCCTTATCATTTTTGGCCTTGTTTTCCTCCGATTTCTTCCGATATTCTGATAAATAATATCTCAACAGTTAATACTTCCAACCCATCAAGAACACTTGTACTTGAACGATGAATTCAATTAGCAACTGAAAAAGGAAGAAAAGTAGGATGAAGTAGTCTGAGAGGCATTTACTGTCAAGAAGCTGGGTCTGAGAGTCATTAACTTGTGAAGCTGCAACCACAGTTGACAGGAGGAGGCCTCTTCTGCCAATTTCAGTCACTCGTGAGGTCCTGGCTCTTCTTCCTTCACTCTTGTCAGGTGCAGGCACCAGGTTAGATGCAGCACATCTGCTCATGGTCGCTAGTTTTAGCGCCATCGCAGCCCGTTTACCTCATCTACACCCCACCATTTCCTTTGTCATTGCAAACATAACATCTCTCTCTCTCTCTCAGCCACAAGTTTTTTCCTAATGATCACGATGACCTTTCTGAGGTCATCAAATGTTATAGCTGGGTACCCCAACCTCTGTTACCACCACAGTAATTTTTTTTTTTTTTTTAAAAGAGTTACCAACACTAACGCAAGAAGCTAGATATACAGTGAGAACTCTTAGACTCCGATCGGCAAACAGGATTGAAATTGAGAATTGTTCATGAAATTGGAATTGACTTGGAATTCAACAATATTTGTAATTCCATCGATTGGTTAGCGCAGAAAATTAGATTTGGAATCGAAATTAGTAAAGTAAAAAAAAAACAAAAAAGAGGTAAATATGCAAACATGGTTTCATATTTGTCTTACCAAATCATACCCAACATCACTCCCCGCCCACCGGCCCAGAAAACAAAAGAAAAGAAAATACGCATACAATGACTTAAGTACAAAATAAAAATAAACAACTAATTCATTAACAAACTTGAATTTGCAACCCAACAGCTGCATATTAGAACTTTAATTATGTGCTAGTACTTGACAACAATAAAATGTTCTCAAAATAGGAATGTGCTTAGACTTAACAAAAAGAGGTAGCTCTTAAAAGTATTAAGTGATTAAAAGGTTAGATCTCTATTAGTAAATAAGAAAATAGCTCCTAAATGATTAGGCTTGAAAACAATTCCAAATTCATAAGTTCCTTCTTGGCTTCATATCTCAATTCTCAAGTCTTATAACTACTTATTTGCATCATTATTAATGGCTTCCTCAATTGAAATGGAAGGGGCATGAATAACTCAAACTTCCTTGCATCACTAGTTAGCACTTTAAAAACTTTGAGCAACTTAAGTCGATCCAAATCTGGCACCTCTGATAACTTCTCATAAATGAAATCCGCACTTGCAATTGTAGCTTTCGATGCACATACCTTATCAATAACACTAGCCATTGAAGTAACAGCTGTAGCAAGTGCATCCTGGTACGACTTCTCTTTCTAGTTGGTTGTAACTTAGTTGTAGAGATTGGCTTTTTACTATTTGTGCTATCAAGACCTTCATTATCCTCCTATGACAAAGATTGCTCCGGCAAGGCTTAATTAAAACAAATGCACATCTTTTTTTGTTGCCAACTCTACATAAGAATTAGATGCCAACTCATTATAACCTTCAACGCCATTCTCAGCTCCTTCCCTGTTGCTCGATCTTGTCCACATATAGCTAATAAATCTTCCCAATTCTCCATTACCTTGCTCTATATGGCTTTGCATCGGGATGATCCTATGAAAAGTAAATAAAGAACTATATAAGTAACGCTCCAATTAGTTAAAATATAAGAGAGATTAATATGCTTTTTACCTTGACATGGGCATTCCAAGCAGCTTCGCTATAAAACGCTAATTGTATTGGAATAACAAGTCCCCTAACCAAGTTATCTACTTCAGAACCCAGGTTGCTGTTAACTTGAAGGATGCACCCAAAGGAAGACCACTTATATTGCATACAAGTGTACCTGCCGAAACCAAGAATAGGTAGCTCTTTTACTCTGTAAATTCGAAATCATTCTCTTTGAGCTTGAAGGTTAGCAGTACTAAGCATACCAACAACTTCCTCTAGCCACCGGCACTACCTTTTTCAACTTTATTTGCCAGTCATCTATGCTCTTTTATGTTATTGCAAGTTTTCATTTTGTATATGAACATTACGTATGATGCACTTGACACTCATACTCATTTTTCTTCTACCAGTTCCAAAGTTAGCGTTACGCACTTGCCATTCCATTGCGTGCTACTGCTGGGGTCTTATACAAGACATTGGAAACTTCGGTACATTCAACTACCCACAAAAGTAAGATTATACTTGGCCTTAAAATAGTATTGAATGCATAAATTATCGATATCACCAACTGATTCACAGGATTCAAGTACTCTTCGTCTCGCTAACCCCTAGTTTTCGAACTTACGCAATCTGCTAGAGCAATTCAATTCATAATCTAACCTTTCATTTTCCTCTCTAACAACTTAACATTCATTCAAACTGAACAATTCCCTTGCTTGAAACTATCAAAACAAGCCAAGATATCTTTAGACCCATCCAGGAATCTAACAGCTCCAGTTGGAACCAAGGTCCATCACAGCACCATCACAACGCCAACACCAATTACAGCATCATCCACACAAAAATTTCATTCACAAAAATTACCTCTAGCACTGCCTAAACAAGCCATCACACGCTCCGGCCACACTACCATCTTTGACCCAAAATCAAAATCAACATCAATATCAAAGTTAACCGAGACATATAAAAGCAAAATCAGCATAGATGTTTGACTAACCTAGATTGTTGTTTCCGCCGTAAAAAAGAGTAGATCGTTGCTGCCATCGCCGTCGCCATTACTGTCAAAATACTAGATCGTAGCCACTACGGTTTGCATTGTAGATTGTCACTGCCATGACGAGGTTAAGTCAAAGAGCAGAGAGAAGGAAGATCGTGCTGTGATGGTGAGGTTGTGTTGGAGAGAAATTGCAGAAAGGAAGAAGAAAACGAAAATTCAATGGCTTGGGGCGCGTCTAATGACACTGTCTTTAAGGCGATTTTGAAGATTCGTTTCAGAATTGCTCCTCGAAATTGTGTATATAACTGAAGAAATTGAGATTCAAAATTTGGTAAATGTTTAAGTAAATTATTCTGAATTTCAGAATCTTATATATAGACTTAACAGCCACCCCTTCATGAAGGGACACAACCAATCAAAAAATAACAGAAATAACTGTTATTTCTGGTGCCTTTTCGGAATTACTTTCAAAGTCATTAAAATAAATAATTGAAAGAAATAATTCTGAAAATTAGTAAAAATATGGGCCGTTAGATCATATATAAATCAACGCGCTATACGCGCTCGCGCAAGCGTGCTAAGTGCGCCCACTAAAGCGCACACAATGCGCCTCATGCGCACGCGTGCAGTGCATTGCACAATAGCATTCCCAATCTTCGCTCCAAAACATCTCAAAATAATTCAAATGATATGTATCATGTGCTTGGTTATAAGGAAAGAGAAAGTTCATTTTCTCTCCAATGTGGGATAAAGAACAAAACCTTTTGGGTCTTGAACTTCTCAATCAATACAAACACATTACATAACAATCTACCACCAACACTAACAATCCCCCACTTAGATTGTTATGTTGATTCCCAGTTACATACTGATATTGTCATGCTTAGTAAATGTATCTCTCGATTTAAACCCTTACTTAGTACAAACACATCAAAGCACTAATTAAATCCACGGTGGCCTAAGCTTAAACCTGGATTCATTGATATTAGAACCGGATATGCTGCACACATAACGATATCCAATTTCAATGAGCAATTCACCAAATAAATAATGTATAAGCACAGCCATTAACGTCATCCTGGACTTCATGAACATTTACAAAAGTAAACCTTTAACTTTTGCTAGAAGCGGCTCCACTTTTATGTTCACATAGGTGAAGTTCCATTCGTGTCCCTGTTATTTGAACACTTATACGGAAATTAATTGAACTTCATTAAGAGTCAATAACTCACCCTCTATATCGTAACAGTCAGCACTTTCACATCCTAGAATGGGTTACCAAACAAATAATTAAGTGCTCCTTCAACCACTTATCAGTAACTTGTTATTACCCGTTAAACCACAAGACTAGCTTATGGTCGGGTTTCTATTACTGGTGGTCTAAATAAAAGGTTTCAAACCCATCCCACTAGATGTACTCCTCACCAGGTCTCTTGAAAGACCTTTAGTTAAAGGATCCGCCAAGTTATTACTTGACCTAACATACATTATGGTGATCACACCATTTAGTATCAATTATCGGACATACTCATGTTGTAAGCTTATATGCCTAGACTTACCATTATAAATGGTACTATATGCTCTCGACATAGTCGCCTCACTATCACAGTGCAAAGAAATTGATGGCACCTGTTGTGGCCACAATTTTATATCAAACAATAGATTTCTCAGTCATTCTGCTTCTTTGCCTGCGGCTGCCAACGCCAAAAATTCAGATTCCATCGTTGAGTGTGTTATACAAGTCTGTTTCTTTGAAGCCCAAGAAACAGCTCCTCCCGCGAGGGTAAACACCTAACCTCACGTTGACTTGTTATCGCTAACACTAGTTATCCAACTAGCGTCAGTGTACCCTTCAAGTACTGCAGGAAAGCGATTGTAAAACAGTCCTAATTTTATGGTTCATTTAAGAAACTCAAAGACTCTACAAATAGCTTTCCCATGATCAACACCAGGATTACCTGTATATCTAGAAAGTTTGCAAACTGAAAATGCTATATCAGGCCTAGTACAATGCATTGTATACATTAGACTACCAATGGCACTCGCATATTCTAGTTGAGCAACTGCTCTACCAGAATTTTCACCCAATTTGAAAGAAGAATCATATGGGGTACTCACTTCTTTAATTCTTAAATGCTGAAATTTAAGAAGCATTTTCTCAATGTAGTGTGATTGAGATAAAGCATAACCCCCACTATGTTTCTTAACCTTAATTCCTAAAACAGTATCAACCTCATTAAGATCTTTTATCTTAAATCTGGAATTAAGATATTCTTTTGTTTCAAAAATTCCTTCCAAATTCGTACCAAATATGAGCGAGTCATCCACATAAAGACATATAATAACATCATATGCATCTGTAAATTTTGAGTATATGCACTTGTCAGCATTATTATGTCTAAATCCATGAGATAAAATAATAGTGTCAAATTTTTCATGCCACTGTTTTGGTGCCTGCTTCAAGCCATACAAAGACTTAACCAATTTGCAAACCTTCCTTTCATTTCCCGGCATAACAAATCCTTCGGGTTGTTCCATGTACACCTCTTCATCAAGGTCATCGTTTAAAAATGCAGTCTTAACATCCATTTGGTGTACATGCAACTTATATAAAGATGCCAGTGCAAAAAGCACTCTAATGGACGTTATTCGTGCCACAGGTGCATAGGTATCAAAGTAGTCTATACCTTCCTTTTGTCTAAAACCTTTTGCTACCAATCTGGCCTAAAAGGTTTGTATAGACCCATCCGTATTATATTTCCTTCTAAACACCCACTTACATCCAATTGGTTTAGATCCTTGAGGCAATTCAACTAACTCCCAAGTATTATTACATAATATTGAGTCCATCTCATCGTTGATTCCCTCTTTCCAAAAAGCAACATCTCTGGAAGCCATTGCTTCAGAATATGTCTTTGGATTATCTTCCATATTTAGTGACATGGAAATTTCCTTGAGAACATTCTCTCTATCACCCTCCACCAAGAAAGCGATTGCTTGAGAGTCTATAAAATCGGGATCCAATATTTTCTCTTTTCTAGCTCTTTGACTTCTCCTAGGTTCCGTTGTGTTATTAGGCACAACACTCTCATTTTCACGAGATGAACCTACATTTGAGTCAATTTCAAGTGAAATTATGGGTGCTGAAAAATCAGAATCAGAGTTGAATTTATCTTCAATAAACTCAACATCTCTAGATTCTACAATGACATTAGACTCTAAGTCTAATAGGCGATAGGCCTTGGAATTTTCAGCATATCCCATAAATACAATTTTGAGAGCTCTTGGTCCCAACTTTGTTCTCTTCGGATTAGGAACCCTATAGAAGACAACACAACCCCAAACTCTAAGATAACTTAGGTTAGGTTTTCTTCCTCTCCATAGTTCATATAGTGAAACCTTGCTTTTCATCGAAGTTATCCTGTTATGCACGTGACAAGCTGAAAGTAATGCTTCACCCCATAAATTAAAAGACAATTTAGCATTCAAGAGCATAGCATTTATCATTTCCGTAAGTGTATTTTTTCGTTTAGCCAAACCATTTTGCTGTGGGGTGTAGGGTGCACTTTTCTGATGTATGATGTCATGCTCTTCACAATAAGAATCAAATTCAGTAAGAAAAAATTCTCCACCTCTATCACTACGAAATTTTTTAATCCTTTTCTCCTTTTGATTCTCAGCCGCAGATTTATAGCGCTTGAACATATCAAAAGCTTCACTTTATGTTTCATTAAATACACATAAGTATATCTATAGAAATCATCTATAAAAGTGATAAAATATCTATTGCCACCTCTACTTAAGACTCCATTCATTTCACAAATGTCAGAATGCACAAGTTCTAACAATTGTGTATTTTTTTTGGCCTTAGGAAAAGGTTGTTTAGACAACTTTGCTTGAATGCAGATTGAACATTTAGCATTTTTCACATGATTATATGAAATCAAACCATGCTTAGACATAAATTTTAATGATCTAAAATTTAAATGAGCTAAACGAGCATGCCACAAAGAAAAGGAGTCAACAGAGTAAGCGAAATCAGATACGTTTTTTATTAATAGATAACTTAAACATGCCATCACATGAGTATCCTTTCCCAACAAACACTCCACTCTTAGACAGGACCAACTTATCAGACTCAAGCAAGGCTTTAACGCCTTTCTGACAAAGAAGACTAGCAGATACAAGATTTTTCCTAATTTTCGGAACATGGAGCACATTGAGTAGAACTAGTTTCTTCCCTGAAGTAAACTGAAGTTCAACACTCTCTTTGCCCAAAACCTTGACAGAACTATGATTCCCCATTAGCACCACTTGTCCATCCGTTGCCTCTTCGTAATCCTTAAAGAAGGACTTCTCGTTGCAAACATGAACTGTAGCCCCGGAATCATACCACCAATCAGAATTTTTGCTCGAAGTTGCCATATGCAGTTCAGTAATCATGCCAATCTGCAATTCAGAAATCATGGCAACCACTTCATTGATGTCGTCTTCCACCACGTTTGCATTATGGGAACTTCCAGCATTTTTTGTTTTCTGCCTTTTCCTGCTTCTACATTCCTTCCTGAAATGTCCTTTTTCCCACAATTATAACAAGTTTGTTATTCTTGTTGGAGTTGACAGAGTTGTTTATTTCAGAAATTTTCCTCTTGTTTCCACCATAATTTTCATTATGAGATTTTTTTTTATCCACAAAGTTTACTTTTGAGTTAAAATTCACCGAAATTTTTTTATCGCGAACCCGAGTTTCCTCTTCAATTCGCAAGTGTTTCTGAATTTGCTCAACAGTAAAATCTTCTGTGGTATGCAGAAGTTTCTTTCTGTAACCATTCCAACTAGGAGGCAATTTAGAAATAATAGTCCCCACTTGTAATGGTTCAGAAACTTCGACCACAAGAATTTGCAACTGATGAACTTGATCCATAACAGATTCACTATCATTCATAGTAAATTCGAAATACTTGAGAGTGAGAAACTTATCTGCGCCTTGCTTTTCATTATTGTACTTGTTCTCCAAAGCCTTTTATTTAAACTCGTTAACCTGTTTCAGGAATAAATCGATTGCTCGATGACTTTAGCCGGAGATCCATCCGTAGCGCCCGTGCTTGTGAGCGCATGCTCCACAAGAAATATTCAGAGCGAAAGCAGGTTTCCTCATCAGGATTGGTAAGGGTAAGGTTGTCGAGTTGCTTTATAATGTAGTTATAAAGCTCTATTGTACATGCTACCATATTAAAACATGGCCTGGATCATACCATATTTACTCAATCTGGGCACATCTTATCAATATAAACTTGTGATGTAAATCCAAGGCATCTCAAAAAGAACCGCAAAACTCCATCAAATATTTCACGTTCTAAATTCAACACAGAGATGAACAGTTCACAGGCTACAAAATACACTGTGTACGGTCACTCAAGCAGGCGCTTGTGCTTACACCAGGCGATGGCAATCACATATAGGAAGATGCTACCGGTGGCGCCACCACCAACGGTCCAAAGAAATTCTTGCATCCCAGCTTTTTCATCATTGAACAGGTCAATTTCAATGTTCATACCAAAGATGCCGGCCACAACCACAAATGCACTAACCACCAAGGTTGCTGTGGTTAACATAACCCCCATTTGCAGAAGGTGGTTCTGTTTGTCGTCTAGCATGATATTGATGTAGTCTTCTGTGTCATCGACGTATTCCCGCAGCTTTCAACAAGAAAACAAGACATGAGGTTAATTCGCAAGAATTGAATTCTCATGCAGTGTTGGAATTTGCGAGTCACATGACCGTGAGCATATAACATTATCCTCTACCAATACACATCTTAGATATAGAATCACCCCAGATGACAGATAAGCTTCATGAGAACTCTGATGCCATGTCAATGTACCCAAATGACAACACATTCACTAATTTATCGAGCAGAGACAATAAAGAAACAGAAAAGTTCTGACCATGTTTCAACCAGGGCCAATTATTGAATAGTAAAGTGTGTGTTATATGAGACGAGCCTTAGCATGGCAGAATAATTGCTTGAGAGAACAAGTCAACGCAGGGAAAATAAGAACTTCATATAAGAGGTAAACATGGTCTAACAGAGGCTCCTAACAAGGTATTGCACAAAGTCAGTGAAACAACGTCCTTAAAAACGCATTAAGACACTTGATTGCATTTAGGGTTGTTTAGGATCGAGGCTTGACCGTGTGAAATCCAAATCCTAGGCCCAATCCTCTGAAGTTGATTGGCTGGCTTATATCCGCAACCTTGCTAGACCTACCCAAGGATGCAAAGGTTATTTCTGGTAGCTTTGAAATGATGCATAATCAAGCGATTGAGTTACAGCCGACAATTAAAATGGCTATATGTGCACATTACATTGTGATCTTCAATCGCAATCTTCGCTTGGTGGCTTTCAATGTCAATCCATGTATATACTTCACCCTCCTTGCTCCACAATAAAGTGGATGGATATTCCAAGTAGGCGTGTACTAGAAAAGTCCTAAGCTTTGTGTACAAAGTGACAAATCATTCCACACTAGAAATATGGGAGTGCCACCGGCCTTATGAGACCGAGTCAATTAAGTCATTGCCACCTACTTGTTTAAGCCCTTTTCTCAGGGGGGCATTACAAATACTCAAACAGACACTAAGGTAGAGTTTGGCCCTGCAATACTGAAGGTATGCCAACAAGGATGATGGCCCATGTGGACTATGAGGATCCACACTTCCTCTGCACTGGGGGGATTGAATATCCCATTTATACCTGGGTTGCGTAATGGGGAATGTCCGGCGCTTGTAAGATAAAGGGTAAGTGCAACCACATCCCACATCATGGAGTTGTTTCAGTGTTGTTATAAGACCCAGCCAGTGAGCCCAATGGCACCTAGTTGGCTAAGCTCTTCTGAGGGAGGCATTGTCCAATGATGCGGGCTACCCAGGCAGGTACTATTGAGTTCAGTGACAGATAGCCAAGGAACTCCCTGGGCATACCCCTTAGGGCCTAGAGAGAACAGTGACACACATTTAGTAACCAAGCGCCACACTGGCACGTTGAAGGACCCAGCCCACCTACAGGGCAATGCCCTCAACTCCCGATTCACATTCACCTTCCGCACCCCCCCCCCCCCCCCCCAACACCACCGCAACTCTACCTGCAACAGAAGTGATGTGCCATGGAAACTCCAAGAAAAAAAATACACCTTCCAAATTTTTAGCTTCTTATTCGTCCACAAGACCCTTGTTCTTTTCCTTTACTCATATATTGCCACTTTATCTTGTTTTATGATAGTTGACTCTCTTATACACAGTAAAATTA
Source organism: Escallonia herrerae (assembly GCA_033070095.1). Classification (NCBI taxonomy): domain Eukaryota; kingdom Viridiplantae; phylum Streptophyta; class Magnoliopsida; order Escalloniales; family Escalloniaceae; genus Escallonia; species Escallonia herrerae. Next base: position 80,999 of record JAVXUP010000167.1, on the reverse strand, counting down.
ACTCTTACCCCCGTCACCTCCTCACTTTCATGTAAAGTAATGTGCTGTAACATCTGTGTTTCAATTTATTTGGAGAACCTAAGATTAGTAGCTTACAGTGGATAGTTTATTCAGAGTACCATCAATCTGCACGAAGTATGCTTCCAAGAGCATTTCAAGTTCCTCCACGTCAAGCTGCTTGCTTATAGCACTATGTGTGGTACTAGTATGGGTCCCATGGGTGTCTCTACCAAGTGCATTAGCTGGCCCGAATAACTGCTCCTGACGGTTGTGACTGTGCTGGTCGTCACCTTCATATATGGTAGAGACATTATTACCTTCCAATGAAAATTCAGCAGGAATCCTGGCATAACACAGATATTCTTCCTTGCGGTGAGATCAAACAAGAAGCAAATAAAAGATGCCAAAAAGAAACGAGCGGTAAGCAAGAGGATAATACGGCCTGTCATCCATGTCTGACCGAAGACCTTCATCATTGACACCATCTTGCTCATCTATAGTGGAGACAGACGACTCCTCCAGGTGTTGCTGCTCCAGCTTGTCAGTCAGATACATTTCAGCCATATCTTCATCGTCATCTAGTAGATGCTCTAATTCATCCCTCACCTGCTAAGTATGCCTGATTATCAGAAAATTTGTAAAAACAAAAACAAAAGATCACGTTGAAAAGAGACAACCAAAAGAATACATGGTTCCTATTTGAACTTAATGACAATGGACAGGGTAAAATGTTCTGTGAAAAGTTATAAGTTGAACGTTTCACAACCTCAAATAAAGGTGGACCTTCTTTCTCGTAATGGTGAACCTCCTGAAAGGCAGGCAGTCTTCTTTATATTAAGCAGGCAATTAAGAACATGAAAAGATACTGGTACCATTTCAGAATTTATCCCTACATTTTCTTATCACATGGAATAACGTGCCAGGTGTAGAACCCATGTACCGCTAAGCCTGTCATACCACAATATGACAACAGAATACCAATCGACGACCGATATAGAAAGCTCCAGCACCAAGTGCGTGCATGAAAAATGCTCCCTCTTCTACCATCTCAATTTATCCCTACATTTTCTTATCACGTGGAATAACGTGCCAGGTGTAGAACCCATGTACCGCTAAGCCTGTCATACCACAATATGACAACAGAATACCAATCGACGACCAATATAGAAAGCTCCAGCACCAAGTGCGAGCATGAAAAATGCTCCCTCTTCTACCATCTCAAGTTGAAAGAGACTTCGTCCTGTCCTAAATGCAAAAGAAAAAAGGAGCAGAACGTCATAACCTTCCAAAAGCCAGGCGCCTGAATAAATGCCTTATCACTAACATACCAAAAATCTAGAACCCCACAACACTTTGCATCATTGGTATGCCCCAAGGCAGTGAAGCCAAGTGCTAGCGGATGTGACAACCAGCACCCAAAGAACGCAGACCAGCAAGTAAAGGAACCACAAACGCCAATATGCTGTGGAATAGTACTACTCGCTGAACTGCTCCGGCAAACCATTGAAATCTCCACGAAAGCCGGTCATTTAAAGAAACAACCAAAAAGGAACTACAAATGACTGGCATGAGGAAGAGTGCCCATGTAGAAACCCTAGGCCGTCCCAAGTAGAGCCGAGATAAACAACCACCCACTTTCTCTCTTCTCGAAGTTATAAGAACAACTGGACCAAGAATATAAATGGGAGAGAAAGGAGAAACAGCAGATACCGAGAGCTTTCCCATTTTAATTTTTTCTTGCTTCCTTGGCCTTATTTGGCTGTAAAAGCCAAACCTTATCTAAAGTTGCAGCACTTCCATCAAATAGCAATAAACAAAATTACAACCTGAAACTCTGCCTTAGCTGACCCATTCTCATACCAAAACATCAGTCCTCATCTAGTTGCCTCAAAACTTAACAGATATCTCGGGCTTAAGGCTCAACACTAAATCCATTAAAGCACTGGCAAACCTATCCAAAGACCTTGTCATGGCTACGATGGTCACTCTCTGCTCCAAGCATCATTTACGCCTCCTAATAAAGTAATATCTACGGCCCCCAACCAATCGCTAAATTACCTCCCTATCTTTGAGTTTTGGCTGGAGTTACATCAATTAATGGCTGAAAGCAGCTTTCACCAACCAGATTAACACTTGGAAATAGAGTAAATCATCATGAATCGAAACCACTAATGTGGATTGCTGCTACAGTGTTTAAAAAATGAGTTCAAAGGAACCTAAAATGTTTGACCATTTAAATTGAATTAAAAGCTAGACTGCAATGAAAAACAACCATGCAACCAAAACAGAAACACAAGTACATCCACTCAACCTTTTGAACACGTCCTGTTATTGCAACCAAGCGGCTTTTAATCTGACGGACACGTTCCAAATTGAGAGTACTAATCTTCGATGTCAGCTTGTCCAATGCTGGATGAGCTTCTTGCTCCAATGTCCTTGCCTAGATGAAATAGATACGCAGAAAGTAAGTAACAAATAACAAAGAGAGAGCAAAATGAAATCCTTGTTCTACTTGTTGCTAAGCAAGCCATTGATACTACTTATACATATGAACACAAGCACACACATACACAGAGACACACACGTATATCCCTGCACAGATAGCTTACTTCATTGTCCAAACAACTACAAGCAGCCTCAAGACAAGCCTCCAACGCAATGAACTCAAACGGAAGAAGCTTTAGCCCATCCTGTTTATTGAGATCTTGCTTTTCATCTGCCTTGCCCTCTTCGCCATTCTCTGGGAAGCTTCCGGAAAAGTTTGGGGGGCTAGCATCCCTTGATTGCGGCGCTTCCAAATCATACAAGTTCGTCCAGTCCACATTCTCAGGAGTCACCCCACCCTCCTACACCACACGACATCACAATCAGCAGATCACAATCAGCAGATGAAATCATAAATGCATCACCCCAATTAATCAAATAAACACTACAACTGTTCAAGAACATTCAAAATAATTGCTAATCAAATACTTAGTTCATAATTTCTGTCCCTTGACTTTGTGCCAAATAGGGAACACTTTAGATAAATTTTAAGCATGAGAATTAAAGATTGGAGTTAAAATTCTTCGATTAAGTCCTACTAACAATTAGCAAATAAGATTGTAAATTCAGTTCTCGGAATGCGCAAAAGTGAAGGTTCACAAAAATTAAAAAACGGACGAAGCGCAAGAGTGTTATGAATAATGACCCGCGATAAGAGTTTATGAATGATGACGGGCGATAAGAGTATATGAATGATGACCTGGGACTTGGTAGCGTGATGATGGCGCAGGATACGACGCTGAAGCTCCTCGACGAAAGGCGTGACGGAAGGGTCTCTACTGTTGAGTAACAGCACCTCCTGGGCCGTGATGATGGCCTTGATGTGCTCGAGATTGATGACGATAGCCCGCTCCCTGCCCAAGACGGTGGAGGGGTACGAGAGGAGCGGGTCGAGGATCCGGAGGTCGCGAGCGGGGAGGCCGGTGCGGCGCATGATGGCGTGCTTGCCCGCCTCGACGACCTGGGCGTGGCCGGTGGAGTCCAGGAGGAGCCAGGGCCTGACCCCGGCGGCCTTCTTGCGGAGCCCGCCGCCAACGCCAGCGGTCCGGATGGGGTCTCCGTCGTCTTCCGCGGCGGCGGCGGCGGCTAATTTGGGAAGCGGAGGCCGCATGTTGGTGGTGGGATCGCTGTTTTTATTTTATTATTATTATTATTGTTTTTCGCAGGACTTGGTTGGCATCAAAGAAATTTACTGCTAAAACCGGTCACGATCGTTTGATGACTCAACATAGATTTTCTATACGGAGTCGCGATATCTTTTTGATGATTCTTTTTATTGGAGAGCGGCCCGTGAGGTGTTGGTTTCTTTTTTTTTAACCACTAATTTTGAATAGGTTTTTTTTTTTTACCTTTTTGACAAAACAATAGTCACCGATACAGGCATCTTTCCTCCGTTTTAGTTAATTATTCCGTCACCACAACAACGGCACTACCATTATCCACCATGAGACTTGAAACAAAACTATTGCCACCGTGAGATCTGTAAAATATGTGTACTGTAAAATATAAAATTATGAATGCACATGAAAAAAGATAAGCTTTATGGTACTTACCAAATTAAGATGATTGATGTCAGAATGCACAAAATCATAATGAATTTTGTTACCCATTACGTCTGAGTAATGACGACCTAACATGTCTGGCACTATGCATTTTTATGAAATTTGAATGTAACAACGTCCGAAGAGGGTTTATCTTATTCTTAGAAACAAAATACATACTGCATAATTTACTCGTTTCAATCAAGAATTTTCTTATGCTTCATAAAAAGCCGATAGATTATTTTCTCATGTATAACTAACCAAGATACGATGGTCGGTTTGGGACGTGTGGGCTGAAAGGGGCTGTTGAAAGCTGCTAAGATAAACCTTACGAGACAGACTTTTTTTTAAATTAATATTTATAATTAAAGAAATTATTGATCTCACTTTAAATGATAACACACGTGAACTTGTTTGTATCGTTTAAGTTCATGCTGACAACGCCTGACTTTGCAGATTAACAACGGATTAATTTCTTGCATACTAACCCCAAAGAGACATAATTAATGATAGTCCAGTCCATGAACTCCCACTTTTGATACACCGTCGAATGGGACACTTCCTCGCAGCCGACTGTCAAACGGTCATTGGCGGGAAAATTTGTCATAGCTAACACTATGCTCCCTACGACCGAAACGTTTCCGGAGGCAAAAGGCTTTTCCCAAGAACAGTGATAAGTTCAGTTAAATCTTTGGTTAGATTGCGTGAATTTCCTTTCATTAGTCTTTTCTGTGTCAAAGAAGAGGAAAAGGGGCACTTACTTTGTCCACGGTGATTATGGTGAAGCTCGTCTAAGCATCAACTTGCTCGGGTATTCATTCTCTCTGATTATCATTTTTCACTCTCCCTTTCAGTTTACTCTGTTGTTTCCTCGTTTCCCCTCGTTAGGTTCACATGGAAGTGGGTTCTCCCTACTGCAGGCGTTTTCTTGATTGGGGTGGGATTGGAAGATTTTCGCCGGTAAATCTTGGTTGCTTGAATCCCTTGCAATGGCATACTTCAACGCTTTAGACTTCTTGGTTGCTATTTCTTGATTAACAGAAGTGGAAAGTGAATTTCCCGTTAATATCAGCAAGATTAAAGTGATGGAAACTGTGGAACTATAGCATTCTGTATTTTGGGGGACGCTTTGGATGTATATGTAGCTTCCAGAATATTTGATGGCTACTGAAATTGGGCAGCGCCAGTGCCAATTGTCACAAGCCACACAATGAAATCATGGGGTTCATTTGGATTTTCATTTTTGAAACTGTTGACTGAAAAAATGGTGGGATTCTTTCTGAATTTTGTAACTCTTCAGCTCGAGGTATATTACGCTTTCTGAAAATACCTCCTGTTTTTTTTTCTTCCTGTGTGGCATGTACATATGTGCACAGCCAACTTCAATCCAATTGCCCATGACCATCTACCTTGAGATTGGTAATTGTGAAGCATCAAACATGCTCCCCCCACCAACCTCGCAACAGCCACCCCAACCAAGCAAACAAAAGATAAAAAGGGAGAGAGAAGTAGGAGATAAATAGACCCCCTCCAAACAAAAAAGAAAGAAAAAATGTTTTCGATCATTAAAGCTGTAATTGAGATTATATGTGAACCACTACATGACCTTTTTTATGAATTGGCGAATTTGGATGTTGCTATAAAGATTGATTCTTCATTACATACATGGTAAACAACTTGAAATTATGTATGAAAGCACAATTCACGTTGTTGGTTCAATATATTTTTAACCTGAACATTTAAGTCAATGGTAACTTAATCGAATTGGACAACTTTGTAGAGGTGTCAAACAGGCCGGGCGGCCCGCGGGCTGGCCTGGCCCCGTTTATGAACAGTAGAGGCCCGGTCTTTTAGGGATTAGGGCCTGGACCAGGCCTGAATTTTCGAGAAAAAAACTGGGTCAGGCCCGGCCCGAAAAAGCCCGGGTTTGGCCCGGCCCAAATCATGGCTCGAAAATGGCCCGGGTTTGGCCCGGCCCAGTTCTGGCTCGAATCTGGCCCCCTCTTTACTTTTCAAATTCATTTCCCCCCCCCCCCCCTTCCCCCTAATGGATTTATTCCCCCTTTTTTTCACTTTTACCCCCTTCCCCCAACAGCAAAATAACGGCTAGTTTGGGGGTATTTTGGTCCAAGTTAATTTTTTCAACTCTTTTAAGGTTTTTACACTCTTACCCTCCCCAACAACTATAAACGAATAGTTTTTAGGAGTATTTTGGTCTTTTGTGAAGTTTCAAAAATCTATAAATTCACACCATTTCTCTCTAATTTTTCACACCAATCTTCTTACTCTCTCTTATATAAACATTCTACATTTCTACAAGCTTTGCTACTCTTACTAATTACTACTCTTACTTACTTATTACTACTCTTACTAATTATTACTCTTGTTTATTAATTACTACTCTTGCTAAATTTTAATTACTAACCACTCCTCTTATTAATTTGTTACTCTCTAATTCTTTTGTCTAGTAATTAGTGAATTTTTATATTTATTAATTACTAATTTTTTTTAATTACTAACTCTCTCCAATTTCGAATTACCCTCAGTGATTCATTTGTTACTCTTTAATTCTTTTAATTGTTATTTCTAATTACTAATTACTGCTCTTATACTTGTGTATTTAGTTACTCTTACTAATTTTATTTTTCAATCTAGTAAAAAAGTTTAGCGTCAAATATGGCTGGATTACTGAAGAAACTGAAGCGTGGATCATCATCACGAAAAACATCATCATCACAAACACCACCACCAGCACAAGCGCCAGCGCCACGGCCATCACAAACACCAATCCAAGCACCACCACAACCATTCGTTCCTGGACGAATGAGTACAGGCTGTATGATAGATACCCAAGCCAATTGGGAGTTCAATCAAAACATTCCAGATTTTGAATACACGCCTGATCAAGACCCCCCGCATTATAGTCAAGGACGCAGCTCGGTTGGCGAAGCTACTACTCCGTGGCATAATCTTAACCCTATGCCTGGTCATGATGAAGAAGGGCCGAGCAATGCCTCCGGTAATGAGCCAGAAGTCCAAAAGGGGAAAAAAAGAAAGCCGAGTGTTGGAATCATTTTGATGAAGTTATGGTGGACGGCATCCGAAAAGCTCGATGTAAGTACTGTGCTAAATTATTTTCGTCTGGTAGTGGTAATGGACATCTTAACAGGCATTACCCTCAGTGTGCACCTCGACAAGGCCACGTCGAACCTACCCAAACGCAGTTATCTTTTGACGGTAAGTTATTTGTTTATAATCAGCGAGAGCAAAGAGACGGTCTCGCTGAATTTGTTATTCACGATGAACAAGCCTTTTCTTTTGCCGATAATGCTAAGCACTCTAGATATATGAACACATACGTTCAACCTTTGTACAAAAAGGTTCATAGAAACACAACTAGATCCGATGCACTCCGACAGTATAATGCTGCTAAAGCACGCCTGATCGATTATTTCGATAAATTTGACGGTAAAGTTAGTCTTACTTCTGATATTTGGCAATCTCCGTTTACTTTTGTTAGTTATACTTGTGTGACGGCCCATTGGATTGATGCAGATTGGATTATGCACAAGAGAATCATCGCTTTCGAGCTCTTTCCTTTTCCGCATGATGGAATGAACATTGCTAGTATTATATTAAAAGCATGTACCACATTTAAATTAAAGGATAAGATTATGAGTATTAGTTTTGATAATGCTTCTAACAATACAGCTGCTGTTGATGCTTTAAAGGAGAGCCTCAAACCTGTACTTTCTGGTAAATTATTTCATGTTCGTTGTGTTTGTCATATAATTAATTTAATTGTTCAAGATGGTTTAGCTGCTGCAGGAGATATTCTTGTCAAAATGAGGGGTATGACAGCGTATGTTAATAGTTCGAGTCCGAGAACACAACAATTTAAAACGTTGTGTGTTGAATATAATATGCCTCGCAGGAGAGCAGTTACAGATGTGGTCCACAGGTGGAACTCTACATACCATATGCTTTTACACATTCTGGCATACAGAGAAGTCTATACGCATTTTCTACTAACCTTGTTCCCAGCCGGCTTGCCAACTCAAGAGGAATGGCAGATGGCCACATACCTAGCTGAATTTTTGGAGGTATTTTACACGTCTACCAATTTATTGTCTGGTACGTACTATCCCACCTCTCCTCTCGCTGTAATAGAAATTCTCAAGATGGCTACAATGTTAACAAAATGGAGATATATAGGACCCTTTAAGGAAATAGTAAAAGTGATGGATAAAAAGTTTAATAAATATTGGAGTGAACTGCCTGTTATTTTTGCTGTGGCTACTTGTTTAGATCCTAGGTTAAAGTTGCATGGCGTGAACGTCTCGATACAAGAGATATCGAAATTAATGTGCTACACAGTAGAGGAGACAACCGCACTCACAGCGAAAGTGAGCAAGACATTTGAGGAATTGTTCAACCTCTATCGTAATTCTGCTGACGTGCGCGGGCGAGCTTCATCATCGACTGCTGAGAGGTATTATGCGCCATACCTTAAGGGCTTTGAACATCTAGTAGCAAGACAACTACCAGGTGAAGGTACTTCTAATTCGGCAGGTTCGTCTACTTTTTCCTCTTTTAATGAGATTGGTGTATATTCAAATACTGATCATTATTCTGATTTATCAATGCAAGAACAGGTTAATTTTAATTTGTTAAATTTTTGGAAACAAAATCAAAACATGTATAAAACTTTATCCCAAATTGCACGGGATGTACTGCCAGTGCAAGCCTCCACGGTTGCTTCAGAGTCGGCATTTTCAGCGAGCGGGAGGGTTTTGGATGACAGGAGGAGTCGTCTTAACCCCGAGTCGCTCGAGCTATGTGTATGTTGGAAGGATTATCTTGATGCGAAATACCGCGAGCAAGATAAACCGATTGATGATAGGAAGAGCAGTGACTCGGATGTTGAAGTACTTCCGGATGATTAGGTAATTTCTTTTTATTTTCCTTCTCTTAAGTTTTAAGAATAAAATTTTTCACAAAATATAGTTTATATATATATAATAAATTTTTACAAGCAAGATATATATTTTTTCGTATATATAAAAAAATAGGTAACTTCGCCTGTTTGTTTACAAGCAGCCGGTCCCAAGCCCGGATAAAAGGAGGAGGGCCTATCAAACAAATTTATCTTCAATGTATATGATTTATAATGAAATAAAAGGATAAAGATTAGGTTCGTTAAATTGTGAATATTGGACATGCCTAGTGTACAAATTTGCTTAAACAATAACAACAAATTATCGTAATTAAAGTCTTTACCTTGAATAACAAGAAAAATACAAAAAAAAATTAAAAATTAGGCCCGGGCCTGGCCCAAGCCCGAATGTTGGGCCTAGGGCCTGGGCTTGAACTGAGCCCAGATATCCCCAGATTCTGGCCCGGGCCGGCCCGTTTGGCAGCCCCCGGCCCGTTTTGCTGGAGGCCTGATGTGCTTAGGCCGGGCCGACCCAAGCCCGACCCGGCCGACCCAAGCCCGGCCCATTTGACACCTCTACAACTTTGCAAGGTCTGGCCCTATCGTCCCGTTTCTGTTGCAATGTACACCTTTGCATTGTCTCTTCACGTTAGATCAAAGCTGTTACATGGTATTGTTGGCTTCCTTGTTTCTCATGTTAGCAACTAGAGTATATGGTAACTTAACAATAAAATTTTCATATGATGCCTATCTATGTGGTTTCAAGTATGATGGTGTCAAGAGCTATCCCCGATGAAGCCCAAAGGCCAGGAAAGAGATAAATATTGTTAATAGTGAAAAGTCTCCTCCATGATGCTACTGACAGGACGGTATTCCATTTTATGCCTACAAGGCCTTATTTTGAAAATGAGTACTTCTGACGTGATGAAAAGTGAAGAGTTCCAATCTTTGAACTACTACCATTTAGGTATCAATAACATTTTGAGTTCCTCAATTAAATTTTTCGCTTGAAATTTGCATTTACAGTGTATATATTTTGAAAAAAAGGTGGTGCTGGTAGATCACCAGATCTGGGGATTACTTCCGTAGACGTTGCCACTAAGCCGCTTCATCACGTTACGTCATTACATTTGCTTAAACCACCGAGGAAACCCCTTAAAGCCGTAAGCTTTCTTAGCCGATTAGTACATGTCACCCAACGAGCAAGCGAGGAAGCAGAATGAAGGTGGGGGCTGAATGAGATAAGAGAAGGAGAACAAGGAAGAAGTGGTGAGTTGGGAATAAGAGGATCCACTCAAGGTTATTGGGTTAGGTCGATAATTGATGGGTTAGCTTGTCACATGTGCATCATTTGCTAACCCCTTATGTATTGACGGATCACGGGAGTATCAAGCGTCATAGACAGTAGATTGTCATTCTGAATAATAACTTAATAAATGATGCATGCAAGATATCATTGTTTCTCGAAAGAAAAAAAAATACTAATCATATAATATCTATTTCTTTGCAATGTAAACTCGTATTTAGGAATACCAAAATAAAATTATGAGAGGCCTATGTTGTTATTTGTGATCCCTAAATAGAAAGTGGAAACAGGGTTGCAAAAGGCGGAATTGAAAAAAAGAAAAGAAAAAAGAAAGGTGTTTATAGAGCCAATATAATATGCGCCCTTACGTTTTCCTTCATCTTGTGGAAAATAAGTTTCACTGACCAAAGGAAGGGAAGCTGGGCGGGACAAAAGAGCACAACTTTGAAGGTTGGCTCTAAAATGACCAACATGGCTTCAAGGCAACATTAGAAAAGAGAGAATTTATGTGCTTACTAAATAAATTGATGATGGCAGTTGATGGTTACTGTCTTAATTGTCCCTTGGGTTCCTTTTTTTTTCCTTAAACAATTAAAACTAGATTATTTTTCGCTCATCAAATTGCAGTTATGCGAGTCAAATTTTTTTATCGTTGATCACTAGTAGAGTCAGAAACTATTTCTAAGCTAAACAGTGAATATTAAAGGACAAAAAATTAAAATTGATATTTCATTTTCACTTTAGTTATTTTAACTCTACGTTTGTTGTTAAAGTGTCTATATAGAGATACTTTTAAGTTAAAAGCGGAACTTATATAGCAAAAAATAAAGCTCGAATATCACTACGTGTATTTAAGCTCTACTTCTGTCCCTAAAATTGCAATACAATAATACTTCTAAGACCTGTAATGTTAAAAGTTTAGCTTAAATGTTAAAAAATAAAGCTCAAATATCACTTTTTTTATTTATTTATGTAAGTTTAACATGCAAAATGATCACACATGCATCCCTTTTAGATTATCCTAATACACTAGGAAAGAAAAAAGGGACCACTTCATGGGCATGTGCCCACCGATGCAGCCTGCTTCCACCACCATCGTTGAAAAGTGAGCTGTTAGTAAGCATGTTTATACTTCATCAACAACGTAAATGTGATGCGTCCGCGCATAGCACACGAGTTTGGCTAGTTATAAGTGACAATTGACGGTCTTCAATATTTTTGGTGACTTTTATTTAGTGAAGTTAAACCAGTACTATTAAAATTAATTGCTGAATTTCATTAAATATATTTAGTGACTATCAAATTCATTATTTAATGAGGTACAAATATCTTTCCACAACCAAAGTAGTAATCAAAATTTTTCCTCATAGTAGTGGGTCACAAGTCTTTGCCATTCAACCCAATTAACATCAGCCAGCCCAACTATCACTTCTAAAATGAAAGGACATGTTCTATTGGCATTGCATCTTATTGGGCCCATTCTCGGCAAAAAGGTTGCACAAAATTTTCAGACTTTTTCTCTGTTATTATCCCTTTGAGATCTTACTGACAATTATTTTGCTGCAGAAATATTTATCCAAAAAAAAAAAAAGAAATATATAATTTTCTGATTTTAGCAACCTTACAAAATCATTGGTTGTTCTTGTATCATGCGATATAATTTGTCAGACTCAATTTGCATACCAACTTTATAGAGCAAAGGAGGTGAATTATCTTTCAAAAAATGACATAGTAACGCGCCTTGAAACTCGTGTTGCCTTTGCTAAATTCGATTTTTCGAAATTACCAAGAATACCTTTACACCAACTGTGTAACATATTACTACTCCCTGAAATTATCTGTAATCATTGAGTATGACTAACGGTTACTTATTTTTCCGGCAGGATGGATGAATCACAGCGGATAAAAGGAGAACCACCTGTCAACCATGGCTAGGCATTCCTTTGGCTTGTACTCCGGAGCCGTGTGACCCCCTCCCTACCAACATAATTTTAACAAGTAGATTAGTCAAACTGCTTAGAGATGAATATTAAAAACTAATACTACAAGGACCTCATCTGCTGGTCAAAAAGTTGTTTCTCCAAATAATTTGACAATGACTATTGAAATAATAATGTCTAACGTGACAAGTGTATTGAGAATGTTCATAAGGAATACTCTTTTGGGACTAAAATTTAGATTTTCCTTTGTTACCCAATCTAATGCGGATCCGAATAACAAATCTATTGCTATGTAGTAGGTAAGCAGCCTAAGGATGACCTTTGAAGCAGACATAACTTTGGATTGAATCATTCATGGCATATTCTGACTTTCAGTTGAATGGTTAATTTTCATGATGACATTTCTTTAAAAATTAATTCAAATTAAGTTGTTTGGAGCTTCCACTTTGTTATCTCTCCAAAATAAAACAAAAATGAAAGAGCTATGATGGAGAGGTTTCTTGCCTTTACTGTTGCAAAGGTCAGAGAGTATATGCTATTTTCAGTGTACCGTTCTGTGAATCTGTAAAAAATCAACCGTTATCACTGAGTTATAGTTTGAACACGGTGCTCTCTGAGGACGTTCAAGTAGAAGTTAAGAATGTCTAGGAGGTGACCGCACTGCTAAGGTCGTACGAATATGTATGAAATCTCACCCTGCAACCTGACCGTTGACAAACCATGGTCTCCAGTTATCATCAATTGTCAAATTAAGAGAATTTATCCATGCTACCGTACCCACGTATGGAACGACCATGTCATGATCGCCGCTGTTAAGAAATAAGAGCATTAGTCACCTAAAAACATCATGCGAAGGCACAAGCTTATGCACGAGAAATCAGGTGAAGCTTGCGCGCAAGTCTTTGAGTATGTTAGAGGAGAGAGAGAGAGATTGAAGAAACCAGACCTGTATATCAAAACTCGATATCCTTTTTCACTAAGGAGACGATGATACTCAACAACACTTGCAATCTCCTCCTCATAGGATAAGCTCTTATTGCACCTTCTCCACTCTGATTTTGTTCCCTGGTTGTCATCATGGATGCAACGAGGTTAGCTTTCAATTACGCTGTTGATGGAACTCACGTATTCTGATCCTAATATGGTACTAGAGTATTTCAACTACAGATATGTTAATTGTGGGATTAACTAACATCTCGAATGTGAAGGGCTTCTCGGACAGTGGGATCATTCGCCCACACGTAACATGTTACGTAGTTATCATACTGCAAGCAAGCGAGTAGTAGATATTCAGTTTGTAAACTCGTAGAGGGCATGATATAGGTAATAGGTTTGCACGTTATGTTTCGTAAATAGGTGATCGGCCGGATGGCTACCCGGCACCATAGTTCCTCTTGTTGAGATGGCATGAGGATGTCCTTGGAGTAGTCATCATATCTTTTTCCCCATGGAGAACTACACTGCGGTTCCAATATTTGCGCTATGTTTACTCTTCCAGTGCACTGCAATTTCAATTTTTTGTCACAAATAAAAAGCATCACTTTGTTTTCAAGATTGAATCTGTGCATTTGGTTACCTCTTTGATAAGTTGAAGATAATAAATGCATTCTGCATTGTTTGGATCTGGGCTGACATATTCCCCGCGGCAGCTGCGTTTTGCTGACTGAAAATCCATAACATCAAGTTCCTCATCAACAGTGAATCACTATATTCATTCGCATATGAAAAGGAGGTAGCAACAAATGTTAGTTCAAACTTAGGAAGAGGAATATACTCTATGAACAGTTAGGAAACTGCCTCCCCACTAAAAGCATGGTAAGGCTGCATAAACAACCTTCCTCAAGACCCTGCAACGATGGGATCTCTGCCTGCTTTGGGTTTCCTAAATAAATTCTAGCTATATTGTCAAGACATTATCTAACTTGTTATTGTTCTCTTCAAAGTCGCTGATATTGGAGGAAGTGGCATCAGTAGAAGGTATATCAACATGTCCAGGTGGTATAGGCAGGCTGCTCAGGAGGGAGAAGCCGAGAGACGGGTAAGATCACCTGGTAGTATTCGTCCGATATAAGTCCCACTCGATGTGCATATGCGACCCTTGCATTTTTATCCATGTGAATATCTGTTCCTGGGTTGCCAAGCATGTATCCCTGGAAACAGATTCATGGAAAGTCTAGATTTAACGTAACTTTTGTCACTGAAATGTGTAAGTTAATGGTCATTTACCTGGAGAGACATGCGTGGCATGTATCCAACTTCATTAGCTGGCAAAATAATCATAATTAACACCGAAGCTTTGTAAGAAAGAACAGTTTATCATAGTCAATCAACATTGTTTCGATGAAAGAAGGTTCTAGTAAACACAAGTTACCATTGGATATTTCTAGGACGATCATGGGGACGAGTATTCCTGAGTAGGAGTCACCAGCAATGTAAAGAGGATTTTCGATAAATCTTTGGTGCTCCAACAACCACTGATGATTAGATGATAGTCATCAGCTTTTGAGTCGTAATTAGAGCATAAATACACTAGGATATAGTTTCTACTTACGCTATTGCTTCCAAAGCTTTATTAATAACAACCATCGCGGTTTCCCTGTTTTCTACGTTGTAACTCACCTTTCTTAGAAAAGTGTAAGTGTCTTTTGCTGATTTTGTGTCGGAGGAATGATAACCTTGTGAGGTAGTTGCATAGGAGAATCCAGTGCCGACAGGCGCATCTAAAAATATTATGTTGGCGACCTGGGGTTGCATCACGAGCACATGTAAGAAGAATACGAGAAAGTCTCACCTCCAATTGAACAAGAAATAAACCCACGCACTGCAGCAATTAAATGACGCACCTTTGTCCATGAGTACGGGTTTAAAAGCAATGACGGTGAGCTCCCATTGAAAGCTGGAATGTCGAACATTAATGGACCTGGACAAAATTCATAAGAGAATTGTGAAGGCGACATTGACCGAACCTAGTAACTGTATCATTGTCAGAGATAAAAGGTTATTTTGAATGGGTTACTTTGTTGTCTTTTAAGCTACTATTATCTTAAGAAGATGGGCTGGGGTAGTATAATCCCTCTTGTAATCATCAGTGAAGATTGTGCTTAAATGTAGCAGGGCTTTGCGTAAATGTACTTTCCCTGTTTTACTACTAATCGAAGCGTTGGGCTCTCATTCAGCCTAATCCTGTGACACATAAGGCACTTACATTCACTTAAAAGTTAGGTTCTGTTTGATGAAATTACGTTCTTTCACAAGGTATGAGTACCAACTTTCAAGTGAGAAACTAATATACAAAGAGATTTAATCTATGGAACTACAAGAAAATTTTACGGCACTTAAGGTGTTTTATGTGCAAGGTGGGGATGGTTTGGAATTTGATCGTCAACTTCTGCAATCAGGTTGCTGCTGCCGGGTTCAGTGGTGGAGCTGTTACGGAGCTGGTTTTTCTACAAGAGGAAACAACGATGTTGGATCTTTCGAATTTATGCTTTTTCAGCTGCATTTGGCGAGAAAGAAATTGTAGGGCCTTATTAGGAGGAAGTTCTGCTTTGTTCACCCTCTTCTTTTGGCGGGGAGATTCCATTTAAGGCTCTACATGGGAGTGACGCCTCCTTTTGGCGTCTCTTATCTCCATAGCTGATTGTTTCGATGGCAGCGCCGGAAGCACCATGTAGCTTGGTGGGGTTTGAGCCTGTTTTCTAACGAATTGGCATTGAGTTTCAGGTCTTCTCGTTCGTGTGCATCAAGCCCTTGGTTATGGACCAGATTCGATATGGACTTGAGTGCTTTTGCAGGAGAGATGGCAATGGACATAGTAAAGCTTTTAAAATTATATTGTTTGTATATGTGCGGACTGTGTGTGTGTGTGGTGAAACACGTCTATTTGGTCTATCACATTCGATAACCTTACACTCAGTCAAACAATGCACACATGTTTAGTATACATATTCTGTCTTGCTTTTGTTGCTTCCTTTAGCGATGGCGAATTTTGTTCCGCATTTTTCCTGGTTTTGAAATAAAAGACGAGCATCGAAAGTGTACCAATTTCATAAACAAGACCAGAGAAAGCAGAGCAACCAGGGCCTCCAGTGAGCCATAGCACAAGGGGGTCCTTCACAGGGTTTCTTTCTGACTCGACGAAGTAATAGAATAGCTGCACCTCATCCACTTCACCCACGCTCACGTATCTATGAGAAAAAAGGAACCATTTCCATCACCTTTATGTTGGAAAGAATAAAAAAAAGGCAAAAAAACCTATTGCTATGTAAAGAATAAAGCAGCTCAAGAACTCACCCAGTTTCAAGCTTGATAGGTAGAGTACCCGGATACCCCGGGAGAGTTTGAATAATTGACTGCGACGCTACAACATTAAAGAGAGCAAATAGGAGGAGTAGGTGCCACCACTCCCAGCTAATAAACTTACCTGAAGTGTACCAATTCATGTTAAGTATCCCCTGTGAATTAGCAGCTGCAGCTGGTAGATGTATGTTCGTGCCTTGGTCAGACACGAGGCATAACAAAAGACTCGTCAAAAGGTTAGATCATTATAGAGAGTATAGATGCATCATTTCCAAAGGTACAGAACAGTAAGTGTAGAGTGAAGTAACCACATTTGCAACTAACTTTCCAATAGGATGTCTGACTGGCGGGTAGTTGACGTCGAACTGTGATAGTTTTCTTTCGGTATTTTGATTATTGATTTTTCCTTTTCCCCTTCCAATGACATGAATAGTGATTGTTGGACTAGTTCTATCTCTGGATTCCATGTGCAGTTTGTTCAGTACAGAAAAATGGTAATGAGCAATAACCAATTGGCTCTGGACATATCGGCAATGAAAGCGAGACCTTTTCCTGCATTTTTCTCCCTACCCGTAATGAACTTCATAGAGGTAAGGCGAAAATTAAAACGAAAAATACCCATCAATTTCAATATTGTAAGCGAACAGCAAGTTTAGAGTGGTGGGAGATTATGCCGTTCTTCATCTTTCGGTCTTTACTGCTAGAAGAAGATTGAGGATAAACAGGAATATCAACTGAGTTCAAGGTACCATCACGTGAAGATTGACAATACCGTTCCAGCTCTGGTTGGATCTCTTGCAATCTGGGAATGCTCTTCAGGTACAAGGATGAAGTTAGTTCAGTACTGATGCCACCCAAATGAATCGCTAATGTGGTAAATGCGACTCGTCTAGTTTGATGAAGAGGTTCCAATAGCGGGGATCACTGCAGGGCACCGGTAAGGACTTTAGCGTTTTATTTTAATGAACAAAGTTCTTACAACAGGTGTTTTATGGAGTAGCAAGCAGTTGCAAAATAGGTGGGGTTGAGTGGGTGGGTGGGTTGGGGTTGAGTGTGGGTTAAACGTGTTAAGTATAATAATAATTGGCTGACTTACTCATGTGACCCATTTGATCGTGGGTCAACTGAACCATTTTTTATTTGGGTTAATGTTATCGATAATGACCCGTATCAAAAATTTACACTTATTAAATTATATTTTAAAATTATAAATATTCGAGAAAATAAGATTTGAGATTTGAAAGGCAGAGAAGATCTCAACCAAATCCAAATCCAAATCCAAATCTATCTATCTATATTTATATCTATACTATATATAAAGAGAAAACATGATTTAATTAATATTTTTTTAGTGTTACATAACTACTCATCTAAAATGGTGATAAGTGGTATTTTATATATTTTCATTAAAAAATTCACAAAACAAAAGTTTAAAAAGTGAATAATTACTTTTAATTTTTATAATGTACAATTCATTTTACCGAATGTGATAATAAATTTTATACATTATTGATTTTATTTTTACACACACATCAAGTGTGTCATGACGACTTGTATATATAGTATAGATTTGGTATTGCCAACTACTTATTTAGAATGGTGACAAATGATATTTCAAGAATTTTTAAAAAAATAATACAAAATATAAATATTAAATGATAAATAACTACCTACAAAGAATGTTTAATTTTCATAATTTAAGTTTTACTAAAAAATATAGTTAAAATAAATTATAAATCTTAAACTTGGTATTAAAAAAATATCATATTGCTAACTTTATCTTTGTACATGTTTAATTTAACAATTTCAAATTTATTAAAAAAACTATAGTTAAAATTAATTCTAAGTTTCTTATGATGATAATATTTTGCTAATTAATTTTGCCACAAGTATGACTAAATTATTTTTCTACTATTTAAGATTCATTTTACCGAATGTGACAATAAACACTTAAACGTGATGCTTCATTTTTTTAACAAAATTGATATTATCAATTTTATTTTTGCATATGCATCTCGTGTGCTACGCTAACTCGTACTATATATAAAGGAAAAACCACTTTGACATAACATATTTTTGATGTTACATAACTAATTACCTATAATTGTGACACTTGTCACAATGAAAATATTCTCAAAAAATGATACATAACAAAAATATCAATTAATAAATAACTAGCTTATGGACATGTTTAGTTTTCACATTTTAAAATATTTATATATCATGTTTGATTTGCACACGAGGCCAGTTAAAAGTTTAAATAATGTGTGTAATGACACAAAATAAAATTTTAAATAGTAAATAATTACTTATAAGGACATTTTTAGTTTTAAAATTTTATTCTATCGATTGTGATAATAAATACTTATACATGATACTTGATATTTTTTACAAAACTTGTATTATTAACTTTATTTTTGCACACGTATCGCGTGTACCACGATGACTCGTTTATATCTATTTATCTGTCTATCGATATCTATACTATATATAAAGAGAAAACTCATTTTGATGTTACACATTTTTTATGTTACACAACTACCTATTTAAAATAGTGACACTTTGAGAAAATTCTTAGAATATGACACAAAATAAAATATTAAATAGTGAATAACTACCTTAAAGATATGCTTGATTTTTTAATAAATTTTAATTCAACAACTTTATTTTTGCACGCACATTGCAGATGCACTACTGCCTTGACATCAATACCAGCTCATACGTTCTCATGCATATATATGGAATTTTATTTATAGGATGGACTATCAGAGAACATATTAATGAATGAGTGGCACACGCATCTCATGTCCATGATAGTTTGTTATATATGAAGGAATAATTTTTTTTTTGGTCATACCTCTTGGGTGTTACATAACTACCTATCTAAAATTATGACATGTGGCCTTTTAAGAATGGTAACACTTAACACTATAAAAAATTTCTTATACAAGACACAAAGCAAAAACATTAAATATGAAATAACTATCTTAAGGACATATTTGATTTTCTAGTTTTGAAACACTTATATATCATGTTTGATTTTTATTAACAAATTTCAAACAACTTTATTGTTGCACTTTGGCTAGTTAAAATTCATTAAAAAACATAGTCAAAATATATTCTAAAGGGCAAGCTTGCTTTTATAAAAATATTATATTACTAACTTTATGCATATGGCACGATAACTACCTATCTAAAATGTTGACAGTTGACATTTTATAGTTTTTTTGAGAATTTTTTTAATACTAAATAACTACTTATAAGGACATGTTTTGTTTTCATAATTTAAAATTTATTTTATCGAATGTAGTAGTAAATACTTATATATGATGCTTGATCTTTTTAATAAAATTCATATCATTAACTCTATTTTTGCACGCGCATCGCTATGCTAAGTTGACTTGTACTGCTTATTTAGAAAAAATATGTTTTGGTGTAATACTTTTTAGTGTTACATAACTACCCACTTAAAATATTGACACTTGGCATCAAAATAATTTCTTTTAATTAATATTTAAATAACTAAATAAGATATCATTTTTCATTTTTAAAATTTAAGAATTAAAAAATCATTCTAAAAAATGTATCAAAATATATCCAAAATGTGTAGTCAATACCAAAAAATCGTGGTTGATATTATGATTTTCATAATATCAAGTATCAGATAAAAAAAATCATAATTGAATATTATTGTTGCACTCATTTATCGAATGTGACGATAAACATTTATATGTATATATATATATATATATATATATATATATATATATATATATATATATATATATATATATTTACAGAACCTATATCTGTAACTTTAGTTTTGCACGCACATCGCGTGCCACGATGGCTAGTCTTTCTGAAACACAACCAATGCCACCAAATAGCCACCGTGCCATACCCACGATCAACCTTTTCTCTCTCTCTCTCTCATGGGCGACCACCACTACTACCTTAAAACAACAAACCACTATTTTTCTTTTACACAACCAATTTTGTTCAAACCCCACTAGACTAAAACCAAAGTTCGCCATTACTACCATCACAAAATCCCGATTTCACCACCACCACTTTCACTAAAACCCACCTCCAATATCATTAACCAGTTAGCTCCGCCTCCTACACCACCACATTATTGTAGTCTCTACCACCGATCCCATTTCTACTATCCACAACGAGTGGTCATGACCACCACTACCTACACCCATTACTGCCACATCCACAACCTCATAATACCGCATCCAAAACCATAACCAGTCCACCATCGCCATATCAAATTCCATCACCCTCCCCTCCCCCACTATTATCTCCATCACACTCATAACAACCACCACCGCGAATGTCACTGCCACCATTTCAGATCCAAATCTTAAACGTTGAAAATTGGTCGTCCTTCCTTCCCCCCCAAAACCACAATTTTTTTTCAAATGGCTCATATTTAATTGAGAGATTTCTCCCAAACACTTGGTCAAAGAAGTTTCCGTTATCAACTAATGCCAGATTGTTAAGTTATGGGGCCAACACTGTATATATCATGCTTTAATACTTCCAAATCAAGGTGATCACACTAAGTGTACAAATAAAATGAGTAAAAATTGCATCATAGTAAAGGGTGACCAAATCTGAAAGTGGAAGGAATGGAATCTAAGACCTTAATTGCCAAACCAATCAAAGCTCTGATACCATGTTAATTAAATTATCAGTTGTTCTAAAAGTTTAAGTTACTAGAGAATAGTCCAACAATGTTTATCATGCTTTAAAGAGGTGGAGGTGAGATTAAATTATCAAATTCACTTGCTACTTTAAGTTACGATAGGATTACTTTGACAAAGACATTTTTTTGGAGGATGAATTAGATATATATATATATATATATATATATATATATATATATATATATATATATATATATATATATATATATATATATATATATATATATATATATATATATATGAGATACTGGTAAGGAAATTCCGGGCTGTAAGAGGATGGTTCCTGCTTCTATCTCTTATAATCTAGGATTCTAAGTTACCAGTGTGGTGTAACATTGGCATAGTTGTTACTGAAATGAGCAGTGGTTCTGAGAGTGAGCTTCAAAACGAATGCGCCTATACCATAAGATTTGAACAAGGCTCTTGCAGCACTTTGTTTAAGATATGCTTTTAGGTGAGCTATCGTCAACCTCTGTTTGGTTCTCTAGCCTTACATTATTACCTGTAAATTAAAGCCCGGCGAGCTTTACCGGCTATATTTTCGACGATACTACACTACTTTGGATATCAAAATGTGTAAGAGTTCTTTTTTCTATCGCCAGCTTTATATCTTACGCTCTTGTAACATTCCCGCCCACTCCGTCTTCATACCCGCGCCGTCATGCATGATATATTGCAATAAAGTCGCAACAGGTTCACGCATTGAACATATAACGTGATGTATGCTTTGATTGGTGGTACCATATGGGTACAAGACATAAAGATTGGATTATAACTGATTTTACCATTGACTGGTGATCAAATGTAACATATTTTCCTTTGAAAGAGAACTCTCTGTAGTTTTACAAAAGTGAGAGAAGGAACACCCTTTTTTTACTGTAATATCTATATTGTTATTAGACAACTCTCTTTCTAAAATAAATATTTGCTGTCATGAGTTACTTGGCTAAAATTGTAGTTTTATGTTTGACAAAACTTTTTTTTTGGTTTTCAGTTTTTAAAGATCGGTTTTTAAAGAGTAGCTTAATTTTATTTTTTTACAAAAACAAGTGGGTGTTTGATAACCCTTTTTTTATTATTTTTTTGTGTTTGGTAACCTATTTTATTTTGACTTTTTTTTTTTGTGATTTGCGGTAGCGGTGGTAAGGCGAAGCGGTGGTCGACGGTGGTGGTGGCCTGCGGTGGTCGTCGGCAGTGGTTGCCGGTCGGTGGTGGTGGCCGGAGGTGGTTGCCGTGTCGCTGCCGGCGATGGTGGCCGGAGGTGGCCTCCAGCTAGCGGTGGTGGCCACCGCCCACCACCGCTCGATGGTGGCTGCCGGCGGCAGGAGGTGGCTGTCGATGGCTGCCGGGCGGCGGTGACTCCCGGCAGTAGTTGCATTGTGGTGGAGGTCTAAAAAAAATAAGTAAAAATTTAAAAAGTGATTTTTTAAATTCAAAAAAAAAAGAACAAAAGGAGTGTCAAACATAGCAAGGCTTTCGAACAATAACAATCCTATTTTCATCCTAAATAGCAGCCACTGCACTGGTTAATAGAAGTTGCTTTTTACTTTGCATCAAATCTTACAGGTTTTTGTCCCAATTAGTTAGCATGTGCGTTTTTCCTACAAAATTTCTTAGCAATTACAACAAAAAACGAGAGAAATTGTAGTCATAAGATCGATTGCCGCCAGACTGGAGGACTCTGGAATTTGGGGGATATGGGGGTGAGGTACGGGTTGGGGCTGGGGCGGGGCGGCGGAAGATTCGTGATATGTTGTGTGTAGGCGTGTGTCCGTGGGGGTGTGTGAATGTGTTGAGTGGATGGGTAGGGGGTTGGAGTTGTGCGGTGGTGGAGGGTGAAAAGAGAGGGCCGGTGTCGTGTCTGCGGGTGTGGTCGGGTGGGTAAGTGTGGGGGTTAATTATATGGTGGTGGAAATGTCAGGCAAGGCAGGTGGAGGGCGGGACTGGTGGTATTTGGTGTCTGTCTGTGGGTGGGTAGAGGTGGTAGTGTGGTGGCGGAACATTTTGTATACAATGATGATAAGCCTGAATTGAATACTCGTTCCTCCGGCAGGACGGATGAATCACAGCGGATAAAAGGAGAACCACCTGTCAACCATGGCTAGGCATTCCTTTGGCTTGTACTCCGGAGCCGTGTGACCCCCTCCCTACGAGCACCAAAGGTATGTCCATTAGCACCAACATAATTTTAACAAGTAGGTTAGTCAAACTGCATTTTAAAAATTAATACTAACAAGGATCTCATATGTAGTTCAAAAAGTTGTCTCTCCAAATAATGTGGCAATGACTGTTAAAATAATAATGGCTAACATGACAACTGTATTAAGACATGTTCATAAGGAATAATTTTTTGTACTAAATTTTAGATTCCCCGTTATTACCCAATCTAAAGCACAAATCTATTGCTATGCAGTAGGTAAGCAGCCTAAGGAAGGCCTTCGAAACGGACATAACTTTGGATTGAATCATTCATGGCATATTCTGCCTTTCAGTTGAATGGTTAATTTTCATGATGACATTTCTTTAAAGAATTAATTCAAATTAAGTTGTTTGGAGCCTCCACTTTGTTATCTCCCCAAAATAAAACAAAAAATGAATCTATGATGGAGAGGTTTCTTGCCTTTACTGTTGCAAAGGTCAGAGAGTATATGCTATTTTCAGTGTACCGTTCTGTGAATCTGTAAAAAAATCAATGGTTGTCACAGAATTAGAGTCTGAACACAGTGCTCTCTAGGGACGTTCAAGTGCAAGCTAAGAATGTCAAGGAAATAGGTGACCACACTGCTAAGATCGTACGAATATGTATGGAAACTCACCCTGCAACTTGACTGTTGACAAACCATGGTCTCCAGTTATCATCAATCGTCAAATTAAGAGAATTTATCCATGCTACTGTACCCACATATGGAATGACCATGTCATGATCGCCGCTGTTATGAAATAGGAGCGTTAGTCACCTTAAAACATCATGCGAAGGCATAAGCTCATGCACAAGAAATCAGTTGAAGCTTGCGGGCAAGTCTTTGAGTATGTTAGAGGAGAGAAAGAGATTGAAGTTACCAGACCTGTATATCAAAACTCGATATCCTTTTCTAGTAAGGAGACGATGATACTCAACAACACTTGCAATGTCCTCGTCATAGGATAAGCTCTTATTGCACCTTCTCCACTCTGATTTTGTTCCCTGGTTGTCATCATGGATGCAACGAGGTTAGCTTTCAATTACGTTGTTAATGGAACTCACATATTCTGATCCTAATATGGTACTAGAGTATTTCAACTATGTGTTAATTGTGGGATTAACTAACATCTCGAATGTGAAGGGCTTCTCGGACAGTGGGATCATTCGCCCACACGTAACATGTTACGTAGTTATCATACTGCAAGCAAGCGAGTAGTAGACATTCAGTTTGTAAACTCGTAGAGGGCATGATATAGGTAATAGGTTTGCACATATGTTTCGTAAATAGGTGAACGGTCGGATAGCTACCCGGCACCATAGTTCCTCTTGTTGAGATGGCATGAGGATGTCCTTGGAGTAGTCATTATATCTTTTCCCCCATGAAGTACTACACTTCGGTTCCAATATATGCGGTCTGTTTACTCTTCTAATGCACTGCACTTTCACCTTTTTGTCACACATAAGAAGCAACACTGTCTTTTCAAGATTGAAAGTGTGCATTTGTTTACCTCTTTGATAAGTTGAAGATAATAAATGCATTCTGCATTGTTTGGATCTGGGCTGATATATTCCCCGTGGCAGCTGCGTTTCGCTGACTGAAAATCAGTATAACATCAAATTCCTCATCTAGAATGAATTACTATATCCAACCACATATGAAAAGGAGGTACAACATATGTCGAGTTCAAACTTAGGAAGAGGAATATACTCTATGAACAGTTAGGAAACTGCCTCCCCACGAAAAGTATGGTAAGGCTGCATAGGCAGCCTTCCTCAGACTCTGCAACGGTGGGATCTCTGCTTTGGGTTTCCTAAAAAATTCTAGCTATATTGTCAAGACATTATCTAACTTGTTATTTTCGGTTTGAAATCGTTGATATTGGAGGAAGTGGCATCAGTAGAAAGTTTATAAACATGTCTACGAGGTATAGGCAGGCTGCTCAGGAGAGAGAAGCTGAGAGACAGGTAAAATCACCTGGTAGTAGTCGTCCGATATAAGTCCCACTCGATGTGCATATGGAATCCTTGCATTATAATCCATGTAAAGATGTGTTCCTGGGTTGCCAAGCATGTATCCCTGAAACAGATTCATGGAAAATCTAGATCCAACATAACTTATGTCACTAGAATGTAAGTTAAAGGTCATTTACCTGGAGAGACATGCGCGGCATGTATCCAACTTCATTAGCTGGCAAAATAATCATAATTAACACCGAAGCTTTGTACAAACAGTTCATCATAGTCAATCAACATTATTTCGACAAAAGAAGGTTCTAGTAAACACAAGTTACCATTGGTTATTTCTAGGACGATCATGGGGACGAGTATGCCCGAGTAGGAGTCACCAGCAATGTAAAGAGGATTTTGGATAAATCTTTGGTGCTTCAACAACCACTGATAATTAGATGATAGTCGTCAGCTTTTGAGTCGTAATTAGAGCATAAATACACAAGGATATAGTTTCTACTTATGCTATTGCTTCCAAAGCTTTATTAATAACAACCATCACGGTTTCCTTGTTCTCTACATTGTAACTCACCTTTCTTAGAAAAGTGTAAGTGTCTTTTGCTGATTTTGTGTCGGAGGAATGGTAGCCTTCGGAAGTAGTTGCATAGGAGAATCCACTGCCGACAGGCGCATCTAAAAATATTATGCTGGCGATCTGGGGTTGCATCACGAGCACATGTAAGAAGAATACGAGAAAATCTCCCCTCCAATTGAACACAAAAAAACCTAGGCACTGCAGCAATTAAATGGCGCACCTTTGTCCATGAGTACGGGTTTAAAAGCAATGACGGTGAGCTCCCATTGAAAGCTGGAATGTCGAACATTAATGGACCTGGACAAAATTCATAAGAGAATTGTGAAGGCGACATTGACCCTGCCTAGTAACTGTATCATTGTCAGAGATAAAAGGTTACTTTGAATGGGTTGCTTTGATTTATGCTTTTTCAGCTGCATTTGGCGAGAGAGAAATCGTAGGGCCTTATTACGGGGAGGTTCTGCTTTTATTCACCCTCTTTTTTTTTTGTGGGGGTGTGGAGGGTTGCCGGGGGAGAGATTCCATTTAAGGGTCTAATATTAGAAGAAGCCCTTTCCTAGTTTCTAAACTCTTAGGAGTTGGTATAAATCGGTGATTAACGTACATGAGAGTGGGCCTCCTTTTGGCGTCGCTTATATCCATAGCTGATTGTTTCGATGGGAACACCAGAAGCACCATGAAGTTTGGTGGGGTTTGAGCCTGTTTTCTAACGAAGTCGCATTGAGTTTCAAGTCTTCTGATTCGATATGGACCTGAGTGCTCTTGCAGGAGAGATGGCAATAGACATCGTGAATAGTAAAGCTTTTAAAATTATATTGTTTGCATATGTGTAGACTCTGTGTGTGTTTGGTGAAACAAGTTTATTTGGTCTATCACATTGGATAGCATTACACTCCGTCAAACAATGCACATGTGTTTCAAAACAAAACTTTCATTAAATAGTGCTCATCTTCTGTCTTGTTTATGTTGCTTCTTTTAGCGAGGGTCACTTTTGTTCCGCACTTTTCCTGAGTTTGAAATAAAAGACGGGCATTGAAAATGTACCGATTTCATAGACTAGACCAGAGAAAGCAGAGCAACCAGGGCCTCCAGTGAGCCATAGCACAAGGGGGTCCTTCACAGGGTTTCTTTCTGACTCGACGAAATAATAGAATAGCTGCACCTCATCCAATTCGCCCACGCTCACGTACCTATCAGTAAAAAGGAACATTTCCATCACCTTTATCTCGGAAAGAATCAACAAAGGCATTAAAACCTACTGCTATGTAAAGAAAAAAGCAGCTCAAGAAATCACCCAGTTTCAAGCTTGATAGGTAGAGTACCTGGATACCCCGGGAGAGTTTGAATAATTGACTGCGACGCAGCAACATCAAAGAGAGAAAATAGGAGGAGTAGGTGCCACCACTCCCGGCTAATAAACTTACCCGAAGGGTAATAATTCATGATAAGTATTCCCTGTGAATTAGCAGCTGCAGCTGGGAGATGTATGTTCGTGCCTTGGTCAGACACGAGGCATAACAAAAGACACACTTGGTTAGACACAGTTTCATAAGTTTTCAAAAGAATCCCACCTTTCACAAACATTTATTCCCAAAATCCCCCTTTTCCTAATTTTCTAAAGGTTACAAGAGTAAGTGTAGTTGACATTGAACTGTGATATAGAGTTTTCTTTTGGTATTTTTTGATTATTGATTTTTTCTTTACCCCTTCCAATGACATCTCCATGTACAGTTCGTTCAGTACAGAAAATAGTAATGAGCAATAACTAATTGGCTGTGGACATATCTGCAATGAAAGCGAGACCTTTTCCTGCATTTCTCTCCTTGCAGGTTATGAACTTCATTGAGGTAAGAGGTGTCAACTTATGTGAAAATTAAAACGAAAAATACCCATCAATTTCAATATTGTTTCGAGATTATGCCGTTCTTCGGTCCTTACAGCTAGAAGAAGACTGAGAATAAACAGGAATATTAACTGAGTTCTAGGTTACCATCACGTCAAAATTGACAATACCTTTGCAGCTCTGGTTAGATCTCTTGAAATCTGGGAATGCTCTTCAGGTATAAGAATGAAGTTAGTTCAGTCTTTCGGTCCTTACAGCTAGAAGAAGACTGAGAATAAACAGGAATATTAACTGAGTTCTAGGTTACCATCACGTCAAAATTGACAATACCTTTGCAGCTCTGGTTAGATCTCTTGAAATCTGGGAATGCTCTTCAGGTATAAGAATGAAGTTAGTTCAGTACTGATGCCACCCAAATGAATTGCTAATGTGGTATATGCGACACTTCTAGTTTGATTAAGAGGTTCCAATGACAAGTGGGGATCACTGCAGGACTCGCGTAAGGGCTTTAGCGTTGTGTATTAGTGAAACAAGTTCGTACAACAGGTGTTTTATGGAGCAGCAGCCAGCAAGCAGTTGCAGAGCAGAGGTAAGTAGAAGTCGAAGTAGTAGTACGACTAGGGACCAAAGTGGGGGTTGCAAAATAGGTGCGTGGGTTGGGGTTGGGGTTGGGGGTGGATTAATTGGGTGACTTACCCATGTGACCCATTTAATTGTGGGCCAACTAAATCATTTTATATTTGGGTTAATTTTATCAATAATGACCCATATCAAATTTAGCCTCCACTTAAGTAGCGTTTGAAATCACTTTCAGTTTTGATTTTCTATTTTCAAAAAAATAAAAATCAGTTTAGTTTAATTTTTATTTTTTACAAAAATAATAGGTGTTTGATTAACTAGTTTTTATTTTGAGTTTCTCTTTTGGGTATTTGATTAACAAGTTTTTATTTTGAATTTTTCTTTGGTGGTGGTTTGCAGTGGCAGAGGTGGGGCATGGCGGTGGCCGGTAGTCACCGGTCGCCCGCAGTAACTGGCAGTGGCGGGCGGCAGGTAGTGTGCAGTGGTAGTGGGCGGTGGGAGGGAGGTGGTGATCTCAAAATAAAAATCAAAACTGAAAATCCAAAACTCCTAAATGAAAATTTTTAAAACAGTCTTATTTTAAAAAGTAATTTTCAAAACTAAAGGAAAAAAAAAAGTTGTCTACTAAACGCGTTTCTTTCTCCAATTTTGAAAAAACAGAAAGCGGAAAGGTTACTAAACAGAGCTTTCATCTATTTATCTATCTCTATTTATATTTATATCTATTACTATATAAAAAGTTATTTTTTTATGTATTACTTATATAGAATAGTGACAAGTGACATTTTAATTTTTTAAAAAATGACACAAAATACAAATCCTAGATGATAAATAATCTACCTATAAAAGCATGTTTGGTTTTCATAATTTAAGTTTTACTAAAAAATATAATGAAAAAAAATTATAAAGCTCAAGCTTGATATTAAAAAAAAATATCATTTTGCTGACTTTATCTTTGTGCATGTTTGATTTAATAATTTCAAATTCATTAAAAAATAATAGTTAAAATTAAATTTAAGTTCATATGATGATAATATTTTGCTAATTAATTTTGCCATACGTATGACTAATTTATTTTTCTACAATTTAAGGTTCATTTTACCGAACGTGACAATAAACATAAGTGAGGCTTGATTTTTTTTTTTATAACAAAATTGATATTATCAACTTTATTTTTTACACACGCATCGGGGGTGTGCTATTTTGACGCGTACTATATATAAAGAAAAAATCTTTTTTTGGTGTAACACCTCTTTGATATTACATAACTAATTACCTAAAATTGTGACACTTGTCGCTACGAGAAATTTCTCAAAAAATGACCCAAAACAAACTACATTATATATGGACATGTATAGTTTTCACATTTTATATATCATGTTTCAGTTTTTAACAAATTTTAAATAACTTTATTGTTGCACATGAGGCCATTTAAAAGTTTAAATAGCCAAAAAGTACTCTTTTTTTAAGAAAAATTTGACACAAAAGAAAAGTTTAAGTAGTAAATAACTACTTATAAGGATATTTTTATTTTTCATAATTTAAAATTTATTTTATCGATCGTGATAATAAACACTTATCTGCGATACTTGATTTTTTTCACTAAATTCCTATTATTAACTTTATTTTTGTACTCACGTCAGGTGTATCATGATGATTCCTTATATATAAAGGAATTTTTTTTTTTTGTGTAACACTTCTTTAATATTACATAACTACCTATTTAAAATTATGACATGTGGTATTTTAAGAATGGTGACACTTAATACTTTAAAAAAAATATAAGAGAGACAAAACAAAAATATTAAATATTAAATAACTACCTTAAGAACATTTTTGATTTTCTAATTTTGAAATAGTTATATATCATGCTTGATTTTTAGTAACAAATTTCAAACAACTTTATTGTTGCACATGGGTCAGTTAAAATTCATTAAAAAAACGTAGTCAAAATATATTCTTAAGGTCATGCTTGCTTTTATAAAAATATAATATTACTAACTTTGATAATTACCTATCTAGAATATTGATACTTAACATTCTATAGCTTCTTTTTCTTTTTTTGGAGAAAAAATTTAAATAGTAAATAACTACTTATGAGGACATATTTTGTTTTCATAATTTAAATTTCATTCTAACGAATGCGATATAAATACTTATTCGTGATGCTTGATTTTTTAAATAAAATTCATATCATTAATTCTATTTTTGCACATGTTTCGGTGTAATACATTTTGGTATTACATAACTAACCACTTAAAATATTGAAACTTGGCATCAAAATAGTTTCTTTTAATTACTACAAAAGGTTATACTTAAATACGTACATAAGAGATCATTTTTGGTTTCTAAAATTTAAAAATCATTCTAAAAAATGTACTAAAATACATCCAAAATATAGTCAGTACCAAAAAATCATGGTTGATATTATGAAAATCATAATATCAAGCATCACATAAAAGAAAATTTATAATTTGGTATTATTGTCGCACTCATTTTATCAAATGTGACAATTAACAAATGTTTTTTTTTCTTCACATAATCCATGTCAAAAACTTTAGTTTCCATGGTGACTAGTCTTTATAAAACACAACCAATGCCACCAAATAGCCACCGTGCCATATACACGATCAACCTTTACTCTCTCTCTCTCTCTCCCTCCCTCCCAATGGGTGACCACCATCACTACGATCAACTCTCTCTCTCTCTCTCTCTCTCTCTCTCTCTCTCTCTCTCTCTCTCAGGGTGGATGACCACCATGACTACCATAAAACAACTAACTAATATTTTCTTTTACACAACCAATTTTGTTCAAACCCTAGTAGACCAAAACCAAAGTCGATAGCTCCACCACCACTACCAAAGAATCTCAATTTCACCACCACCATTTTCACTAAAACCCACCTCAAATATCATTATTCAGTTAGTTCCGCCTCCTTAACCACCACATTATTGTAGTATCCACGACCGATCCTATTACTTCCACATCCACAACGAGTGGTCATGACCACCAATACCTACACCCATTACTTTCACATCCACCACTCCATAATACCGCAGCCACAACCACAACTATAGTAGTCCACCAGCACCACATCAAATTCCCCCTTCCTTTGTTATCACCATCACGCTCATAACAATTATTGCCAATTCTAATATTAACAAATTAGTATCAACATCTGGCGAGCCGAATGTCACTGCCACCATTTCAAATCCAAATCTTAGATGTTAAAAATCGGCCGTCCTTCCTTCCCCCCCCCCCCCCCCCAAACCACATATACATGGCTCATATTTAATTAAGAGATTTCTCCCAAAGACTTGGTCAAAGAATTTATGCTATCAACTAATGCCAGATTGTTAAGTTATGGGCCTAACAATGTATATCATGTTTGACCTTATCCCAAAATTGTACCCTTCAATACAGCTTTAGTATCCAAGTTTGAAGGTGTGTCAAAAAAGTACCTAACTTTGAAATAGCGTACTAAATCAATACCTCGACTGACGGACAACGGATGCCGTTAAAAAATTAGAGGGGTAAGACTGTCATTATTAAAAATAAAAAAAGGACAAAGTATGCCCATGTGGCTACGTGGCTGTCATTTTTTACATTTCCAAGGTATTTATTACATTTTTAATGTACTTTTTTACATTTTCAGTACAAATTGTTTTTTCCTCTCTCTCTCTTCCTCTCTTCTTTTTCTTCTTCTTTCTCTCTCTCTCTCTTAAATGGAGACCCATCACCCACTTTTTATCTCTTTTTTTTCTTCTTCTTTCGTCTCTCCCTCTCTCTCTTTCTCTCTTACACAAACACGCAGACCCACACCCATTGTCGCTCTCTCTTTCTTCTTCTTCTCTCTCTCTCTCTCTCTCTCTCTCATACACATACATGCAGACCTACATTCTTTCTCTCTCTTTTTTTCCTCTTCCTCCTCCTTCTTACTCTTCTCTCTCTCTCTCTCATACATGCAAACCTACTTTCTCTCTCTTTTTTCCTTATTCTTTTCTCTCTCTTTCCTTTGCTCTCTTTCACTCTCTCTCTCCTATATGCAGACCTACTTTTTCTCTTTATTTTCCTGCTTCTCTCTTCTTTTTCTTCCTTTCCTTATTTCTTTTTCTCTATCTATCTCTCTCTTAGATGGACCCATACCCATTTTCTCTCTCTTTCTTTTTCTCCCTTTTCTTCTATCTCCCCCTTCTTTTTCTTTCTCTCTTTTTCTCTCACACACAGATCCATCACCCAATTTTTCTCCTTTCTTCTTCTTCATCTTCGCGCGTGTGCTCTCTCTCTCTCTCTCTCTCTTTGAGATGTACATTGTACACCGCCACTGACCATAAAGTAGGAACCCATAATCACTAAGGCAAGAACCCAATACCTACAATCATGATTCATGACTCCATCATCGGCATCTCAAGCGATTTCATTCCTGTGTTGCTTGAATCTACATCATGTTTGAATGTATGTGATACAAATAGATTTGAATGAATTGCGTGATTAGATATGACATTGATTTTTGGATATTTATATAAATTCATATACATAAAAATTAATGAGAATTGTGAATCTATCAACAAAATTTAAAACTCTACTAACTTTTTTCCTTCACCGGCGATCTGTGTATGTGTGAAGTAAAGAAGAGAGAGAGAGAGAGAGAGAGAGAGAGAGAGAGAGAATGTCAAAAGGACAGCCACGTGGTCACATGGACAGACTTTATGTCATTTTTTTTAATAATGACAGTCATACCCCTCTAACTTTCTAACGGCATCTGTCGTCTGTCAGTCGATGTACTGATTTGGTACGCTATTTTAAAGTTGGGTAGTTCTTTAGCACATCTTCAAACTTGGGTCTAAAACTGTACTGGAGGTAAACTTTAGGGTACAGTTTTGGTATTAGGCTATCATGCTTTAATACTTCCAAATCAAGGTGCATCAAGTAAGGGTACAAATAAATTGAGTACATATTGCATTATAGTAAAGGGTGACCAAATCTGCAAGCGGAAAGAATGACATTCAAGACTTTGCCAAACTAATCAAAATTCTGATACCATGTTAATTAAGTTACCAATTGCTTTAAAAGTTTAAGTTGTTAAAAAATGAGCTCAATAATGTATATCATGCTTTAAAGATATGTAGAAGGGAATTAAAACATCAAAGACAACCATATTTTGAAAACTGGTTTTCAAAACTGAAGAAAAAGAAATAAAATTGTGTGGCAAACCCATTTTAAAGGAAAAACAAAAAACGGAAAGGTTACTAAACATAGCCTTTGACTTACGATTTTGGAACATTGCGGCCCCAGAGTGATAGATCAAAGGCAGGTAAGAGCCCACCTCCACGGCTGAATACATCACCTGACATCCGGCAAATACCAGTCTGTTAGCTCTTTATCTGGTCCTCTAATGTCATCATAAAAAAAAAACCCTAAAGTCCTTTTCTCTCCTTCTCTCCAGCCGCCGCCCTTTCCTCCTTCAGCTTCCATGGCTGTGAGGATGGAAGGGGAGGCCCTCCTTCTCTTGTTTCTTTTCGTGTCTTTCACTCCCCCTTCCTCGGCATCACACATCTGCCGCCATTTGACAACACCATCATCCATGCCCTGATCTCCACCCCCACCCTTAGATCGGAAGATCTTCGGCCATAAATCTCCTCATTCCACCCTACAAACCTCAGATCTGAAATGTTATTCTAGATCCGGACCTCTAATCAAGGTGGTTAGGGTTGAAATCTAAGAGGCGGGTTCGATTCGGTGGGTTTGTGGCTTGAAGATAAAGGATCTAGATGAGATGGATTAAGCTGACTCTCTTCGAGCTGCGAATCTTTCAGATCTGGCCTTGAGAAGACGCTCCACCTCAAGATCCAACCATAACCGCGGCAGTAATATAAACTGTCATTTCGTGCGGCCCTCGGAATTGATGCCTCACTGCATCTCTTCCACCCTGTTACCATTCGATCTGAATTTTGTAAATCCAACAGTGGTAATACTTATCTTTTATGTGTTCTTGCAAGGCCATGTTGGCCACTTTAAATTCCAGAGTCAAGTCTCAACTTGTGCTCTTTTGTTGTACTTTTGGTACTCTATTTTCAGGGCCGGACGTTTGTTTGTGCCTTTAGGTTTTACCTTTTTGATTTAGTTTATGAAGTTTTTGTTCAACCAAAAAAAAAAGGTCATCATAATCTCTTCTCTCCCTAACTCTGTTTTTCTTTTCTTCACTTTCATTTAGCTTTTCAGTTTTCCTAGAATTGGGGTTGGAATGAAAAGTACTTCACCTCTCACATTCTCACAAACATACCCACTGACCATCACCATAAGCATACAATTTACTACTAATCATCACCATAAGCATACATTTACTTTGAGGTCGTGGACATCCAAAACTTGTTCACCATTTCTTAGAGCGATTATGAAAGTCTGTAGGAATTGCATTCTTGCCGACGTTATATTCTTGTTTGTTTCATTGTCAAAGTGACTCATGATCAAGAAGATTTGAATTGTTAAAATGTGTTTTTGCCATGTGTTAATTATCGTATGGTTTGTGGATAAATTGATCAGAAGAAATAATGATAACTTAGATCTTAGACATTACTTGTAAACGGCTGGTGATTGTAAATATAATAAGTGTGCGATGATATAGCTCTTTGATGTAAAATTTTTGGCTGATAATATAATTGATTTTCATCCCAAAAAAGCTGAACAGAAGAAATGACGGACATAAGCCTAATACTAGTGGAACCAAATCCACGATTTTGTTTACATTAGCAATATTTTGAAGTTTTAGTAGCATTGTCATGTGCCGATTGACGATATTAATTTGTTCACTGGATTAATTTTTTTTACTTGTTCTCACGTAGCTTGCGCAGCTAGCATATCAAAAAGCCATTATAGACAGTGGAAAAAACTGAAAAATAAATTGATATAAAATATTGATGGGTAACTTTTTTGTATAAATTTGCGGCCGGGGGGGGGGGGGGGGGGGGGGAGTTTAGTTTAATTTTCTTATCTATAAGGTGCCATTTTGTGTAACTCTTCTGACTCCGACGCTGATCCCTAATTCTACCTCCTATAATCTATAGGTCTTCTGTTTAGGATTCTAAATTTCTAGTATAGTGTAACATAATCATAGTTGCTATTAAAACTAGCTCAGTAACCCGTGTTAAACTTGGCTCGATCTATAAAATATACTCCACATTATAAAGATCTAAAAAGTATTACTAAATACCACGTATGACGAGACAAAAAAGATACTATTATCTTATAAAAATATACTTACTTATGCTTAAACTATAATTGTTGGCGTTGGCAGTAAGTAGCATAGGATCATTCCAGCTCCAGTGCGTTTGCTTGCATCAGGAATAGTTTCCTACTTAGCAAACCACCTTTTAGCCATCGCAAGACATCGTTTGGCCTTGTACACTAGAGCTATGTACAACAGATAATATAATGGGTAGATGATGGAGAAATAAGCGAAGTTTCAGAACTTCGATATCTTTAAAAGAAAAGGGACCTGAAGTGAACACTATAAATACTGAAGGCGTGCGGGGGGGGGGGGGGGGGGGGAGGAAAGGGAAGGTCACCAGCACAAGGATTTATGCACGGCATTCTTTTGTTAATGATTAATAATTCATGAGTAATGACCAATGCCATGTTCTAGTTTAGAGTAATTAGAGGATTGATCGAGTTAGTACAATACCAGTACCCAGGGAACACAGTACAACAATTCTGATTGAATTTGTTGTCAAGGGCTATGATTAGTGAGTTACCCTCAGCATGGAATAACAAATTCGGACAAGTTACCTAATTAACTCCCTCAATTTAAAAATGTGATGAATCATATTCAAACCTTAGAGTGAACCAAAGAAGCTTAAAATGTAGTATCGATCTAGTTTGGGGTTTGGATCTCTCAATCTAATTTTATACTAGCCCACTTTATACCGTCATTGAAGAAAGAATATGTTAGTTTAAAACTGAAATTTTGAAACTAAATCTTTTATGAAAATGTGATGACAGTATAAAATAGATTTGAAGCATGCAAATCTTATAACACATATATTGAAAATAGATAAGTAATTAAAGTGAAAGAACCGCTGGCCTGTGAGAGATGCGAATGAAATTCGCTGACTTAAAATCGTTGTTGTCTCTCTTCGTGCAGGTTCTAACGAGGAACAACGATCTAAGATTTAACCCAAAAGCTCACAGCGGTGTCTCCTCTGATTGCACGACTACAGGAAGACTTTCGAACCCGTCCGATCAATTGCCTACAAAAAAAATCACAAAGTATATAATAAAGTAGAAATCTCAATATGATATTTTTTTGTTGTTAGTATTATTTCCTACTACAATCCCTTTATATATAGGGAGATAAAAATAGTAAATAGACACAACTTTTGGCACAAAATTAAAGGGTTACAACCCTTCAATTTAAATTCAACTAAATGGAAGTTTTAAAACTTCCAACAATTCCTCACAAGTTTTAAAACTCCATAAAATTAATAAATAAAATAAAATATTTAACATTAGTGGGCAACATAATACAATGCAGTGGGTGTAGGTGTCTTCAGGACTTGAACCAACACTTAGCGTATCAATTTCCATTTGAGGGAACGCTAATGGAATCTTATACCTTGAATTAGGTCCCTTTGGCCAAACTTCAATTGATACACACATTGTATCTGATATAGGACGTGGTTCTGGCATATTGGCGCTATTAATGGCCATGCACCCCAATCTTGATTCTCATGGGAGGTTTTAAGGAAGAGCCCAATCCCACAGTCGCGGCCTCACGACGGCTCCCACTTAGGTGAGACCTCCAAGTGTACGGGTGACCTCGTACCTTGTGAAAATTAACCACTTGGTCTCATTAAGGATAAATACTCATCCGGAATGTCACACATAAGCATTACCATCATCACTGGAATGGGGAGGAGATACTCTCCTATATATATAGGGTAATGCTTTTAATGGGTTTACTATGTGCGGGTTGTTTCTACCCATTAAACCTTATTCACGGGATCTCCAATCACAAAAGTTGGGTGACTCCCTTGTAGGCTTAGCCCCATTCCCCTCGATGATTCATGTACACCCTTTTTGGGTAAAGCCTTGGTTAAATTATCAGTCAAGTTCTTCTCCGATTTCACAAAATTGAGTGACACAATATTTTTGTTTAACAGTCATTTAATGGACTTATATCTCACTTGTATGTGTCTATTCAACTTCTTATTAGTATGAGTTTGATTTGTAAGGGCTATTGCAGCCTTACTATCACAATGAATAGGTATAGCCGGTAAAGGCTTTGTACCAAGAGGCATATCAAGCATAAGTTTTTTTAACCATTCTGCCTCTATACAAGTTGTGTCTAATGCTATCAACTCTGCTTCCATTGTACTTCTAGATATGAGAGTTTGTTTTTTAGAACCCCAAGATATAGTTGCTCCTCCAAACATAAATATAAATCCGGTAGTCGACTTCACATCTTTGTTATCAGTTATCTAATTTGCATCACTATAACCCTCAATTACATTTGGATAACCTCGATACATCAAACAATAGTCTAGGGTTCCTCAAAGATACATAAGTAACCTATCTAAGGCATTCCAATGTTATCTACTCGGGTTATGGGTATAATGACTAAGTCTTCCAACCGCATAGGCTATATCTGGTCTTGTTCTATTGCTAAAATATGACAAAGACCCTATAATTTGAGAATACTTCAGTTGACACACAGGTTCTCCCGAGTTCTTATTCAAGTTTATGCTAACATCATAAGGAATACTTATAGGCGTAACATCATAATGTCCAAACTTCCTCAACATACTCTCTATAGCATTTGATTGAGATAAAGAGATCCCATTACATGTCCTCTTTAGCTTCATTCCTAAAATAACATGAGCTTCTCCTAAATCTTTCATATCAAAATTCTTACACAAGTAAGCTTTCACATTATTAATTGAATCTAAGTTTGTCCCTAAAATCAAAATGTCATCAATGTATAGACATATGATCACATGCTTTCCATTATCCTCTTTTCAATAGAGGCATTTATCAAAGTCATTAATTCTAAATCCATAATTTAAAATAACTTTATAAAATTTATCATGCCATTACTTAGGAGTTTGCTTAAGTCCATACAAAAACTTTTTCAACCTACATACTTTATTTTCTTGTCCTTTCACCTTAAATCCTTCAGGTTGCTCCATATAAATCTCTTCATCCAAGTCACCATTCAAAAAGGCAGTCTTTACATCTATTTGGTGTATGACTAGCTTATATATAGATGCTAGAGCTAACAAGGTTCTAATTGTAGTAATTCTAGCAACATGAGAGTATGTGTCAAAGTAATCTATTCCTTTCTTTTGAGTAAAGCCCTTGGCTACTAATCTAACCTTATATTTTTCTATGGTTCCATCAGGTTTTAACTTTCTCTTGAACACCCACTTACAACCTATTGGTTTGCTTCTGGATGGCAAGTCAAATAACACCCACGTACTATTTTTCATAATAGACTTAAACTCATCATCTACAGCTTCTTTCCAAAATGGTGCATCTAATGACGACATAGCCTTATCATAAGTCTTAAGTTCTCCTTCGACTAAATATGTGAAAAACTCTTCTCCAAAATTTTTCTCAATTCTTCCTCTTTTACTTCTCCTAAGCTCCGGTAAAGAGTTGCCCTTGCTACTCATAGATATACTAATAGAACAATCACTAGTATCGGTAGAGAGTCTAGAATCAAGACTATGATTTCTAATCCAGTCTTTAAACGGAAATACATCCTCAAAGTATGTAGCATCTCTAGTTCCTATAATAGTGTTATTGAAAATTTTAGAAATTTCCGAATTGATGACCAAAAAAAGGTTGGCAGTACTATTTTGAGCATACCCAAAAAAGACAGCATCTACAGTCTTTGGCCTTATTTTCTTTCGTTTGGGTTTCGGAATTGCTACCTTAGCTAAGCATCCCCACACTTTTAAGAATTCCAACCTTGGAGACCTCTTTTTCCATTACTTGTAAGGAGTTTTATCATCTTCCTTAGAAATTGTTACTTTGTTCAATATGTAACAAGATGATAAAATGGCTTCCCCCCATAAGTTCTCGGGAGCACCGAAATTCAACAACATGGCATTGACCATATCTAATAAAGTTCTATTTTTCCTTTCGGCAACGCCTTTTGATTGGGGTGAATAAGAGGTGTAACTTGTAGAACAATCACATGATCTTCACAAAACCTTTTAAAAACATTCTCGGAATACTCTCCACCTCTATCGGATCTAAAGGTCTTA
The DNA here is from genome assembly GCA_033070095.1 of Escallonia herrerae. Classification (NCBI taxonomy): domain Eukaryota; kingdom Viridiplantae; phylum Streptophyta; class Magnoliopsida; order Escalloniales; family Escalloniaceae; genus Escallonia; species Escallonia herrerae. The sequence continues at coordinate 41,304 of JAVXUP010000167.1, read as the reverse complement.
ATCCTTTTCTCGAGTTGATTTTCAACTTCTGTCTTAGATTTTGAATTCGCTAAAAACCTCACCCTTTGATTTAATAAGATAAATGTAACAATATCTAGAGAAGTCATCTATAAATGTAACAAAGTATTTATTGCCGGCTCTAGTAAGAGGTCGATTAGAATCACATACATCACTATGTATAAGTTCTAAGAGGTTTGTGTTTCTACGGACCGAACTATAAGGTTTTCTTGGTTGCTTTGCTTGTACACAAATTTCACACTTATGCTTAAGGTCTATAAATTTCCTTGGAAGTAGACCTATATTCATCAACTTTTGAATTTTTCCAAAGCTTACATGTCCTAACCTTTCATGCCAAACATCACTTGTTTCAACATTAAAAACCAAAGAATAATTTCCATCAAACTTGTTCATAACACTCAACTTAAATAATCCATCACATACATAACCTTTACCAATAAATACTTTATTCTTAGTTATTACAACTTTATTGGACTCCTTTACAACTTTGTATCCATGTTGCACTAAGAAGGACTCTCTAACTAAATTCCTTCTAACATCGGGAACATGCCGCACATCACTAAGGCTTAAAGTCTTTCCGGATGTCAGCTTTAAATCAACCTTTCTAACTCCTAGCACTTGTGCAACTGTATCATTTGTTAGCGTCACGCTTCCTCCACTTGTTTTCTGATAAGATTTAAACAAAGTATGATCACAACAAACATGGACGTTAGCTCCCGAATCTAACCACCAATCATCTCTTTGATAGATAAAATTTACTAAGAAAGGATAATGATCAAACCTAAGAGGAGGTTCTCCATCCACCAACATGTTCACTCGGGCATTTTGATTACTTGGCTTGGACTTGTGCTCTTCCGTCTTTCTATAGAAAAAATCCTTGGCCTTGTGGTTTGTTCTCCCACAAACGAAGCATGGCTTGAGCACCTTATTTCTTTTGCCCTTATTATTCTCATGGTTATTATGGTTTCAGAAATGGTTAGATTGGCGATGCCCCCCACGATTATGGTTACGGTTCGGACCATTATTGTGGTGGTTAGGATTGTTGTGACCATTTCGAGAACCATTGTCCCTCGGGTTGAACTAATTAGGATTGTCTGACTCTTTGACATTTTCCATGAGGTTAACCTTGGCTACCATCGAATTGGATTGTTGGTTATCCAACCTATATGCTTTTCCTCTAACCTTAAAGCATTCAAGGTTGGGTCAAAGTTAAAGCTACTTGTCTATGCCTAAGAGACTTAGCAAAATCTAATCAAGAGGGTGGCAATTTGTCAATGAGGCAAGAAACCTTAAAGTCTTCTCTAAACCTATTCCCTTTCATCTCGACAAGTCGTAGATAGTCTAGGAATCCATGGACTTGCTCATTTATACTTTTCCCATCTACCATGACAAACTTATAAAAGGAGGATACATTAAAACGTTTTATACCGGCATCATCTATACCATATTCCGCTTCTAAGGCATTCCATAGATCATTAGCCTTTGGGGTAGTGCAATACACGTCATAGAGACGTTCGGAAAGAGCACTAAGGATCCTATTGAGACAATGGTACTCAATTTGATCAAGGGTATACCAAGAAGAGGTGGAACCGATGCTAGATTCATTAGGCTCCTCTATGGCTGAAATCAACCCTAACACCGTAAGCCAATACCGCATTTGATTTTTCCATCTCTTAAAGTTAAGGCCATTAAACTTATCAGGTTTAACAGTGTGGGCTTCCTCTAGTGATGCCATTAGGGATTATAAGGGACAAAAGGACTATACAACTGCAAAATTGTAAAACTGCAATCTCAATATATAGTTCTACTAATGCACAAACAAATAAACTCTCAAATTATTGCGCTAAATATTTCACAAAGTAGAACAATCACGCTGTACAAACGTTGTGGCAAATTATTTTAAGAGCAACTATTAAACAAGAAAACGGGTCCATTGTTTATTTGAAAACAAACTGAAAATTAGAGCGCTGACTTAAGGAGTGCCTCCAAAATTTTCGTGGCTTTAAAATGAAAACATTCACGGACTCGAAAGCCTTTAAAATTGGTTTATGTGAAAAAGGACGAAGAGCTACTGTAGCATTCCAGAAATTCAAAGCAACAGGAATGCTAAAATAATAGTACTATTGATGATGAAAGCAATGCCTTAGAAACTGGATTGGATAGTGAGTGTGTATGAAGATAACAAAGGCCATAGAATTAATTCGCAGACAATGGTGTCTGGACCAATTGCAAACAAATAAACCAACAACCAAGCAGTGGATGTCGGTAAATATACTGGACAAAGGCTATAGAATATATATTCCCTGTTAATTAGCAGCAGCAGCTGGTAGATGTATGTTCGTGCCTTGGTCAGATATGAGGCATATACAAAAGACATAGTAGGTTAGATTATATAGAGGATTAAATGCATCACATCCAAAGGTTACAGAAAAGTAAGTGTAGAGTAAGTAACAAAATTTTCAAATTGCCACTGATCGCCCAAAAGGCCGTCTGACTTGCGGGTAGTTGATGTTGAACTGTGATAGTTATCGGTAAATATTTTTATTTTTCCAATTTTAATGACATGAATAGTGATTTTTGGACTAATTCTGTCTGTAGACTCCATGTACACAATTTGTCCAGTACTTCAGAAGATGGTAATGAGCAATAACTCATTAGCTGTGGACATCATATCTGCAATGAAAGCGTGACCTTTTCCTGCATATCTCTTCTTGCACATACTGAACTTCATAGAGTTGAAGAAAGATGATATACAGGTAAATGCTTGTGGAATTACCCTATCCCTAATGACTGCAGCCGGAGCTGAAGAAAGATTCTTAAGCTAAGGCATGTTGCTCAGCGTTATATCAAACACCACATTGGTGATGGCCACAATATATTTCTCTGGTGTTATGATTGGCACCCTTTTTGGTCACCTGTTAAACAAGTATGGTGCTAGAGTGGTTTATGACGCCGCTAGCAATATCCAAGCTAGATTAGATACCGTCATTGAGGCCATCCAACTTATTATCTTGAAAGCTGTTATTGAAGCCATCACAGCAATAATGCAGCCTAACGAGCATCGGGATGATACAATGGTGCAGGCCTTAACTCTTTCCGGTGACTTTACTATTATTCTATATGGAAGGCTTCTAGACTAAAAAGAAGTTAAAAAGATAGGGACTTATTGTATATGATATGTACTGTGTCAGCAACACCAAGAATCCAACCATCTTTTCTTTCTTCGCCCCTACTCGTCTGCAATTTGGAAACTTGTTCTTGCTCGCAACCAATTATACTCTGTGCCTAGGGCATGGGAGACTAAATTGACTCAAATGACGCAAACCTACCATGAAGCAACTTTCCCAGATCAGATTAGAAGGCTTGCCTTTGCTGCTGTCGTTGTTTACTGCATTTGGCATGAAAGAAATAGTCGCATTTTTCGACAAACATGTCAAAATACCCAAAGGACTCAGTCGATCCAAGCTAAGGTGTTGTAGTGGAATATATCCTTAGTAGCTGTGTGTATAGTTAAGTTGATATGTGTGTTGGAAAATAAACTTGATTTAGTCTTTAGAGTGGTGATTAGTGCAACATAGTAGTGTGTTATTAAGTTATGTGTTAGTGGGGTGTTAATAATATGTTAGTGGTGCATAGGTTACAAATACATTATTAGCATAGTTATGAAGATGAGTAGTGGTCTAGTAATTGTGTAGATAGTGAGGAGAGTGGTATGATTATTGTAAGTTTGGGAGTTACTTTTAGGCATTATATAAGCTCATGTACCTCAACCATTTTGATCAAGTGGAATGAAAGTGTTCTCTTCAAGTTCTCTCAATGTCATCCTCGTATAAGTGAATATATGAGTTTGAGTGACTATTTGTCTCCAACAATGTGTTTGTCTGAATTAGCAAAGATGAGAAATATCACGCACGTATATTGAGCCTTTACTCTTGAATCTCTAAGAATACTACCCTTTACCCAAAGACAACTTGGTAAGAGGTGTCAACTTTTGTGAAAATAAAAATGAAAAATACCCACAAATTGCAACATTATTTTTGAGCAAACGGATAAGATATTTAGAGTGACGGGAGATTATATCGTTATTCATCATTGGCTCCTTATAAGCTAGAAGAAGATTGAGAATAAACAGGAACTAGCAGAGTTCAAGGTTATCACACCATCACGTCATGATTGGCAATACCCTGGTCTTTCTCAATTTCCCTCTTCCGCCCCCCCCCCCCCCCCCCCCCTCTCTCTCTCTCTCTCTCTCTCTCTCTCATACACAATGTCACAAACAAACTTCCTCCCACGCGAGTGTGCACAGACTCAAGTTTCAAATGCACAGTCAGATAAATCGATGTGCAGTGACCAGAGTTATAATTAACTAATAGTGCAGTGATTTACCGAATAGTTAACTCCAATTAATTTTACAATGACAATCTTTTGTCAGTAAAATTTTTTTTATTATCACAATAGAATTGATGTACGATAGATAAATGAATTAGTGAGTTTTAAAAAAATGGAAGCAAATTAAGAATAAAAAAAATAAATCTTTCACCTCTAAAATTTTAATTACATTTACAATTTGGAAAATATTAGAAGCAACAATGAACACACGCACATCAGATTGGCAAAGAACCAAGTAATCTACCGTTCAATCAATACGCTAGCAATCCTCTGCGTAACAGCATAACTTCTACATCTTGGATAAACAACATTCTTGTTACCTTCTACTTCCACAAAGTCACAAGCCAAGTCTTCATCAATTCTTCCAATCTTTCCCACCCCAACACTATAACTCCTGCCCACCACTCTAGCCCCCGCGGCCGGCTTTTGCCACTCTACTTGCCTGCCCAAGTCTCTCTCGACCTTGCTCCTTAACGTCCTCGTCGATGCCACCCGAATGAGCGCTCTCAAATCCTCATTGTCCATTTGCTTAAACGAGCACAGCCGAGTCATTTGGGGCAACGCACACCCAGCCACCACGCTTCCTTCACCGATCCTTCCAGCACAATCAAACATAGTTTTCATGTAAAAATCTCTCGCCTTGCTAAGAAGTTTGAAGGGTGCGGCTACATAACGGATGAACTTGTTTTGCCTCTTTGCTTTGGTTCCCATGTTTGCAAGAAAGCTTAGATTGTTAAGGTGATACACAAAAAGGGGAGGTGAAGACAGTTACTTATATAGAAAATCATGGATTTAATTAGGTTATGGTCATTGTTGTGATTGTTACTGTCAGTTTGGACATAGCTTCAGAAGTTATTTCAACGTGACGGCAAAATCAGTGAAGAAGTTGGGATGTTTGAGGGGTCATGCATGCTCCACAGCATGGACTCCTTCAAACTTGCATTGTAACCGGACAAGTTAGTAACCTAAAATACAGGAATGAGAAGACGCATACTAGCCATAAATAAAGATACAACGTGGTTGAATATGTACTCAAATATATGAATATGGACCGTCTGGTTGTCTCATATGAGCATCGAGGGTAAGAATCTTAGCCTGTTTGATATGTGTAGTCAAGTTAAACTCCAAGATGATCTTGTGGAAAACATCATCTATTGGACTCGGCCGTCCTGCTAGCGTAATGCAAATCAGGAATTTATCGCCTTTATAACCGCTAATTTTTTTAAGGTTTAACTCTACTTAGAAAGGAAAAGCAATATTCCAACTTGATAGACAAATTATAGGCGATTGTATAAATTGCTCAATAATTCTTCTTATAAGTTGCTCGTCGCTAGTCATGAACGTTAGGCTTGTCCTAAAAGGACATGGGATTTCCATCAGATTAAGCAACATCAACTTCTCTTTATTTTCGTGGGATTCTATGAGCGGAGGTTTCTCAGTTGATTTGTGGCTAGTCTTTCTACGCTTTATAGGACATCTGCACTACTTCCTTTGGTTTTCCAGTCATATATTATCCGATCTTATAAGTGCACGTTGGATTTTGTGTTTGAATTGCGAATTTGGACACGTGCATGCTTCAGAAATATTTAAACTTAACTGAAATTATGCCCAAACCTCAAGGAAAATTTTGTCCGTTCGTCACTATGCAACTAATGACGAGAACCATGCCAATGTGACACACGGTGGTCCTTGATGACACAGAGGAAACTGTGTGTGGCACTCAACTTGCCTCTTACAAGACGAGTCCGCCAACCAATCCCAACAATTTAGAACAAGCAGTGCATCAACATTGTATAAAACAGTGCACAAAGAGTAAATTTCAACGTAAGGGCAAAACGGTCACAAATATTCTCATTACTTCAATAACATCATTACAATTTATAAAAGACTTTATTTGCATCCACAGTGTGCAATCTAACTAAACAGGCAAGCTAAAACAAAGCAAGGGACTCTAGGGTATGGGTGTCTAACACTAAGCAACATGACTTCTCATATAGTACCATTAAGAGGATTTTCCTAAGTGACAGTAATTGACATCACTATGTGCGAGGAGTCATAGTGCCCCCTTTTTAGAGAAATACAACTCGGAATGACTTGAAATTTTACAGAAAAACTTAAATATATACAAGGGTGATCTCTACCAAAATTGAGCAAAAACGCACGCCTGAATCTTCAGATATTCACGGTTGGCTTTTGGCGTGCACGGCACTGCAATTGGCGCGCGGGCACTGTGTTTGACGGGCGCATGGGTCCGAGACTTGAAGAACTTGCGAGGGCGCATGGGCACATGTTGGAAGGGCGCATGGGTGATGTGCTAGATGGGCGTGGGGGAGCAGGGGCACAGTGCTAGGAGGGTGCAAGGAGCAGCCCGTGACACAAGGGAAGGTTCGCACTGCTTCGCTAATCCTGCAGTGCACGCATGAGGCCTTGCTGCCATGCCTGCGGCTGGGCCGCTGAAGAGTTAAAAACCCACCACAAGTGAAAATGATGAATTCCACGAAATGCCCACAACTTAATTGATTTGGAAGCATAAATAAAGCATTAAAAGTGGCGGTTGCTATGAACTGCTTTGGACTGTTGAACCTGGTATCTAACTTAAAAGCATGCTCAAGATTAGGAGGAGCTCACCAGGTATAAGAACCAATCCCAAACTCTATGTATTATTGATGTGAGACTTGACACCCGCCCTCACGCGAAGTGTGGGAATAAGAGGTGCTCCTCTTAAATAAGAAGTGGTCTCGTTGGATCGAATGGGCAAATGGGCCGGCAGGGGCCTAGCTCTGATATCATGTTGAACCTGGTGTCCAACTCAAAAGCATGCTCTAGATTAGGAGGAGCTCACCAGATATAAGAATCAATCTCAAACTCCATGTATTGTCGATGTGGGACTTGACATGCTCTGATACCATGTTCAAACTGGTGTCCAACCCAAAAGCATGCTCAAGATTAGGAGGAGCTCACCAGGTATAAGAATCAATCCCAAACTCCATGTATTGTCGATGTGGGACTTGACATGGACCTTTGGTCACCGAAGTCAAATTTGATAACGATGTTGAAGGCCATTCACTTCGACTTAAAACATATTTTGGTTTTTCAGTGCACTAGAGATTCACTGGCCAATTACTAAATCATATTTACTTCCATCTCTTATCGCCTTCAGATCATTTTTGAATTGTGTCACAATATCTTTAATTAGTAAATATTACATAATCCTGACTATCTACGACAGTTGAATCAAAGAAACAAATGTAGATAAGAAGAAGAGTTAAGCAGAAGATTATTTTACAATGTAGTCCACGGTCTTAGATTGACAAAACTATTGGTCTTGGACCACCAAGTTTTTTAACCTAAAAGATTCAAAAACATCAGGTAAGGTATAATACTGTAACATACACATATAAATACCTCAGCCATGGCTTAAAAGGCCACGAATACTATATAATCTTTTTAAGCCATGAATAAAAAATTAACATACATTTGAGTGATACAACAAAAATATTGTAAGTTACAAGAACACACCGCAAGTGCGAGTTTGAATTTGGATTTGCTTTTGGAAGCACAAATTAGATAAGGTGTTCAATACAACCTTTTTTAATCGGTTTTCAACAACCTCAAATGGGGCAAATAGAGGTTATTATACCTTTTCGCTCTGTTTGGCGTAAGAGAAAGATGTTAATCGCTATCCTTTCTCTCAAGGAATTCGGGTCTTGTCAATGATGGAATCCTTAGGGCCCGTACGTTTACAGTATTCGTTTTTTGTATTTGTATTGTGTTTTCATTTTTAATTTTTGGATCCAATCACAAATTATAACTGTGTACTTTCATAATTTTCATCACTTTTTTGTGTCTACTTTTTTCAGTTGTTTTTATATGTTTACCATTTTCATTCCCGTTTTCATGACTGTTACTACCATTTTTCCAGTATTACCCTTACCACCATTCTTGCTTGCTGGAGTCCCATCCCGTTCTTTTTCCCGGCAGGATTCCCAATCACAGAGGATGATTTCACACGCAGATAGAGTAAAAGCAAGACACATACACAGATAGGTGACCACAGAAATAAGGAAGTCAAAGATGATGGTTACAGAAGTAAGGAATTCATCCATTTCAAAGATAATGGGGGGTGATTACTGTGGGGCCGTAAACGGGATCTACGGCGATGAACATCTCGACATCGACGGAGGACCAGGGAGGGAGACGTTCCTCTCGGACGGCGAACCTGGTGTAGTTGTCTAAGAACGCGAACCTGTCCGCTTGAAGGAAGTGATCCTATTTCAACTCCAGAATGCTAGATGCAAATTTGCCAAGGAGGACGATGTGATTGTCGACATGGATTCCGGCGAGATCTCGGCAGTGATTGACGGCTTGCTCGACTTTCTCGAGGAGGACGACGTGATTGCCGACGCCTTCTGCGACAATCTCGTCATGGATTCCAGCGATACCTTGACGGTCACCACCATTAACAATTTCATTTCCTCCATCTCCGGCGAGACCTCGACGGGCAGTTGGAAGAGACGGGGTGAGACGGAGTTTTCAGATCCAGGCAATGGATCTGAAAATTAGAAAGAAATTGAAGCGAGAGAAAGGGTCTACCTTTCCTCTGTAACGATGGACAAAGATGCACAGAGGAGAAGGGTAAACAATGGCGTGCTCTCTGACATGAATTCAACTTTGTCGGAAAAAGGTGAAAATACCTTATAGGTGTTTTCCCTTTTTTCGCTACTATTTGGATTTTGTACCCAAAACGAATATAAAAAATGATAAAAGTACAAAAAAAAATATCTTTTTGCCATCATTACAAAATTTGAGTATAGAATAACATAAACGTACGGACCCTTAATTTCTGTCTCACAAACAATCGAAAAATACCAAAATCGTTGTTACGCTAACAATTCTAATCAATCCAGTTAGTTTATGGGTCATTTGACGCGTGCAATTTCCTAATTGCTTACTTTGACAAGTGCATATCCTGTTATATATTTGGGAACTTTGGAAGCAAGACAGATAAAAATAAAAGATTCGTACGTTAAGTTTTTCTTTAAGCCAGTTGAATTTCATATTCTTTGCAAAAGATCTTATAAATGTCGTCGTATAATTACTTAAATAATATTTATAAAGTTCAAATACTAAAATGAAACTAACATTAAAAGAGTTACACACTGTACGTACAACAGGATATACAATACTTTTAGCCGCGAGAATCATGTGCTCAAACAACAACCGTGAACTAGTGACTTGTCTAGCACACCAAGATGGGCCAATGTACACCCCATTGAGGTTCCATACTGACTGAATCACGTGTGGTGGCCTATCGTTTTACGATCTTCCTTTGATTTTGGAGACATTCTACTTGTATTACGTTTCAATACTAACTAAGATGTATTATTAATGTGTACACCGACCATTCTATTTTTAAAAAGGTTGCACCTTGACCACATTGCACATTGGTCCCAGCTTAGGCAGTCAAATACTATTTCGCAACAACAAAGTACTACAAGGACAAGAACTTGGGTTGCAGTTTCAGTTATAGAAACTTCTTACAATTTTCTACATTCCTATAATTAAAACTCTATGATTATGGTAATTAACATTTAGTTCTTGACGAGCAAAAAGTAATGTTTGCAGAATTATTATCTACTATATTAGCAACCACTAATTACCTTGATGTAGGGTGTTTGTAGCCTCTCCACAAGCAGTGGCCAGTTTAACCAACAAGGAGTGCAGATCTAATATTCAAAATCAGTGATAGTTAATGGTCGTTAAATATTTATAATAATTTTTGTTCATTGATGTTAAAAAAATATTGTTAAATTTCTTGTGAAAAGACAGAAATGCCACGGATTATATTTTGAGACTATCAATTGTCACTATACAAGATATTGCGATTATCTTGATGGCAGCAAAAAGTTATCATATTCAAACGCTCAATATCTTTCTTAATATCGAAGTTTGTTGCTAAGCATAACGGGATATTAGCTTTTTAGCGAGAAATTGTAAAAAAAAGAATAATAAGAAGAAGCTAATCATGAACAAAATCATGGTCACTAATCATTAACACAGAATCAAAAAAATTGAAAAACCGAAACGGTTCGAAACCCCAATCGCCGAGATCAAACCAGCGGAACAACAGATGAACAAACCGGTGATCCGTGCAAAAGAGAGCAATGGAAAAACACAGAATCGGCCTGAGTTTCAAAGTTCGTTATATACCCCGCAAAACAGACAAAACAAAAGGCAGCTATGAAGGGAAAATCAAAAGGACTACGACGATGGAATGAAAACTAAGGAACGGGGCGCTTGCCGGGGCGATCAGCGGCTTTGAGGGTCTTGTCAATGAGCTTCCGGGCCTGCCTGCCGCGGATCTCCACCTTGACGCTCGAGCTCTTGTCCATCTTCACGTATGGCTTCTTAGACTTCTTAAGAGATCTCACCTTCGACTTTATGGATTGCACCAAGTTCTCCAACTGGTTCGCCATTTCTAGCTGTGTGTGTGTGTGTGCGCGCGGGGGTGTTATGTGGCCATGGATGTGCAGCAGAGTCTCCTTTGTGTTAAAGTCCCTCTCTTACTTAAACTTTCAAGTGATTAATATGGTGATGAAAGTGAGGGGATATATAATATATGGCCTCCCTCTCTCTCTCTCTGACGCCAACTATATTTGGTCAGATTTCCCCTTCTTTCTCTGACCTTTTCTACCCCCAATGTACACTTGTTTATGCATGTAGTACAGTTACATGTGATTGTAGTTTGTGCAAATGATTGTGTACTTGGAGTGCTACTAACAAGTAGTGAGGGTACTTGTTTGTTTTAATGAGTTTTATGGATTTATTTCTACTTATATATTTTGGTGTTCAATTTTTGCCCCAAAAAGAAAAGGAAAAAGGGGAAAGATGTTTTGTATTTTGTTGGTAGATACATTTGAAAATCATCTTCCATAAATAACATCAAGTAATTCCAGAAATTATGGATGTTTGTTGTATGCGCTAAATAGAGTAACAAAATTTAGTCAATAAGATTATATTTTGGGTGAGGATATCTGAAAAAAAATCCGCTTCAAGTTTGACCTCTCTCACTCTGCATAATTTTTAGTGACACTTGTTACTACTACAACTTCAACATACGGTAACAAAAGCAAAGATAGAAATTTCAAATTTAGAGTTGAATTATCGATTTTCTCTGATCGAGGATATTTGCACAATCTTTTATCTAATTACATACATCTACATGAATATTTGTTGCAAAAGCATGCATAGCAATAAGAAAACTAATTTAGTGACCAATGACATTTGAGAGGATGAGTAACTAGTATAATACTCAGTTTTAGAATCAATCAATTCTTTTGTTCTTTCTTTCTTTCTTTTAACAATGATTAGAGCAGCAATATTTATGCAGCCCATTGGTATAAAAATGAAAACCAACGACCTTGAGGTTAACGCTCGGCTTCTACTATTTCTCCCACCCCTTTTTGATTGATGTCTTATCCTCCTCTAGTTGAACATTTGAGGTCCTAATTTGGAGTGCAAATTATGTAAAAGGATGAAATGCCAAATAAGGATTCTTAAGGACCCCCTATTTATCAAGATTGAATCTACTAAATTTATTCTCTATTTGTTCTCTGGTTTCCTTATCCAGCTCCCATTTTCATTAAGTAATGGACAATCTTTTATTTAAATTTCCTTCAACACTCGTATTTACAAATAAGCTAATACTTCTGATCCTGCATTTCCTTATCCAGTTTTTTCATGCTTTTTCAATCTTACCGTTGAACTTTCGAAATTTTACCGGAACAACAAAGAGAGAGAGAGCCACCAATAAATGGAAGTTGAAGATATCGCCATGGTGAAAACTTTCTATAAGTTTCACAAATTCTGGGCATGAACTACGCCTAAATAAGCAACAAGTAATGAAGTGAGGCAATTTGCAACCTCTTTGTTGTGTTCCATCACTGTACAGAAGTAAGAAAGGGTGCAAGGAGAGTCGGGGAAAGTTTAGGCTTGACATCACTGGCAACTCGTTGCTCTCTGCAAGATGGTTCAGAAAACAACGGTAAACGAGGAGTAATGATGATTATCTGAGCTCACCAAAGACCTTATTGCGTTGTATGCTTGTAAGAAGTGCTGTTGCGAATGGGTATTGATTCAACCAGTTTGCTGGACCTTTACGTTTGATTTCCGCAAGTCACATTTGACTGGGAAGCCATTACTTTCAGTAAGGCCCAATGTTGAAAACTGGATCAGCGCAAGCTGCCAAATTCAATGAGCACAAACATTGGCTTTCAGTTGTCAAGTCTACATGGGAAACGAAGTGCAAGTGGGGAAATCTTTTCAAACGAGCCACAATTCTATCCTGGACAACAATTCATATCCAGCAAGTAATTTGTCAACTCCATCGTATTGAAAGCGAGTGCTACACCATATTAATAATTCATATGGGGATCATTCAATTCAAATCAAATCTACTCTCTCCTCTTCCTGCCCCCCAAACCCCACAAAAGAAAAAGGGAGAGAGATGCGAAACTTTCACACTTCAACATGCAGTCCCTTGGCAAGGAAAACATTGCAAAGCATATTCACATAGAGAAAGAACATGAACAGAACGTAAATGTGATGCAGAAAAAAAGAAAAGACCATCCATGATTATGTCAAGCCAGTTAGCAAGAAAGGCAGCACTTCAACTTTTATCTCTCCAGACGGAACGTTTTAATTCCACCTCCGTGTGCGCCTGTGTGCGCGCACACGAGCGTGTGCGTGTGTGTGTGTGTGTGAGAGAGAGAGAGAGAGAGAGAGAGAGAACAAACTACGGATTGTGCAACGCAAAAAGTATCCTTAAATTATAATTTTGGTCCACTTTCACATATGAAAAGCTATGAACCACAAGACAAGGAATCTGAAAAATAAATTGACTAAAGAACGTGATTTTTTCTTGATAAGTAATCAATGTGATTCAAATCAGCAAGCTGACAAGATAAGACACAGGTTTTTCTTTCCCTCAGACTGCAGAACTTTTTGATACAGAACTCTGGGCCCGTAATAATACTATATGAAACTTTTATTCAAACTTCTACTAGAAGAAGAGATGAACCTCCCCTGGTTAAGCCAATTACTTTAGTATAGATGACAAGTTAACTCACATCCGCATGTACCCGTATGTACGACACCGACAGGAGAGGACAATTTTACATTGACTGAATATATGGTAGAGATAACCAACTATAATTTATTCTAATGTCCTGAATAAAAAATAAACCATGATGGAGTTTTACTACCCCAGACTCCCTAAGCCTTTCAGGCCTCTTCCGGCACCACACTGCCTAAACCCATCACACATTTTTTGAAGGTCCCTTTGCCTATAGGTCTCCATGGAGGCCTATGTCGTAATTTGTTGTTGGGTCAGGCGCTTCTGCGTCCCTATAATTTTGGTCACTGTCATGTTTTTCTCTCTTTTGGTAAAACTAGATTTTACAACATTCTTGTTGTTTGTTTCAAATGCTGTGGCTTTGGGTTTGTTTGGTTGAACTACGAGAGACAAAATGAGCATCCAAATGCTTCGTCAACTTTAATTTTGCACCGGTTTAATTTCTACAGCAATGCAGGATTAGGGTTCAAAATCAGTTGAAGCAAGACAACTCCACTAAGCTAGAACAAAACTCCACCAACTTCATCTAGAGAACGAATTATGTCTGAACAATTGGTGATACATAAACTTGATATATTTCCAAAATGAGAAAGGGACAAGGAAGTATGATAACAAAATGAAACTTCACTCTGGAATTTTTTCCACTTGAAGTTTCAAAGACATGATATTTATATTTGAATTCGGTAACTTTCAACCGCCGTAATACTTTGGACACTCGAGAACACAATGGTCAACAGGACTTCACTATTTCTTAGGAAAACCAATATCATACCATATACTAAGCAGTACAAAACTGGAAGTATAACCCCTAAAACAAATCTTGATTCATAACAATGACTACCATCTCCCTTCTCTGCTCGCGCGCGCGCAGGGGTGGGGGGTGGGGGGGGGGGTGTTGAGGTTGCTATGATAAAGTGGAGTAATCAAATAATCAAGAAGGGTCCAACATTGTGGACTATAACTTCGTCATACAGATTTGTACACAAGTTACAGACGACAAACAGCTTCATGAGATTCAGATTGGGGAAAAAAAGAGGGGATAGAACAGCCGTAATTTACAAGTGCACAAACAATGCCTACCTGCAAATAGGACTATGGTTGTTGAGTGTCAGACCATAACATGAGAGTTGCCAAAAGTGCTATTGTAGCAGTTTCAACTCGAAGGCGATTTGGCCCAGGCCCAACAGCAGTCACCCCCGCTTGTAACATTGCACTCACCTCTTCAACTGTGAAGTCTGAAGTAAAACGACCAAAGTAATTCAAAGGAATCAGTTTTTTCTCAAATAGATAAAACATCAAATGCATTTATTTGGCAAGTAAACAATTCCAAAGCAGCAGTTTAAATATCTAAATAGCCCCCATAACCCTGAGAAGTCTCCTTTAAGACCAACACCATAACAAGATTTATTTTGTTGGAGCTTCAAAAGCAACTAGAATACACTAAAGTTCTTTCAAGCATCCTTCCCAGCTAGATTGTGCACATACACACACTAACACTGACTCTCATGAGGTAAAAGGTGATCAGTACTAACCTCCTTCTGGTCCAATAATTATTAAGCCTGATAATTTTTTGATGAAGCCAAAGCACTAATCACAGGGGTAGCCTCTGCTACAGCCACAAATGATAGCTTTGATTGTGCAACCTAGAGCAGACGGGAACATAAGGCTCATGACCAATGAACGGACAAGTAACCACTTTAAAAACACACTACAACAGAATACAAAGGTAGGTCCTAGAACTTTACATGCAAATGTTTTCAGTCATATAAACTCACAATAGGTAAAAGGCCACCAAATTTGAGAGGAGGTTTCAAAGTCATTTCATGAAGCCGTTGACCTACAACAAATGTCACATAGTAAAAACAAGATAAAAAATGACGACTACAAATCCTAAGACCCAACTAACTGAGCAGGATAAGTCGTCACAATAAACCTAAACACTCCAAGACTTTTACTTTGTTTAGCAGCAGCTTGAATGACTCGTTGCAATCTATCGACCCGGTTTTCTGATATTGAAGGAGAACGTTCAGTCAGCAAAGGTAACCGCTATTGGCTCCCAGCTCCTAAAACAAAAAGAAAAAAGATGGCAGAGGAAATAAGTTTGTCCAACTAAATGGGAACAAAATTTACAAATGAGACATAGACGTTTACGACATACAGTGCATTTCTCTACAAGCCAATCAGCCCGACCACCCTTCAAAGTACCTAAACAAGAACACTTTGGAACACGTCATCCAAGCCCATACGCAATTCAAGCAATGATCTCCAGAACTTACCAAAACCAGCAAAGACATGCCATTGCACGGTTTGAGGCGGTACTACATTTAGATCTTCCAAAGCAACAAAATCAAGTCCATTGCGGTCAATCCTTTGAATGCAACCTTCAATTAAACCTCCTTTCCCATTGAAGAGCTCGACCCTTGCAATTTGCCAATCACAAGAAGGACATTATAACCTATCAAAGTAAGCTATTAGATATTCTTTGATTAGCGGAAATACATACCAAACTTGTTCACCAATTCCGTTAAATAATTAGCTTATTCCTACTTCCAAAGCGACCAAAACTAAAAATTACTGTGTTATCACAAGAAACTAATGGCTTCAAAATTTTCAATCTGAAGCAATACTATTACTCGATGTGGATAATGACACCTGCTTAAGAATATTTTCACATTATCGTGGTAAAAAGCATGTTCAATATTTAACAAAGGTCATGACATTAGTTCAAAGATTATGTAAACAATATTAAGACTTTTTCAGAATAAATTAAAGATATTTACCTATCGTTAGTGCTCAACCTTAAAACTTTGGTCATATGCCAGAATTCATCCCCTCGCACATGAACACTACAGCCCTGCATTCATGAGAACAATTAGAGCATAGTCTTCACCCAGATTGAACCTCTGAATTTGAACTGATAAGATAAGCCAAAAGAGAAGTGCATCAAAGGCTGATATCAAGGGAAAGAAATGAGATCAAACAGTAAGCGTACAGATGTGCGTATACTAATCTTTTGACAGATAAAAAAACCTGACTAATTTAATTAAGTGATAATTAGACAAACAGCCCTTAAGCTATTGCCAAGTTTCAAAAGTGGTATACGAACCACCAATTATTTCCCTGTAGCCCTTGAACCCTTTAAATTTTGGCACCATTGACAAAGTGACTGGGATGTTAAACACACGTGTCAAGGCACATGACCATAATTAAGCGTATGCATGTTAAAATAGCCCTGGTCCAAACACCCCATATCACTGGTCTCTGCCTTGACCAAATTTGAATGACCAAAAGAATATGAACAAAATCACGTGGAAAAGAGGAACATGTATGCAGTGAATTAATAATAGAAAATCCAAATTTGATTTCACGGGGAAAAAAAAACACCAGGCTTTGAAGATGATGGAAGCTCCATTTTGATACATGATAAATTAGTATAAGGAATTAGCCGAAATCACAGTTGAAGACCTTCCGATGGTAGCTATTTTGAAGTCAAAGCAGAAATTGTAGACGAATTTCACCGATTTTTCTTGCAATAAAAAAAATTTTCCATCTGGGTTTTAAGGAAGGATATGAAATAGCAGCAAGGGATGGTCATGTTTCAGAGAAAAGAACATCTAAGTGATTTATGAGACAGGGACGACAACATTTGCAGAAGCAAAAAAAATTAAGTATTTGACATCATCACAATAGTTCATTACGAACTTAATGTAATTCGAGACAATATTACCCCTTAACTTTGATATCAGCTCCATCAAAGTTGTTTGGCCGGAAGGATTAAAGGTGCTGAAACAGATATTTTAAGGATCATTCGCGAGCACTTGTGAAGCTGGGTAATGGTTTATGGACCATATTCATAATCAACCCTTCGTATTATGTAGACATGTGTGAATAAGCATTCAGTCCATAGCATTTTAAAATTAGGCTAGAAAGTTGATGTGTTTAATTTTTTGATAGTTAATGTGCAAGTATATATATTTGTTAGATGAGGAAAAATACATGAACCTATTACAGTAATGGTAACGCATGAAACTAAGAGCTTTCATAGGACCTCGATTAGATACAATATATCTGCACGACAAGATCCCAAAAAAGGGGTGGGCACTGACAGATTCAATCAGAGAAAAGAACATTGATACGGGTAGAGGACTAATATGGCTTTCTCATTCCTTATTTTAGGTTTTCCCATATAGGTGCAGGGACCCCTAAGAAATTTGCAGGTAAAGGCCGACTGGGAGGGCAATAACTCAATGCTTGTCTTCTAAGATCCTCTGCTGTAATTACTTAAAAAAAAAAACCCTCCCCTGTAATTGGGTGGGAGAAGCACCTAGGGGCATAAGGAGCCTTGTTTGTGACACTAACCGCAGATTATTGCATGACTCTAACTTCGCCAAACTCCCTCACCCAACCAACCCCAAAGGAAATTTCGAACAAGAACTTGTATTAGACGAGCATTGTTAGTTATTACAACGTTTTGTAAGTCAGCGATACTAGTTATGAGCAATGCATATACTTCATCAGAAATATTTTTAAGGGTGGACGCGGCAATTAAGGTTTGAGGAGCGAAACAATTACTTCCTAAGTGTACCGTCAGTGCGCGTAACTAGTTCTAATTCTACCTACAGAATGTCGTAACAACGATCTTCTAACCCAAAATCAGATTTTATCTTAACTCGTAGAAATCATGCAACAACCAAAGTCACCGCCATTATCGGAAACCCAACTAGAATAAGAAACTCGCTCTTGGTTCTAATATCTTGCACTTCCAAAAACAATCAACGAGTTTAAGAAAATTAATGCGTAAAACCGAAACGGAAAAAAAAAAGCCCTAGGAACGCATATGCGGAGAGGGAGGGAGTGATAGAGGACCTTGGAAGGAGGGAGGACTTCGGAGTAGAAGCGAGAGAGGCCGCCGTGAGATTGGTTGGCATGATCTGACGAGAATGCCCGAACACTCGAAGCTTTTCGCCATGAACGATTCAAGGCGAATGAGAGACTAGGGCTCAATCCAAGCGTACGCATTGATGGAGGCGCTCGGCCGTCACTGCAACGGTGCAGCCAAAAGGTTTTAGTGAAAGCCCTTTATTTTGGGGCTCGGACAAAAAAGAATTTGTGTTTCCCAAGCCTATTTTGGGTTCTAAATCTTATTTGTGGCAAAAAAAAATATATTTAATTACTGAATATGTTGTTGCAATGAATGAAGGTGGGTAAAAACGAAAGAGTTGGTGTTGAATGAGACACATTCATAGAAAATAAAATGATTTCTAAATAAAGTTAATTATATACCCTGAATTAAACATAAATAAATTGACACGTCGAACTATTTGCACATCTAATATTGAATATATATTTTTTAATATAAGTTTTATAACGATGATGTGGTATAATTAACATACAAGATGAAAGGACAAAAAATGTTTTACCTCCTATCGCTTTAAAGACCCCTACAACTCATTAATTGCAATATAACAATTGTTTACACGTGATGTTACGCTGTTGTATTAATTTTCTTTGTCTAAGACCATTTAATTAGCAAGAAGAAGAAAACATTGAGTCTTCAATCACCTTTACAATGGGTAACTTGAAGGGATCGCTTAACCAATCAAGATCTTGTTGTGTTCTTGAAGTCTTATTCCTTTCTATCAGGTTCTGAATAGGAATCTTAAATGAATGCAAATAATTATTCGAGTTAGAAAAATTTTCTCCCTACTCCCCATGTAACGTTAATAAATAATTACAAATACTTTTTGTTTGCTACAAAAAAAATTATTAAAAATATTTAACGTCCATTGAATCCTTTAGATCAGGTGCAGATGTTTTGCTACTGGTCAGATGCAAAAGAATAAATGCTGAGAACGAGATTTGAAGACATTGATGTGGAACGAGAAGGTAAACCGTTTAACGTAGTGTGGCATCTATATATAACCACCATAGAATAAGCCTTCCAAATGATTACCCAGAACTGAAGAAACAAGTTAACCGGCCAGACCATGTTCAATCTTGAAATTGCCATCTCCTTTGGTCCACCAACACTAGTCAACTGGTAAGTACCGCCTCTTTACAAGACACTGTCAAAAACCATACCCGATCCAAAGAAAATTCCCAAAATAGACAAGGGAAGCTTTTAGCATTTTTCTCTTAGGCAATTTTACAAACACCTGGTGAACAAAATTAAAGCTTTAGCATTCCTTCTGCAGCAAATTCACAAAACACCTGGCGTACACCAAAAAGCCTAGTCATTCAAACCTCCTCATCCCCATAACTAGCCCCTTCAAGCCCACCACCCATCTCAAAAACACGGTCCCAAACATCCTCCGGAACCGGCACGACCGACAGCCTCGGCTGCCTGAACAGCACAAAGCCCTTCAACCCATCCTCCCGTTTCATCTCCTTCAAGTCGACCGGCCTCTTCATCTCCCCCACAGCCTTCACGTCCACCACACCGCCACCGTCGCCCTCTTCAACGTACCATGTACGGACGACGGAGACGACACCGACGACGCGGCGGGATCTGGCGCCGGAGTGGTAGAAGAAGCAGAGGTCGCCAGCACGCATGGACTTGAGATGCTTCTGGGCCTGCTTGTTCTTGACGCCGTCCCACCTGGATAGGCCGCCGTTGGCCGCCTGGTCCTCCCATGACCATTCACCTGGCTCCGTCTTCAGCAGCCAGTACTGGCACTCCTTGCCTCCTCTGACTCCTCTCATTTATTTTTCCTTCCAAGTTCCTTTTTTACACAAAAACTTCGGACTTGCTTCTTCTTTCTTACTTTTTGGTTCCGAATCTCGAGGGAGGAATAGTTACGCGTAGTTAAATGGCGGGAACGATAGGCGGTTTCGCGCCAATACTGCAATCCTCTTCCTGCAGTTGTTTACGTGGTAGGCGGAGTGCAAAGAGATACGTGTTGTTTCCTTCGCTTCTAGATCCATTGGACTGTATATGTGAAACGATACTACGTTCGTAATATCTTGACAGGTCAAGGTCAAGGTGTCGTAGGTTGACTTTGACACATAGACCAATAATCCGTCACTTGAGGCAAGGCCTCCGGAGTTGGTGACAAGAGAAGAAGGTACTTGGTGCATTTCTTGAAAAGAAACTACATCGACACGGTTGTTGACAAGAATTTCGATGTTCATAAGTTCGGTGAACACGGACATCAAACAAAGATCGTAGCGTGGATCATTACGAGTACACTGAGCTTCATGAGAATCGTGACATGCAATTCTAATATCGTTAGAGTCTTCAAATGGGCCGTTATTAGGAGTGAGTATCAAATCGTTCAAATCGATCCGAACTGTTCAAACTGACCAAACCGAACTTATTCAATCCGAACTGTCCAAAGATCTTAATGGTTTGATTTCACATTTTTCAAGCTGAGTTTGGTTCGGTTTGGTTCACGGTTCACATTTTCTAAACCGATTCTAAACTGAACCGAACTGACCTATGATATGTTACTCTACTTTTAATAACATTTATTGGCTATTCCATATATGTGTTAGTAAGCAAATCTATATATACAAATCTTGAAAAGTATAAGAAAATAAAATAATGAGAACACTTATAAAACAAATATTTGTGACCAATAACTATTCTATATTTATTCATCATTTCTCATACATCAAGGAGCACTTATATGTCGAATATAATAATATTATATGCAATTTATAAAAAAATATAACTTTTATTTTTTAATCACTGTTAAATCCAATTATAATTTATAAATGAGCAACGTTTTTAAATGGGCGCAAACTGATTCAAACCGAACCTTCTAAACCGATGGTGTTCGGTTCGATTCACAGTTTTTCAAACCAAGGGGTAACAGTTTGGTTTACGGTTTGACCCTCAAAATTGAACGATGCTCACCCCTAGCCGGTATGATTCTTCAAAAATGATAACGTCTATTATGGTCATTTCGACTGTCTTCTAAGGATATCATAAGGGGGAGCATGGTAGTGCACGTACGGGTAATTATTCCACCATTGACAACCATAGGGTATTAAATGAATGACTTAAGGCCGGGAACTTGGAGTAAGCTTAAAAGCATCGAAGATATTCTTGAGAGCTTCTGTTTGAGAACGTCCTTCTCATTCAACACGAATAAACAATATACTTATTCTTGGGTTGGATGCTATATATGTGCACCCATTGTCCTCAAATTATACTCAACCATTTTCGGCATACGTATTATGGCGGATTATGACTATTGGTGTGCTTGCACGTCATATGTCAAAGTGAGCGTCGTCTTGGGTTCAACATGCTTACCGAATAGATCATAATATGTAGTGCTTCAAGTATGGGTTGACAGATAATGCAATTGGCATGCTGCTTGGCTAAGTCATTCTTCATTATGGTTGCATTAAGACGAGCGAAGCGAGGCTTAAAACAAAGTTGGAACAAGTGTGCATGTCACTGTTAGGGGTGAGCATCAAACTGTTCAAATCGATTTAATCTGAATCATCCTAAAATTTTAATGGTTCGGTTTCACATTTTTCAAATCAATATCGATTCGGTTTGAGTCAAGCTTCACTTTTTTGAAACCGATCACAAACTCAACCTAACCGACATATGAAAACATTACTTTATTTTTAGTAACACCATTAATAATTTTCACATACATGTTACCAAAAGAACCAAATAAACAAAATCTTGAAAGGTAAAAGAAAAGAAAATAATGAGAGCGGTTACAACATATATGTGTAGTGATCATAATTGAGTTTTTTTTTTTTTGTCAAATATGTTTGAAATAATACGTATATCTTATGTTAACACAAGCATATAAACATTGAATGCAACAAGATTATGTGTAATTTAGAGAAACGTAGCTTTAGTTAGAAATAATATTTAAATCCAATAGTAACTAGGTGTGTAAAGGGGCAATCTTTTTAAATGGGCGCAAAACAATCCAAACTGATTAGATCAACCATTTAAACTGAATACACCGAAGTGTTCAAACCGATTCTATTTGGTTCGGTTTAGTTCAAAAAAAACTAAACCGATGGGTAACGATTAAATTCTTTGTTTGACCCCCCAATCTGAATCATGCTTACTCCTAATCACTGTGCACGACAAGCATAACGTTGGCATGCTTGCCCATTTTTTTGCCTAATGTATCGAGACATGGTAGACAGACCTTATGCACGAACCGTTGGCTCTTCACACGGAGCGTGATGAAGGATATGTTAGTGCACTAAGCGCAAAGTCTTGTGATGTCAAGCGTTATTAGGGCACATGTTGGGAATCTTGACAAGATCAATGCACGTAGTCTCTTGAGATGATACGGAGATGTTGCTATTCGTTCTAAGTAATCAGCATGCTTGGGCACGCATTTATGTAAGGCTGATGGCAGTTGCGTCCAGAGAAAAAACGTTGCCTTGTAAAAGAAAATGTTGGTCCACATGAAGCATCATGGTGGTTCTTCCAAAGAATACTATGATTAATAGAGCATTGGCCACGTTTAATTGTTTAAATCCATCTCATGGCGGACCTGACGCTGGCAGCCGAGCCTTCCTCCCATATATGTCACTAAAAGTTTCTTGTGTTATAGACATGACATTTGGTAAAACATTAAAATTAAGAAATAAAAAATTCCTACTATGTATTTTCAAATTTGAACCTTTTCACTTTATTTTTGTCTTTAAAGGTTAAAATTATGTTATTAACGAATGACACTAAAAATAATTTGGAGTTTGGGAGAATTTAATTGTGGAGTGAATTTATCAATTCTCTATACTTTGTTGTTTTAGTTCTAATTCACAAGAAAAACCTTCTTAATTTTTTTTGTTTTGTATAGTCAGATTAAAAGTTCGACTCATACTTGTTCTTGCTACTCAATCTCGAAATATACATTTTTCATATACATACAACTGATATATCCAAAATTGCTATATATAAGTAGTATTTAGTTGAGTTATTACTAAATTATTGTGCAAAGATTAGAATGTAGAAACGCAAGTGATATAACCTGAATATAGATGTAATGCTAGTACTAATGCACATAGACATATAATTCTTTTTACACATCACATGCAATTGAAAACTAAAAATGTTAGTATTAATGCACATAGACATATAATTCTTTTTATTTGATGTCGACTAGATGTAATTATATTGGATCAATTTTATCACACTAGCAACTAATTTTTTTAATACAACTTTTGGCCTCCCTAGATGTGACATTCTGATCAATTTAATTGGCTTTACATTTTGTGCTTTTATTTTTATTAAAGGTGGACTGCTTTTGGGTAAGTGTAACAAACAATTACTTCTTAATTCTACTCTTAAAAATCATGTACCAAATGATCGTGGCCATGACATATTCGATACAACTCTCAAGTTAAACCGCATAACTTGGGTCCAAGCAAGATGGAGAAACTTATTCGAACTTACTTTGGACATGGCCTAATTGTAGGGGTCAGTGATGATCAAAAATAATTTAATTATTTTTTTCTTTCTCACTGTTGGCACGAATACGGAAAATTAACACGCAAGCGCACACGCAATCAAACCCGCAAGATTGCAGAAGCCATTTGGTCGAAATAAGTGTGGAAGTCAAAGAGCATGGAAGGAAGTCCAAAAGCAACAGGACAATTCCAAGAAACAGGGAACACAAGGGCCAAGGCCACTCAACCCGTTAATTGCTAACAGCCACTTGAATGATAAGATTTGCGCATGGGCTTGTCAAGCCAACTATTTATGCGAGTGCACTTATTGCCAATCGATGTCAAAGCGAGACCAAAGGGAATGGCTGGCTATAATTTCGTTGCGTTGTGGAGACTGGAGATCAGATAAGTCTTCATTTTCTCGAGACTTGTGATCCAATTCTTGCTTGCTTTATGCATTGAATGAATGATTGACTTGCTCAAAGTTCAGTCATATGGGTCCCAACTAATTCTGCCAAGCAAAATGGGTTGCTCTACGGTCCCTTTTTTTAATAGGTAACACACTTGCATACATGATTATCAGCGTTGAATATTTATGTAGAGGTTAGGTTTACAAACATGTAAACTGTTGGCACCCAAGTCACTACAATTATCTGAGAACGTCGGCTAAATGCTAGACATTTTCGTGTGTTTTTTTCTTCTCTTGCATACTTCTTTTTGGTTTTATGCCGTTTAAAATGCAATTTCTTTACTTTGAATAAAAGCACGTTCGATCAAAATCGCTTTCGAGTTACAAAAGTAACCCAAAGTTGACCATTAAGAAGGGCACCGTTTGCTCGATGTTAGACAAGTAACATCCATGGGATGTTTGCCATGAAACACTGTGTGCGCCTGCCTAATTCTTGCCTAATATTGAAATGAAAAGAGAGGACTTTTTCGAGATTGTTAAGAAGGTTTTGGCACCATGCATGTTTATCGTATAGACATGCCACACATTCGTAAACATCTCTGCAGAGAGGTGGTAAAATCAAGCTAAGACCATTCCTCGTACAACAAAATAACTTAGAACACATAGGGTATCAAACATGGTAGCTATACACGAGCCTACACCCGACCGCTGCCCAGTTAAGAAGAAAAAAGAAAGAAACTGACATAACCCTACGTATATAGAAACCTTGCTTGGATACACCAAACCTAACAAGTGTCTAAGACATGGCAATTGTGGTAATGTTCACGGCTGCCCTTGCTTCTGCGTGTAGATATAATCAAGATGAGCCGCTAAGGTTCTTCTCATCAAGCACTCATCTTCACCAACTCCTGCACAGTTCTCTTCCACATCAACCTTGTCCACCTCGTGATCATCCTTCAAGATCCCAAAAGAAGGAAAGTAAAAGACAATATTAAAACCCATAGACAAGTACATGTAATTAATCAGTGATAAGAGTGATATATATATATATATATATATATATATATATATATATATATATATGTATAGTTTCGAGGAAATTAACGCACCATATTTTGGGTTTTCATCGGAGTAACATCGTGAAATGCCGGATCGGGTCTGGCTGCGTATGTTAAAGAGGAAAGGAGGAGGAAGGCTATTATGCAAAGGAAGGTAACCCTAGACATCTTTTCAACGTAAAACTAAAATTACACACGCTTAGACTTTATTTTGCAAGAGATCAAGAGACATGGAAGGAGAAAGACTGCCTGGGAATGAATTTATAGACTGTGTGCAACGAGGGGAGGGACAGAGATAGGAGCCAGAAGATGTTATTGTTGACTTTTTCCCTAAAAGTACAAAGGCATAAAACAATCGGACGGCTCTAAGTTGGATGACAAATGCTGGAAAAATGGTTGGCCTCTTTGTCTTGGTTGAACAAGTATGCGAACTTCTAGAAGTTTGTTTTGCTTGTGACTCACATTTAAGGGTTGAGTTTTCCTCAAACTTCTTTTATTGAGTTTAACGCTCTAATATGGTGTTAAAGTCGAGCCACGATTCAAGTAACATGATCGATATCATGCGAGTGTACGGACAGGTGAGATCTAACGGCGTGAAAAAATCTCAGACAATGAGAGTTAATGTTATATTAATCTCTCGTGGTAGTCATTTATTACACCACGCGAACTCTAATAATCGTTAGATTGAAAAAAAACATCGATCGGTAGATAATTGGCCACTTATTCTTTGTCAATGCCTCTAGTCGTTGACATCAGGACAACAGCTTCTTTATCGTGTTGAATTACATATTCCCTTTCCTTAATTACGTGATTTGAGTGTATTGATCTCGTGAACCTCCTTGATACATGATACATAGCACATCTGTATGACATCTGATCAAACAATCACATGCAAGAAGCTACCAGATAGTAGACTTTCTCACCAACACCAACCTAAATTTAACAGCAAAAACTGGCGTTTGATTGAACAAATTGTTAATCGATTGAATTACATAATTAGTCGTGTTCCTGTTTGTATCTTTAGGAGTGCGAAAGAGCTAGTTGAATTTGTGTAGGCTATCCCAATTTCAATGTATAAATTTTACTACAAAATTGTCATTGAAAGCAGACGAAGTTGACGTATTTGATAGTGAAAGATGATGAGCCAAGACTGAGAGCAAGAAATGAAAGCGGTATCACATAGTCTACTTTAAAATTGTTTGCTGACTTTGGTCGAGACTGGATTGTTCTCAAGAATTTCAGTTTTTGTATTGGAGTTCGAAATGAGTTTACTTTATTGACAAAAAAAAGAGCGTGAGTGCGTCACCAAAAAAGAGTTACATTGATTCATGAAACAATTACAATTACAGTCTCACGTATTGCTAAATATGTAAGCGGCACTTTTTAATAACCAAAAAGTGAGGTGGTAGAAAAGTCAAGCAAAAAAAAAAATAAAAATCTGTCGGCTATGATATTTGGCTCTACCAGGATCACTCTTTAGCTATGCCATGTAATCTCTATATATCCTTACAACTGGACATGGCATTTGCCTTTTTCAATCGCTTTATTGATTAAATTTAACGCCAAATATAGTATAAATCAAATTTGTATATGCCACCCACATGCATATCCCGCAGTTCATTTCATTTATCTTTTAGCCGAACACATAATAATTCATGATCACTTGTACCATATAAGAGGACACCGAGGGACCAAACAAATGAATTAGTAGGGCCACAAGCATGCCATCTCGATGAGATAGGATCGTTGAATTGAAAAGCGTATAAGGTTCCCACATACCATCTTCTTCTAATTAGAATGAGTGGGAGAAGCACAGCTGCAACTTGACCCATGCGAGAGGTACACAGGGTTGACCCTTCTCTGGCCAATTAATCACTGACATGTTTGGTTTGGAAGAGCTAGAAAAGTAGGAGTTATATACTCCATAAGCATGACCAGGTGATGATTTAAAAAGAGAAAAAGTAAAAAGCTTTCTCTGGCTGCCATCTTATGTTGCAATTACTGCCAGGTAAAGAAAGGTGTGTCCATAATTAGTTTTAGCTTTCTATCCATTTTTGGTCATCACGAGTTTTCTTCTTCAAAGTTCAAAGGGGGCATCTTTGCCATCATGACGTTGTCATCTTATAAACGCAATTAGTAGGTGGTGGCTTGGCACCCAATATTAACGAGTCTTGTGAATTGATTGGTCTTTTAAGGTACACCCACTTGGTCTAATTTTTGAAATTATCTAGAACAAACCGTTCCAAGTAAGAATAAGAGGTGAGTACTGTTCATTTTGATTCTTTTTGAAGGTTGAATCGCAAATCGAAGCTTTACAAAAATTATGAATAGAACATAAACAAACACTATTGATTTGGACGGTTTGGTTTAGTCGATTTTGAACAGTTTCATTCTGTCAGTTTGCATCCATTTAAAGACGTTCGTTTACAGACTACTATTGGATCTAAGTATAATTAAATTGAAGTTATTTTTCACTAAATTGCAAATAATCTTGTTATATTTGATAAATAAGTGCTCGTATTAACATAAGATATAAATGTTATTTCATATATATGTAACAATAAAACCTCAAGTATAGCTTTAATTTGTCATTGATCTATGAGAAAGAATGAGTAAATATAGAAGAGATATTAGTCACAATTTTTTTTAATATTATTGCCTCGTAATTTTCTCTTTTTAAACTTTAAAGGTTTTGTTTATTTGGATATCATGTAGGTGAAAATTGTCGATGGATGTTACTACTCTTACTAAAAATAATTAACATAGGTCAGTTCGGTTGATTTGTGGTCGATTTAACAAATGTGAACCGTGAACCAAATCAAACCAATGTCAGTTTGAAAAATGTAAAACCAAACCGTTAAGATTTTTGGATGGTTCGGATTGGATCTGTTCCGTTTGAATGGTTCAGATTGATTTGAACGGTTAGTGCTCACCTTTAGGTTAGATACCCATTTTATATTCATAATATATTAGCTTAAATTTGTTTTATTCCTTTTTGGTAAGGGGGAGTAATAATTTCGTCGTCTAAGAATGGGGGTTAAGGGTTACTAAACTCCGCTATGTTTATAAGCCTTGAGCACTAGACGGTCACTTTTGAGTGAAGAGCAGCCCGAAATTTAGAAGTCCTACGGGTTAGTTATAATGATTGTAGTGATTCAAAGTGGAAAAATTGTTCATTCTTGCGTAAAAATTATTTAATTTTAGAGCTTTTTTGATCTGGTGAAATTAAAAAAAAAAACTGATCTTCTGCTATTATTTCTGTAGTCCCTTAGTGCTTTAAAAAACCACACTTCTTTAAACTCTTCCAATTTTCAGTTATGTTCAGACCAATTCTTACGTGATTGTGTACATACACAGAAGTGTGGACCTTTTTTTGTTGAACCCTAATTGTGGGAAATAGTTTTCTCAATGACCGTCCAAAGATTTTTCTGCTGAAGTATCCCATTCGCTTTGGTATTAGTGAAATAAATTTAAGCGAGTCAAGGAAGGCTATCGTGTCTACTGCCGTTCCAGCAATGGTCTTTTTCGTTGAGCTGCCGCAAGTTAATTCCCCAAACCCCATTGTCCAATTATGACTTATGTTGTTCACATTGCATGCTACTAATGTGATGCCAAGAAAAGTGGGTTCGTAGTCGACGTAGAGGTGCCACAAAAAATGCAATTCGAGTCAAATGTCAAGTATGTTGATGTGAGACACTGCAAGGGCGGAGTAAGGGTAGAGACCAAGGGCTTCCCAGACAGAGCTTGAGGGTGACAGTGCTACTAGGGCGATGGCACAGGATGAATACACGACGACAGTCACAGTCCGATACTTAGGTCCAAAGTCAAGGTCCGATATGTTTCTCTCTTTAGGATTCTAGAGTGAGAAAGTGAGAAGTTTGAGAATGTCCAACTGTCAGAAAATGTCCAAGCCTCCAAATGAATTCTCAAGACTCTATTTATAAAGATTGAGATGATGATGTCATTAACCGACACGTGGCGCTCCCCAGAACCGACACATGGCGCTCCCCAGAACCGACACGTGGCACTCCCCCAGGAGTGACACGTCACAGGGGGGCACGGGTGCTGGTGCTCCATGGACTGTCGGTTCGCATATTTACCCCGCCTGCTTCTCACAGCGTCGCTCTGTCTGTCTAGAAAGACTGGCTCCCACAGCGTTGATGTGGCCAGAGAACCCCCTTGATCTAGCTACCAGTCCAAGCTCTTGCAGAGTTCCACAGGCCTGGCAGCAGTAGGGAAGACCTGACGCCCAACTGCCAGGTGAACTAGGAGTGATGCCCTCTAAAGACCTGCTCCCGTCTCGGAGTGACCTGAGGGTCATAGTCCATAAGAGTGCCAACGCAAGCCCCCAGTGCTGGAGCACGTAGGCCAGTCACGAAGACACCCTAGAGGAGATAGTGTCCCAGAGGAGTCGCCTATCCCGCATGTGAGTCCTTGTGCCAGAGCACTTGTAGTGCATCAAGGTAGCATCCCGGAGGAGCCGTTTACCCGACGGGCCGAGGTAGCATCCCGGAAGAGCCGTCTACCTGGCGGAAGGGGAGTTGAAAAGCTCCCTAGCGGATATAGTGTCCTGGAGGAGTTGCCTATTCCGTAGGCCGAGGTAGCATGCCAGAGGAGCCGTCTACCTGGCAAAAAGGGAGTTGAGAAGCTCCTTGGCGGAGATAGTGTCCCGGAGGATTCGCCTATCCCCGCGGGTGAGTCCTTATGTCGGAGTACTCGGAGCGTGTCAAGGTAGCATCCCGGAGGAGCCGTCTACTCGACTGGCCTAGGTAGCATCCTGGAGGAGCCGTCTACCTAGCGGAAGGGGAGTTGAAAAGCTCCCTGGCAGAGATAGTGTCCTGCGCGCCGCATGGGCGCGACAGAGTGTTGGAGTGTGGCGCCCAGACACAGGCTACGGGGTCGCGGAGTGACGTCAGGGCGATGGGGGTCGTAGAGTGACTTCCGTGCGACGACGGTCACGGAGTGACGTCCGGGGACGGGGGTCGTGAAGTGACGTCCGGCGCAATGGGAGTCACAGAGTGATGTCCGGCCCCTTGAAGAGTAGTGAAGATTCTAAGTATGGAATCCAAAGGCCAACCCTATGGGGGAAGGCCAAGGCTTCCACCCTTTAGGGGAAGGTCGAAGCCGACCCCCAAGGGGAGGCCGACGCCGACCCCAAGCGGAAGGCCGAAGCCGACTTCCTTCGGTAAGCGCCAAGGTCTGCGACGTGCGACGGTCGGAGCGTGATGAACAGTTGTGCAAGGATGAGTTTCTTGGTGACGAAATCACGTAGAAGAAGTAAGAAGTGCACGTGACTTGAGTGTGCATGCTTTTATCGGTTGGAAGCGCTGAAAACTGACATTTGCTTGTGCCGACGTGTCATGTAAAATGGGACCCCCAGTGAGTCTTTGGGTGCAACCAGAATAGGTTGAGAACATAATGTTAGTCAAATACATTTTTCTATGACAAGCAACCTCCATTAGAAAAACATTGCAAGAATTTCAATGGTGAATTCTATATGATCATCGCGATGCTTCAACCGATTTGATTTGTTTTATATTTTGGACAAAATTGCTATTAATCATAGCATTACTAAGCATGTAGTATTAACATACAGTACATTAAAACAGATCGAACATGAGGCGGGGGTAATATACCTTAAGTCACCTGAACTATGTCATATTTGCATAGTTCCTCCAATTCTTTTGCGAAATTGCCGTGGGGGTTTATTGCAACTTGAAAGTGCCATAGCATAGCACCCTAGGAAATATATAATAGGAATTCGTGGGCCTAACGGCCTCTCTATTTGTTGGACATGGGCTTTGGTTCGAGGGCTCGTTGGCCACTGGCTGGGCTTTTAAGGCCTTTTATGGACGACTTATTAGTACTACCTTGTTTGTTGTTTTTGTTACTGTAGGAAATCTCTATTGAGAAGAAACGTTTTAAAGGCTCCAACCCGAGTCATAGAAAGAGCAGAAATTCTCGATAAATGATGATAACTAAATACGTTCATAACCTCTTTAATTAGTGATACGAAAAAATATTGTTAAAGATATCTACAAAAAACACTACTAGCAATACGTAATAATGATTAATGGTCCCTATATGAAATGATTATAAGCTATTCCAACTACTAGGCTTGGGGTGTGGCGGTGGGGAAGGTA
This sequence comes from Escallonia herrerae, assembly GCA_033070095.1. Taxonomy (NCBI): domain Eukaryota; kingdom Viridiplantae; phylum Streptophyta; class Magnoliopsida; order Escalloniales; family Escalloniaceae; genus Escallonia; species Escallonia herrerae. The sequence continues at coordinate 9,780 of JAVXUP010000167.1, read as the reverse complement.
GATGGGCTGCTGAAGAAGAAAAAAAGAAGAGAAAAATCAAACCTGCGTTGCTGAATTTTCTCTAGAGTTAGGAATTTGGACGAAAGTACTTAACGAAAAATTAGAACATTTCGTGTTAAATTTTGAAAGATAAGTCTTCAATAAAGATCTTCGTGTACTTGCGGATTACCTTATAGTGTATTTAACACTGAAAAGAACTAGGTGTGCAATTTTGCTCGAAGGAAACGGGAATAGAGTCACATCTTTAGCAAGATTACTTTCACATTTTCACCACAAAACCAGGGGTTGTTTACAAATTTTTGTGTATCACCTTCCACAACGATTCGGCGATCATCTCGCACGGTCCGAAGGTTGGGTTGCAAAATGAAACTCCAGCCAGAGCGTAGGGGGCTTAAGGGGAACCATTACATTTGAAATCAGGAGAGGCCATTTGGAGAAGAAGGTGAAGGGAGAAGAGCTGTAAAGTAAGGTTGGTTTAAGCAGAGAGGGGCGTAAGGTTAGAAAGAGAAGCCTCTCAGACGAAGAGCTAAAAAAAAATTATCTTAGCCAAGAATTTCAATTGAGGCCTTTGCAAATTTAACCTTTAAAAAAAGTGGTCGCAAAAAGTTGTGAGTAGATTATTTACTAACACTTCAGGTTGATGTTTTCAACAATTTGTCGTTAAATATATTGTAACTTCTAGCAACGCTTTTGACATTTTTTGCATGGTTGCGACTTTTGTGACATTGTTTTCCGAGACTCAGTTTGTGAGCGGATTAAACTTCCATGAAAAATCCTCATGCAACAACTAAACTTAAGCAACTCTTAGCTACAAAATACCGTCGTCGTTAACAAACTACCCCAATCGAACGAACAAGAACTCAACTCGTATTACTTTTCCATACCTAACGAAGTTTTTTGGAGATTTATAGATTACTTAAAGTACAAAGAGTTTCGTGCAACTCTTAAACTTTAAGATGGTAAAGTATATAACCCTTCTGAGATAAAGGGGGAAAACCGCTATGTTTCTAACGTAGCATGAAATAGTACACAAAGATTATCATTATTAAAATCGTAAAAGGAGGATCTTCCTAATTAGAATGAATTGTAAAAGGAGAGAACCTTCCCAATTAAAATTATAACAATACTATAATCCTACGGCCATTACCATAATGATATGTGACTTGATAAATCTGAACCAAAAACAGATCCTAAACCGAAAAGCAACGGAAGCAACTACAAGAAAAGGAGTCTCCTCGGACAAGGAATTGGTACGACAGTACCCACCCTAAACCTATAAATACCACTCCAAACCCACTCTTCTTCTCCCATCAAACACTAGAACTTCCTTCACACCACCTCCTCTCTGCCTGTTCGCCAAAAAAAAGAAACCATGGCTAATCCATCAGATACCAAGCTCGCAAAGAAGAGGGACTACGCCACCGCGATTCTCGAACCCAAGAAGGGCCCGAACCGCCTCGTCGTGGACGAGGCAACCACCGACGACAACTCCCTCGTCATGCTCGGCCCGAAAACCATGAAAGCCCTCGAGTTCTTCGAGGGCGACGCCGTCCTGATCAAGGGGAAGAAGAAGAGAAACACTGTATGCACAGTCGCTTCTGACGGCACTTGCGAAGAACCCAAGATCAGGATGAACAAGGTCGTCCGGTCCAATCTCAGGGTTCGCCTCGGGGACGTTGTATCGGTGCACCCGTGCAACGACGTCAAGTACGGGAAGCGTGTTCACGTTCTTCCCGTTGACGACACTGTTGAAGGGCTCACGGGCAACCTGTTTGATGCTTTCTTGAAACCCTATTTTTCTGGTGCCTATCGACCTGTTCGAAAGGGCGACTTGTTTCTTGTAAGGGGAGGGATGAGAAGGGTGGAGTTTAAGGTTGTCGAAGTAGACCCTGCTGAGTACTGCATTGTTGCGCCTGATACCGAAATTTTCTGCGAGGGGGAGCCTATTAGAAGGGAGGATGAAGATAACCTGAATGAAGTCGGGTATGATGATATCGGGGGTATGCGAAATCAGATGGCTCAGATTCGCGAAGCTGTTGAGCTACCGTTTAGGCATCCACTGCTTTTCAAGACAGTTGGTGTGAAGCCACCCAAGGGGATCTTGCTCTATGGACCACCTGGAACCGGAAAGACTTTGATTGCCAGAGCGATCGCGAACGAAACCGGGGCTTTCTTCTTGACTATCAATGGGCCTGAGATCATGTCGAAGATGGCAGGAGAGAGCGAAAGTAATCTCAGGAAAGTGTTTGAAGAGGCCGAGTTGAATGCCCCATCGATTATATTTATCGATGAGATTGACTCGATTGCACCCAAGAGAGAGAAGACGGGTGGGGAGATTGAGAGGAGGATTGTTTCGCAGCTTTTGACGCTTATGGACGGGCTTAAGTCCCGCGCACATGTCATTGTTATTGGGGCAACGAATCGCCCCAACAGTATTGATCCTGCATTGAGGAGGTTTGGGAGGTTTGACAAGGAGATCGATATTGGTGTTCCGGATGAAATAGGCCGGCTTGAGATTGTTCGAATCCATACCAAAAACATGAAATTGTCTGAGGATGTGGATTTGGAAAAAATTGCCAAGGACACACATGGTTATGTTGGTGCCGATTTGGCTGCTTTGTGTACCGAGGCTGCACTTCAGTGCATTAGGGAAAAGATGGATGTGATTGACTTGGAAGATGAATCCATTGATGCAGAGATTCTGAATTCAATGTCCATTACAAATGAGCACTTTAAGACTGCTCTTGGGACAAGCAACCCTTCTGCTTTACGGGAGACACTTGTTGAAGTTCCAAACATTAACTGGGAAGACATTGGAGGTCTTGAAGGCGTCAAAAGGGAGCTTCAGGAAACTGTCCAATATCCAGTGGAGCATCCTGAGAAGTTTGAAGAGTTCGGTATGTCGCCTTCCAAGGGTGTCCTCTTTTATGGACCGCCCGGTTGCGGGAAAACTCTGCTTGCCAAGGCGATTGCAAACGAGTGTCAGGCAAATTTCATTAGCATCAAGGGTCCCGAGTTGCTTACAATGTGGTTTGGAGAGAGCGAGGCCAACGTTAGGGAAATCTTCGATAAGGCACGCCAATCCGCACCATGCGTCCTGTTCTTCGACGAATTGGACTCCATTGCCATGCAGAGGGGAAGCAACGTTGGAGATGCTGGGGGCGCTGCTGATAGGGTGTTGAATCAGTTGCTGACTGAGATGGATGGAATGAATGCCCAAAAAACCGTTTTCATCATTGGTGCCACCAACAGGCCCGATATTATCGATCCTGCGCTTTTGCGCCCTGGTAGGCTCGATCAGCTGATTTATATCCCTCTTCCTGATGAGGAATCGAGGTACCAGATCTTCAGGTCTTGTCTCAGGAAATCACCTGTTTCTAAAGACGTGGACTTGAGGGCACTTTCTAGGTTTACTGACGGGTTCAGTGGGGCTGATATTACTGAAATATGCCGAAGGGCTTGTAAGTATGCCATCAGGGAGAACATTGAGAAGGACATCGAGAGGGCAAGAGCTTATCCCGAGGCTATGGATGAGGATGTTGAAGATGAGGTGCCGGAGATCAAAGCCGGTCACTTTGAAGAATCAATGAAGTCTGCTCGGAGGAGTGTCGGTGATGCCGATATTATCAAGTACTTGGGGTTCGCCCATACATTGCAGCAGTCCAGAGGCTTCGGTTCTGAATTTCGATTCTCCCAGACAGTTGGTCGGACCACCGGAACTGCTGCTGCTCCTGACCCTTTTGCAGTATTACCCGGTGTCGCTAATGAAGAGAAGAACTCTATGGCTAGGTTGCCTTCTGCTTTACTTCTGCAGTTTAGGCTTCTTGTTAAGTTGGTACTTGGTTTATATACTACTGAAATTTTGCTTCCGCTGTATGAGATTCAGCTCAACACTTAACAGGGAACATTCTCACACTTTATGTACGTGTACGATACTGCTGGCGACGTTTGGTGCATTAACATGTGGGTATTAGAATAATATAACAATATGCACTATCATCATCCTGCCTGAATATCCCAATCCGATCATGGCGTTAGGAATTTTAAGGAACTTCGACGAAGTGCAAGTAACAAACCTTACAGTACCTCATTTAGTTTAACGAAGTTCAAGTTTATAACGATGCTCCTTCAAATTGACTTGTTCGAATTATTTCATCACAGTGCTATCAATTAAGAAATTCCGGGCTACTGGGTTGTACCCAAGTAAAGGCTTCAACATCATATGGTAAGTGGCTGCTAACCAGGCTTATAGAAAAAGTCATAAATCTGCTAACATTGCCGCATTTTGTAATGGAAATAGCCTGGATATTTCTAAACTAAAAGCAAAGGAATTCACCTCAAAAAAATATTCCTCCACAACCAGCCAAAATCAATTACCTGCCCAACCTTAAAGCCTAAGAATCTTAAGCATACCCAAGTTGCATCGTTTTCAAGTCCAGAGAGACGGCGAGCTGGAAAGACCGGGAATTAGTCTCTTGCAGTCCCTGAGGTAATTATAAAATAAAGCTAATGTTGGCACTTACTAGCTTATGTACCAATGCAGCTCAACTCTCATCTCCTAGACCATTTGTCATCACCAAAACCAGTCAACTCACCACTCCATTCCAATATACTTGGAATACCCTGTCTAAAATATCCTTTCAGACCAAAACAAAGGAAATGAAAATGGATGTTGCAAAAATAGAGACAATGAACATAATATATATTGACACTAAAAGATACAGTATATTACAAAAAATTGAGTAAGTTGTCTGTTGGAATGGAATGACTACCGAACTTCCCCATCCTCACCGAAGTCCCCGTCATTCTGCTCTTCATAATCACCATTCCCGTGAGAACCATTCCAAGAATCTCGCTTGTGTCTCTTGCGCCTGCTATCATAATCTGCCTCAGATGTGCCTCCATACTGCTCCATCTACATCAGGAGGTCATATTTTCAGGTTACAAAACGCTAATGCACAGGGGAGGTGTAATTAGTCTTCATGCACAGCAAGGCAAAATTAGGATACCTGCTTTGGTTTTTTGTGCTCAACACTGTGTCTTCGGGAACTCTTAGACCTATCTTTCTCATTTTCATCCAAGATCACGTCATCCAAAGAACTCTGATGGCGCTTCCTATGTTTCTTGTCTTTGTCCCTTCCCGATCTTTTGTTCTCTTCCAAACTATGAGATTCAGCTCTATCATCATTGTCACTGTCTGTTGCATCCTTCCTAGGTTTCTCTTTCCCAGTTCCCCTTTCTTTATCCCTTCTCTTTGCCTTCCTCTTTTCTCTTTCTTTCACTTCTCTATCTTTTTTAGCCTGCAAAGTGAAATGGCAAGAAATTAACACCTTGATCTAATTTAGCAGAAGCAAAAGATTAAGTGAAAACTAAAGCATGATAACCAACTATCAGCTCAAATGTACTCCAAAACCCATGCCAAAAAAAGGAAAAAAATTAAAACTAGAAGAACACAGGTATTAAAACGAAGGGCTAGGCCAGCTCCTGCCACTGCAGGGTCTGGGGAGGGTTAGGTGTGCCGCAGCCCAAACATGCGACTGCAAAGAGGTTCATTCTGTGAGCAACCTTAATCTCCCAACAAGCAACGTAAAAGATAAGGGAACCCCTAATGCCAAAGCAACGGGGGCTGTTGCCAAAGCAATTGAAGGCTTCAAAAATAAAAAGGACAAAGTGACCCCTTAGTTCATTAAACTCTTTCCTTATTTCCCCTACCACCACCAACAACAACCATCATTACGGACCCCATCTGAGCAGTAACCATGATAGATCAACCCGCAAAAAGTTCCCACATGTGACGACCTGGTCACGATGGAGCTATTTTATCGTTGTACCAAGACTCACACTCAAGAAACTTCCATAATATATGAATTGGAAATAAACATCTGATACCTTCTCCTCCTTTCGCTTTCGTTCCTTCTCTCTCACTTTTTCTTTCTGTTCTAATATGTATTTCTCAAAGATCTCCCGAAAGAAGCTTTCTTCCTCGTTGAACCTGTACAAGAGTATTCGCCAACATAAGTACTGATAAAGTTTCTGGGAATTAAAAATGCAAATGCAAAAGAGATCAACATGAACTATGCACTTAAGATACACACTTTCACTCTGGAAACTGAAACTTGCCAAGTCGAACACAGAGGCACAACTATATTAATTATTTGCATATTTCTGATATGCACAATGCATAAGCATGCACATGTTTGTATGGGCAACCAAATACTGACCAACATAACCAATATCCATAGGACATAGGAATTATGCATCGTTAAAATAATGGGGGAAATCCTAAATAAACTAGATATTACGGAAACGCGGATCGGTTTTGTTATATAAAATGAGATCCAAAGGTGGTAGTCTTGATTCATTAATTTGCGTAAGTCGAGATGATTCTAGTAACAAGAATTATCAACAAGATATAATATTGTAAAGAAATCCAATATTCCAAATTCCTCTGGATTTCTTGTGCAGATATTTGTTATATAAACGCGACCCAAGGGGGTAGTCTGGGTACAGTGAGGTGCTACTAGTTATGAGGGTGATTCAAAGATAATAATCAACAAGATATGTAAAGAAGTTCAATTCAGATTCAATCTGAATTTATTATGAAGGAACCGCTAAGCTTCTACTTAAAGAACTCTACCTTATTGTTAACTAATCTAAAAACATTGTAAATTTACTATATTTCATATATTACTTCGCCTGAAAACATATAGAGAAGGAAATATTAAAGTGTACCAAAACTTAAATAGCTGGGGCGTTAGCATATTGGTGACTCTCTGACTACAAAGCAAATCTTCAGTGGCAGTGCAGTACTGCATCCAACGACCCTAATGTTCTGAGGCATTAGACAAAGAAGGGTAAGGAGCACGTATTACGTGCGAGGGTTCATCCTCTGAGGAAACCCACCTAGCTATGGATGTAAAGGAAGCAAGTACAAGACATGGTTCGGACATTTGAGAAGATGTAATACTGACGATTACTTCAGGTCAACTGTGTCCTTAGAGGTCAACCAAACCAAAGAACGAAATGCAGAACGTCAGTAACATGGCTCTTGTAGAAATTTCAGGAAAGCAAAACCAAGTAGGTAATCAAGAATACTTTACTTTCAGGAAAGAAAAGGGGGGTAAATACCTTAGTTGCAGGAAACTCCTAATATGGTGACGTTTCTCTCTCGGAAACTCGGCGATTGTGTGTGTGGGAACTGGTGTGGGGGTTTGGATAGAGATGCATGGGGTAATAGAATACATGAAAAACCCGCTCCCGTTTCTCAACCAGTTTCCCATTACACTATTCTCCCTAACGTTCGAATCTTGGTATAGAAGTGGCTTTGTGCAAAAGACATGACCTATAAGGAGAAAGTGCCATAAATAGTGTATACCTGCCATTACAGTACCTTGAGGATGTATAAAGCCTTTAACCTGCTTGGACAAAGTTTGTAGACGATAAAAATGCCCATAAATAGTGTAGAGCAGCCTACAGCATTCAGATATAGCCATTACCTGCTGGACAAATTTTTGGAAGATACAAATGCAAGGTGGAGACATCTATAGCATTCAGATACCGAATCCCGGATCATGCTTATTCACCTTGTACGCTCCTGATTGTTTTCTGTTCTTAATTGTTTTAGGTTTTCTTTATTCTCATGGTTGTGATTGATCTTCTTGTGATTTTGCAAGTTTTCTTAAGATGTCAATCAACTGAAATTGAAAAATCCCATTGAAAAGTGAATGCAGAAATTAAAGTTACAATTGAACTAGGGATCCAAGCCAGTCGATACATCTACTGATCTGAACAGTTAATTTTGAATACGCTTTTTACCTGCAGAAAGGGGTTGTAATTATTAATTCTTGAAGGGGCAGGTAGTTAAAAGTAATAACCGAGGGGGGCAACTTGTTCGACCCAAAAGTGAGGAGGCAGACCACATTTACCCCAAAAGCAAGATGAAATTTAATACATGAAAAAAAGAACGTTCTTTTTCACATTTCAGTGATTAAAAAGATATACCAATTTTGTTGTCTATCTTCAAATAGTGATCTGCAGTCTTCCCATCTTGAAGATACACTAACTTCCTGCTAGGAGACAAAAAGATAAAACGGGTAACAAGATAGACAAAAGCATAAGTTCGACAACAATAACAACTGAGAGCACGGCTTGCAACACCTTCAAATTACATAAAAGTTCATGGAAGTCATCTGCAAGTCGTTTACGCTTTTTTGCTTCTTTCTCCTCCCTCTCCCTGACCCTTTCGAGTAACTCATCATATACGAGCTGTAAGGAGGCAAAGCATGCATACATTAAGTCTGGAAGAGAGAGAGATAGACACACAAACACAGACAGAGACACAGACAGAGAGAGAGAGATCCAAATCACTGTTGAAAAAATTACAACCTTTAGTCCATACTGATGTCCAGGAAATATGATGAGCCACGTGCTCTACCAGGGAAAAATAACATAATAAAGTTCAGATGCAAGCTGGGAGAGTTGCCCATTAAGTTGTCAGTTGCTCCAAAAGCTTACGCTGTTAGAGTATGGGCTCCAAAAGCTTAAGCTGTGAGTATGGGCACAGCGATGAAAATCGTCCTTTAACAATTGACAGAAAACATCAATTAAACTACTCTTGCATGCGACCACTGGATTTGATGCAAAGTTTTTGCAACTTTTCCTCCCGGTCATCACTTACACGACTACCTTAGCAACCATCTAAGGCTTTGCTGCTTTCCTCCAAGGTCATGCTCTTCCCTGAGCCAAAGGGCTCTTGTGGATGTACAATAGTTTGATGACTATTTTGGTTCAGCCAAACAAGAAAACACATTATAGCAATCCTAAGCCCAAGAAGAATGAGATGAACCATAGAGGTCAGGCCCATGAACTCTTCGATCGCTATCTTGCTTGCTCATCAGCAGTAAACTCGGTACTTAACCACCAGCGAATTAATTTGGAAAAGCACGTGCTTAACCAAAGCTAGGCCCCTAAATTCTGCACTATTGTTTAACACCCTATACTGAAAGGTTTTAAGGAGTAAAGGAATCTCGCACCTTTTCATGGCGTGAAGTTGCCTTTGCATTGTTTGCAAGCCAAAGGACTGACCAGATTTGACAATGGCGTTTGTAAGGATCTTGTAATTAAGTTTTGTTAAGGGGCAGCAGCATAGTCTTGCCCTCTCATGGTTGGATGGGACGGCCTGGTATTGTTAGGTTAGGAGGCCTTGGAGGTCCTGAATCTTATTTTTGCATATTTTATGTACAGCTATTGCACATGGGTTGGCACGCACTTGGGCTTTTTCCAAACGACACTACTTATCAAAGAATAGAAAGAAGAAGAAGATATCACAAAATAAGTAGGATGTTGCAATGCTTCCCCCATTTGGAGCCTTGCCCCGCCCCGCCAATGCATGGTCCGGAGGGGTCAATAAACTTGGATTAAGGCAAACCAACGAAATCCATTAGGGCCCTGGAACCTTCTGTAAAGTCTTTCTTTTTTTATCTTCTCCAACAAGTTCTTCTCAAATTCATCACCAAGTATCTCACGTGGCCGTTGCCGCGCCGGCACCTCCCTATCCTGCCTTTGCCCGCACCTCCCTGTCCTACTGGTTGTCAACACTGCCGTACCCATCGTCGCCTCCCTACCCTGCTGGTTGTTGAAGCAGCCCTACCCATTGTTGCCTCCCTCTCTTATTCTTCTTCTTTTCTTCTTCTTATCCTTATCCTTCTCCTTCTCAATTATTATTGATTGGGATCCCCGATATAAATACTTTTTATAACAGGCTACACCTATGGTGTTTGG